>CM066035.1:946490245-947690245 GCA_033557465.1 Ichthyophis bannanicus | reverse complement strand
TGAGCATCTTGTGAAGGTTTTCCTAGAAGCATGAAGGATATCCTTTATCTGTTGGGAAAGGTTAAGATCCTGAAGCTCTAGGCTTTCAGCAACCAGGCTATGAGATGCAGAGACTTGGGATTGGGATGCCACAGCATCCCGTCCTCTTAGGAGAGAAGATCTGGAGCGGATCCCAACTCCAGAGGCGGAGCTCGAGAGAGATGTAGGAGCAGAGGGTACCACGTTTGCCATGGCCAACATGGAGCTATGAGGATCATATGACCTCTGTCTCTCTGAAGCTTGAATAGGGTTTTGGGGATGAGGGGAATGGGTGGGAAGGCATATAGGAAGTCCTGACCCCAGTGAAGGAGGAAGGCGTCCCTTGCCTGACAACCTCGAGCCGGAATTCTGGAACAGAACCGGCTAAGTTTGGCATTCAGCGGACTTGCAAAGAGGTCTATGTCCGGGGTTCCCCAAATCTGAAATATTTGAGCAACCTGGTCTGCATGGAGAGACCATTCGTGTGGTAGCAGAACTCGACTGAGTTTGTCTGCCCAAGAATTTTGAATGCCTAGAAGATACACCACAAGGAGATGAATCTGATGCTCTCTGGCGAGGGCCCATAGTCCCAAAGCTTCATTGCATAGTGACAGAGAGCCTGTTCCGCCCTGCTTGTTCACATAGAACATGGCTACCTGATTGTCCATTTGAACTAGGACTGTCTTGTAGCTGAGCTGGGCGTGAAATACTCGAGCTCCAGGAGGTTGATGTGACGACAGGTCTCCTGTGGAGTCCAGGTACCCTGGGTAGAGAGATTGTGCAGGTGTGCTTCCCATCCCACCTGTGAAGCATGTGTTAGGATGGCTTGGGATAGGGGTTGCTGGAAAGGAGAGCCCACCAGAAGGTAACTGGGTGATTGCCACCATTGGAGGGAGGGAGGCGTAGCCTAGTGGTTGGGGCAAGGTACCACAGGCCAGAAGGTAGGTGATTCAAATCCCACTAGAGGACAGCAACCTTGGGCTGGAAGGACTGGGGTTTCTAGTCCCACAGGTGTTCCTTGTGGTCTTGGGCAAGCCACTGCCCATGTTCCTTGTAAGTATTAGTGCATGTGTGTCATATCCCCTCGTGTTAAATGTATCCCCCAACCGCTTTGACCCGGTGAAAAGCGGGATATAAATGCAGCTAAATAAATAAATAAATAAGATGGTCTGAGTTTGTTATTTTGCCCAACAGGCAACCTGAGGCCTGTGTCCACTGAATGGATAAAGTCCACTGGGCTGCTCGCATATGGAGGTGAGCATAAGGAACCACATGCATGGTGGATGCCATGTGGCCTAGCAATTGTAGCATCTCCCGAGCAGTGAGACCAGTTCTGAGCACTGCTTGGGAAGCTAGTTGTACTTTGCGAAGACAGCAGGGCTGCGGAAGGAAAGCCCTTATCTGTCTGGTATCCAGATGAGCTCCTATGAACTCTAGGGACTGAGAGAGAGCAAGATTGGATTTTGGGAGGTTTATGACCAGTCCCAAATACCGAATGATTCGCATTGTGCGAGATAGAGCAGAGCTGGCTTCTGGCACTGTAGGGGCTCGAATGAGCCAGTCGTCTAAGTAAGGGAAGACGAATATTCCCAGAGTGCGTAGAAATTATGCTACCACAGCCATGCATTTTGTGAACACTGTTGGTGAAAATGCCAGGCCAAAGGGAAGAACCTTGTATTGGTAGTGCTTTCCTTGAAAGAGGAATCGGAGGAATCTCCTGTGATTTGGATGGATGAGAATATGAGTATACGCATCCTTGAGATCTAGAGAACAAAGCCAATCCTGACTTTGAAGGTATGGCAGCAGAGTTCCTAAAGAGACCATTTTGAACTTCTCTCGGAACAGAAATGTGTTCAGTTCTCTGAGGTCTAAAATGGGTCTGTGTCCTCCTGTTTTCTTTTGAATAAGGAAATAGGGGGAGTAGAACCCTGTACCCTGATGGGGAATGGGTACTTCTTCTATTGCTCCTTGAGCAAGGAGCATTGTGACTTCTTGACCTAAGAGATTGTCGAGAGAGGTCTGAGAATTGAACTGTCTTATAATTGTAGGAGGGGGCAGGCTGTGAAAATGAAGCTTGTACCCCTCTCGTATAATGGACAGTCCAATTTTCTGCTGTTATTTGGTACCATCTGTGGGCAAAATGGTTAAGGGTTCTGGACCCTTCAGGAGCAGTAAGGCGAAGTTCTGTAGAAAGGAGTCAAAGCCCCTGAGGAGGCGGAGGCTGAGACTGCTGAGCTGGCTGAGGTTTTGCAGCTTTTGGCTTCTTTGGTTTCTTTTGTTCTCTAGGTTGTTGCTGCTGTCCCTTTTGGGCAGTCTGACCTGGACGGTGTCCCTGTTGGGTATAGGAAGGATAAAACTTCTTTTTCTTATTGAAAAATGGTTTCTTAGAGGATCTTTTCTTTGCAGGATCGGCTGTAGATTTGGACAATCTATCCAGTGTGATATTGTCAGCATCTATTTCATTAGCCTTCTCCTGCCAATTCTTGCCAAAGAGATTTTCTCCTGTGCAAGAAATGTTTCCTAATTTATCCTGTACCCAAATTTCCAAGTCAGATGCCTGAAGCCAGGCGATCCGATGTGCACCAATGGCAATAGCAGAGGTTCTGCTTATGCACTCAAAACAGTCAAAGGCTGCATGATTAACAAACTTGGAAACATCCTGAGCATGTTTGACAAGAGTGAGATAGTCTTGTCTTTTGCCATCAGGAAGAAGGGGGCTCATAAGCTCCAAGCCTCCTGTGACCTCTTTTAAGGAACATTCCCATATACAAGACATAGTAACTGATCCTAGCTGAGAGCATGGAAGCTTGGAAGCATCGCTGCCCAAAGGCATTGAGAGTCCTGCATTCATGACCTGGAGGATTGGATGCATGTCTGTTTGCACTTTTCATCCTTCTCATGGCTGATTCCACCACCATTGAATGGTGTGGTAATTGTGTTGTTTGAAAGCCAAGACAAGGTGGAACTCAATACATAGTATCGAGTCTTCAAGAATGAGGAGATATGGTTAAAGGTGTTTCCCACATCCTTAGCATAAGATCATGTAAGATCTCATGAATAGGCAGAGTAGCTGCCTCTTTGGGAGCCTTAGGGTATTGGAGGATTTCCAATTCCTTAGCCCTAGGCTCTTTTTCAGGAGCTACTGTGATGGAAAGGCCTCGGGCCACATCACAGATAAAGTCCTGAAAGGACATATCCTCTGGCGGAGACATTCTGCACTGAGGAGAAGAGGAATCCTCGGGGAGAAGTACTCTGGTATCGGCAGAGTCTTCGGAGTCTTCAGTCTCATCCGAGGATTCAAAATATCTCCGAGGGAAGTCTGAGGGAAAAAGGGTGCTAGGTTTGGCAGCTCGGTTCTGCCGGCCCCTTTCTGACATCATTCCACAGGAGAGGCACTCTGAAATAGAGTGGTCAGGACCTAAACATTTGAGACACCAATCATGGGTGTCAGTGACGGAAATGGTACCGCCACATTTAGAACATTTCTTAAAACCTGAAGCAGGTTTTTCCATTTTTAAGGAAAAATTGGGCCTAGTGCCCAAAATGGCGCCTAGCACCAAGGAAAAAAAGTTTCTTAAGTAAACCACTTCAGAAACTATAGTTTTGTTGTTTTGTTTTTTTTAGAAAAAAGAAAGAACGAACCGGCGGTACCGGTATAGCGTCGAGGGAAGGCAGACGCGACCAATAAAACAAAGATTAAAGACGAAATTTTCTGCGGTGACAGGGTATGTGACCTGTCGGCTCCGCGGAAAACGAAGAACTGGAGAGGGACAGTTGGAAAGGCGGAAAGGCAGCACGCAGGCACTGTGGGGGATGCTCCCAAAAGCTTTCCTATTGGACATTGGGGAGCGTTCCCACGCAGGCTCTGTCGGTATCGACGATACCCATATGTGAAGACTACATTCCTGCTTGTTCCTGGAGATAGAGATATGCACAGCTGGATTTGGCCCAAAACTATTTCAGTGCTTCATTTTACCAGTTGCTAATTAGCAGGCCGATGCAGAAAACAAGTACGGCCTTTAAGCACAGATTCCACCAATTTTAAGCACACTTAATACTAACGACAAATGCAGAACGCATGAACAGCAATGGAAAAACTAGGGCACAATTAATGCCAAGAGCATTTAAATGTATTTAAATTACAGCAAATGAGCAGCACATAATAAACCGGTATACAAATATTGGCTACGCACAATGCAGAGAAACACGGAGGATTTTGCAACCAGCCTTAGCACCAATATCTCTACAACTGGGTCTGAAGTAGCTTAAATATCTAGCTCGTGCCCCCGACAATATTTTGATGGCATTGGGTGCTTTCCTCGATGCCTGGTTCATCTTCCCCTCAGATGATCCAGGCATTGGAGAAAGCCCCCACTGCCATCAAAATACTGTTTGAGGCAGTAAGCAAATCCCTGCTGCCCAGTGGCCCCGATCCCCCCACCCCCCTCCCAGTACCTTCAGAAAGGATATGCCTTATATGGCAGTCTGACTCCATCTGGTGCATTCTGAAGCTACCAGAAGGGGCATGGGGGGTTCAGGGTCACCAAGGAGTCGCTTTCTGTTGGGGACACCAGCCCCTGACAGTATTCTAATGGCATCAGGGGCTTTCCCTGATGCCTGGATCATCAGAAGGCAGTTTGACATTTCCTCTCAGATGATCCAGGTATTGGAGAAAGCCCCTGATGCCATCAAAATACAGTTGGGGTTTCTATGCAAATTAGCCATGCAGTGACCTTTTCTCTGGGAGAGCATGCCAAACATACGCAGACTTCTTGTCCGCATGTATTTGGCTTGCTCTCCCAGTTTAATGTTGCCATTTTGCACACAGTTTAACAAGTGGCTAATTGCATGCTCACCCCTTTCTGCATGCCTGTGCTGAAGTCACACACTATAGGTGCGCAGCAAATAGGCATAAAAAGTGGATAAGAGTGTGACTTCGGCGCCGGATTTCTGCATCGGTCTGTATAATAAAACTTCACAAGTCTCAAAATCAGTTCAGAGGAACTCATTAAAATGAGCTAGATCCCATGTCATCCTTCTGATCACACTGAGGAGGAAATATTAAAATATTGTGACGACATAGATTAGCATACCAAGCAGATTCAGTACTTTCCAAAATGGAGGCACAGGAAAGCATAGTTCGCCTGTTGTAGGTGTTCTCTGGGAACAGCAGCAATCAGTCCTCCCATATGCGTGACGTAGGCACCAACGGAGCCTGCATGGTAAACACTCCCCAACTTTCATGGAAAGCCTTTGGGAGTTCATCCCACCCAAGGATGCTATCTTACCTCAGTAAAATGACATAGCTTAATCAAGCAGAAAAATTAAAAACTCTATGGGGAGAAGAGAGGGTAGTGAGGTCTGATTCCTGCTGTTTCCGGAGAACACCTGCTACAGGTAACACCACTTTCTCTGGGAATAAGTAGAAAGTCAGTCCTTACATATGGGACCCCCCAGCTAAGACTGCGAGAGAACCTGTAAAAACCACAGGCGACCGAAAAAAAAACAGCCCGTGAATGACAGCGAAGAGAGCAGAGAGGCCAGATGGTCAGAATGCAGCCCCAGCTTTAAGCAGAGAATCAATTCTCCGGTGGCCTGGACAGACAGAAGGGTCGGAGGGAGAAGTTGTTATCAGTCCCCAATGAGATGCCGCAGCACAGCCTGTCCAAAGGCGCTGTCACGATGGTAATCCACATCAAGGCAGTAGTGAGCTGTGAAGATGTGGGTCGAAGACCAGGTGGCAGCTCAGCAGATCTCCATAAGGGAGGAGGAGTGCAGATGCACCGGAGAGGTGGCCATTGCCCCGACTATGGGCTGTCACATGACTTTCCAGAGAGAGACCGGCCTGCTGATAGGCAAAGGAAATACAGTCGACCACCCAGGTAGAAAGGGTGCGTTTAGAACTGCAACGCTGAGCCTGTTCGGGTCAGAAGAGATGAACAGCTGAGAAAAGCAGCGGTGAACCTTTGTGCGCTCAATGTAGAAGGCTAAAGCTCTTTTACATTCAAGGGTGTGAAGAGAGGCCTTAGCCCTGCTTGCCTGAGGCCTGGGAAAAAAGGTGGTTAGAACTACCTCCTGGTTGAGATGAAAGGAGGAAACCACCTTAGGCAGAAATTTAGAGTGAGTATGGAGGACCATCCTAATATGATGGAATCTAGTGTAAGGGGCATGAGCCAACAAGGCCTGCAATTTGCTGATCCAGCGTGCAGCACCATGAGGAAGACTACCTTCCACGTGAGATACTTGAGATGACAAGAGATAAGCGACTCAAAGGGAGGAGTTATGAGCTTCCTGAGAACCACATTCGAAGTCCCACACCATCGTTGGTGGGCGGATGGGAGGCCGTGAAAGCAGTACTCCTCTCATGAAGCAGCCGAGGGTAAATGGACAGGGAGCAACTGTCAACCAGATGATAAGCCGTGAGGGCACTGAGACGTACCCATATGAAACTGGACTTCAAAACAGCACTGGAGAGATGGACGAGTTACTGCAGGATCTCCTGCACCAGGCAGGAGAAAGGACTGATATGTCTATGAGCACACCAGACCATGAACCTACACCATTTGAAGGCATATGACCGTCTGGCTGAATCTTTGCAGGATACAAGGATGACATCCTCAACATCCCTGGGCAAGTGAAAGGACAAAACCGTGCCTAACTTTAAGGCACAGAGGAATAAGCGCGTAGCATCGAAAATCAGTGCTACCCATATAGCCCTTTCCTCCGGCCCCGATCCACCCCGGAACACCCCTAACACGCCCCGATAATAACTGCATAGCATCTGGGCATGCTAGGGACATATCCATGATTTTCAAAGGGCACTACCTGTGTAGGTGCCTTTTGAAAATCCCAGATAAGGCATTTACACAGGTAACTAGGGCAGTTACCTGTGTAAATGCCCTAGAAAATCAGGTCCTCAGTCTCCAGCTCGGCAGCCTTTTCCATCATGGGCTTGCAAAACAGGTTTTCCTCTCGGAATGGGACATCGACTAGTTTGTCCTGGACCCACTACTCCAAGTCCAAGAACTGTAGCCAAAGCAGGCGGTGAGCACTAATGCCCACAGCAGCCACTCTAGCCATGGACTCAAAACCACTCGAGTGACATACTTGGAACAATCCTTGACTGTTGCCACCAGACTCTTGAAGCATTGGAAGTGATCATAAGACAGATCAGCTGAGAACCCGGCAAGCTCCTATGCAAGGTCTCTTAGGTAAATGCGCCCATGCACAGATGGTATGCCTGGTAACAGGCGACAAGCATCAAGCCCTGGAAGCACAGTCTACCAAAGTCACACATGGTACAGGCCTCCCTATCCGGGGGCACCAAAGAGTGCATCTTTTGGCTTTTGATCTGGCACATGGCCAACTCCACCACCATGGAACTGTGTGGTAGCTGTATCTTTCGAAACCCTGGGCTCTTGCGGACTCGATATATGGAATCAAGCCGCTTGCTTACAATGGAAGCTGTAACCAGGGCTTCCCACATCCTCAATAGCAGTAGTTCCAAAATAGACAACAGCACCATGAGAGCCTCCTTAGGAGGGGAATCATACTGGAAGATCTCGAGATCTTGTGCATGAGGTTACTCCGATTCCATGGCGAAAGCCAGGGCCTTTGACAAATCCCAGACAAAGTCCAGGAAGGAAAGGTCCTCGGGCAGGGACTGCCAGAGCTGCTAGGGAGAAGGGTCTGAGAGAGCATTGAAGTGCCAAATGTTTCAGGGAAAAAACTAAAAGGAGCAGTTGCAAAGGCTAAAGATTTACATCAAGCATGGGTGTTCTTTAACACTAGAAGCCCCAAAGTGCATCAATTGACGCGAATGCATCTTCGAAGGTTTATACCAGCGCCACTGCTAGAACCATGTCAGTTATATAATGATGTCACATACTGCACATAGTAAACAAATAAGTAACTTCAAATTAATTCAAATCTGCATTTCATGCTCAACGCAGTCGTCGTGATAATGCATCAATTGATGCACTTTGGGATTTCTAGGTAAAATGCCTTTTTGGGGCTTCTAGTGTTTAAAAATACTATCTTGGAAGCCCAGACCAGCTGTATTCCACAAAATGTGGAAGGAAGTCCATAAAACTGCCAAAATGGTTTAAAGGTGAAGTCAGACAGGCTGTGGTTGCCAAAAAAGCATCTTTCAGGAAATGGAAAAAGGAGCCAAATGACAAAAACTGGAAACATAAGCACTAGCAAGTTAGATGCAAGGCATTGATAAGGCAGGTAAAGAGAGAATTTGAGAAGAAGCTTGCTGTGGAAGCAAAAATGCATAATAAAGACTTTTTCAAGTACATTTGTAGCAAAAAATCCATAAGAGTATCAGTTGGACCATTAGATGATAGCAGGGTAAAAGAGGCACTAAGAAGGTCAAGGACATAGCGGAGAGACAATGAATTCTTTGCTTCGGTCTTTACTGAGGAAGATGTAGGGATGTTATCCATGACTGAAATGGTATTTAAAGGTGAAAGAAATGTCGATACACTGGGAAGATGTATTACAACTATTTGATAAACTGAAGAGTAGCAAATCACATGGACCTGATGGTATACATTCAAGGGTATTGAAAGAATTGAAATATGAGATTGCAGACCTGCTATTAGTAATCTAAGAACTATCATTAAAACATTCTGTAATACCTGAAGATTGGAGGATGGCCAATGTTACACCTATTTTTAAAAAGGGTTCCAGGGGTGATCCGGGAAACTACAGACTGGTGAGCCTGACATCAGTACTGGGAAAAATGGTAGAAACCATTATAAAGAACAAAATTACTGAACATATAGTCATGGCTTAATGGGAGACAACCAACATGTTTTTATTTATTTATTTATTTATTTAAAATTTCTTATATATCGCTTTTCAGCTTATCAAAGTGGTTTACAGTGAAACAGAACGAGTATTACAAGGAACGGTATAAGAACTATTTACATTTAACTGTTTACAACACTATTTACAATTTTATTTTATTTATTTTTATTTATTTTATTTAACATTTCTTATATACTGCGCTATTTGTCATCAGTGCGGTTTACATTAAAACATTATAACACTTGGTCAGATACATTTGGCCGTCGTTTACATAGAACAGGGATTTAACATGGAAGTAAACTTAGGAAAATTATATACATTCCAAGTTCATATACCTAAACTTGGGAAACTATATACAATTCAATTACATTACATGCTTAGTATCTATACAATAGATACTAAGCTAGACGACATTCTGATATGGGGCAGTTGTATGTTTCATGTGCTGTTGTAGTGCTTGTTGAAAAGGTAGGCTTTTAGATATTTTCTGATACTTAGCCAAGGAAGGTCTTGTCTTACTAATCTGTTATATCTTTTTTTTGAAGGTGTGAATAAACAGGTAGACAAAGGTGAGTCAGTTGATATCGTGTACCTGGATTTTCAGAAAGCCTTTGACAAGGACCCTCTTGAGAGACTCTTGGCAAAATTAAAAAGTCAGGGGATAGGAGGCAGTGTATTATTGTGCATTAGGAACTGGTTAAAAGCTAGAGGGCAGAGCTAATGGCCAATTTTCACAATGGAGAAAGGTGACTAGTGGAGTACCTCATGGATCTGTGCTTGGTCCACTGCTTTTTAACATATTTGTAAATGACCTGGAAATGGGAAAAACAAGTGAGGTAATCAAAATTGCTGACACAAAATTACTCAAAGTTGTTAAGACCCATGAGGATTGTGAAAAAATGCAAGAGGACCTTGATAAATTGGAAGACTGGGCTTCCAAATGGCAGATGAAATTTAATGTGTAGAAGTGCAAAGTTATGCGCCTAAGAAAGAACAACCCAAACTATGGTTACATGATGCAAGGTTCCACATTAGGAACCACCGCCTAGGAAAAAGATTTAGATGTCATCGTGGATAACATGTTGAAATCCTCTGCCCAGTGTGCAGCAGTGGCCAAGAGAGCAAATAGAATGCTAGGTATCATAAGGAAAGGAATTGAGAATAAAACAAAGGATATTATAATGCCTCAGTATCATTCCATGGTGCGACCGCACCTTGAATATTGTGTGCAATTCTGGTCACTGTATCTTAAAAAGGATATAGCATTATTAGAAAAGATAGAGTAGAGCCACCAAAATGCTAAAGGGCATGGAAGGATACTCCTATGAAGAGAGGTTAAAAAGGTTAGGGCTCTTCAACCTGGAAAAGAGAAGGCTGGAGGGGAGATATGAAAGAGTTCTATAAATTAATGAACGGAGTGGAAAAGGTAAACGTAGGTTGATTGTTTACGCCATCAAAATATAGAAATACTTGGGGACATGCAATGAAGCGACAGATAACCTATTTAAGACTAATAAGAGAAAATATTTTTTCACTCAACGTGTAATCAAACTCTGGAATTCGTTACCAGAGGATGTAGTAAAAGCTGTTAGTGTAGTCGGGTTTAAAAAAAGGTTTGGACAAGTTCCTGGAGAAAAGGTCCATAAACCATTATTAAAGGGGATCCAGGATATCCACTGCTTGCCCCAGTACAAGCATTGTGGAACCTGTGTCTTTTGGGGAAGCTGCTAGGTACTTGTGACCTAGATTGGCCACTGTTTTAAACAGGATACTGGGTTTGATGGACCTTGATCTGGCCCAGTATGGCATATCTTATGTTCTTATCTTCATCTTCTTCCTCCCATTCAGAAATAGATTCTGAGAGGAGCTGAACCGCTGACGGGCACTACATCAATGCCAAGTTGGAGTAGCCGAGGGCTAAGGCTCTTGGCACTCGGAACCTTACACATTCAGCAGGGAGGAATGGTGAGCAGACAGGGAACAGGATTGAGTCCTGGCATCAGAACTCGACCCCAACTGCTCCATCACTGGCTGCACCTCTGCCGTCGATGCCCCAGTGGTAGAGGGACTGGTGGTTGGGCCTGAAGAACCGACGGGCATCGTGGCAGTGCGCTGCTGGAAGAAAGCCACAAGGCTACACCCCAAGGAAGCCATCCTGACCTTGAGGGTCGAGGGCTCTGCAGCCACTGATGCAGGTCCCAATGGTCATGCGCCTGATGCTGGTTCCCTCGGTGTGGACTCACCAATGGCCTCAGTGGGTTTCTTGTAGCCCTCTGAGGAAGAGGGAGTCTGTTCTCACCAGGGCAACTTCGAGGGCCATTCCTGGCCATCGCCTTCGGCATCACACAGAGGACTGCGGTGCCGGTGACCATGGGTCTTACATCCGATGCCAGCACCAACCTCAGTTTTCGACTAGGGCACAGCCCAGTCCTTCCAGGGACAGTCTTCTGCAGAAAATCCCTGGTCTGCTGCTCCACGAACCAGGGGCTCAGAGCAGGCACAGTCACCATGCAAGGCTAGTGACTCCACAGTAGCCCCCGGAGTTATCGATTCTGTGGTCGAGGCTGGGGCCGAAGCGAGGCCTTGAGGCCAAACAGCGCCTTCCACTGCCTTTCATGATTCTTCTGGTCCTTGCTCATCATCTGGAGACAGAGTGGGCAAATGGAGTTGTCGTGGTCAGCCCGAGGCATTGATGGAAGCTGCTGTGCCAGTCCATTATGGATATAGTGGGGACACAACTGCTGCACTTCTTCAAACCGCTGACTGAGGACATAGCAGGAAAAAGGAGACTTGGAAGATCAAACTCCAAGGTACTGGACAGAGGACAGCGCGAGAAAGCGTAGTTACTCACCTGTAACAGGTGATCTCCGGGAACAGCAGGAATTTAGTCTTCATATATGGGTATCGTCTGTACCGACGGAGCCCGCGCAGGAACCTTCCCAGCGTCCAATAGGAACACTTTTGGGAGCACCCCACAGTGCATACGTGCTGCCTTCCCGCCTCTGTACCTCTCTCACTTCAATTGAGTTTATAGCTGAGACCAAAGGAGAGAAGTAGAGAAAGAGATAGAGACAACTCCTAGGGGAGGTGGGTGGGATGTGAAGACTAAATTCCTGCTGTTCCCGGAGATCACCTGTTACAGGTGAGTAACTACGCTATCTTCAGGAACAAGCAGGAATGTAATCTTCACATATGGGGACTCCCCAGCTGAAAGATGCCAAGGGGTGACGCCTGCAAGCTGCGAACCCAGGTGAAATGGGTCATGCTTCCTCCCATGGACCTCTGGCATCCAACCCATGGACGGTGGGTAGGAGTTGTATTAATTATGGAAGAGATGCTGGAGAACAGCCTGGCCAAATGAGGCATCCCAATGGGAGTCCTTGTCTAAGCAGCAGTGGGCTGTGAAGGTGTGTACCGAAGCCCAAGTGGCTGCTCCGCAGATGTCATCAATAGACAGAACGAAGGATAGCGGTTGAGGCTGCCATTGCTTTCACATTGTGAGCGGTGACATGGCCCTTGAGAGAAAGTCTTTTATTCTGATAAGTATAGGATATGCAATCTGTAATCCAATTTGACAGAGTTCTTTTGGAAACTGGAAGTCCCAAATGACTAGAGTCAAAAGCCACAAAAAGCTGAGATGATTTTCTATGTGGCTTAGTTCTTTGGAGATAAAAAGCTAAGGCTCTTTTACAATCCAATGTGTGAAGATTTCTTTCCTCACTAGAGGCATGAGGCCTAGGGAAGAATATAGGAAGATAAACCGCCTGGTTTAAATGAAAAGGCGAAACCACCTTTGGGATAAAGTGAGGATAAGTCCTGAGGACTACTTTATCATGGTGGAACCTTGTATAAGAAGGGTCAGCTACTAACGCCTGTAGTTCACTAATGCGTCTTGCAGAAGGGATGGCAATTAGGAAAATGACTTTCCATGAAAGAAACTTTAGGTCTGTTAAAGGTTCAAAGGGCGGTTTCATAAGCTGACCAAGAACAAGATTCAGATCCCATGCCACCGGTGGTGGTTTAATGGGAGGTTTTGTTAAGAGTAGTCTCATAAATCTTGATACAAGTGGATGAGAGGAAATAGGTTGCCCATGGAAAGGTTTATGAAAAGCAGCAATAGCACTAAGATGGACTTTCACTGAATTGGTCTTCAGACCAGACGTTGACAACTGGAGGAGATACTCTAGTAGCGACTCTACAGGTACCAAAAGGGGGTTAAGTCCCTTTTGTGAACACCAGACAGAGAACCTTTTCCACTTAAAAGCATAGGAACGTCTTGTGGAAGGTTTTCTGGAAGCCAGAAGGATATCCTTTACTTGAGAAAGGTCAATATCCTGGAATTCTAGGCTTTCAGTAACCAGGCCCTGAGATGTAGGGACTGGGGATTGGGATGCAGTAAGCATCCGTCCTCCTGAGACAGAAGATCTGGAGCATTCCCCAACTCCAGAGGAGTGGCTTGAGAGAGACGCAGAAGAAGAGGATACCACGTTTGTCGTGGCCAACGTGGAGCTATGAGTATCATACGACCTCTGTCTCTCTGAAGTCTGAATAAAGTTTTGGGAATGAGGAGAATGGGTGGGAAGGCATAGAGGAAGTCCTGACCCCAGTGGAGTAGGAAAACATCTCTTACCTGACAGTTGTGAGCTGGGATTCTGGAACAGAATCGGGGAAGTTTGGCATTCTGTGGACTTGCAAAGAGGTCTATATCTGGTGTTTCCCAAATTTGAAACCCTCGAGCAAGCTGGTATGAGTGGAGGGACCACTCGTGTGGCAGCAGTATTTGACTGAGTCTGTGTGCCCATAAGTTTTGAAAGCCTGGAAGGTATATCGCAAACAGGTGAATTTGCAACTCTCTGGCAAGGGCCTATAGTCACAAAGCTTCGCTGCATAGCGACAGAGAGTCTGTTCCGCCTTGCTTGTTGACATAGAACATAGCCACCTGATTGTCGGTTTGGACCAGAACTGTCTTTTCGCTGAGATGGGCCTGAAAGACTTGAATAGCATTGAAGATGGCTCTTAGCTCTAGGTGGTTTATGTGAAGGGAAACCTCCTGTGGGGTCCAGAGACCCTGAGTGGACAGATCGTGCAAGTAGGCCCCCCAACCCATTTTGGACGCATCTGTTGTTAGGGTGGCCTGGTATAGAGGCTGCTGGAAAGGAGAGCCTACAAGGAGGTTTTCCAGAGATAGCCACCATTGCAGAGACGAAATCAGATGTGTGGTGTTTCTGATCTTGTCCATTAGGTGACCTGAGGCCTGTGACCATTGAGAGAATAGGGTCCACTGGGCTCCTCACATGTGGAGGCGAGCATAGGGAACCACATGGACAGTGGATGTCATATGTCCCAGGAGTTGAAGCATCTCTTGAGCAGTAAGGAACACCTTCATAGATGCTTGAGATGCTAGTTCTATTATCTTTAGACAGCATGGCTGTGGCAGGAAAGCCTTTGACTGCCATGTGTTGTGATAAGGAAGCTTATCATAGTTCAGGAAGAAATAATACAAGAGGTGAATTGGCTCTGAATAAGCAACCTGTGCTGGCTGGTAAAAACACTAAAACAGTGTTTGCCTAAAAGACTACCAGACCCAGAATGCACTGATTTACAGAAAGCCTCTAGGAGAGCTGAAGTAGGGAAACGTGTGCCTAATCAGAGAAGCAATGATATAATCCCTAATCACCCATCTCCTAGGGCAGGGCTTGATTCAGAACATCTGGACTGTGCTAGGGTGGAGTGTCCATCTAGGCACTTTAAAGCTAGAAGAAATTCTTCAGACAGACAGCAAGGAGGACAGCAACAGCAGGAGCAAAGAGAACAGCAAGGCTGGCAAAGACGGCAAGAGAAGGAGAGACGGAGCCTGAACAGAAGGAAGAACAGCAAGACGTCCAGTAGGTCTAAGAAAGGAGCCCAAGGCAGTACGTATGTTGGGAGAGATTCCTGGGGCAAGCATTCTTCATTGGACTGGAAGAAACCAGAGGCTTGGAGATATACAGCCAGGAACCCTCAGACATCACTTGTAAAGGAGACGGCTGCATCTACAGAAAGAAGGAGCTCTAATACCTATTTAAGGAGGTATGGGAAACGAGAGCTGAAGTCCAGGGATTCTGACTGGAGAGCTGGGCACAGAGGCTTTGCTACCTACTGGCCAAAATACCCAGAAAGGAAACCTAATGATAACGTGATCTCAGGTATGAACTCTGATCTGTTCCCTAGGTTTGCACAAGGAAGACAGCAGGGAAACAATTTCTATCCTGGTAGAGATCAGTTAGAGAATTCCTCTGAGCCAGTGTATGAAGGTGATCCTATGATATTTCAAGAGCAAGGGGAAATATCAAATGAGAAAGTGGAATGCATGGATTGCTCTTTTTCTAGGCTGCTGTTCTAAAGTAATCCTCAGTTAAGCATCAACCACCAAAAGGAACTGTACTGTTTTTTTTAACTTCCCAGAAAAGTTTCTTTGAGAGAAAGCTCTGGGGAAAGTTGGAGCCATGTGGAGAGTGGACCAGCAATGGTTTGCAGCTGGTTAAGCACCTGTGATTAGAGCAGGGCACAAGTGCACGTGGGACTTTGGAAAGAAAACTTCTTCACTGTGTGAAAGGAAGAAAGTTGTTTTTTTGATAAAGAGAATTTTCCTTTTGGGTTTATTTTTCATTCCAGCACTGCTAAGAAAGTTTAATAGCAGGGGCTAGAAGAAAGACCTTTTCTGTTCCATCAAGGTCTTTACTAAGTTGCTGCATAAATAATTCAGTTGCCTTATTTGTTTTGTTTCCTGAATACAATTCCTGAAGAAATTATCCTGTTGATGTTACCAAGCATATCTGTGCAAGGGAATAACTCCCCATAAATAAAATCTGTTTTATTTTGCTTCACACTCAAGCAACTACAATTCTTTATTCTTGTTGAACAGCTGGTTTTGTGTGATTGAACTACAACACCCACAATCCTTTGCAAGTCAAGTAAATTCCTGTTTTGCCAAGATTGTGTAACTTTCACAACAAGCACCCCCGTTTACAGTTTACACCCCGTTTACAGTTTACACCCCGTTTACAGTTTACAGGTTCATGACCAGTCCCAAGTATTGAAGAATGCTCATTGCTTGAGAAAGAGCAAAGCTGGCCTCTGGAGCTGTCGATGCTCGAATGAGCCAATCGTCTAAGTAAGGGAAGACGAATATTCCTAGAGACCTCATAAATGCTGCTACCACTGCCATGCATTTTGTGAAGACTTGGAGCAGAGGCCAGTCCGAAAGGAAGAACTCTGTACTGGAAGTGTCTTCCTTGGACCAGGAATAGAAGGAACTTCCTGTGATCTGAGTAGATGAGAATATGTGTGTACGCATCTCTTAGATCTAGAGAACATAGCCAATCCTGACTTTGAAGGTATGGAAGGACTGTCCCAAGGGAGATCATTTTGAACTTTTCTCGTAACAAGTATTTGTTTAATTCTCTGAGGTCTAGGATAGGCCTGTGTCCCCCTGTCTTCTTTGGAATAAGAAAATAGGGGGAGAAAAACCTGAACCCTGTTGGGATATGGGTACTTCTTCGATTGCTCCTTGAGCAAGAAGTGATGTGATCTCCTGCCACAAGAGGTTGGTGGCAGGGGCTTGAGAACTGAACTGTTTTATTATTGTAGGTGGGGGAAAGTTGAGAAAATGAAGCTTGTACCCCAGTCGTACAATGGACAGAGTCCAGTTTTCTGATGTTATTTGTCGCCATCTTTTGGCAAAATAGCAAAGTCTTCCTGGAATGGTTAAGGGTTCTGGACCTTCCAGGGGCAGAATGGCTAAGTTCTCTAGGTAGAAGTCAAAGACCCTGAGGGGGCTGGGTCTATTGGGCCAGTTGAGCTCTTTGAGCTTGCGGCTTTCTTTGCTGTCTGTTCTGTTGTTGCTCCTTCTGGGGAAGCGGACAGTGGCTTTGATGCATGTAAGATGGGTAAGGCTTCTTTTACTTGCCGAAAAAGGGCTTTTTGAATGTTTTCTTCTTTGCTGGGTAGGCTGTAGGCTTTGATAGTCTGTTCAAGGTAGTATTTTCAGATTCAAGCTGATTAGCCTTGTCCTGCCAGTCCTTGCCAAAGAGATTTTCTCTTGTACAAGGAATGTTTCCCAGCTTTTCTTGCACCCACTGTTCTAAGTCTGATACTTGAAGCCAAGCAATACGACGTGCTCCTATGGATATAGCAGAGGTTCTGCTAATACATTCAAAGCAATCAAAGGTAGCACGGTTCATGAATTTAGAAACCTTCTGGGCGTGCTTGACCAGAATAAGGTAGTCTGCTCTTTTTTCCTCTGAAACACAAGGGCTAATGAGCTCTAAGTCTTTTGTGACTTCTTCCAGGAACATTCCCATATAAAGGATATAGGAACTGATCCTGGCTGATAGCATGAAGGATTGAAAGCATCGACGTCCAAAGGCATTGAGTGTCCTGGATTCCCGGCCTGGAGGATTAGAAGAATGTGTTTTAGCACTCTTGATTCTTCACATGGCCGATTCCACTACCCATTGAATGGTGTGGTAACTGAGTTTTTTGAAAACCAGGACAACTTGGCACTCGGTACATAGTGTCAAGGCGTCGGGAATGTGAAGATATCATTAAAGGAGTTTCCCACATTCTCAACATCAGATCATGTAAGATCTTGTGAATGGGAAGCATAGCTGCCTCCTTGGGAGCCATAAGGTATTGTAGAATTCTTAATTATTCTGCCCTAGGTTCCTTTTCTGGAATCACAGTGATTGCAAGGCCCTTTTCTAAATCACGTATGAAATCCTGGAAGGACATATCTTCTGGAGGAGACATCCTGTGTTGAGGAGAAGGAGTTGAATCCTCTAGTAGGTTCGCTCTGGTACCGGTAGAATCATCAAAGTCATCGGAATCGGAAGACTCAAAGGCATTCTGTACCGGGTGCTTCCGTAACACATGGTATCAGTACAGTTCGAAGTCAGTACCCTAATTTCTCGGTTCCTGATCCCCGATACCCGAGACAGACTCAAGGCTTGGCATGGGGGGGAAGCAATCCTGTTGAAGAAGGTACTGTCAGTACCGGTACCGATACCTGTTGAACCGTCTGTAGCGGTCTTAGAGGTACCGAAGCTGCTAAGAGGGACACTAGACTGCGTTCAATAGCAAGGATTCTTTTATCCATCGCTCCTGCCGATGCCTGGGTGTCAGTACCGGTGGAAGCGGCTACGACCCCAGAACATGGCACCAGTAGTTCTGCAGAGGTGGAAGCCTCTAGAACATCCTGGAGCCCTGTTAATGCTTTTGAGCCCAAAGACTAATGCCGGGGCTGTTTTGCTGGTGAACTATCCTCAAGGGCAACACCAGTGGCATCTCGATACTTTGAAGGAGATTTACCCTTCGAGGACCGGCCAGTCTTAGAAGGCAAGTTTAGTTACCTGAGATCCATGGGAGGAAGATGAAGCCCTGGAGGACATTGATGCAAGTGACATCGTATCCGTGGCAAAAAGTACAGAGTTTTGCAGCTCTATTCTGCAGGCCCCTTTTGGTCATCCTCGTTCAGGAGAGACACTCCGTTGGACAATGTTCAGGACCTAAAAATTTAGACACCAATCATGGGTGTCGGTGACGGAAATGGTACTGCCACACTTTGAGCATTTTTTGAAACCACTAGCTGGTTTCTCCATGTCGGAAGAAAAGTGGACCTAGTGCCCAAAATGGCACCTAGCACCAAAAACAGGGGAAAGACCCCTGAAGAAAATATATGGTTTTGTTTTTTTGAAAAGAAAGAACCACTGGTGGTACCAGTAGGCGTCGAATGAAGGCAGATCTGACCACAAAAAAAACAAAGAATAAAAGGAAATTTTCTGCGGTGACAGGGTACACGTCCTGTCGGCTCCGCGGAAAACGAAGAACTGAAGTGAGAGAGGTACAGAGGAGGGAAGGCAGCACGCATGCACTGTGGGGTGCTCCCAAAAGCGTTCCTATTGGACGCTGGGGAGCGTTCCCGCGCGGGCTCCATCGATACCGACGATACCCATATGTGAAGACTACATTCTTGCTTGTTCCTGGAGATAAACCCATGCACTAAGTTAAGAAAAAAGGAGTGAACCTGAGAAAAACTTGACGTAGATGAAGCGACAATTCTGGCTACGGGAAGGTAACAGTATGCAACAGAGTTAAGAATCACAAAGAAAACACAAAAAAGAAGTGAAAGAAATGGCAATTTTTTCCCAAGGAACAGACAAGCAATTTGATGGGCTCTGCGGAAAAAAGATGGTACTCTTGGGTACGAAGGTAACCATGCATGCGTGGTATAAGTCCCAAAGGTTTTCCATGAAAGCTGGGGAGTGGTTACCGCATGGGCTCCATCGGTACCGACATCACCCATATATGAGGGCTGACTTCCTGCTTGTTCCCAGAGAAAGCACAGTTACTTACCTGTAACAGGTGATCTCTGGGAACAGCAGGAATAAGTCTTCACATATGGGTATTGTCGGTACCGACGGAGCCTGCGCGGGAACGCTCCCCAGCATCCGAAAGGAAAGCTTTTGGGAGCATCCCACAGCGCCTGAGCGCTGCCTTCCCACCTTTCCCAACCGCCTCTCTCCAGTTCGAGTTTTAAGCTGAGACAAAGAGAGAGAGAGAGAGAGAGAAAGGAAAGGAAAGATAGATAGAGAGATACAACTCCAAGGGGAGGTGGGTGGGTTGTGAAGACTTATTCCTGCTGTTCCCAGAGATCACCTGTTACAGGTAAGTAACTGTGCTATCTCCAGGAACAAGCAGGAATGAGTCTTCACATATGGGGACTCCCCAGCTAGAGATGCCAGGGAGATCCCCAAGGATGTGAGTCCCTGAGAAGGGCTCTACCTCCCCCCATGGATCTCGGGCATCCAACCAGGGATGGGGGGTAGGAGTTGATTAGGTATGGAACAGGTGTTTGAGAACAGCCTGACAAAACAAGGCATCCCGGCGGGAGTCCTTGTCCAAGCAATAATGGGCTGTAAAGGTATGAACCGAGGCCCAAGTGGACGCTCGACAGATTTGGTCGATGGACACAGAATTTAGATGAGCCATAGAGGCTGCCATGGCCTTCACATTGTGAGCTGTGACATGGCCCTCCAGAGAAAGGTTCTTACTCTGGTAGGTGAAGGAAATACACTGAGCAATCCAATAGGACAGAGTTCTCTTAGAGACTGGAAGTCCTAAATGAGAGGGATCGAAAGCAACAAAGAGTTGAGAGGACTTTCTATGTTGCTGTGTCCTTTGTAAGTAAAAAGCAAGAGCTCTCTTACAATCCAGGGTATGGAGATTCCTCTCTGCAGTTGATGCATGAGGTCCTGGAAAAAAGACAGGTAAATACACCTCCTGGTTCAGATGAAAAGGTGAGACCACTTTAGGCATAAACTGCGGATTGGTCCTGAGGACTACCTTGTCATGATGGAACCTTGTATAAGGAGGATTAGCCACCAAGGCTTGCAGCTCACTGATGCGGCGAGCTGAAGTGACTGCAATGAGAAAAATAACCTTCCAGGAAAGGAATTTCAAGGAGATAGTGGCTAAGGGTTCAAAGGGTGGCTGCATAAGCTGGCCAAGAACCAGATTCAAGTCCCATGCCACTGGAGGTGGTCTCTGCGAGGTTTAGTTAAAAGAAGGCCTCTCATGAATCTTGCTATAAGAGGATGAGAGGAAATAGGCTGTCCATTGAGAGGTTTAAGGGATGCTGCAATAGCACTCCAATGGACTCTTACTAAATTCGTTTTAAGGCCTGCATGGGATAAATGCAGCAAATACTCTAGTAAAGAATTCAGAGGTATTGCAAGAGGGTTAAGACCCCTCTCTGCACACCAAATGGTAAACCTTTTCCATTTAAAAGCATAGGAACGTCTAGTGGAAGGCTTTCTGGAAGCATGAAGGATATCCTTCACTTGCTGAGAAAGATGCAAATCTTGAAGGTCTAGGCCTTCAGCAACCAGGCTCTGAGGTGAAGAGACTGGGGATTTGGGTGCCACAACGTTCCCTCCTCCTGGGACAGGAGGTCTGGAGCAGATCCCAAGTCCAGGGAGGGAGCTTGAGAGAGATGCAGAAGTAGAGGGTACCACACTTGGCGTGGCCAATGTGGTGCTATGAGGATCATAGACCCCTTGTCTCTCTGAAGTTTGAACAGTGTCTTGGGAATTAGGGGAATGGGTGGAAAGGCATAGAGGAAGTCTTGACCCCAATGGAGGAGGAAGGCATCCCTGGCCTGAACTCCCTGACACGGAATCCTGGAACAGAACCGGGGAAGTTTGGCATTCCACGGACTTGCAAACAGGTCTATGTCCGGGGTTCCCCAAATTCGGAAGATCCTGGCTATCTGGTCCTCATGGAGGAACCACACATGTGGAAGCAGAACTCGACTGAGTCTGTCTGCCCAAGAGTTTTGAACCCCTGGAAGATACACTGCCATGAGATGAATTTGATGCTCTCTGGCGAAGGCCCACAATCTCAAAGCTTCGTTGCAAAGTGACAGAGAGCCAGTCCCGCCCTGCTTGTTTGCGTAGAACATGGCTACTTGGTTGTCCGTGTGGATGAGGACTGTCTTGTAGCTGAGCAGGGCGTGGAAAACTCTTAAGAGCTAGAAAAATTGCTCTGAGCTCTAAGAGGTTGATATGCAGAGATGTCTCCTGTGGAGACCAGATGCCTTGAGTGGAGAGATCTTGTAGATGAGCTCCCCAACCCCTTGGAGAGGCATCTGTTGTAAGGGTTGCTTGGGGTAGCACCTATTGAAAGGGGGACCCCAGCAACAGATTTTGAGTGGACTTCCACCACTGGAGAGAGCAAAAGAGGTGACTGGAGGTTGCTATTTTATCTGACAGGCACCCTGATGCCTGGGTCCATTGGGTGGACAGAGTCCATTGAGCTGCCCTCATGTGAAGGCGAGTGTAAGGAACCACATGCACAGTGGATGCCATGTGGCCTAACAGTTGTAACATCTCTCGAGCAGTTAAATGGGATTTTAACTGAATCTGTGAGGCTAACTGCACCAAGCGTAGGCAACGGGCCTGGGGAGATAGGCCCTTGCAGTTGTGGTATCCAGCAAGGCCCCTATGAACTCTAAAGACTGAGTAGGGGTGAGATGGGATTTTTGGATGTTTATTACAAGTCCCAGATACTGAAGAACACGCCTTGTGCAGGCTAGGGAAGTCTGGGCCTCTGACTGGGATGGAGCTTGGATGAGCCAGTCGTCCAGATATGGGAATACGAATATCCCTAGAGTGCGTAGAAATGCAGCTACTACTGCCATGCATTTGGTGAACACTCTTTGTGCAGAGGCCAGACCGAAAGGAAGCACTCTGTATTGGTAGTGCTTTCCTCGATAAAGGAACCGAAGGAACCTTCTGTGTGTTGGATGGATGAGGACATGTGTGTACGCATCCTTGAGGTCTAGAGAACAAAGTCAATCCTGACTCTGAAGGTATGGAAGGAGAGCACCGAGAGAAATCATCTTGAATATCTCCTTGCATAGAAACTTGTTCAATTCTCTGAGATCTAATATGGGTCTGTAGCCCCCCATTTTCTTTGGGATAAGAAAGTAGGGGGAAGTAGAACCCTGAGCCCTGTTAAAGAAGGGGTACTTCTTCTATTGCCCCTTGGGCAAGAAGGGTAGCAATCTCCTGACCCAGAAGGTCGAGGAGAGATGTTGGAGAATTGAACTGTCTCACCATGGTGTGAGGAGGAAGGTTTAAGAAATGAAGCTTGTACCCCTCCCTTATGATGGAGAGGGTCCATTGCTCTGCTGTGATTTGTTCCCACCTGGGAGCAAAGTGAGCTAACCTTCCTGGAATGGTGAGAGGCTCTGGTTCTTTTAGAGCCAGAAAGGCTAAGTTCTCTAGTTGAGAGTCAAAGGCCCTGAGGAGGCTGAGGCTGTTGGGCCGTAGCAGCCCTTGCAGCCTTAGGCTTGGCCTGTTTAGGTTGTTGCTGTCGCTTTGCAGCAAAACGACCTGCAGAAGATGCCTGTTGACCATCAACAGGATAATATCTCCCCTTTTGGGGAAAAAAATCCCTTTTTTATTTATTTATTATTTATTTATTTATTATTTACAGTTTCTTTTATACCGCGCTATTCGTCATCAGTGCGGTTTACAATGAAAAAACTACACGTCTCAAATAATTGATCTGTGCTTACAATGAACAGGACAATAAACTTGGTATACATTAAACAGGTTTCATGAACAGTGAAACAGAGAACGTGAGAACTATGTACAAAGCAACTAAATGCAGCTATATGTAGAGCTACATGAATCTAGGTAAAATTTTCTTAGTGAGAGGAGGTGCAAAGTGAGATTGCGGTTCTACGGATTAAGACTGTGGAGTGCATGGGTTTAATGTGTTGGCCTGGGGTGTGGAGGTGGGTTGATATGGGAGGGTGTCCGAAACATCGTAGTGCTGCAGGAACAGGTGATGCTTCAGTGCCTTCCTGAACTGGGAGAGGTCACTGATGGTTCTGATGCCTGATGGTAGGGCGTTCCAACATGATGGTGCAAAGTAAGAGAAGGCTCTGGATCTAGTGACTTGAGAGCATTTCGTGATTGCCTTGGGTAGTACAAGAGAGTTGGAGGCAGTCGATCTCCTTGCTCGATTAGGGGGTGTAATTGATATCAGGTCAGTGATAGTAGATGCGGAGTAGTTATTGATCGCCTTGTGAGTCATAGTTAGGATCTTGAAAGAGATCCTAGATTGTATAGGCAGCCAATGTAACTGTTTCAGTATTGGAGTGATGTGGGTTCTCTTGGAGGCTCCATAAAGGATTCTTGCAGCTGAGTTCATTGCCAATTGTAAGGGGTTAATCGTGCTCTTTGGTAGGCCATGTAGGATCGCATTGGCGTAGTCTAGGTGAGGCATTATTAAGGCCTGAAAGACTGATCGAAAGTCGTCCGGTTCTAGCAGCTGACGCAGATAACGAAGGGTCCGGATTTTATGATAGACAGATTTCGCTACGTTGCTGATATGAGCCTTCATATTGAGTTGTTGATCGAGCGTAACCCCTAGGTATCTCACTGTAGTCTTGCAAAGGAGTTCTGCGTCACGCACTTTGATGGACGTTGGTGAGGTAAATGCAGGGTTTCTGGTCACGAAGAGGACTTCAGTCTTTTTGAAGTTTATCTTAAGCATTTGTGCATTTAGCCAGTCTGTGACCGCGTCAAAGCACTTGATTAGTGGGTAGAGGTCCGGGAGTTCTGTCGAGAATGGCATATACATCAAGACGTCATCAGCATAGACCAGGCAGTTGATGTTAAAAGAGTGGATGAGGTCACA
The DNA here is from genome assembly GCA_033557465.1 of Ichthyophis bannanicus. Taxonomy (NCBI): domain Eukaryota; kingdom Metazoa; phylum Chordata; class Amphibia; order Gymnophiona; family Ichthyophiidae; genus Ichthyophis; species Ichthyophis bannanicus. The sequence continues at coordinate 947,666,161 of CM066035.1, read as the reverse complement.
GATAGGTTGCATATAAACGTTGAACAGTAAGGCAGAAAGGGAGGAGCCTTGTGGCACACCTTTAGTTTGAGGGAAGGGGTCAGAGGTTGAAGATCCAGAACGGACATGTTGCCAACGGTCTCTGAGGTATGAAGAGCACCACGACAGGGCTGATCCATGAACTCCCTTCTCTCTAAGACGTGACAGGAGTACTTCATGATCGACAGTGTCAAACGCAGCGGCAATGTCCATGAAGATTAAAGCAAAACCTTGTCTGATGTTGTCTAGGCCTATGGTTAGAGCATTAAACAGGGATGTCAGTAGTGTTTCCACACCATGTGATTCACGAAATCCGTGCTGACATGGATGCAAGGGTGCATTGGTATCTAAATAATCTTGTAGTTGACGTTGGGTAATCTTTTCGATGATTTTTGAAAGGAGAGGAATGCTGGAGATGGGTCTGTAGGATTCCATCAAGGAGGGGTCCAACCTGCTGTTTTTTTAGGAGAGGTCTGATGGAGGTCTGCTTCAGAGTGTGAGGGAAGGTCCCAGTAGAGAACGATACATCTATCATTTTAGCTAGAAATGGGCTGAGATCCGCCCCTAGTGACTTTATCCAGGAAGCTGGACAGGGGTCGGAAGGTGATGTTGTGGTGTTTATTTTTAAGATGGTGTCTTGAATGACTCTGTCAGTTGGGGTGGAGAAGGATGAAAGAGTGTGTTGAGTCTCACATGAGAATTGGCTAGGTGAGGGTAGAGGGACAGTGTAGGGAGTGTTAGCTGGAGTAAGGGGCTTAGAGCTTAGAGCGAGCTGGTTACTTTTGCTTCGTAAGTAGTTGGCATATTCCTGAGGGTCTAGGTGGGGCAGGGCACCCTGAGAAGGTTCCTTTGCTAAGGTTTTCACAATGTGCAAGAGCTCGTGAGGTTTGTTGAGGGAGCGCTGTAGTCTGCTTGCGTAATATTGTTTCATACTGGAAGATGCGGATGAGCGATGTCTTGTTAATTGCGTTTTGAATGCATCATGATTTTCGGCTGTTCTTGATCGTCGCCACCGTCTTTCTAGTTGTCTAAGGAGGAGGAGTGATTTCCGTAGTTCTGGGGAGTACCATGGTGCATTCTTTTTCTTATGAAGTGCCTTGATTCTTAACAAGAGCAGAAGTAGACTTTGAAAGTCTATCTAAAGCAGAATTTTCAGCATCCATCTGAGTGGCCTTTGCTTGCCAATCTTTGCCAAAAAGGTTTTCACCTGTACAAGGAAGATTTCCTATTCCATCCTGAACCCAGGGTTCCAAATCAGAAGCTTGTAGCCAAGCAACTCTGCGTGCACCTATGGCAATAGCCGAGGCTTTGCTAGCACACTCAAAAGAGTCAAAGGCTGCACGGTTGGAAAACTTGGAAACATCCTGGGCATGTTTAAGCCAGGTGAGAAATTCCTCTCTTTTATCTTCTGAGACAAAAGGAGATAAAGTTTGCAGGTGATCTGTAACTACTTTTAGAAACATCCCCATATAGAGACTATAGGAGTTGATTCTAGCAACAAGCATATTGGTCTGGAAAATTCTCCTGCCAAAAGCTTCTAAGGTTCTGCATTCTCTTCCTGGAGGATTAGATGAGTGCCTTTTTGCACTCTTTATCCTCTTCATAGCAGACTCCACCACAATAGAGTGGTGAGGAAGCTGAGTCTTATGAAAGCCAGGACAAGGAGGAACACGGTGCATGGTGTCCAACCTACGAGAATGAGGGGAGGTGGTGAGAGGTGTCTCCCATATGCCCAACATGTGATCATAAAGGATCTCATGAATTGGTAAAGTAGCTGCCTTTTTAGGAGCCTTAGGATATTGTAAGATATCCAATTTTTTGGCTCTAGGCTCTGTCTCAGGGGCCACTGAAATGGAGAGGCCCCTGGCCACTTCCCTAATGAAGTCTTGAAAAGACAAGTCTTCTGGAGGAGACATTCTTCTTTTTGGAGAAGAGGGCTCCTGAGGAAGGAGTACCGATGCTTCGACAGAAACCTCTGATTCATCAGAGTCTTCAGAGGAATCGAAGTATTGCCTATCTGGATGCTCCTGCAGAGCCCGATACGCGTACCGAGTGGTATCGACATCGGGAGTGATCGGTACTGATTCGGTACCGATGGGCATCACAGAAAAGGGTACCGCTGCAGTCGACACCGAAGCTGATGTCGATGCAATCGGTACCGGTGCCGGAACCGGTACCGACAACGGAGTTTGTTGCGGTACTGGAGGCGTCGCCGCTTGTATGAATGCCGTAATGGCACGCTGCATGGTCAGAATATTCTGATCCATCGACACCACCAATGTCTGGATGTCGGTACCAGTGGGAACCACAGGTACCCCAGAACATGGCAACAGGTGATCAGTCGAGGCCGAGCCATCGATGTCAACCTGTGACCCCATAGATAAAGCTTTGGAAGCCGGAGCCTCCCGCTGGGGTAATTTTGCCGGTGCGGATTCCTCGAGAGCAAGCCCGGAGGCATCTCGATACTTAGAGGGAGATCTACCCTTCGAGGACCGGCTAGACTTGAGTTTGGTTACCTGAGATCCATGGGAGGAAGAAGCAGCCCTGGAAGACGTCGATGCTACCGAAGCTGCATCAGAGGGAAAACAGGGTACTGAGCTTGGCTGCTCGATTCTGTAGACCTCTTTTAGACATCATGGAACAGGACTCACAATCCGTGATGGAGTGGTCAGGACCCAAACATTTTAGACACCAGTCATGGGTGTCAGTGACAGAAATAGTGCCGCTGCACTTTGTGCACTTTTTAAACCCGGAAGCGGGCTTTCCCATGAGGAGACTTTTTCGTAGGCTTAAGGCCAAAGAAAAATGCACAGAAGTGAAAATAGTAGTCTTTTTTTTTTTTAAGAAGAAAGAAAGACAGACCGGTGGTACCGGTCCGACGTCGAAGAAGGCAGACACGCGACCAAAGAAATAAAATAAAATAAAGAACTTCTTCAGCGGTGACAGGAACACGACCTGCTGGCTCCGTGGAAAAGAAGAACTGGAGAGAGGCGGTTGGGAAAGGCGGGAAGGCAGCGCGCAGGCGCTGTGGGATGCTCCCAAAAGCTTTCCTTTCGGACGCTGGGGAGCGTCCCCGCGCAGGCTCCGTCGGTACCGACGATACCCATATGTGAAGACTCATTCCTGCTTGTTCCTGGAGATAAAGGGGACACTAAAAGCCAACAAAATGCTATAGGGACAAATACTAACTAGCAGCACTAGAAATTGTAGCTGTATTGTTAAAGCCTCTGACAAATACATGAATATCAACTACAAGGCTTGTGTTTTCCAAGATTTGTATTTGACACAGATCAGAATAGTTGAATGCAAGAAGAAATCACTACCAAAAGCCCTGAGCACAAATACAGAACTGCCACTTAAGCTATTGAAATATGAGACATGCATGGTAGCATACGGGGCTGACAGTCTACTCTAACATTTTACGGTACTTTGGGTGTCACACAATAAAGTATTCTAATACTTTTAATGATCTCACTAGTAGCCCAAATGTAACGTTTATAGCTCTGACCAGATACTGAGTGCAAAGATTTGCAGCAGAGATAGAGCAGAGCGCTTGGGTATCATTATGCTCAGTACCATGCAACTGACAGATCATTGCAGGTGCAGGAACATCACCAGCAGATTAGTGTGCAAAGTCGCACAGATTCCACTGTGGAACTGCACATTAAGTAACTTGGCTAATTCACAATTTGAAACCAAAATAAAAAGTTTCACAGCACCTATTGACCAACTGTGAAGTATGAAAAATGCTTCATTGCTGATTGAAATCATCATTAAATGTTATTTCCTTTGTTGTTTTGATTCAATAAATGCAACATGTACAAAATACAATCTTAAAATCTAGCTAAATAATTCACTGTCAAAAATGTGTGCCAGGTACTGGGCTAGGACTGTTTTCTTTCTGTGAAAATTAGAACTTCAGTGGAAACCTTGGCAAACTAGAACAGATCTACCAAATTATTTGAGTTTCTTCCTTTTTACCAGCTGCCTGAGTCACATGGGGGACCTACGAACATCAAGCTTTTTCCTCATGATTTTACTTATTTAGCTAGTTTTATATACTACCTAATATGAAAGTCAAAGCGTTTAAAGGTTAAGCTAAATGGCATTATCATTCGTCCACTGTCAGTAGCCCCGGTTTCCAAAAAATGAAAACCTTAACTGAGAAGAAGGGTTAACTCAAACAACTGATGTCACAAAATGTAATAATTCTTTCAAGAATAATCCTACTTCTAGAACTGACATTTCAGTTCAAAAATATTACAGAGGTCAATTTAAAAGCCTTACGTGACATTTACAAGTGCATTTTAGAATGCTGCTATTTACTTGTGCAGATGACCTCAAAATGTGCATATTTTGGGCAGTCAGCAAAGTGCTTGTTTCAGCTAGGGCTTTAAAAGAGCAATTGAGGGGCAAATATGCTTAGCTCTTTTGTAATTTATATAGCTTTTAAAATATAAAAAAGTACCTTTCAGAACTTTGATGCTCAATTGACTGCATTTATACTATTCGTTTCTGGAATTTGGCTCTAACATGTAAAATTGCTGGAAGTAGCAAAAAACATAGTTACTCGCCTGTAACAGATGATCTCTGGGAACAGCAGTCTTCATATATGGATGATATCCCCCTATTGAGCCCACATGGGAACACTGCCCAGCATCCAATAGGAAGCATTTGGGAGCATCCTTCTGCACATGTGTGCATGCCTCTCTGCCTTCCCAGTGATTCTCCTCAGTGAGGTATATAGCTGAGAAAAAAGGAAAAATCTACAACTCCTTGGGGAGGAAGGCGGTTGTGATGACTGATTCCTGCTGTTCCTGGAGATCACCTGTTACAGGAACAAGCAGGAATCACATATCGGACTCCCTAGCTCCAGGCTATCGGAAAATGGTGAGGAGCATGGCCCATTATAAATGGGAAAAAAAACCATTGAAGAACAACATGGAGAGTCCAAGGGATCTAGGAGATTTGGCATCCCCAGCACACCCCCATTGAGACAGTAGTGGCAGTAGTCTGGATGGACAGAGGGCCAGAGGAAGGATGTTAGCTAAGTCTCAACGAGGTGCCGTAGTACGGCTTGGCCAAAGTCACTGTCCTTACAAGAGTCTTTGTCCAGTCAGTAGTGGGCTGCAAAGGTATGAATGGAAGACCATGTGGCAGCACAGCAGATATCAGTTATGGAGACAGAGCATAAGTAGGCCACAGATGTGGCCATGGCAAGGACAAAGTGGCTGATGCTGAGCTAGACGAAGCAGCAGGGGAAACTATGGCAGTCGGGGCCAGAACAGGACTACCAGGATCATGGTGCCTCTGTCAGCCTGCAAATTGAACAGCATCTTGGCTATCAGCGGAATGGCGAGGTAAGCGTATAACAGGCCCATTCCCCAATGAAGTAGGAAAACATCCTGGCCTTGAAATTGCGGAGAAGGCACCCTGGAGCAGAACAGAGGAACCTGCGCATTTAGCGAAGTGGCAAAGAGACTGATCTATGAGATACCCCAGAGCTGGAAGATGTGAGCAACTAGTCTCTGATGAAGAGTCCACTAATGAGGTCAGAGGACCCAATAGACTGTCCACGAGAACATTCTGCTCTCCCAGCAGGTAAACTGCTTGGAGAAGCATTCCATGGCTGAGGACAAAGGTCCACAGGTGGATCACTTCCTTGCAGAGGAGGGGGGAGCCCATGCCTCCCTGTTTGTTGACCTAAAACATGGCAACTTGGCTGTCTGAAGCAGGATTGATTGATGTGATAACTGCTGGCAAAACACCCGAAGGACTTTGGTTATCACCCTCAACTCTAAGAAGTTGATTTGAAGGGAGGCCCAGGCCATCTAGATGAACTCCCCAGCAGTATTTGGCCACATCAGTAGTGAGAGTCAGTTGAGGTGGTGGCATCTGAAAAGGTAACCCTAACAAGAAGGTTTTGAGGAGAGAGCCACCACTGAAGGGAGTCCACCAGAAGCGAGGTGACTTCCACTCTTGTCTCATAAATGGCCCATCACCTGTTTCCATTGTGAGGAGAGGGTCCACTGCACTTGGCGCATGTGGAGACGACATGGAAAGTGAAGGTCATGTGACAAAGGATATGAAGCATGCCTCGCACCGTGGTGTGACGGTTGCACTGAATGATGCCTGCCAACTCTGTGAAATGTTTGAGACGGTCGGTCCTCTGGCAGAAAAGCTCAAGCCTGAGTCATGTCGAGAAGGGCATCTATGAATTCCAGTTTTGAGTGGGAGAAAGATGTGACTTTAGAAAGTTTATGACAAAACTGAGATGTTCAGCACTGTGACGGTGCATTGAACGGACAGCTGACCATAGATGGTGAGTCACTGCTAACAAGCCAGTCATCTAAGTAAGGGAAAACAAAGATGCCTAGGGTGTGGAGGTCAGCCGCAACTACCACTAGACATTTCACAAAGATCCTTGGGGTGGATGCCAGCCCAAAGGGCAGGACTCTATATTGGTAATGTCCACTGAACATAAAATGAAGGTACTGCTTGTGAGATGAGTGGATGAGGATGCACATGTACGCATCCTTCAGATCTAGAGAACAGAGCCAATCATTCCTCTGAAGGTAGAGCAGCAGGGTCCCTAAAGAAACCATCTTGAATGTGACTCATACTAGGAACTTGTTTAGGTTCCAGAAATCTAGAATTGGACGGAACCCCCCTGACCTTTTGGGAATAATGAAGTACCAGGAGTAAAACCCTAATCTTTCTTGTGTGCAATTTCTATGGCACCCTCTTTTAGTAACATAGTAAATGATGGCAGATAAAGACCATCATGGTCCATCTAGTCTGCCCAATAAGGTAGGGCGGTGACTTCCTGTCGCAACAGATCCCGATGGAGAGGATCTAGAGGATACTCCCCTGGAAAGAAGGGAGAAGGTAACTGGGCGAAATGGAGTAGGTAGCCCTTGAGGATGACCTATAGAGCCCAGGGTTCTGATGTTATGAGGGGCCACCAGTGGGCAAAATGGACCAGCCTGCCCGCAATGTCATAATGCTGTGGTTCCTTCAGGGGAAGAATGGCAATGCTCTCTAGGAAGCCATCAAATGTTAGCCCCAGGTTGGAACTGTGGAGCTGGTTGTGGAGCTACGGAGCTGGTTGTGGCCTAAGACTTCTGCTGATCTTGATGAGCATGGTAAGATGCGTAAGCCGGATAAAGCATAGTTACTTAACTGTAACAGGTGATCTCTGGGAACAGCAGGAATAAGTCTTCACATATGGGTACGTCGGTACCGATGGAGTCTGCGCGGGAACGCTCCCCAGCATCCAATCAGAACGCTTTTGGAAGCATCCCAACACGCCTGCGTGCTGCCTTCCCGCCTTTCCCAACTGCCTCGCCTCAGTTAAGTTTTAAAGCTGAGGCAAAGAGAGAGAGAGAGCAAGAAAGGGAAAGATAGAGATAGAGAAATGCAACTCCTAGGGGAGGTGGGTGGGTTGTGAAGACTTATTCTTGCTGTTCCCAGAGATCACCTGTTACAGGTAAATAACTGTGCTATCTCCAGGAACAAGCAGGAATGAGTCTTCACATATGGGGACTCCCAAGCTAAGATGCCTGGAGGAGTCCCAGCATGTTGCGAGTTTGAGAGCCATGCTAATTTACCGAACTCCCAGGCATTCCAGGGATGGAGGGTAGGAGTTGAGCTAAAAAGATGTGCTGTGGAACAGCTGGACCAAACAGGATGCCTAGAGAGGCTCTGTGCAGGTGATATTTAGTGGTAATATTGAAGAGCAATAAACCAATATGGACCTCACCTGGCGCATTGTAGAGGGGTATATGGAGGTTCATGAGGATTTGTGAATATGAACCAACAGAATATCCCCAGGGTGTACCTCAATGTAAGAAGAGGTAAAGAACTGTGCAATAAACAGGCTGAGGTAGAACCCTTAGGGTGAGAGAAACAATCCCAGTGGAACTGGGGCAGTTCAATGAGGTAGGACTTAGCGGAAAACGCGGAAGTCTGCATTGGATAAAACTGAAAACTCCTTTGACCTTAAGAGACCTAGTTCTTATAGGAGAGGGAGTTTCCAAGATCTCAATATCTGAAAACAAGAAGGATAGGAGTTAGGAGGCATTGTAGCCTCCCATTTTCTGAAGATTCAGAAAAAGTCCCGCGTAATGGAAAAGGAAAGTATGTGAAGGGCTTCAGGTGTACCCAAACTGAAGGTCATGGTACCAAAACTCCTGAACTACCACAGGAAGTGGTTGATCATGGATAACCTTAAGTATGCTGGGACAGCATGGAAAGGGATAGAGAGTATCTGTCAGTCTGTGGTGACATATATATATATATATATATATATATATATATATATATATATATATATATGTATAAGTATATATATATGTTTAGGCAGACAGACAGGAAGAGTATATAGACATATACCTACCCACTATGATATATTGTAATACATACCTATAGAGATAGGTAAATACAGATATATACATCACATATGTATATAGATATGGGCATAGCTGTACAGATGTCCATATACATGTAACATATACATATATATATATTTATACATATAAATATATATATGTATACATACCCGTGTCCACACATAGGGTATGTGGAGAAGATTTATCTAACAACAAGAAGGGAGGTACCTGCTTGAGAAGATATTCAGAGAATCCCTACTTCCTGGTTTAGGGTAGGAAGTGCAGGGAGTTCTCTCATTAGCAAGAGAAGTCAAGAGTTCTCTAAGAACTCTTGCCCTTGAAAAATCAGGAATGGAGACCTACCTGGAAAATGCAGAGGAAGCACAGTTACTTACCTGTAACAGGTGATCTCTGGAACAGTAGGAATTAGTCTTCACACGTGGGAGACGTCGCCGACGGAGCCCGCATGGGAATGCTCCCCAGCATCCAAACACAAAGCCTTTGGGAGCACCCCTCGCGCCTGCGCGGTGGCTTCCCGCCCTTCCTACTGCCTCTCCCCAGTTGAGTTCATAGCTGAGAGAGAAGGAGAGGAAGAGGAAGGAATAGAGAGATACAACTCCTAGGGGAGGTGGGCGGGTTGTGAAGACTAATTCCTGCCCTTCCGGAGATCACCTGTTACAGGTAAGTAACTGTGCTATCTCCAGGAACAAGCAGGAATGAGTATTCACACATGGGGACTCCCTAGCTGAGGGTGCCAGGGGAGATCCCATAAAATGCGAAGCCCTGGCAGGCAGGCATTTTCCCAACCTGGATCCCCGGCATCCCCTGAGGGATGGAGGGTAGGAGTTGAGAAGAAAAAAAAGGTTCCAGAGGAACAGCAAAACCAAAGACTACATGGGGAGAGTAGTCTTTAGAATGCAAGTCAGTATCATTAAGTATTTAATGAACTAGTACCACATAGAGCTCACCTACCGGATCGTAGGAAGGAGAACTGTGATGGAAGGTACCGTAGACTCAGTAGCGAAGTCTTCGAGGGAACTTCACAGCAGTGAGGGGGAAGTTCCAAATCTGGAAGGGCAGGAGACCCAGGTGTCAACTGGTGCAGGAGAAGAACGGCAGGTCTTCAAGGAAGCTTTATGGGAAAAGCTGAGCACTCCTTCAGGAGCAGAGTCCCTAACCCTGAGGGCTAGAAGTAGAAGACTGGCCGATCTGGAGAGCCCAGTCCGGAGGAGAACAGGGGCGTACCCCGGAACCGAAGAGTACACTATCAGCCCTAGCTGAGAAAAGGAAGACATAGGGCCTGAATCTCAGGAAGAGGTACATAACAAAAAAAAATAGAAGCTGTTGACTTCACAGCAGCAAGTTGAGTATAACCGGTCCCAGATATCGAGCCGTAAGAAAATAGGCAAGCGGACTGGTCGGACCCCGTAAGGAGTAAACGCAAGTACCTGCAATAGGGAGATAGACGGTAATACACAGGGTGCTGTGGACATCTCCCAGTGGGCGCCTACCGATACAGATAAATATGTAATATATATCTAGGTAAGTAGGGCAGGGAGAGCGCCCACCCAGGTACTAAAAACATGTATGCCGAGGAACATACATGCGGGAGTATAATACTGATAAGTCGGACCTGCCACTGATCCACAGAAGAACGCCCACCTGGGAAGGTGGCGGGAGAGATCCATCCAAGAACAAAAGGGGGGGGTCTATGTCTGTGGAGCAGTGGCAGATCAGCGAGATTAACAGTACGGTTGCGTGAAGGGCACATCAGGGGAAAGGTCTACGATGTGTCCCCATGGCAGGCACGCAGAAAAAACTTGTCCCCCGCACCAAACAGGAGACAAGAGGGTATAGTCATCGATAGCCATGGAGTGACTAAGAAGTCCATTCCCTCATATGGAAAAACCCTCAGAGACAAGGGCCCCTGCCTTATGGGAAGCTGCTCTGAAGATTGCAGAGGGCAGCATGCAGGAGGCGGAGGAAACTGACAGGAGTCAGAGACGTCGCCACATCCCGGAAGCTAGGACGAAACCTGTGGGGAGTGGCAATACGCCAGGTAGCAGAGCATCTGGCAGAAGCAGTAAGCACTCTTGGTGACTCCTGCACGCACAGTAACTGACAAAGAACAAGGGGAAAGGTCTACACTGGAAGAAGAAATTTTGGTATGGCATCTGCTCAAGCAGGGGAACCCTGGAAGAGAAGGGTTCGAGGGTCGTACCTAAGGGTAAGTCAGTTGAAAGATAGAAGTCCCTGGGGCCAGAACTATCATGGAATAGCGGTAACCTCCCTCTTCCAACAAGGAAGAGGGAATACCGTAACCCCCGGACAAGCATCCGAACCACTTGCCATACTGAAAACGAACCCCAGTGTAGAGCTAGAAGAATAAACTTCTGGTAGAGAAGTTAATCGTAGGCCGCCGCATACAAGAGCCTAAAATTGCTTGGTATGAGCATCCTGGTGCGGGCCCGGGAACCGCTGACCGGAGTGAGATGTCCCTTGCTTGGGCGCACCTGGCGGGTGGGCGGACGGCTGAAACTTTCTCTTCCTCGGGAAAGGAGGTCTGGCAGGACATTTCCCACCCCCGGGGGGAAGAGAGGACTTAGGATGGCTTCCAGTGCTAGGAAGGTCAGCGGAGCACTGAGCAACCTGACGTAACGCTTCGCTACTGAAGAGGTTTTCTCCAGCACACGGAGAATTACCCAGATTTATTTATTTATTTATTTAGTATACATTTTGTATACCGCTACTTCCAGCGATCAGCAGCGGTTTGATTACAGATTGGAAATTGTCAAATCATGACAGGAAATTTTTTGAGGTATAAACACATTGATTAGACAGGAAAGCACAGCACACAGAGAACTATTTTACAGGGAACATGGGCTATGGAGGGTTAAGTGGCTTGCCCAAGACCACAAGGAGCACCTGTGGGACTAGAAACCCCAGTCCTTCCGGCCCAAGGTTGCTGTCCTCTAGTGGGATTTGAACCCACGACCTTCTGGCCCGAAGTACCTTGCCCCAACCACTAGGCCACTCCTCCACTCCATTATGTTGTGCCCATCTACACAAGTCGGACGCCTGCAGCCAGGCTGTACGACGCACTCCAATGGCAATAGCAGAGGACCTGCTAACAGACTGAAAGGAGTCTAGAGAAGCACGAGAAAGGAACCCAGAGATATTCCTGCAAGGAATATTCAGAGGCCTTAGTTGCAGACAAAAAGGGAGACAAGAGAGATAATCTCTCGGTGACCTCCCGGAGTGTCAGGCTCATATAAAACATATATGAAATAATTCTGGAAGCCAACATGGACGTTTGGAAGGTCTGACGCCCAAAAGTATCCAGCGCTTTAGAGGCACAACCGGGAGGGCGAGAAGAATGTTTCTTCTTACTTCCGACCTTCCGCAGCGCCGATTCCACCACAATGGAATGATGTGGAAGCTGGTGCTCCTGAAAACCCGGGGAGGGGTGCACCCGATACTGAGCATGCATGGCTGTAGACGGTGCAGGAACCCTCAAAGGCGACCGTCAAACCCCCAGCAGAAGATCCTGCAGGGAAGGGTGTAGAGGAAGCATTACGGCTGCCTGTTCCGCAGGACCTGGACTTAGGGAAGGACCCGGGATAGGAATGGCAAGCAAGTCCGCCATGTCAAGGAGAAAATCCTGAAAAGACGGCTCTCCCAGAGGGGCTATTCCGGGGGAGGCTAAGGCAGAAGGTGCCGCCTGGACACCAGAAGGCCTAGCGGACTGGTGCCCACTGGACAGAGAAGGACACCAACAGTCCCGATTCGAGGCAGTTAGTACTGCGTCTTCGGTTCCGGGAATTGATTCCCAGCTAGGCATCGACGGGGTCGATGGCACCGATGGAACCGCAGGAATCGGCCTTGGCCCCGATCTCGGCCTCAGGGACGGCACTGCCCCCGGCGGTTGAAGTGGTTCCGAGGCAACCGGAGAGCAGTGGTCAGTAATCTCTGCACTGTGTCGCCCGAAACATGTCGTAACCAAGCCTTCTAGGCTGGGTATCGACTCGAGACAGGGCATCGAACCGAGCGGGGAGACCGACCCCCTCCTAGAGGGCCCCGGCGGCGGTGCCGGCGATGCTGAACCCGGAAAGCGAATCGGAATCGCATCGATCGGTGCCGCAGGCATCGAGGATCCCCGAGGACGAAGCTCGGTGAAGGGGGAGACACCCGACACCGGCGACGACTGCAGGAGATAGGCACTGCTAGACGCTGGGACTCCTCTCGAGCCTGTCTTACCGAGAGGAAAACCCCTCCGGGGCTGACTAACCGGCCCCGAGGGTACTCAGGTAACCCGACGACGAGCCCCGGCGGGAAGTGAAACGCACAACCCCGGCGCCGACGCCGAGGCACCGGCGCTTCTTGACGCCGGAACCAACCCCGGTGTTGGCCGGGACGACGGAAAACCCGGCTGGGTCGAATCGATCGAAGTCTCCGAGGCCCCCCTTCTAGCGACGAGCGGAGCACTCGACGTCCGCATCGATGCCGGGGGATCGCCCGTCCGGGACAGATCGATAGGTCCCGAAGGTACCGGGGGAGCCAGGTGGCGATCCCTGGTGAGGAGTGGAGCACTCGACACCGATGCCGGCGAGGCGGTGCCACTAAAAGCCGGTACCACCCCCGCGCAGGATTGGGATGCAGGAAAGCCAGTCCGGGCCGAATCGATCGGCCCCGGAGGTACCGAGGGCACCAGATGACTATCCCCGGCGAAGAGTTAAACACTCGACACCAACGCCGAGGAATCGGTACCGCCCGAAGCGGGTACCACCTCCACGCATGGCTGGAATGTAGAAACGCCAGACTGGGTCGAGACGATCGGCCCCGAAGGTGCCGAGGACACCAGCTGACGATCCCCGGTGAAGAGTGAAACACTCGACACAGACGCCGATGCCGAGGGATCGGTACCGCCCGAGGCGGGCATCACCCCCGCGCATGGCTGGGATGCAAGAAAGTCAGACTGGGTCGAGTCGATCGGCCCCGGAGGTGCCGAGGACACCAGCTGACGATCCCTGGCGAAGAGTGGAACACTCGACGCTGACGCCGATGCCGGGGAATCAGCACCGCTCGAAGTGGATACCACCCTCGAGCATGGCTCGGGAATGTTCTGTGAGGAGCGAACCCCAGGAACAACCCGAAACACCGCGGATGTTTTGGAGCCCGAAGACTCCCGCCGGGGTTTATTTGCCAAGGAGGATTCGAGGGGGAGGCCGGAGCCGTCGTCATGCCGCGCATGAGACTCACCCCTCAAGACTTGGCTAGTCTTAACAGACTGTTGTGTGGTTACCTGATCCTGGAGAGAAGAGAAAACCGATGACCGCACCTTAGGAGGAAAGACGTCATCGAGGGACACCCGAAAAAGGGAAGGTCTTCTCCCGATACTGAAGCCCGGAGGACCGGGGGAAAAAGGATCAGGGCCCAAACAGGAGAGGCACCAGGCATTGGAGTCTAAGTAAAAAACGAAGTCTCCACAGTGAGGGCACTTCTTAGGGGAAGAAGGCTCCATGCTGGAAAGCCTGGTAAGCCTCAAAAGGACCAGAGGGAAAGAAGTTCCCTCAAGTGATTAAAAGAAGAAAAAACACCAGTGGTGCCGGTGTCGGCGAGAAAAAAGGCCGCGACCACAAGAATAGGAAAAGAAAAGAAAAAAAGTTTCTGCGGTAGCAGGAGGTACGTTCTGCTTGCTCCGCGGAAAACAAAAAACTGGGGAGAGGCAGTAGGAAGGGCGGGAAGCCACCGCGCAGGCGCAAGGGGTGCTCCCAAAGGCTTTGTGTTTGGATGCTGAGGAGCATTCCCGTGCGGGCTCCGTCGGCGACGTCTCCCACGTGTGAAGACTCATTCCTGCTTGTTCCTGGAGATTGTTTTTAATCTGCAGACAGTGGGTCTGAATCCTTTCATAACTCCAGCAGATAGCTGGAGAAAAAGATGTCATAAAAATACCATATTTACCCTCAATGAGGGTAAAAAGGAGTATGGTGCATTCTTGTGCTCAACATGGTCACGCCATGAAGAATTGAGGATGGAAGGAAAAAAACAGACAGGGATGGCCTATACTGAAAGAAAGAAACCATCTCTGGTGAAGGGATCCCCTGGAGATGTGAAGCAAACCAGGAATTTGAATAATTCTTTAGGTCTTCTCTTAATTAAAGGCCTGTGACCTTTATTAAGAAGCCTTTAATGGAAATGGTAAGGGCAAGGAGAATCCAGTAAGCCTGACTAGGTAAAACCCTTCCTAACCATCTGACATTATGTGCTCTCTAACAAGGCCCCATAGTGTAGAGCTGCTCCGTAGAGATGCAGAGAGCATGGTGCAGGTTAATTAGAAGACAAACTGGTGTTTAAGAGCCAGTAGGTATCATCAACTACTCCGCCAAACCCAAGAATTGGGGAGGCTAAGGAGAGAAGGTAAGGTCTGCAACAATAGCCAGAAAAGGTTCTTAAACCGTCTGGGACTTAGTGGCAAGGCCAGAAACCATTGAAATTTGAGAACAAGCCCTGGCTGCTTGGATAGCAAATTAGTGGTCTAAGCAGTAAGAGCCCCTGCAGTTCTAACTGTTGAATAGAGCAGCAGAAGGTCCCAAGGTTGGGAAAGAAATACAGACAGAAGTAGGAGAGGTAAGACTCCGCTACTGTCTGAGAAGCTGCCAGGAAAAAGTAAGAATGCAAGGGGGAGACAACTCTGAAAGAAAACTGTTAGGGGCTTTAGGAAAAACCCTCAGTAGAGTGGTATCACTCTTACAGACCAAATGTCCTGTAAGAGTGGCAGAGTTAAAAAGAAGACTTATTGTGGAGGAAATCCTTAATAAGTAGTAAGAGAGATGCTGATACAGGAGAAGAGTCAAAGGTAAGGGATGGTGACCTTATTGACAGCTGTTAATCCCCGGTGTAGTTCAGAGGACGAGGAGTAACTGTAGTACCTGTAAAGCATAATCATCTCAAGAAGCTCATTGAGCTAATTGTTAGGATGTGTCCTTGAGAGGGACATATGTAAATTTTTGGATGTAACCGATGTAGATGCTTGTAGAGGTAAAAAGCAAACTACAGGATCTAAACCTCAATAGGAAAAAAGGATTCAGGGAAGAGTTTATCAGCAACCTTGCGGCTGCTGGGTTTGCTGAACCCATTGAGGTTGTGGTTTCCTGAGCCTGGCTGGGTGATTCCCTGCCTAGAAACATCTGTATGATGGGTAGAAGATGGATAAAACCTTCTCCCATTAGGGGAACAAAGCTCAGTAGTAGACTTTCTACAAACTGGGATAGAGGAAGGCGAAGACAAGCCTCTGAAAGCAATAGTGTCAGTGGTAAACTGAGCAGCGTGGAGTAAAGTCTCCTTATTAAAGAGATTTTCTCCAGTGCAAGGAGCATTTCCCAGCATATCTTGTACAGATTTGTCCAAGTCTGAAGCTTGGAGCCAGGCTCTACGTCGTGCTCCTATGGCTATAGCAGAAGTTCTGCTGACAGACTCAAAAGAGTCTAGGGAAGCACGAGTCAGGAACTTGGAAATATTTTGAGCATCATTGACTAGCCTAGAAAAATCTGCTCTTTTAGGCTCTTGGAGGTAAGGGGTCAAAAGTAATAAATCTTTTGTGACCTCCTCAAGAGATAATCCCATATAGAAAATATATGAAAGGATTCTTGCTGAAAGCATGGATGCCTGGAAAGTTTGACATCCAAAGGTATCTAAAGTCTTAGCCTCACGACCTGGCAGATAAGAAGAGTGCTTTTTAGTACTCTTGACACGCCTCATTGCTGATTCTACAACCAGAGAATGATGAGGGAGTTGAGGCTTTTGAAAACCTGGAGAAGGGGGCACTTTTTATAGAAGATCAGTCGCCCTAGAAGGTGGGGATACCATTAAAGGAGTTTCCCACGTTCTAAATAGGAGATCCTGCAAGGTCTGATGCAAAGGAAACATAATGACTTCCTTTGGATTGCAGGAGATCTGTATAGGTTGTGGATCCCCTGGTGCAGGGACTTGACCAGGTTTAGAAATGGCAAGTAACTTCGCCATATCAATCAGAAAAGCTTGAAAAGAAATCTCCCCAGAGGGGAGTCCTCGAGGAAGAGGAGGAAGAACTAGATCTGTTGAAGAACTAGCTCTAGCAGCCACCTGCTCATTCAGATTCTGTGGAATAGCAGATCTGGAGGGGTGGAGCATCGGATTATCCTTGAAAGATAGTTGTGGGTACCGATGAAAATCGGTACCA
This sequence comes from Ichthyophis bannanicus, assembly GCA_033557465.1. Classification (NCBI taxonomy): domain Eukaryota; kingdom Metazoa; phylum Chordata; class Amphibia; order Gymnophiona; family Ichthyophiidae; genus Ichthyophis; species Ichthyophis bannanicus. The sequence continues at coordinate 947,649,535 of CM066035.1, read as the reverse complement.
CGACTGGTCGTTAGCAAGTCGTCCATGCTAGAGATCGATTCCAAACTCGGTATGGAAAGAAGCGAGCCGGCTAGCATGGGAGGTACCGACACCAATGCCGATGTCGATACTGGTACCGAGATCGGTACCGTTGGTGACACCGATATATGAAGATCAGTCTGCAATGGCACTATCCGTACCGTGATAACCGAATGTGGCAGATCTCGATCATCGGTGGAATGTCTACGGTACCGTCTGAAGTTGGTACCGAGACGAGTCGGTACCCAGTCATCCAGACTAGAGCTCGATTCTAGATTCGGTATCGAAAGCAGCAGGTCTATCGATGCATATCGGGAGGGTACCGATGTGGATACCAGCATCGGTACCGGGACCGATGTGGGAAGATCAGTCGTTAGCGGCTCTAGCGGCACCGAAGATACCGAGAGCGCTCGACTGAGATCATCGGTGTGGAATGTTTCATCCAGCACCATTGCCGATGCCGGGGTACCCGGCACCGCGCAAAGCAGATACCACCACCGGGCATGGTAAAACCCCAGGAACAACCTGAAACTCCGTTAGTGCTTTGGAGACAGAAGCCTCCCGCTGGGGTTTTAAAGCCAAAATGTCCTCGGGGGCAAGCCGAAAGGCATCTCTATGAAGGACATGAGATCTACCACCCGAGGACTGGCTAGTCTTTACAGACTTTTGTTTGGTTACCTGATCCTGCGAAAAAGAAGATGGAGCTGGTACCCTCAGGCCTGAGGGGAGCGGCGTATCGAGTTGAGCTCGATGCTGAAAACTTCTTGCAGAAGGAGAAGTGCAGGAGGGACAGTCCAGCGGATTGTGTTCAGGTCCCAAACATGGAAGGCACCAGTTATGGGTGTCTAAAAGTGATTTGGTAGTGCCACAGTTAAAACACTTTCTAGTGGCTAGAATTTCCATGAGGGAAATGGAGAGGCCTAGCAGGCCGAAGCCTGTCAGGCACCAAATAGGAAAAAAATTCCTACAGAAGGAAATATCTGTAAAAGAAAAGAAGAAGAAAACACCGGCGGTACCGGTGCGTCGGAAGGTAGACGCGACCACAAGAAAAAACAAAAAAATAAAGGAAGAATTTTCTGCGGTGACAGGACGACATCCTGCCGGCTCCGCGGAAAAACGAAAACTGAGGAGAGGCAGTTGGGAAAGGCTGGAAGGCAGCATGCAGGCATGTTGGGATGCTTCCAAAAGCGTTCTGATAGGACGCTGGGGAACATTTCTGCGGAGACTCCGTCGGTACCGACGTACCCATATGTGAAGACTCATTCCTGCTTGTTCCTGGAGATGAGGGGTAACATTTCTTCTTCTTAGGACTGACGGTTTCTTTTCAGAAGTCTTCTTCCTGAAAAGATGTGCTGTTTTACGCCTCTGCTGCCGATCCGATATTGAAGGAAGATCTCGATGCTGATGTCCGGAAACACCTGAACCGTAAACACGCGATGCCTGTTCCTCTTGCAGCCGATGGGATTCAGCTGGTTCCAGGCTTAGCATGGATCCCAAGGGTCCCGAAGACAGCAGTTCCAGGCTCAGCATAGAGACCTGGTTCACCAAGGGCTTTAAAATGCTCGATTCCAGGCCTGATATCCAGATCTGGCTCCTGAGGGCCTCGAGGCCATTGGTACAGATACTGCCAGGAGTGCAGCCAAACTCCTCTCAATGGTCAGCAAGTGCTGCTTGAGGGAGATTTATTTATTTAGACAGTTTTGTATACCGCCTTATCCTTCAATCAAAGCGGTCACAACACAATTGGGGGATACATTTAACACGTGGGGATATGAGACACATACACTAATACTTACAGGGAACATGGGCAATGAAGGTTTAAGTGGCTTGCCCAAGACCACAAGGAGCATCTGTGGGACTAGAAACCCCAGTCCTTCCGGCCCAAGGTTGCTGTCCTCTAGTGGGATTTGAACCCCCGACCTTCCGGCCTGAAGTACCTTGCCCCAACCACTAGGCTACTCCTCCCTAGGAGATGGAGGAAGTCTGGATGGACTCCGGTGCAGGACTCTGGACCAGCATAGCAGACAATGAAACTGGAAGCTCTCTCAAGGTCAAAACCTGGGTAGCACTCCGGAGCCTCTCTTGTGCTTTGGAGATGGATTCCTCTCACCGGGGCTGTTTAGCTAGCTGCTCACGGTTCTCAGGATCAGAATCCCACTGAGGGGAGCTCTGGTTTCTATGTCTGAGGGAACGATCTCGGGAATTGGCACTGGTCTTCAATGTCAAAGGCTGAGATGCCGATGTGGCTTCGGTGGCTTGCTGTTTCTTACCATGGTCTTTTGATTCCAAAGGAGCATGGGAACTGTGCAAAAAACAGGAGCCCCGAGAAGGCATCGATGTCAAAGAAGAGCGTGCTGAGGCTGCCAAGTCAGATCCAAAAAGACTCTTGCATTGCTTTCCCCAGTTTTTTAACCCTTTCCTTATCATTTGCTGACACAAAGTACAAGAGTCCGGGTTATGGGCAGATCCCAAGCACTTTAAGCACTGATTGTACTTGGTGGTGGCCGAAATAGTGCGGTTACATTTAGTACACTTTTTGAAACCATTGGCTGGCTTCTCCATGTTAGGAAACAGAGCCTCTGCCAGGTCAAAAGACTCAATGGAGGCCTGGACCGACAAAAAAATCCGCAGGAACTGCGAGGTAAAAAGAGAAAAATAAAAGTAAGGGAAGTGCCCAAAAGGGCGCTGGCATCGATGAGTGATGGTACCGCAGAGACGGGAAGGCAAAAAAGAAAAAAGCAGCACCTCAAAGTGCAAGGTAAAAAAATGTTTTAACTGTAGTGACAGGACAAGCATCCGTAGGGCTCCTTGGAAAAACGAAGACCGGAAAGGTGTGAAAGCATGTACGCATGCGCAGAGGGATGCTCCCAACGCTTACTATTCGATGCTGGATAGTGTTCCCGTGAGGGCTCCTCGGAGGACGTCACCAATATGTGAAGACTGCATTCCTGCTTATTCCTTTACATGCAAAACCAGCACTTAAAAGTGGAAGCTGTCGAGTGATGCTTGCTCTTTTTCTGAGCATATAAGTTAATGAAATTGCCACTCCCATTGCACGTAAAGGGAAATAAATTTTCCAGAGGCACTCTATGTATTTTTACAAAAGGCCCCAATCAGTGGGTCTTCTGTAAAACAGGCTGGAAACTGAATGTCCTGATTTGGACGTATCCTTTCAAATCTAGATCCCCAGTGTACAATGGGACTCTATATGTGTTAATTATATATTGTGTATGCCTGACATATTAGGTCTCAGATGGATACCAAAATCTTGAATATGTTCACATATAAAAAACTGAGTAACATGTGCTACACCTGAGGCCTCCACAATGAACACAGAACATGCATGGATACCACAAGGAAATCCTCTCTGGAATAGCTAACCTTATTCCCCAACTTGAAGACTTCTTCCAGGTTGGCACTATTGGTGTTTATCATAATAGAATCTGTATCACCATAAATAACTTCCAGGTTCATCTGATAAATTTAAAAACAAACAAGTTTGAGCTGAAAAACTTGTCAAACTCCCTTGAGCATGAACATATACAAATAAAACATTCCTCAAAACACCACATAACAGTTACCTAAAAGCAGAAATCTGTGGGCAAAAACTGAAACACCAGATTTTCTTTTAATGATGTGAACGTCTTACCATTCATAGGCCTACTGGTCACTGGGAGGACAAAGCCCACTGCTTCATACTGTGAACATGTACTAAAGAAGGGAAACAGAGAAATCCCAGCAGTGTGTTCCTAATTTCTACTCTCAGCATTAGAGACCCTTGTAAATCCTAGCTCAAAGATATGGGATTATTTGACTGCTTTCAGGACATTCCTTCACTTTTAAAAGCAGGAGTCCAAACACAAATATACATGTAGGGAAAAAATCTTGTTTGCATAAAACTGTTGCCATTCTAGAGGCAATTTAAACATTCAAAAGTCAAAAGCACATTAAGGTTAACATTTAATATGGCCCCCACTCCTCAGCTGCCCTCTGATCCCAGGATGCCCCACCCCAGGAAGTCTGCCCCCATGAAGGTGTACTCCAGTTGGGTATTGTTCTGTCAAACAGCAGCAAGGAAAAGTATAAAAACTAGGAGGAAAGCATAAAAATAATTGTGGATGAATTTAAAGCAACTTTCCTCAAAATTCTTCACACAACATAGTATTACTATAAAAAAAAAGCTGCAGAGTTTGCTTAACCAAAAGCATTTTTTAAGTCTATATTCATCCCTGCTTCATATAAGTTACTGCTCAGACTTCATTCTTACAAAGACCTACTCCCAGCAGAAAACTATTGGGAAGTGAGAGGGTTAACATGAAATGAGCAAGTGTAGATATAAAGTCATTTTCAGCTTTCAATGGTATCAAACACTGAAACGACTCAGCAAAAGATGAAGGGAGCCAGAAAAACAATCATAATAAACACAACACCGCAGCTCACACAATATCGCAGAGCTGTGAGCAAACTCTAATTAGCACTGTTGCTAATTTGCTGCAAACACTCACATAGAGGCTTCAAGCAGCGCTACATCATATCTGTGTTGGAAAAAAGCATAAAGCTATAATCCATTAAGGTAGGATTACACTGGTGAGCCCGGCATCCTTGGAGACCTGTTTTCCAGTTTGTTTGGGTTACAATTTCAAAGCACGAAAGTTTAAAGAAATTGTTATTGTGAACACCAAAAACACTCAGTGTTTACCTTTTGCACCATGTCCTTGGTATGCATCAATATCTACAATGGAGTAAACAACAAAAACAGATTAATAGCACGTCTTGCTGAAAATGAAACATTTACCCCTTCCCCCTACAGACATGTACAATTCCAAAGAACTCTGTTAATAAATCTACCTGTAAACTGTGCCTAATATCAGTACTGCCAAACAGGAAAAGTAGATTTGCTTCCAAAACCAGGCTTCTGGTTCTGCTGACTAAGCTGGGCTGGGCAACAGTTATCACTAGACTCAAGGTACATACACAGGTTTCAATGTGGTTCCTGGCAGATACTTAATGCTGCAAAAGTTGGGTTAAAAGGGAAGGGAGAAACTGTCCCATATAGCTGCAAATGACATCACCAATCCAGCAAAAGCCAGTTCCCACTGCGTTGGAAATCCAGAGTAGGAAGAAATTGTTAAACATTTAGCATGCAAAACATTTGCACAATAATTCATTCAAAAAAACACAGTTTAAGAAATGAATTTGCAGTTATGAAAGAAAGACAATGTTATTCTAATGGGTAACTAACTTGCAGGTGGACTTGCTCCAACAGCTGGCCCGTAGCAAATAGTTAAGTTTCCAACCCATGATAAAGCCCATACTTTGGCCTTGTGCTTGTCCCTCTCATATTGCCTATCTTTCCAATATCAGGCAGGAGAGAGAGGTATGCCCCTTGGTATTCAGAAACCTGGAGAGAACTTTGAGGAGGGAACTTCAAAGAGCCGAAAAATAAGTGTTGCAAACATCAAACCAGCAACACAAAGCATAGTTATTTGCACATTTACCAGCTGCATAAGTGTAAATTAGAAGATACTAAGCACAATTATTGTAAAAGTAAAATAACAATTGCCCATTCTAGGCTGGTAGAAATGTTTTCAACTATACAGTTTTTATTGAGTGATATAAAAACAGTCTCGCCATCTATTTAAATGATAAAATGGGTTTGGTTGCAGTCACTTTAGTCCCAGAAAATACAGCGATAGAGTTGCTGGGTGTTGTGCCACCCAGTTGGTCTAGTTTCTCCAAGCTGATGATTGCTGATGCTTCATGTATACTGTACCAGATTAAATTTGTATACTATCTACTGGCTCACAGTACAGTCTCCTCAGTTCAAAGTTTAAGTCAACTCTTGGGGAGATACTACAGAGAACATATTACAGGTAAGCAACTCTGCTTTCTCTATCAACAAAGGAGGACTGAATCAGCCACGTAAATGGATGATCCTCATGTTGAGGGCCGCTTCTCATTTGAGAGTGCTATGTCTAAACGCATATGCAAAAGTTGAATAATTTATTTATTAATGGCATTTTAACCACTTATCAGAAACCTCTCAGTGAGGATACAAAGATACATACATAATACATTATAACTATCTCAAGAGTAAAAAAATCACAAATTAAAAGCAACATGGAAGAGAGTTGATTTGTACTTCTGGAAATTCAAGTACACTGCTCTGCTGTTGTCTCGAAGAGCGGTCTATCAAGACCTAATAAACAAACATAATCCTGAATAGCTCACACAGAAATAGGGGAGGGCATTCTATTGATATGGCACAAAACAAATAAAACCCATAATCGTGTTGACTTGTTTTGAGAATCACAAGAAAATGGAACCCACAGCAAACCCTGGGAGGCCTATCTTAGAGTTCATAGGGATTGCAGTAGTACAAATAGGTAGAAACATAGAAACATGATGGCAGAAAAAGACAACATGGCCTATCTAGTCTGCCCTTCCATATAAAATACTAAAGTCCCTTCTTTTTCTTTAGAGAACTTTTGTATTTCTCTAATACCTTTTTGAATTCAGATATTGTCCTCATCTCTACTAATTCCACTGGGAGACTATCCCATGCAACTACCACTCTTTCCGTAAAGAAATATTTCTGCATATTACTCCTGAGTCTATCCCTTTTCACCCTCATCCCATGTCCCCTCGTAGCAGAGCTTACTTTCAATAGAAAGAGACTCATCTTGTGAATTTATGCCACGGAGGTATTTAAACATCTCTATCATCTCTCATCTATCCCGCCTTCCCTCTAATATACATATTAAGATCTTTAAGTCTGTTCTCATATGCTTTATAATGAAGACCACTAACCATTTTAGTAGACACCCTCTGCACCAACGCCATCCTATTTATGTTCTTTTGAAAGTGTGGTCTCCAGAATTGCACACAATACTCCAAATGAGGTTGCACCAGAGACTTATACAGAGGCACTATCACCTCCATTTTTCTGCTGGCCCTTCATCTCCCTATGCACCCAAGTATCCTTCAGGTTTTTGCTGTCATCTTTTCTGTCTAGCCACCTTAAGATCATCAGAAACAATCATGCCCAGGTCCGCTCTTTTGTCATGGACTGAAGTACTTCACCCCCTACACTGTAACGCTCACTTGGATTTTTGCAGTCCAAATGCATGACCTTGCATTTTTTAATATTAAATCCCAGCTGCCAAAGACCATTCTTCAAGCTTAGCTAGATCCCTCCTCATGTTATCTACACCTTCCTGGGTGTCTATTGCAGATTTTGGTACCATCCGTACATAAAGAGGCAAACTTTATCAAACAGCCATAAAGCAATACCTCTATAAAAGAGGTTAAAAAGAATTGGACCAAGGACAGATCCCTGCAGCATACCACTGGTAACCTCCTCCTCAGAGTGAGCTCCATTTTCCTGTACCTTTGGTCGCCTCCCACTCAACCAATTTCTAACCCCGTCAGTCACTTTATGGTCCACCCCTAGGATGCTCAATTTGTTTATAATTCGCCTGTGCGGAACGGTGTAAAAGGCATTACTGAAATCTAAGTACACCACATCTAGGGCTCTCCCTCAGTCAAACCCCCTGGCCATCCAGTCAAAGTAATCAATCAGATTTGTCTGACAAGACCTGCCTCTGGTAAACCCACGCTGCCTCTGATCCTGCAATCCATTGGACTCCATAAACCTCACTATGCTCCCTATTAGCAGCATTTCCAACAATTTACTCACCACAGAGGTTAGACTAACTGGCCTGTAGTTTTCAACCTCATCCTTACTTCTGCTTTTGAGTAAAGGGACCACATGTGACTTTCTCCAGTCCTCTGGGACCACTCCCGACTCTAAATCAGCATTGAAAAGGTCAGTCAGTGGAGCTGCTAGAACGTTCCCAAGTCCCTTCAATATTCTCGGATGTATCCCATCTGGTCCTATTTGTCTACTTTTAGTTTAGCTAGTTCCTCATAAACACAGCCTTCTGAAAATGATTCGAGATCCCTCTTGCTTCTGTTCCTATTTGTGGGTGTTTTCTGAGGTCCCGCTCCTGCCCCTTCATCTGTAAACACAGAACTGAAATTTCTTTAAGCAATTCAGCTTTATCTTCTTCAGTTCTGCAAATTCCTTCCCTTCACCCTTGAGTCTGACAATACCACTTTTGCACTTCCTCCTCTCACTAACATATCTGAAAAATGTCTGCTCCCCCATTTTATTGCACTGACTATTTCAGTTTCTTTTTGTATCTTTGCTTTCCTGACTCCTTTGCTAGCTTTTCTAAATTTTGACAAATATAGATGCCTGTCTTTCTCGCTCTGTGATCTCTTGTATTTTACGAAGGCTACCCTCTTTTTCTTAATCTTTTCAGCTACTGCTTTTGAGAGGGATAGGGGCCCCCTTTTCCTTTTACATTTAATTACCTAACAAAAATGTTTGCTGCCCTTAAAATATCCCCTTTTAGTGTTGCCAATTGCTTTTCTACATCCCCCCCAGCTGTTCCCCTTCCGCTAACGACTCCTTGTGGTATTGTCCCACTTTGGCAGGGGTTTAGGGAGAGATAAGGGAGGAAAGGTAGTGAGGAGCTGCAGAATGAATGCACTTATAGGTCAGCAGGAAAAGTTTGAACTGGATGTGGAAACAGATAGGAAGCCAATGAAGAGACTTGAGAAAAGGGGTAAAATGAGCCTGATGGGGCTGGTGGAAGATTAGCCGCGCAGCAGAGTGTTTAACAGATTGAAGGGGAGAGGGAGGACTCAGAGGAGCATGTTACAATAGTCTAGATGGGAGGTGACTAAGGAATGGATAAGTATCTTAGTAGTGTGTTCAGAAAGGAATGGGAAAATTTGGCAGATGTTGAAGAGAAAGAAATGGCAGGTTTTAGCTATCAGTTGGATGTGTGTGGAGGAAGAGAGAGGAGTCAAAGACAACTCCAAGGCTGCAAGCTGAAGAGACAGAGAGGAGAAGAGTTATCCACAAAGACTGAGAAAGGAGGAAGGGGAGAGGAGGGTTTAGGGGGAATAATAAGCAGCTCAGTTTTGGCCATGTTCAATTTCAAGCAGCAATGAGATATCCAAGAAGCAATGTCAGAAAGGCAGGCAGAGATCTGGGCCTGGATTGCCAGAGAGATTTCAGGTATAGAGAGACAGATCTGTGAGTCATCAGCATAAAGATGGTACTGACAGCATTCTTGCTGCAGTGACTGCAACTAGGAAAGTACCTCCCATGTTACTTTAAAGATGAAGATTCCATCATTCTGAAAGCAGAAAAAGCACAACATTCAAAGTCCCATGGGAATGCAGGTTATCATCATCAAACTAGAAACAACAGGAAACTGGGAAGCCACAGTGCAATCTATTAAGACATGACAGGATTCACAAAGAATGTATGAGACCTCAGAGAGCTGCAAGAGAAAGTCAAGTATTGTATTTGGGAAGACCTTAAAGGTCATGGCTTTTTTTTTTTTTTAACCACCACCAGATGTAAATCTTTTCTACTTGAAGACATAGGATCTTTTTGTGCATGGCTTCCTTGCAGCAGCAAATATCTTGCATTTGGGTTAGCAGCCCCAAAGGAACTAACTATGTGGTGTTCTGTTTCCAGACTCTTACAGCCAGAGACCTGGGTCTGAGATACAAGAGAAAGCAGTTACTTACCTGTAACAGGTGATCTCTGGGAACAGCAGGAATAAGTCTTCACACATGGGTATCGTCAATACCGACGGAGCCTGCGCGGGAACGCTCCCCAGCGTCCAAAAGGAAAGCTTTTGGGAGCATCCCACAGCGCCTGCGCGCTGCCTTCCCGCCTTTCCTATCCGCCTCTCTCCAGTTCAAGTTTTAAAGCTGAGACAAAGAGAGAGTGAAGAAAGGAAAGAAAGATAGAGAGCTACAACTCCTAGGGGAGGTGGGTGGGTTGTGAAGACTTATTCCTGCTGTTCCCAGAGATCACCTGTTACAGGTAAGTAACTGTGCTATCTCCAGGAACAAGCAGGAATGAGTCTTCACACATGGGGACTCCCCAGCTAGAGATACCTGGGAGATCACCCAGGTTGTGAGTCCCTGGGAAGGGCTCTACCTCCAACCATGAATCTCAGGCATCCAGAAAGGGATGGAGGGTAGGAGTTGATTAGGTATGGAACAGGTGTTTGAGAACAGCCTGACCAAACAAGGCATCCCGGCGGGAGTCCTTGTCCAAGCAGTAATGGGCTGTGAAGGTATGAACCGAGGCCCAGGTGGTCGCTCGACAGATCTGGTCGATGGACACAGAATTTAGATGAGCCATAGAGGCTGCCATGGCCCTCACATTGTGAGCTGTGACATGGCCCTCCAGAGAAAGGTTCTTACTCTGGTAGGCGAAAGAAATACACTGAGCAATCCAATTGGACAGAGTTCTCTTAGAGACTGGAAGTACTAAATGAGAGGGATCAAAAGCAGCAAAGAGTTGAGAGGACTCTCTATGTTGCTGTGTCCTTTTTAAGTAAAAAGCAAGAGCTCTCTTACAATCCAGGGTATGAAGACTCCTCTCTGCACTTGAAGAATGAGGTCCTGGAAAAAAGACAGGTAAATAAACCTCCTGGTTCAGATGAAAAGGTGAGACCACTTTAGGCATAAAGTGTGGATTAGTCCTGAGGACTACCTTGTCATGATGGAACCTTGTATAAGGAGGATTAGCCACCAAGGCTTGCAGCTCACTGATGAGGCGAGCTGAAGTGACTGCAATGAGAAAAATAACCTTCCAGGAAAGGAATTTCAAGGAGGTAGTGGATAAGGGTTCAAAGGGTGGCCGCATAAGCTGGCCAAGAACCAGATTCAAGTCCCATGCCACTGGAGGTGGTCTGATGGGACATTTTGTCAAAAGAAGGCCTCTCATGAATCTTGCTATAAGAGGATGAGAGGAAATAGGCTGTCCATTGAGAGGTTTAAGGGATGCTGCAATAGCACTCAAATGGACTCTTACTAAATTCGTTTTAAGGCCTGCATGGGATAAATGCAGCAAATACTCTAGTAAAGAATTCAGAGGTATTGCAAGAGGGTTAAGACCCTTCTCTGCACACCAAATGGTAAACCCTTTCCATTTAAAAGCATAGGAACGTCTAGTGGAAGGCTTTCTGGAAGCATGAAGGATATCCTTCACTTGCTGAGAAAGATGCAAATCTTGAAGGTCTAGGCCTTCAGCAACCAGGCTCTGAGGTGAAGAGACTGGGGATTTGGGTGCCACAACGTTCCCTCCTCCTGGGATAGGAGGTCTGGAGCAGATCCCAAGTCCAGGGAGGGAGCTTGAGAGAGATGCAGAAGTAGAGGGTACCACACTTGGCGTGGCCAATGTGGTGCTATGAGAATCATAGACCCCTTGTCTCTCTGAAGTTTGAACAGTGTCTTGGGAATTAGGGGAATGGGTGGAAAAGCATAGAGGAAGTCCTGCCCCCAATGGAGAAAGAAGGCATCCCTGGCCTGAACTCCCTGACACGGAATTCTGGAACAGAACCGGGGACGTTTGGCATTCCACGGACTTGCAAACAAGTCTATGTCTGGGGTTCCCCAAATTCGAAAGATCCTGGCTATCTGGTCCCCATGAAGGGACCATTCGTGTGGAAGCAGAACTCGACTGAGTCTGTCTGCCCAAGAGTTTTGAACCCCTGGAAGATACACTGCCATGAGATGGATTTGATGCTCTCTGGCGAACGCCCACAATCTCAGAGCTTCGTTGCAAAGCGACAGAGAGCCAGTCCCGCCCTGCTTGTTCACGTAGAACATGGCTACTTGGTTGTCCGTGTGGATGAGGACTGTCTTGTAGCTGAGCAGGGTGTGGAAGACTCTGAGAGCCAGAAATATTGCTCTGAGCTCTAAGAGGTTGATATGTAGAGATGTCTCCTGTGGAGACCAGATGCCTTGGGTGGAGAGATCTTGTAGATGAGCTCCCCAACCCCTTGGAGAGGCATCTGTTGTAAGGGTTGCTTGGGGTAACACCTGTTGAAAGGGGGACCCCAGCAACAGATTTTGAGTGGACTTCCACCACTGGAGAGAGCAAAAGAGGCAACTGGAGGTTGCTATTTTGTCTGACAGGCAGCCTGATGCCTGGGTCCATTGGGTGGACAGAGTCCATTGAGCTGCTCTCATGTGAAGGCGAGCATAAGAAACCACATGCACAGTGGATGCCATGTGGCCTAACAGTTGTAACATCTCTCGAGCAGTTAAATGGGATTTTAACTGAATCTGTGAGGCTAACTGCACCAAGCGTAGGCAAAGGGCCTGGGGAAGATAGCCCCTTGCAGTTGTGGTATCCAGCAAGGCCCCTATGAACTCTATAGATTGAGTAGGGGTGAGATGGGATTTTGAATGTTTATTACAAGTCCCAGATACTGAAGAACACGCCTTGTGCAGGCCAGGGAAGTCTGGGCCTCTGACTGGGATGGAGCTCGGATGAGCCAGTCGTCCAGATATGGGAATACAAATATCCCTAGAGTGCGTAGAAATGCAGCTACTACTGCCATGCATTTTGTGAACACTCTTGGTGCAGAGGCCAGACCGAAAGGAAGCAATTTGTATTGGTAGTGCTTTCCTCGGTAAAGGAATCGAAGGAACCTTCTGTGTGTTGGATGGATGAGGACATGGGTGTACGCATCCTTGAGGTCTAGAGAACAAAGCCAATCCTGACTCTGAAGGTATGGAAGGAGAGCACCGAGAGAAATCATCTTGAACTTCTCCTTGTATAGAAACTTGTTCAATTCTCTGAGATCTAGTATGGGTCTGTAGCCCCCTGTTTTCTTTGGGATAAGAAAGTAGGGGGAGTAGAACCCTGAGCCCTGCTGAAGAAGGGGTACTTCTTCTATTGCCCCTTGGGCAAGAAGGGTAGTAATCTCCTGACCCAGACGGTCGAGGAGAGATGTTGGAGAATTGAACTGTCTCACCATGGTGTGAAGAGGAAGGCTTAAGAAATGAAGCTTGTACCCCTCTCTTATGATGGAGAGGGTCCATTGCTCTGCTGTGAATTATTTATTTATTTATTTATTTACATTCTCTTATATATCGCACTATTCTGCATCAGTGCGGTTTACATTGAACAAACTGAAATTACATTGAACAGGGCATTATAACTTGGAGATAACTATTTTACAGGGAACATGGGCTATGGCGGGTTAAGTGGCTTGGGAGCAAAGTGAGCTAACCTTCCTGGAATGGTGAGAGGCTCTGGTTCTTTTAGAGCCAGAAAGGCTAAGTTCTCTAGTTGAAAGTCAAAGGCCCTGAGGAGGCTGAGGCTGTTGGGCCGTAGCAGTCCTAGCAGCCTTAGGCTTGGCCTGTTTTGGTTGTTGCTGTCTCTTTGTAGCAAAACGACCTGCAGAAGATGCCTGCTGACCATAGGCAGAATAATATCTCCCTTTTTGGGGGAAAAAACCCTTTTTGAACAACCTTTTCTTAAAAGGAGCAGAGGTAGACTTTGAGAGTCTATCTAAAGCAGAATTTTCAGCATCCATTTGGGTGGCCTTTGCTTGCCAATCTTTGCCAAAAAGGTTTTCACCTGTACAAGGAAGGTTTCCTAGTCCATCCTGAACCCAGGGTTCCAAATCAGAAGCTTGTAACCAAGCAACTCTGCGTGCACCTATGGCAATAGCCGAGGCTCTGCTGGCACACTCAAAAGAGTCAAAGGCTGCACGGTTGGAAAATTTGGAAACATCCTGGGCATGTTCAAGCCAGGTGAGAAACTCTTCCCTTTTATCTTCTGAAATAAAAGGAGATAAAGTTTGCAGATGATCTGTAACTTCTTTTAGAAACATTCCCATATAGAGACTATAGGAGTTGATTCTGGCAACAAGCATGTTGGCCTGGAAAATTCTCCTGCCAAAGGCATCTAAGGTTCTGCATTCTCTTCCTGGAGGATTAGAAGAGTGCCTTTTTGTACTCTTTATCTTCTTCATAGCAGACTCCACCACAATGGAGTGGTGAGGAAGCTGAGTCTTATGAAAGCCAGGACAAGGAGGAACACGATACATGGTGTCCAACCTACGAGAATGAGGGGAGATGGTGAGAGGGGTCTCCCATATGCCCAACATGTGATCATAAAAAATCTCATGAACTGGTAAAGTGGCTGCCTCTTTAGGAGCCTTAAGATATTGTAAAATATCTAATTTTTTGGCTCTAGGCTCTGCTTCAGGGGCCACTGAAATGGAAGGGCCCCTGGCCACTTCCCTAATGAAGTCTTGAAAGGACAAGTCTTCTGGAGGAGACAATCTTCTTTTTGGAGAAGAGGGCTCCTGAGGAAGGATCACTGATGCTTCGACAGAGGCCTCTGATTCATAAGAGTCTTCAGAGGAATCGAAGTATCGCCTGTCTGGATGCTCCTGAAGAGCCCGATACGCGTACCGGGTGGTGTCGACATCGGGAGTGATCGGTACCGAGTCGGTACCGATGGGCATCACCGGACAGTGTACCGCTGCAGTCGACACCGAAGCCGATGTCGAGGCAATCGGTACCGGCACTGGAACCGATATCGGTACCGGTGCCGGAGTCGGTACCGCCAACGGAGTTTGTTGCGGTACCAAAGGCGTCGCAGCTTGTATGAATGCCATAATGGCACGCTGCATGGTCAGGATATTCTGATCCATCGACGCCACCAATGTCTGGATGTCGGTACCAGTGGGAACCACCGGTACCCCAGAACATGGCAACAGGTGATCAGTCGAGGCCGAGCCATCGATGTCAACCTGTGACCCCATAGATAAAGCTTTGGAAGTCGGAGCCTCCCGCCGGGGTAATTTTGCCGGTGCAGATTCCTCGAGAGCAAGCCCGGAGGCATCTCGATACTTAGAGGGAGATCTACCCTTCGAGGACCGGCTGGACTTAAGTTTGGTTACCTGAGATCCATGGGAGGAAGAAGCAGCCCTGGAAGACGTCGATGCTACCGAAGCTGCATAAGAGGGAAACAGGGTACTGAGCTTGGCTGCTCGATTCTGTAGACCTCTTTTAGACATCATGGAACAGGACTCACAATCCGCAATGGAGTGGTCAGGACCTAAACATTTTAGACACCATTCATGGGTGTCGGTGACAGAAATAGTGCCGCTGCACTTCGTGCACTTTTTAAACCCGGAGGCGGGCTTTTCCATGAGGAAATTTTTCCTAGGCCTAAGGCCGAAGAAAGAAAAAATGCACTGAAGTGAGAACTACAGTAATTTTTTTTTTTTTTTTTTAAAGAATAATGAAAGACAGACCGGCGGAACCGGTCCGGTGTCGAAGAAGGCAGACACGCGACCAAAGAAATAAAAGAAAATAAAGAAATTCTTCAGCGGTGACAGGAACAGGACCTGCTGGCTCCGCGGAAAAGAAGAACTGGAGAGAGGCGGTTAGGAAAGGTGGGAAGGCACTGTGGGATGCTCCCAAAAGCTTTCCTTTTGGACGCTGGGGAGCGTTCCCGCACAGGCTCCGTCGGTACCGACGATACCCATGTGTGAAGACTCATTCCTGCTTGTTCCTGGAGATAGCCTGATATACGCAGTCTCCTATGTGTTTGTAGTACTATACAAATGATCAGTATTTATTTATTTCTTTACATTCTCTTATATACCGCACTATTCGGCATCAGCGCGGTTTACATGGAACAAAATGCTCAGTACAAACAACATGTATGAGTTTACAGATAACAGGGAACAAAAAACTTGGATAACAGGGGTAACTATTTACAAAACTTACTACATGGAAACAAAATCAAAGAGGATGCATAGAAAACACAATCCATGTCATGGGTTTGAGTTTCAACTTGGTGTGTTGTTGGTATGCTATAAGTTTGTCTGGGAATGTGGATGGTATAGGGGTGTCTTGGAGCTCTAAGGGATGCAGTTGGGCTCATTAAGGTACTTGTTGAAGAGGTGACCTTTGAGGGCTTTCCTGGACTGTGGTAGATTCTTAATAGCCCGGATATCATGGGGTAATGAATTCCAGTATCTTGGGGCACTGAGACTGAAAGCCCTGTTTGGCTGTCGATTTAGTGCAAACAGTAAGTGCCTTTGGTATGGTTAGGGAGTTTATAGCCGTGGATCTTCTTACTCTGTTTGGTGATGTGGCATGGATGAGGGAGGTTAAGGATGTGGATGAGAGATTGTGAACAGCTTTAAAAGTGATTATCAAGATCTTGAAAACTATTCTAGCCTGGATGGGTAGCCAATGCAACTGTATTAGCAGAGGTGTCACGTGGTCGCTCCTGGAGGCTCCATGGAGGATTCTTGCTGCCGTGTTCATGGCTAGCTGCAGCGGGTTTAGTGTAGACTGGGGAAGACCTTGTAATATGGCATTGGCATAGTCGAAATGAGGTATGACCAATGCCTGGAAAATTGTCCGAAAGTCAGTTGGTTCAAGCATGGAGCGTAGATGCCTAAGTGAGCGGATCTTGTAGTAGACTGAGCTTCATATCCAGGCGTTGATCTAGGATGACTCCCAGGTATCGTATTGATGGTTTAGAGTGCAGCTCAGCTTCTTTTACTTTAAGATATTGTGGTGGGGTAAAGTTGGGGTTCCTCGTAATGAAGAGTACTTCCGTTTTCTTATGTTGTATTCTGAGGTTTTGAGAAAGAAGCCAGTCAGATATTACATTGAAACAACTCGTCAGTGGGGAGAGGTCCAGATGCTCAGTAGAGAAAGGAATGTAAATAAGGACATCGTCTGCATATAACATGCAGTCGACATTGAAGGACCGGATGATGTTACAAATTGGCTGCATGTAAATATTGAACAAGAGCGCAGAAAGGGAGGATCCTTGTGGGACTCCTTGACTTTGGTGGAAAGGTTCAGAATTTGTCCCTCCAGAACGAACATGTTGCCATCTTTCGGACAGGTAGGATCTGCACCATTCGAGCGCTCGTCCATTAATGCCTTTGTCAATCAGTCGTCTTAATAGAAGCTCATGATTTACTGAATCAAAGGCTGCAGCGATGTCCAGAAAGATGAGAGCAAAGCCCTTACGGATGTCATCAATGCCTGTGGTTATCTTGCAGAAGAGAGTGGTAAGGAGGGTTTCCACTCCGTGGAATTCTCTAAAGCCATGTTGGCATGGGTCTAACGGTGCAGCGGAGTCGATGTGATCCTGTAATTGTCGTTGATCTTCCTTTTCAATGATCTTCGCAAGTAGTGGAATGCTGGATATGGGTCTATAGGATTCCACCTGCTGGGGATCAAGTTTGCAGTTTTTTAGCAGAGGTCTAATAGAGGTGTGTTTAAGGGCTGAAGGGAAGGAGCCGGTTGAGAAGGAGAGGGTCATTATTTTGGCCAGTACTGGGCTGAAATGGCTGCGAAGCTCCTTGATCCAGAAGGCTGGGCATGGATCAGACTGGGCAGTAGTGATATTTAGGGCCGCAATAGTGTCTTCGAGTTCTCTCTTGGTGGGGGTAGAAAACATGGTTAGTGTTGTTTGGCAGTCTTGCTCTATTTCGAAGGTTGTAGTAGAGATTTTGTCAGTCTGGCATATTTTGGATTGGAGATAAGTTGCAAAATCTTGTGGGTGTATCTCAAATGGAGGTCCAGAGGATGGTTCCTTTGATAAGGTCTTAACCAGGTCGAAAAGGTCATGCGGTTTATTAAGCGATCTCTTTAAGGTGTTTGAGTAGTACTGCTTCATCGTGTCAGTGATTGCGTTGCGATGCGCAGCTAGATGACAGTTGTATGTTCTCTGGTCATGTAAAGAATGAGATCGGCGCCAGCGTTTCTCTAGTTTCCGTAATTGGTTAAGTGATGTTTTAAGATCAGCTGAGTACCATGGGGCACTCATCCTTTTGCCTGGGGGCCTGTTGGTTGGCGTACGTAGGGCAATCGAACTGAGGCAGTTGTTCCAGTGAGAGATTAGGTCATCAAGGTTCTGGGTGGTTTCAGAGAAGAGTTGTTGCGTCTCCGCAAGGATAAGATCTCTGTTGTAAGGCTTGAAACATCGAGAGGGCGGTCTTGTGGTGTTGTTTTTGTATTTTGTTGATTTTTGTGTAGGCTTTGTATGAAGGAATCTGGATGATGATCAGTTTGTGATCTGACCAAGGAACAGGAGTTATGGAGGTTATAGGATCCTGGGCTGGGTTAAGAGAGGTTTGCGGGGCAAATACTAGATCCAGGATATTTCCCTTAATGTGAGTAGGATCATTAACTAATTGCTTGAAGCCAAGATTTTTGAGGGCATCGAGGAAGGCTGATGCTTGATTATCTTGTAGCGTAGGCAGGTTAAAGTCCCCTAGGATCCAATTTGGGATGCTTGGGTTCTGAGTGTTAGATGCCAGATCAATGATAGCCGAGAGATCATCTGGGGAGGCTGAAGGTGCTCTGTAAAGCAGGATGACTGAGCAGCGTTTATTGGAGATGGTGACGGTCTCAAGGTGGTTTGAACTGGTGGAGTCTACAGTTCGAAAATGGAGGTCTGACCTTGTGAGGATGAGCACGCCACCTCCTCTTTTATCTTGTCTATGACTTGAATGTGCGGTGAAATTCTGGGGGAGGATCTGGTTGAGTAAGACGTTGTCTTCGGTGGATAACCACGTCTCAGTGACCATGAGTATATCAAGGCTGTGGCTGGCAATGATGTCAGTGACGGCTGGCCACTTCTTCCGGATAGAACGGGCGTTGATGAGGGCACATTTTAGGCTATGAGGGTAGGGGTTTTCAAATCGTTTGGGTTTCATATTGTGTTGAAGTGTAATGTGTAGCAGGTGGGGGTGGTGTGGTCGGTTGACCCAGGTTATGTTATCGTGGGATGCATTAATCCACCTTCTCCCATGGCTCCGTAAAATAGGGATCTGTTTGGATGCTGGGATTAAGGCGAGGGAGTTGGAGAACCACCTTTATATGATGATAACGCATCCTATTATGGTGGTAATGGGGGAACCCATCTTGGCAGAGCAATATGTAATTGGGAGCGGGTTAATCAGGTTAGACTACTAGGAAGTTATTAACAACCTCTTGATACTTAGAGCAGTATGCTGGGTCACAATAGACAATATAGTCACAGGCAGTGGTTAAGGTTAGATAGCTAGTAAAAGTATACTGATGACTGAAGCTGGTGAGGTTACTGACAACAGTAGAGTAGATTGTTAGCAATAGTAGATTATTGGTAGCAGTGCAATGGTGATTGGAGCTGATGGGGCTACTGAAGTAGTAGTAAAGCCACTGTTTTATGTGATTAAGGCCAGAAACACTCAAAGTTTGACTGTATATTCAATGGATAATCTCTTGAGGAGCGAGAATCAGTGTTGCTAAAGCATATGTGGGCTATGAGAATCATAGGGCTTGGTTTTCATTGGAATTTTGGTATCCATGTTATTAATGGTATGGGAGGATATGGATAAAGGAAGGACCCAATCCATTCTAAGGCTACAGCATCCTCTGTTAGGCAATCCATAGACTGCCATTTTGTGCAGCAAAGCGGGAGTTTAGTATTCCCGCTTGTGATAAATAAGTCTATTTAAGGTATTCCCTGTGTCTGAAGGATGGATTATATCACTGGCTAACGGACTTCACCTGAGGCTGGAAAACTTTGCTGAGTCAGTCTGATAGCTAGTTTTGCTTCCTGGGGATATAGGTGGCTTAGAAAGATATCTTTCCACAATGTGATGTACATAGGGTTTTCACCTTATGCCTTTGTGTATATAGTTAATTTGCCATAGGGTTTCACCTTATGCCTTTGTGTATATAGTTAACATGTTATCCAAGTTAATCTCCCTGTTATCTGTAATTTACGGTGTAACCCTACTGTAAAACTGCTTTGATGTTCCATGTAAACCGCACTGATGTCGAATAGTGCGGTATATAAGAGTATTAAATAAATAAATCTGATTGTTGTGAAGTCCAATATCCTTGCTACCTCTTGAACCCTCCTTGGTTGTTGATACAGAACATTGCCATTTGATTCTTAGCTTGATCAGCACTAACTATCCATGATGATGTGCAAATACTGGAAGAGTATAAAATATTGCCCTCCATCCCAATTGAAGTGAAAACGTTTGGTTTTTTTTATTTGATTTTAGAGAAGTGTACATCCACAAACAAGAAAATGGGCGCCAATACACAAAAGCAAGTAAACTGAATACAAGCAATCAAAACATGGAGTCATAAAACTTAGCCCCCATTATGAAGATTGAGCCAAAAAGATCATAGTTATAAATTTATATAAGGAAATCCAGCAAAGCTACTTCAAGAGGATAGACATTACATACCCTAAACGACCCCACTAGCCCTGCTTGTCTTCCATAAACTTCTCCAAGTGAGATGGATCAAGAAAAACATAAATCTGCCCTTGGAGAGTAATCACACATTTACAAGGAAACCGCAGAAAGAAAATTGCCCCAAGAGCAACAACCCGTGGCTCCAAAGCTAAAAATAGCTTACGGCAAGCTTGTGTAGAACGGGTCACATCAGGAAATACATTCAATTTTTGTGCACAAAAAAAGAACATCTTTATATTTAAAAAACAACTTCAGTATCTTAAGTTCCACTGCTTCAGCAGGAAACATTACCAATAAAGTGCTCCGTTTTATATCATCTGTAGAATCTTCCAAAAATTGGGTCAGGTTCGTACTATCTGGAGAGCAGAGGGTGTCAAACCTCCCCTCCTCCTCTGCAGAAATCCAAATCTTGGAAGGTACATATGAGTTTTATCTACAGGATCAGGTAACTTTAAGACCTCAGAGAAATACTTAGCAAGCAAAATCTCCGGTGAAAGCAACGTCACCGGAAAATTTAAAAAACGCAGGTTCCGTGCCCAAGAGCACTTTCGAACAGTCAGTCAAGCCCTCATCAGTCCCACACTAGACTACTGCAACCCCATCTATCAGGGGCTACCAAAACAGACTCTCAGACCTCTACAGCTAGCACAAAACACCGCCACACGCATCATAACAGATTGCACAGGTCACGACCACATTACTCCCATACTGTACCACCTGCACTGGCTCCCAATCAGCTCTCAAATCCGCTTCAAAGTACTTATAAACATTTTCAAAATAATACAAAACCTCTCAGCTAACAGCTTACAACCACTCATTAAAACCGACCGCAGCATAAGACCAAGAAGAAAAGGAACCTCGGACACCATCAGCCCACTGAAGGAATTCGCCAAAACAAATCAGGCCACATCAAGAAGGGCACTTTCCCTGGCAGCGCCCGCCCTTTGGAACTCTCTCCCCGACCATCTAAGATCAACCAAAGACCTCAAGGACTTCAGAAAGCTACTTAAAACAACTCTATTTGCAGAACACTACAAGGACTTCACCTGAACTGACTCCTATGTGCAGTAACTACAATGCTATGTACTACTACTACTATTTAGCACTTATATAGCACTCCGCAAGTCAAACACCTAAACCGGAAGATCCAGGACTCCGACTGATACACAGAAAAGAGACCACGCAACTACAAAACACAGGTACTTTGATACACCATGCCGCCCTTCCTAACCCCCATTTACTTGCTCACACCCATCCTAGCACTATACCCCCACCCAACCACAATCATCAATTCTCCCAACATAGACACACTAACCCACACAACCTCCTCTCCACAGACGCCATACCCGCACACAACCACCCACATTGACCTCCCACATACAGGCACCACAGCACCACAACCCACAAACATCAGCGGAACCACACACACACACACACACCACACCCCACCCCATACCACCAATCACAAAAGCCACCCACACCTCTCCATCTCACTCATAAACGCACGCTCAGCACGGAACAAACACCACATGCTCCACGACCTGATCACAACAGAGAAGATCGACATCCTATGTATAACAGAAACCTGGCTGACAGAAACCGACACGGTAATAATGAACCAGCTGACACCAACTGGATACAGCCTCCATCACTGTTCCCGAACGCACGCGAGAGGCGGAGGCGTAGCCATCATCGCGAAAGACATCCTTCACCTACGGACCCACGCTGCTGAGACCTCCAATGAAGCAGACATCCTCACCCTCACTAACAAACACATCACAATATGCCTGGTCTACAGAACTCCCGCCGCAAACTCCGACCTTCCAAGGATACTACACCTCATCTCTGAAAGCATTGACCCAGCAAAAGAACCAATTATCTTGGGAGACTTCAATCTCCCCTCCCTCCAAAGCGCACAAACAGAAACATTCCTTAATGCCATGACTGCAATGGACCTCACACAGATCATCAACGAACCAACGCACGAAAAAGGAAATACACTGGACTTCATATTTCTGAACTCCCAAACAGCCTCCTCATGCAGCAGTCCAACAATCTTACCAGTACCTTGGTCGGACCACTACATCATCCACATCTCTCATGCATTTCAACCAAACACAAGTAGAGGAAATACACAACACACAAGAAGATTCAAAGCATTCAGCAGAGAAGATTTCCTGACGCTAACCCTACCTAACCTACTTACGAACTCCAACAACCTTAATGACCTCATAAACAACTGGAACACCACAATTTCCTCTGCATCCAGCGCAACTATAAGCAAAACCAGCAACAAACCCATCTCCTCAAAGGCCCGCTGGTTCACCCCTGACCTCCGCAAACTAAAAACAAAACTTAGAAGAGCAGAAAGAAAATGGAGGAAAACCAAAAATGAAATGGACAAAAAGCAATACATCTCTGAACTCAATAATTACCACACAGAGACCGACAATGCGAAGAAAAACTACCACACCAAACTCATCACGACAGCTGTAAACAAACCTCGAGAACTCTTCCAAATTGCCAAAAAACTGACAAAGGCACCAACCACTTCTGATCAACTCCCAGATATCCCCCCGGATCTTCTGGCACGACAATACAAACAATTCCAACAACCTCGCCTCTGTGCTACAGCCACAAAGACAAACCCTTACACCATAATAAACACAGCCTGGAGTACATTCAATGAAACCTCAAAAGAAGAGATCTCTTCCACCATCTCCTGTCTGAACACTACTACCTCCCTGCTGGACCCATGCCCTACGGAATGGATAAAGAAGACAAAAGAAGAACTGAGTGCTCCATTAACCCACATCCTAAACGAATCCTTTAAACAAGGATACATACCAGACGCCCTCAAGACATCAATCATCCGACCAACAATAAAAAAGAACAACCTGGACCCACTAGACCCCACCTCCTACAGACCAGTTGCAAGCCTTCCCCTTACCACCAAGATAATGGAAAAGATAGTCCAACGTCAGCTTCAAGATCACCTGGACACCAACGACATACTAGACCCTCAACAACATGGATTCCGACCACTACATGGAGTTGAGACCCTTATGACCATTCTAATGAACACCCTCATCATTGGAACCCAAGAGAAACAATCCGGATACATCCTGATCTTTTTAGATATATCAGCGGCCTTTGACACAATCTCCCACGAAATCCTCATAAGCAGACTCCAATCAATTGGAATCAAAGACACTGTACTCCAATGGTTCAGATCCTACTTAACCAACAGACAGCAACGAATACGCACCCTCTCCAAGACCTCAACCCCCTACCAACAACATCAAGGAGTACCCCAAGGGTCCACCTTATCAGCCATGCTGTTCAATATATACCTCCGTCCACTATGCTCAATCATCCGCACCCACAACATCAACTTCCACATATACGCCGACGACATAATGCTCTACGCACCGATTACAACCACCAATCCAAAAAACGACCAGCTATCAGCCTGCTTCAACGACGTAACCAACTGGCTACAAGAGAACAACCTATCCATCAACATGAAGAAAACCGAAGCCCTTATAGTGACAAAGGATCAGGACTTCAAACCACCTACCCACCTCAACATGGGAACCACACAAATCCAAATACAGCCC
Organism: Ichthyophis bannanicus; assembly: GCA_033557465.1. NCBI lineage: Eukaryota > Metazoa > Chordata > Amphibia > Gymnophiona > Ichthyophiidae > Ichthyophis > Ichthyophis bannanicus. The sequence continues at coordinate 947,625,759 of CM066035.1, read as the reverse complement.
CAAATAAGGTATCTAGGCGTGATCATTGATCAGGCTCTCACCTTTAAACAACAAATCAGCAAAACCGCTGGGACAATATTCTACAAAACTAAAACTGTGCAACATCTCCGATCCCTTCTGGAACCCCACGACTTCAGGACAGTAATGCAAGCGGTAACTCTACCTCACCTGGATTTCTGCAACATAATCTACCATGGACTACCCGCCTCACACACCATCCCCCTCCGAACTGCCTTAAATACCACAGCAAGGATTATCCAGAATGCGAAAAAACGGGATCACATCACCCCAATCCTAAGAGACCTCCACTTCCTGCCGATTCCAGCAAGAGTAAAGTACAAAGCGATCCTACTCATCCACAAGACTATCCACCAAACGCGGAACACCTCACTCCACCACCTTCTGCCTCGCCCATCTCACAACAGATCCACCAGACAATCCTCCAATAACTCCATTGTCGTCCCCCACAAAAGAACCAAGTCCACACAACGGACCTGCAACAGAGCCTTCGAACTCTATGCCCCATCCCTCTGGAACTCTCTACCAAACCACATCAAAAACAACGATGACATCACATCATTCAAGAAACAGCTGAAAACAATCCTATTCCGTGAGCACCTTTGATCAGAACCTCCACCCTACCCACACGATCTAATACCTAGACCCAGCAGAAGTGTACATGTCTATGTCCACCCAAAATCACTAATTGTTGTCCCTGGTGATGGCCCCACCCTATAAAATACTATCCCCCCCCATGTTATATGTTACACCGCTTTGACCCGGTGAAAAGCGGTATATAAATGCAGTTAAATAAATAAATAAAAATATAGTGCCGAGCACGCAGCGCTGTACAGGTAAGACATGCATATAAAGATATACATATAATAGACAGTCCCTGCTCATCAGAGTCGTGCTCATCCGAGCTTACAATCTAATACTCATCCGAGTTTATAATCTAATACAACAATACAAAGCGATAGTCAGTTCGGTGCAAAGCATAATATGGTCTGTGTAATTCGGTCATGGGAGATTGATGGGAATTGGGTTAGGATAAGGGTGGAGGTCAGGATCTGAAGGAAACAGTGAAAAGGTGGGTTTTCAACATGGATTTGAAGAGGGCCAGTGAGGGTGCTTGGCGTATAGACATAGGTGGGTTGTTCCAGGCATAGGGTGCAGCGAGGTGAAAGGAGTGAAGGCTATGTAGGTCCTGATCTTAGATCACCTTTGTACATGGCTCTAATCTTGTATATGTGTATATTGCTCATTATGTATATAGCTCACCGGAGAAATCTAGCACTCTGCACTCCACATCACTCTTCTTAATCTCCCACTGCATGCTACTGACCACACAATTAGCTTGATTGTTTGATGTGCTAAAACCGCTTTGATTTAACGATAAAGCGGTATACTAAATCTGTCTAAATAAAGAAAGAAAGGCATTTTCTAATGCCTCCAATTGGGTCTGAACCAACAAAGAGTCCTTAATGGAAGTCACCTGAACAATATTAAGGGACTGCAGCTGAACCTCCATCTTGGACAGGGAATTATACAATGAATCATAACTAGAATTCAGTTCTGTAACTTTGTCTACCATGGCCGAGCTATATTCACAATATGAAACCACAGTAGTAGATAATTTAGTATCAATAACTGAAATTGCAGTCCATAAATCTTTAAGAGTAATATCATCCACAGGAGAAGACACAGCTAAATTTGAAGACTCTGGTAAGGCTACAGGCTTGGGAATAGGTATCTGGTTACCAACACTAGCTTCACTGGGTGGAAGACAACATAGGCACAGGGCGTGGAGGAGGTGTAGGAGCCCCAGAGCTAAACAAAGCTCCATACGGGGAAGGCATCGTAGTCTGCTGAGAAACCAAATGCTTATCAAGGGGGCCAGAAACCCTGCCCTGAAATGCAGAGTCAGATGGTAGCTTTGGACCCCTCTTAATCTTATGCTTCCCCATTCCTGCTAAATGCAAACTCCTCAACGCCTCAGGAACGCCAAAGGAGCTTGTCCCTCCTTTTTGGTCACGCACCTTCAGCTCACGAGAGGCGACTGGTAATTTGTAGAACATGCAAGCAAGACTTCTGAGGGAAGCAGCTGCCCAAAGTATACCAACAATAAAAAGTTTCAAACAGCAGGAGCAGGTAGGAGAGCCGATAACAAATCAGATCATGTGCCCCAAATCCTCCACACATCACCAGTCTAACTCAATCCCACACTCCTCAATTACTGCCAGTAATTTGGAGAGCAGGCAGGCAAACCTCTGAGGAAAGCAGCTGTCCATCTCTCAACATTGATTCAACCCCCCCCTGAAAACAGGAGGAGGAGGAACCTCAACACTATTTTAGTCCCTGACTCAATACGAAAAACAAAACAGATAACAAGCAACAGTGCTTTTTCATATATTGCACCTGTTCAATGGAATAATCTCCCAGTGAATTTAAGGGACCTCCAAACCTTCTGAAAGGAATTAAAAACTTACTTGTTCATCCAGCATTTCTATAATCTATTCTAGACCACACCTCTGATCAAGCCCCACAAGCACAATCTGACCATCCTACCTAGTATCCCACCTACACAAACTCAGTCATAACCTCACTCTTCCGCATAAAGCTTTTTCACCTCATACCAATGTAAGTGCCTCAATAAAACTTTGAGTGCCAAAGTTATAATTTATAAGTTTGTAAATAGTTGCTATGTTTAACTGTTTATTGTAAATAGTTACTATGTTACAAGATGTTCAATGTCATTGTTTTTCTGTTCTCTGTAAACCGCCCCTGATCTCTGGAAGGGGCGGTATAAAAAAGTTCCCAAATAAATAAAATAATAAATAGTATGCCAGCAAGAAAAAGTTTCAAACAGCAGGAGCAGGTAGGAGAGCTGATAGCAGAGCAGATCACATGCCCCAGATCCTCCACGTCACCAATCTAGTTCATTCCCTGTGAAAAAGACTCTTGATGACCATGAGCACTAGGTATGATGAAAGCTGAGGTGAGCTGCCCAGCCATTATTGAATGCATTTGCGATGAGGAAATAGTGGTGCTTTAGAGGTATAAAGGGGGCCCATTCATTAGGATGGGTTCTGTGGTCTATCATTAAATTGTTGCATGTAATACAGCAAAAGGAAAGACCTTGTGTGATAATGGTTGGACACTTTGATTCCACTGTACCTTTAGGACCCATTATGGCCTTTTCATCTACAGTTGACGTGGCCACATACACTGTAAATGCCATATGACCCAGCATCTTTAGGAAAATGCTGGCTATGATCTAAATGGAATACTAAATTATTCATACACTTTAGAAAAGCTGGTGGAGGTTGCCTCATGGAAGAAAGGTTTTCATTTTATTTGTGTCCAGATGGGTTCCAATAAGGGAAAGATTTTTTTTGTTGGGGTGAGATTACATTTGGAAATGTTTATTAAGAATCCCAACAACTGAAGCAGAGTTACAGTTTTCTCACATAATAAATGACAGCAAATAAAGACCAAAAAATTCAAGAACTCAAATAAGTCGACCACAGCAGTTACCCAAAACCAAAAGGACAACCACAACAGAGAGCAGGTATATCAAACTAATGCCAATACATTTTTGGCAGATGAACAATCAGGAGAGGGAATGTCCACTCTCTCATGACAAACTTCATTGTAATAATTTTTATTTAAGGAAAGCGCCTTTAAAACTTCTTATTTAGCTCCAATGGAGTAACTTGCTGAGAGTCCACAGACCAGCATGGTCCACCTCCTAATCTGCTTAGTAAGGTGATTAGAGTTGTACCTGCCACTCCGTGCAAATTAGCCCTCTCTATTTTTTAAAGTGTAAAAGTTATTTAAGTGTGCTTTCATTCCATCTTCTTGCTTTATAGGGATTATTGTTTATTGTTTATTTATTGTTTATTTCACACTTGTTATACCGCCCCCCATAACATCGGGGAGGTTTACAAAAACATGTAATACAGGGATCCTCTGTGTTCCTTAAAGAAGATACCGGATCTGGTGATGAAGCTGCAAAAAACTATCATCCACATATAGGAAAACTAGAAAGCTTTTCCCACACAGATGAGCAGCCATGAAATGCCAAATATGTGGTATATACTGGAAACTGATGAACCTCTGTATTGGTAGTGGGCCATATGCATGGTAAAGAGGAGGTATTTCCTGTGATTTCCATGACTTGGAATTCGAGTGTAAACATCTTAAGATCTGGCAAACACAACCAGTCTTCTTTGGTTAACATAGGAGAATGGTTGACAGGGCGTTCATTCTGAACTTCTCTTTGCAGAGAAATAGATTCAGATCCCTGAGATTACAATGGGATGCAAATCACCTGATTTCTTCAGAAGGAGAGGAATATTGATTTCTCTCTTTTTTTTTAAATTTACTGCAATTTCTCAGATTCTTTAATCAAAACAGAATCAAGGAAAATTCACTTTAGCCCACAACTGCAAGCCTAAGATAAAAGCAAATTTAAAAAAAGAAAAAAGAAATAAATACAAACTGTTAGGAATACAGACTGTATGCACTTAACAGCCAGCAACATCTAACAATTTCTCTTCTCCCTTTGTAGCAAATAATCAGAAAGAAAAGGAAATGTTTTTAATCAAACAAAATAATACTGTGACATGGAAATTAACATAAAACCAGCTCCCAGTACAAGGACCCTGGGTAAGTCAGGAATCCTCGTGCAGTGTCTTGAGTAAAATCTGAATATATTTGTACTTTGGAACCCAAAACAGCATACACATATTTCTGAAAAACAGTCGCAAAATCATATTCTGGTCTGGTTCTAGAGCAAAAGTCACAAGGTGAACTATTCCATAATAATTTCAAGAGAACTCTCAAGAAAACCAGTCAAGTCTAATGAACCTTGCACAACATTAGGATTCCCAAATTGTCCTGGATCAGAGAGCTTCAACGACAGATAATGGACCCGAGCTACCAGCAGAAAAGATTCTGAAGAAATTTTCAAAACCTTCACAAAATATTTTCATAGCTTGTCCATTAGGGCAAGGACTAGAAACTTAGGAAAATTTAGAAACTAAGTTGTTGCATCTTTCCTGATTCTCCAAACATTCCAATTTCCTTGCCAACAACAATCTGTCTTTGGCCACTACCACACCAAGGTTTAGCTGGTCGACATTCTGGGCCTCCAATACACCCAGCCATGACCATTGCTGAGTCTGCTCCCGAGCCAGACTATCCACAGTCATAGATAACTTAAGGAAATCAGCATTACTTTTAGACATATACACAGACAGGGAGACATTCAAACTTTCGATGGCTCCCAAAGTGTATCCATAGTTGCCACTGCAGGTGTTTGTAGCAAGCTTGCTCTCCAAGCACTCATATTCTCCTCTCCAATGGCACTCTCCTTTACCCCATCCACCAAAGTGCTGTTCAACCAGGGTTTCCACCAACTGCTGGCTCAATGGAAAGGAGACTGCAACGGGGACTAGCTCAATGGCAAACACCAATTCTTCACCACTCCAGGCAGCTTGAGGCATCTCGCTTCCATAGTGCTTCCATATCTTGGTGGCACAGCATGCTGTTTGGGGATCAAAGAAACCCCATCAATGCTAAAGTCAGGTGAGAATAAGTTAGCCAGACCCGCTGAAGGTAAGTGACCATCTGTCATCCACAATGCAAACCCCAGCAACATAGACTGACCCACGAGCAGCTGCACCACCTATGCAATCAAGGCATGCTTCTACAGCTTCTGCTTCTTGGATGGCATCACTCCATCCAAACAGTTCTGTGTTTCAGAAGCTCTCCGCTGCAAGGTAAGAGCAAGCACAGGAGCGTCCTAACAAGACACCATCTTGCAAAGCTGATTAATTTCCTCCACTAAAAATGCTTTTATTGCTCTGGACTGGAGAAGCATGTTGACTTCTTGAAAAAAATGGCTATGAAAAGTCAGGAATTCCTTGCGCTGGTGCAGTGTCTCAAAACGTCTCAAAATATTCATCTTCACAGACTACTATCAATGTGCTCAGCCCCCATAGATATCACAATACCACCAGTCGACATTTCAAGGACATTCCCCATTTCTTAACTATTGTGCCACACTCCCTCATGTAAATCGCCCTTAACTACCAATGATACTCTTCATGCAAATAGTTAATGCATGCTTCTGTTATTGCTAATTGTAACTGTTCTCTGTAATTGTTCCTTGTGAACTGCCTTGTGCAGTAGTTAAAATGTTCATTGTAAACTGCTCTGATTACCACGGCAAAGCGGTATATAAAAACAAACAAACAAATAAATATGAGACTGCAATGAATGAGCTTGCTTAAGCATTCATTACAGAGGAATTCCCCTAGTTACTCTGCAAACTTTAAAAAAAAATCTATGATAGAGAATTTAGGATTTAGACTTCTTTCAGCTGATGCCACTCATATTGGTGGATATGGAAGGGCAGATTAGATAGGCTATGTGGTCTTTCTCTACCGTCATGTTTCTATACCTTGGACGTGATTCTGTGTGCAGCAGTTGGACAGCTGTTTAGTTGATTCTTTTTTGTCTTGTCCTTTAAAGTGAATAGATCTCTCTCTTATACTGTTATTGGAAAATAGAGCCTGGGGCTGATGGGCCTAGGTTGGTCAGGAAAGTCCTGAGAAGACTACATAATGTGGACGTAGATCTTCTGAGATTTGAATTTCAGGACTTTGACCTGGATTCACACGCTGGCTTTCTTGATGAATTAATAAGACAGTAGAATAATTTTCATTCTACGGCAGACTCTCTTGTGTGTGTGTGTACGGCACTACGTATGCCTAGTAGCACTATATAAATAAGTAGCAGTAATAGTAGTCCCAGAAAGGGAATTTTGGGTTCTATGAATTGCAGCCTTCCTTGGTGTCCTGCTGAGCTACATGTCCAGGGATGTCTTAAGCAGAAAAAATAAATAAAATGATACAGAACAGGTTTGATAGTGAGCACTAGAACATAGAAGTTACAGATTCATGTTCATAAAACTAAATCCTACTTTTCACATTCGATTTTCTCTTCTGCAAATGATTCCCTACAGCTTTTTGGCACTGTTGGACTAAGCCATATAGCTCCATCACCACCTCTGTCAGTGGAGCATTTTGCTTTTTTTCATGATAAGTTTTAGCAATTATGAGCAGGGTTTTGTGTCCCCAGCGTTAAGTAACACAGTTATTAATCCTATGAATTCCAAATGGACTTTGCTGAGGATTGTGCTTTTGTCATCAGCTTCTTTTTCTAGTGCTAGTTTTCTTAGATTTAGTTTCTTTAAACGTTATTGCCAAGTTGCTTGCCTCAATCAATAGTTCTTCTCCAGGGAACTTTGAAGACTTTGGCTGAGCTAATTACATCAGTCAGTGTATCGCTGTATACCACTTTGTCGATTTTTTATCAAAGAGCAAACAAATAAACATAAGATGGTCAATAGTAGTTTATAGACTGGATTTTTTTCCAGAATTTTGGAAAAAAGCATGTATTTTATCACTCTAAAAGAGAAAAAAACCCCAAAAAACTCTTTGGACCCAGAAATTGTCTAATTATCATTTTATATCAAATCTACCATTCTTGGTTGAAATTACAGGGGGAGTAGTTTGTGAGGAACTTAGTAACGATGTCAATAAGACAAATGTTTGGAACCCAAAGTAATCTGGGTTCATAAAAAGACATAGCACAAAGACAACTTCTGGCTGCAAAGTTGTCAGAGGTCCTGCCTATTTAGATGTTGGTTTCTTTATTCTGCTGATATGCCTTCAGCATTTGATCTTATCATAATTTGTTCCTTGGTAGATTTTGCTATTGGGTTGGCTGTTGCATTAGAGTAGATTTATTTATATAAAAGCTTTTATGATCTATCTTTATGTTTTTCAAAAGTTTGCAATGTAAACAACCATCAAAAGAGGCTTGTAGAAAAAGTATCGCACCCATTGTAGATTCTAAAAATAACTATACTAACCTCATCCCCTCAAAACGAAACAGTAACTTTCCAGCAGTCTCCAATACATCACCGGAAACAAAAATTCAAATGATGATAATTTACTTACAGGATAATGTCCTTTCTCTGAGCCCTGCTAGGCCAGTCCAGACTAGTGGGTTGTGTTCCCCTAATAGCAAGACAGAGAAAAGTCCAGAGGTTTCTGATGACCTCATCTATATATCTAGAGCAGCTAGAGGGCATACTACAGGATAGCACAGTTACTTACCTGTAACAGGTGATCTCTGGGAACAGCAGGAATAAGTCTTCACATATGGGTACGTCGGTACCAACGGAGCCTGCGCGGGAACACTCCCCAGCATCCAATCAGAAAGCTTTTGGGAGCACATCCCTCAGTGCCTGCGTGCTGCCTTCCCGCCTTTCCAACTGTCTCTCCTCAGTTGAGTTTCATAGCTGAGACAAAGAGAGAGAAAGAGGAAAGGAAAGATAGATATAAAAATACAACTCCTAGGGGAGGTGGGCGGGTTGTGAAGACTTATTCCTGCTGTTCCCAGAGATCACCTGTTACAGGTAAGTAACTGTGCTATCTCCAGGAACAAGCAGGAATGAGTCTTCACATATGGGGACTCCCAAGCTAAGATGCCTGGAGCCATAACATGTTGAAGATTGAAAACATGCTACATCTCATACGGCCAGGCATCCTGAGGATGGAGGGCAGGAGTTGCATAGAGAGGAGCTGCAGAAAAACCAGCTAACCTAAGAAAGGACTACCCTCAAGGAGTCCATGTATGTATGATCATTATCAAAAGATATATTGAAATGAACAATCACCATAATACTGAAATGAACAATCACCATATGACGCTCACCTACTGGATTGCAGGAAGTAGAGAGGCTGATGGAGTCTACTGTGGATCCAGTAGAATAATGTTCAAGGTGACCTCACTGGAGTGAAGGTGGAGGTCAACATCTGGAAGTGAGAGGTGACCCCAAGATTCAATTGGGGTAACACAAACACGGCAGGTCTTCAGTGGGAAGCTTCATGGAAAGCTGAAAACTCTTTTGGCTACAGAAGTATTCAGAGGTAGGAGCAAAAGAGGAAGACTGACCGATCTGGACAAACAGACCTAGTCCTTGAGGGAGGAAAGGGTATGAGAAGAACCCCATACTCCCAAGAAAGGACAGATGTTTGAGGAATTGAATTTGAAATCCACTGAAGATCCACCATGTCTTTCCTAACTGGTGAGAGGTAGGAAGACATTGGGGCATGGAGCTTCAGGGATACGTAAACCTAGGATACGGTAGGGCTGTCAGTTCCACAGCAGTGGTTGTGTGCAAAATATCCAAAACATACTGTGGAACAGTATGAAGCTGTGCAAGCCCACTGTCAGAAACATACAGGAAGGTAAAAACCTTTATGAGCATAGACAGTCAGGAGATAAGTATGGAAATACATATCTACCTATAATAAGTATCTGGACAGATACACACATATATGTAGAGATATGTGTATATATATATATATATATAGACGGGTATATAGATATAGATATATCTATAATAAGATCTAAAGGGCATAGCATATGCACACTTAGCTGACAGACAGATACATCTACAGAGATGAATATAGGTATATAGATATAGATATAGATATACCTGAATAAATAGGTCTAAAGATAGATGCCTGCAATAAGCAGACAGGGCTAAGCATATCAGGACATTCACATGGAGATGTGAAGGGAAAAGATTCATCTAAGAACAAGGAGGTGAAACCTACTTGAGAAGATATATAGAGAATCTATTCCCCCAGAGATGATGGTAAAGGAATGCTATCCAGTGAATTACCAGGATGGTTACGTGAAAAAACAGAGGATAATATCAGTCTGTAAACAGCAAGTCCGGAGTCCTGTGGAACTCCAGCATGGTAAAAGGACAGAAACGCATAGAATGAGATACCAGGTTGACCTACGTGAGGGACAAAGGAGGTATCAGGCGTTTTTCAGATTAATATGTGCTGTCCTTGAAGTGTTAGGATACCACCTATTTAAATACTACTACAACCAGCCATAAATATATATGCATTTTAAATCCGCCTGTGTAACCATGTATAGCCATGGAAAATGTGATTTCCTAAATCTGTAAATATGTATTGTATAATGTAAATAAGTTTAACCCAAAAACTTTAACCATGTGTGCCGTGCCCCCCCCTCAGTCCTTTATGTATATACTCCCCACCCTGTCCTGATTGACACCTCCCAAAAGAAGAATCAAACCGCTGCTGATCGCTGGAAGCAGCGGTATATAAATGTGTTCTAAATAAATAAATAAATAAGCTGCAAGAAAAAAAAGAGTATATTCCCTAAGGAATGGGATAACTCTGAGACTTTCACCTGAAGAAGGCTTATGTCCTTTTCCCTCTTTTTTTTTTTTTTTTAAAGGAGATAGCAGGGTATGAATAACCCTCACAGTCATAGGGGATGACTGAGGAAGCATTTTTCAAGCATGATGGATAGCCATTAGAGAAACTCTATGCTCTCTAGCAAGGGCCCATAGTGGAAAGCTTCTCAGTAGGATTGCAGAGAGCATTATGCAGGAGAACTGGGATGTAGAACTGGCTGATAGAGAAAACTGACAGCCACGTCCACTACGTTGCCTAATCCAGAGATTGGAGATGGCAAGGGTAGAAGATAGTGTAAGAAGCCTGTAGTGAAAAGATTATGCAAGAAAGATGTAGAAATCTTTCTTGGAATCACTACTAAGGCCAGACAGGAGTGGTGGAAGACAAGACTGGGACTTGTGGAAAAGTACCAGTAGTCAAGCACTGGACTCCTGCATGGGCAGCTACTGAATAGGACAACAGAGAGAGTCGGTCTGTGTCAAACAGAGAGAACAGACTGAACAAAGAGAGCAAGCTGTCTCTGTCTGCAGAGCTGCCCAGATAAAGAAGGGAGTTTACTCAGGAGAAGTCCCTGGTAAGTTCCTGGAAGGAAAAAATTCATGCTGGTACAGAGAAACTATCATGTGATAGTTGCTAAACCTCTCTTCTAGTCAGGAAGAGGTGGAAACTCTGTAACTTATAGACATGAATAGCCTGACAGTTCAGCATAGTAAAGAGTAAATGGATTTCCTGAGAATAGGAATCCCTGAGCAGAGTTTTGAATGGAAAAACAGTGAAAAACTTCTGTTGAAAAGAAATTAACTGTAGTTATAAAAAGATTAATCAGAAACCTATGGTTACTGTGTTTATTCAGCCTGGCTAGAGTTTGGATTCTTCAGACCAGGGCGAGACTTCCCCTGCTTGGGAACATCCGAATGATGGGCAGGTGAAGAGGAAAACCTCTTTCTTTTAGGGAAAGAAGGTCTGGTAGGGCATTTCCTACCTGCTGAGGAAGGAGAGGGCTTAGGATGGCCCTCAGAAACAGGAAAGTCAGTGGAGCAATGAGCAACCTGACGTAAGGACTCCTTATTGAAGAGATTTTCTCCAGTACAAGGAGTATTACTCAGTCTTTGTTGTGCCCATCTACTCAAGTCTGAGGCTTGGAGCCAGGCTTTACGACGTGCTCCTATGGCTATAGCAGAAGTTCTGCTAACAGACTCAAAAGAGTCTAGGGAAGCACGAGAAAGAAACCAAGAGATATTCTGGCTATGACTAAGAAGTAAGGAATAGTCTGCAGCCTTGGGCTCTGATAGAAAAGGAGTCAAAAGAGATAATTTCTTTGTGATCTCCTGAAGGGATAGACTCATATAGAAAATATATGAGAGAATCCTTGTTGCCAGCATAGATGTTTGGAAGGTTTGACGTCCAAAGGCATCCGGTGTTCTAGATGCATGCCCTGGCGGGAAAGAAGAATGTTTTTTCTTGCTTTTTACCTTCCTCATTGCTGATTCCACTACAATGGAATGATGGGGAAGTTGAAGCTTTTGAAATCCTGGAGAGGGGGGCACCTGATACAGAAGATCAGTTGCTGTAGGAGGTGAAGAAACCTTTAAAGGTTTTTCCCATACCCTCAGAAGAAGATTCTGCAAAGAGTGATGTAAAGGAAGCATTATATTTTCCTTTTCTGCAGAAAAATCCTGAGAAGACTCATAGCCAGGGACAGGAATATTAAGGAAGGTTGCCATGTCAAGGAGAAATTTCTGAAAAGAAGGATCTCCGATGGGAACCATCCCTGGACAGGTTAAACCTGAAAAAGCAGCCTGAGCACCGGGGGATGTACCTGTCCGGTGCACAACAGGATTTGTAATGGATGGATACTGGAACTGGCAGTTATGAGTTGAGACAGTCAGTAGTGCATCATCCATGCCAGGTATCGACTCCAAACTAGGTATAGAAAGGAGCGATCCAGGTGAAAAAAGCATGGAAGGAGCTGGTCCCGATGATACTGCCGGTACCGACAGTGATATCGATACCGGTAGCTGTGCCGGAATCGCCGAAGCAGTCAGCGGAGGCTGCTCAAACGGTACCGAGGAAACTCGAAAGTCTCGGTGACTATCCTCGGTACCGCACATCCGGAATCTGTGCGTGTCGGTTCCGAGACGCGTTGGTACCCAGTCTTCCAGACTAGATATCGATTCTAGACTTGGCATCGAAGGAAGCGAATTGATCGATGCATGTCGAGATGGTACCGGCGACAGGGATCGTATCGACGGTGCCGATACTGGAAAGTCAATCTGGGTATCGATCAGTCCCGAAGGCACCGAGTACACCAGATGACAATCCCTGGTGAGGAGTGAATCGCTCAACACCAGTGCCGATGCCGGGTTATCGGTACCGCTCGAAGTGGATGCCACCCCCGAGCATGGCTCAGGTATGTTCTGTGAGGGGTGAGCCCCAGGAACAACCTGAAACCCCTGAAATGCTTTGGAGCCCGAAGACTCCCGCCGGGGTTTTAATGCCAATGGGTTCTTGAGGGCAAGGCCGGGGCCGTCAGCATGCTTAGCATGAGACATACCACTCAAGGATTGGCTAGTCTTAACAGACTGTTTGTGGGTTACCTGATCCTGTAGAGAAGAAATGGCCGGTGCCCTGACACAGGGAGGGAAAACGGTATCGAGGGAAACCCGAAATAGAGAATCTCTTCTCACAGCATTGTAGCCTGACGGTTCAGGGGAAAAGGGGTCAGGGCCCAAACAGGTTAGACACCAGTTATCGGAGTCTAAAAAGAAAACTGTATTTCCACAGTGAAAGCACTTCTTAGGAGAAGGCGGCTCCATGATGGAGAGGCCTTATAGGCCCAAAACCTTTAAGACAAAAACTGAGGGAAACTGTCCCTCAGTTTGAGAAAAAGAAAAGAAAAAAACCCCACCAGCGGTACCGGTGGCAGCGGGAAAACAGCCGCGAACACATGAAAACAAGAATTAAAAAGAAAATTAAAGAAAAAAGTTTCTGCAGTGACAGGAGGACGTCCTGCCGGCTCCGCGGAAAAACGAAAACTGAGGAGAGACAGTTGGAAAGGCGGGAAGGCAGCACGTAGGCGCTGAGGGATGCTCCCAAAAGCTTTCTAATTGGTCGATGGGGAGCGTTCCCGCGCAGGCTCCGTCGGTACCGACGTACCCATATGTGAAGACTCATTCCTACTTGTTCCTGGAGATGAAGTCATTAGAAACCATCAGACTTTTTCTCTGCCTCCACCTCTGCTGGTAGAGGAACACAACCCACATGAGACTGGCATAGTAGGACAATATGGAAAACAGAATTGAATCAATTGTGCTTTCTTGGTATATTTTGGTGCTAACCTTTTGTTCAGGAACCCCCTGTTCTGTGGCTCCTTTATTTTTGGGACCCTTCGGAGGTAGAATCCTCTAAGAATTGATTATTGTTTGACAGTAATTGTGCCATGATTAGAGCAACACCATCTGCTCCTCATTTTCATCAAATTTGAGGTGTTGTGGCTGCTGGGATGGTTAATGTCTCCCCCCATTTGTTCCCTCTGCCAAAGGGGACTATACTTATTTTAAAGGAATCTTTGACTGTTCTTGGAGTGTTTATTGATTTAAATCTTAGGTTTGAAGCTCATGTTTACGCTTTATTTATTTATTTAGACAGTTTTGTATACCACCTTATCCTTCAATCAAAGTGGTCACAACACAATTGGGGGATACATTTAACAAGAGGGGATATGAGACACACACTAATACTTACAGGGAACATGGGCAATGGAGGGTTAAGTGGCTTGCCCAAGACCACAAGGAGCACCTGTGGGACTAAAAACCCCAGTCCTTCTGGCCCAAGGTTGCTGTCCTCTAGTGGAATTTGAACCCGTGACCTTCCGGCCTGAGGTAACTTGCCCCAACCACTAGGCCACTCCTCCCTAGAATCATTAACTCAGGTAGGTCATTTTTGGTGCTTGCTACTATTCGCAAAATTGATCTATGCAATTCATTATTGCAATTCAGTCTTGACTGGGTTGAACTCAGCTAGTGTGAGATATCTAAAGATATTGCAGAATACTACTGTAAACTAATATATTCTTCAAGTAAGTTTGATCATGTGACTCTGGTTAAAACAAGAGCATTGGTTGTCTGTTTCAGCAAAAATTCAGTTCAAGATCAAAGGTCTATTATTCTCCCATTCTTCATTTAGCTTTGATGATTTTACCATACTTATCGCTGGGACTCAGATCTTCTCAGGAAATGTTTTGTCTTCCCACTTGTATCTCAGGTTAAATTGGAAAATACAAGGCGCTAGGCTTTTTTTTTTCCCTGTGGCTTTGAGACTATGGAATTCATTGGGAAAGGGAAATCTATTTAGCGTCCTCCTTTTCTCAGAAGGTCCCAAAAATTTACACTTGTTCTGAGTTCTGGAAGAGCTGACCCATCCCAGCATTGTTAAATGACATTATCTATTTACATGGCTGGTTTGGTACTGGTTGCCAACAGAAGAGGTCTGTTTTCTCCAACCATTTGATGGAAACTAATGGACTACAAAATATATATGCTATAAAGCTACATACTACCAAAGCATAACATCAGCTGGATATCCATCACATGTGAATGGCACTAACCCATGTATGCCTCTAAACTGAATTTTGAAACAGTAAGTTTTCCAAATATTAAACAAAATCACTAAATTACAACATATTTTTAAAATCATTCATTGTGAGGAACTGAAAGGAACAAAATCATCTAATGTGCAATTTTAGAATCAACAATAAGTGTTCATCCTATTGCAGAAGAAAGACGACAATCAGACGAAGTTTGAACCCAATGGGAGAGAAGTTGCTGTCAGTATTTCATAGTAAGATAGTAAATGACGGCAGATAAAGACCAGCATGGTCCATCTAGTCTGCCCAGAAAGATGGCAAGAGTAGGGGCACCTGTCGCTCTGTGCAGGCCACCCCTCCCCATGTCTTTGTTTAGGGGTGAACCCACCACTCCATGTAGAACACCCCTATTTGTTGAGACGTTACATGATTCAGAAGTTAGATAGTACTGTTTATTTTGTTTTTATCCCGTTGCTGTAAAGGGATCCACTGTGTCTATCCCATGCCGTTTTGAATTCCGTCACTGTGTTTGGCCCCACCACTTCCATTGGGAGGGCATTCCAAGCATCCACCACCCTTTCAGTGAAAAAATATTTCCTGACATTTCCTTTCAATTTACCACCTTGCAGCTTCATATATGCCCTCTAGTTTTACAGCTTCCCCGTCTTTGGAAGAGGTTTGTTTGTTCATCATTTCTCTTTAAGTATTTAAAGGTCTGAATCATATCTCCCCTGTCCCTCCTCTCCTCCAAAGTGTACATATTTAGGTCTTCAAGTCTCTTCTCATAAGGCTTCCGACGCAGGCTCCAAATCATTTTGATGGCCTTCCTCTGAACAGTTTCCAGTCTTTTTACATCTTTTGCAAGATATGGTCTCCAAAACTGAACACAGTATTCCAAGTGAGGCCTCACCAGTGACTTGTACAGTGGCATAAGTACCTCTTCCTTTCTGCTGGCAAACCCTCTTTGTATGCAGACCAATATCCTCCTGGCTTTTGCCACCTTCAGATCATCAGAGATAATCACACCAAGGTCTTTCTCCTAAACCGTGCACACCAATCTCTCGCCCCCTATCGCGTACATTTCCCTTGGATTTCTGCTACCTAAGTGCATGACACTGCACTTTTTCGCATTAAATCGTAGTTGCCAAGCATTAGACCATTCTTCCAGCTTTTGTAGATCTTTCCTCATGTTAACCACGCCCTCAGGGGAATCCACTCTGTTGCAAATTCTTGTGTCATCTGCAAAAAGACAGACTTTTCCATTCAGTCCTTCAGCAATATCACTCACAAATACATTGAACAGTGCCGGGTCCAGGACCAAACCCTTGGGCACCCCGCTAATCACCTTCCTTTCATCCAAGTGAGCTCCATGTACAATCATCTTCTGTTCTCTGTCAGTCAACCAATTTCTAATCCAGTTTACCATCTTGGGACCCATCCCCAAGCTACTGAGTTTATTGACAAGCCTCCTATGAGGAACAGTATCAAAGGCTTTGCTGAAATCCAGGTAGACGACATCCATTGCATGACCCTGATCTAGTTCCTTGGTCACCCAGTCAAAGAACTCAATCAGATTTGTTTGGCAAGACCGTCCTTCGGTAAAGCATAGTTACTTACCTGTAACAGGTGATCTCTGGGAACAACAGGAATTTAGTCCTCACATATGGGTATCGTCGGTACCGACGAAGCCTGAGCGGGAACAGTCCCCAGCGTCCAATAGGAACGCTTTTGGGAGCATCCCTCAGCACATGCACGCTGCCTTCCCGCCTTTCCAACTGTCCCTCTTCAGTTAAGTTTGTAGCTGAGTGAAAGGATAGAGGGAGAGAGGAAAGAGACAAAGAGATAGAGAGACAACTCCTAGGGGAGGTGGGTGGGTTGTGAGGACTAAATTCCTGCTGTTCCCGGAGATCACCTGTTACAGGTGAGTAACTAAGCTATCTCCAGAAACAAGCAGGAATGTAGTCCTCACATATAGGGACTCCCTAGCTGAAGATACCAGGGAGATAGCCCCAGGAAGGTGCCACCCTAGAAGGTGGGAATCCTTCCTCCCTTTGATATCTGGCATCCCACCAGGGTTGGTGGGTAGGAGTTGGTTTAGGTTTGAAAGAGATTTTGAAGAACAGTTTGACCAAAGACGACATCCCGATGGGAGGCTTTATCCAGGCAGTAGTGGGCTGTGAAGCAGGTAGCTGCTTGACAAATGTCATCGATAGACGCAGAGTGGAGATTAGCCATAGAAGTTGCCATGGCTCTCACATTATGAACTGCGACATGGTCCTGAAGAGGAAGACCCTTACTCTCATAAGCAAAGGATATACATTGGGCAATCCATTTAGATAAAGTTCTTTTGGAGACTGGAAGTCCCAAATGACTAGGGTTAAAAGCTATAGAAAGTTGTGAGGACTTTCTATGTTGTTGTGTTCTTTGTATGTAAAAAGCTAAAGCCCTTTTACAATCCAAAGTATGAAGGTTTCTTTCTGCATTAGAGGCGTGAGGCCTCGGAAAAAATACAGGACGATAAATTGATTGATTTAAATGAAAAGGCAAAACCACCTTTGGCATAAAGTGTGGGTGAGTTTGAAGAACAACCTTATCATGATGAAACCTAGTATAAGGAGGATCAGCCACTAAAGCTTGCAATTCACTAATGCGATGGGCAGAGGTGATTGCAATTAGGAAGATGGCCTTCCAGGTCAAAAACTTAAGGGCTGTAGTGGCCAAAGGTTCAAAAGGCGGCTTCATGAGTTGCCCGAGAACTAGATTTAGATCCCATGCCACCGGTGGTGGCTTGATGGGAGGTTTTGATAATAAAAGGACTCTCATAAATCTTGATAGGAGTGGATGAGAGGAAATTGGTTGTCCATTCAGAGGCTTATAAGAAGCTGCAATTGCACTAAGATGGACTCTTACCGAATTGGCCTTTAGACCAGAATTCCTTAAGTGAAGGAGATACTCTAGTATCGATTCTAAGGGTATAACCAGGGGGTTTAACCCCTTCTTGGAGCACCATATAGGTAAAAGGTTTCCACTTGAAGGCATAAGATCTTCTTGTGGAAAGTTTCCTAGAAGCCTGAAGGATATCTTTTACCTGTTGGGACAGGTTGAAATCTTGGAGGTCTAAGCCTTCAGCAACCAGGCCGTGAGGTGCAAGGACTGGGGATTCGGGTGCCATAGCATCCCGTTCTCCTGGGAAAGGAGATCTGGAGCATGCCCTAACTCCAGAGGTGCCGCTTGAGAGAGATGTAGAAGCAGGGAATACCACGTTTGGCGTGGCCATCGTGGTGCTATGAGAATCATGCGACCCGTGTCTCTCTGAAGCTTGAAGAGTGTTTTGGGGATGAGGGGAATGGGTGGGAAGGCATAAAGGAAGTCCTGACCCCAGTGAAGGAGGAAAGCATCCCTTGCCTGACAGTTGTGAGCCGGAATCCTGGAACAGAACCGGGGAAGTTTAGCATTCAGTGGACATGCAAAGAGGTCTATGTCTGGAGTGCCCCAAAGATGAAATATCTTTGCCACCTGGTCTAGGTGGAGGGACCACTCGTGAGGCAGCAGTACTCGACTGAGTTTGTCTGCCCAAAGGTTTTGAATGCCTGGAAGATATACCACTAGAAGGTGAATTTGATGCTCTCTGGCAAGGGCCCACAGTCGTAAAGCTTTGTTGCATAACAAGAGAGAGCCTGTTCCGCCCTGCTTGTTCACATAGAACATGGCTACTTGATTGTCTGTCTTGTAGCTGAGCTGGGCGTGGAATACTCGAAGAGCAAAATATATTGCTCTTAATTCCAGGAGATTTATGTGCAAACCAACCTCCTGTGGAGTCCAGGTGCCCTGGGTAGAGAGATGATTCAGGTGTGCTCCCCAACCCACCTGTGATGCATCTGTTGTTAGGGTGGCCTGAAAGAGGGGTTGATGGAAAGGAGACCCCACTGTCAGATTTTCTAGTGATTGCCACCATTGGAGGGACAAAATTAGTCGTTGAGAGATTATTTTTTTGTCCGACAAATGACCCGTGGCCTCATATACTGTGGATGCCCTATGTCCCAGTAACTTCAGTAGCTATTGAGCAGTGAGGGAGGATTTGCCTGCTGCTTGAGAAGCTAGTTGCATTATGCGAAGACACCGGGCTTGTGGAAGGAAAGCCCTTCCCTGTCTGGTATCTAGACAGGCTCCTATGAATTCTAGGCATTGTGAAGGAACTAGTTGAGATTTTGGGAAGTTTATTACCAATCCCAAGTATTGGAGGATTCGCATTGTATGGGACAGTGCAGTGCTGGCCTATGCAACTGTAGGGGCTCAAATGAGCCAGTCGTCTAAGTAAGGGAAGACGAAAATCCCCAGGGTTCGTAGAAATGCAGCTACTACTGCCATGTATTTCGTGAATACTCTTGGTGCTGAAGCCAGACCAAAGGGAAGAACCCTGTACTGGAAATGTTTTCCCTTGAAAAAGAAACGTAAGAATTTCCTGTGATCTGGATGGATGAGAATGTGAGTGTATGCATCCTTTAAGTCTAGAGAGCAAAGCCATTCCTGGCTCTGAAGGTATGGCAGAAGAGTTCCTAGAGAAATCATTTTGAACTTCTCTCGAAACGGATATTTGTTCAATTCTCTGAGGTCTAGAATGGGTCTGCGTCCTCCTGTTTTCTTTGGTATAAGAAAATAGGGGGAGTAGAACCCGGCACCCTGTTGAAGAATGGGTACTTCCTCTATTGCCCCTTGGGCAAGAAGTGTGGAGACCTCGTGATCTAGCAGATTGTCTGCAGAGTTTTGTGAATTGAATTGCTTTAGAATTGTAGGAGGCGGCATGCTGTGAAAATGAAGCTTGTACCCCTCTCCTACAATGGACAAAGTCCAATCTTCTGCTGTTATCTGATGCCATCTGTTGACAAACCCTCCGAGTCTTTCTGCTATAAGGTTGTTTCATTGGAGTAATTTTCTTTAATTTTTATAGTAATTTATTACTCTATAACATGACCCAAACTGCTTGTGATCTGTTGACAAAGTGGCATAAGCTGCCCGGAATATTGGGGGGTTGGGGACCCCTCAGAGGCAGGGAGGCAAAGCTCTCTAGGAAGAAGTCAAAGCCCTTGAGGGGGCTGAACCTGGAGAGCTGGTTGGGCTCTCGGGCCTTTTGGCTTCTTTTGCTGTCTAGTTTGTCACTTTTGGGCAAACTGACCTGGATTTGGAGTTTGACTCTGCTGGGTATAGGAAGGATAAAACTTCCTCTTTTTGCTAAAAGAGGGTTTTTTATAAGGCTTCCTTTAGGCTGGAGTGGCTGTAGATTTTGACAATCTATCTAAGGTAGAATTGTCAGCATCTAACTCGTTAGTCTTTTCCTGCCAGTTCTTGCCGAAGAGATTATCCCCCGTGCAAGGAATGTTGCCTTACTTGTCCTGTACCCAAGTCTCCAAGTCTGATGCCTGTAGCCAGGCAATCCATCGTGCGCCATTGGCAATAGCAGAGGTTCTGCTGATGCATTCGAAGCAGTCAAAGGCTGCACGATTAACAAACTTGGAGACATCCTGAGCATGCTTAACTAGAGCAAGAAAATCTTCTCTTTTCATCTGGGAGAAATGGGCTCATAAGTTCCAAATCTCCTGTGACTTCCTTGAGGAACATTCCCATATATAGGATATATGAACTGATCCTAGCTGAAAGCATGGAAGCTTAAAAAGTTCTGCGCCCAAAAGCATCCAGAATCCTGCATTCACGACCTGGAGGATTGGATGCATGCCTCTTTGCACTTTTCATCCTACGCATGTTTATTTATTTATTTTAGCTGTATTTATATCCCGCTTTTCACCGGGTCAAAGCGGTCAATTGGGAGATACATTTAACACGAGGGGATATGACACACATACGCTAATACTTACAGGGAACATGGGCAATGGAGGGTTAAGTGGCTTGCCCAAGACCACAAGGAGTGCCTATAGGACTAGAAATCCCAGTCCCTCCGGCTTGAGATTGCTGTCCCCAGGTGGGACTTGAACCCCCGGCCCTCCGGCTCGAAGTACTTTGTCCTAACCACTAGGCAACTCCTATGGCTGATTGGCTCCTATGGCTGATTGGCTGATTCTACTACCATTGAATGGTGTGGCAGCTGAGTTTTCTGAAATCCAGGACATGGCGGAACTCGATACATAGTATCCAGTCTCCTAGAGTGAGGAGAAGTAGTCAGAGGTGTCTCCCACATTCTGAGCATCAAATTATGCAGAATTTTATGGATAGGCAGAATGGCTGCCTCCTTAGGAGCTTTAGGATATTGGAGAATTTCCAATTCCTTTGCTCTGGGTTCCTCCTCAGGAGCTACTGTGATTAAAAGACCTTTGGCCATATCACGGATGAAATCCTGAAATGACATGTCCTCTGGAGGTATCATTCTGCGTTGGGGAGAAGAGGGATCTTCTAGGAGAAACCCTCTAGTGCCAGCAGAATTGTCAGAGTCTTCGGAAAGAGTAGTTACTCACCTGTAACAGGTGTTCTCCAAGAGCAGCAAGAATCAGTTCTCACATATGGGTGACGTCAGCGCCGACGGAGCCCCCGTGCGGAGCATTTCCCCAGCTTTCAAAGAAAGCCTTTGGGAATTCAGCGCACATGCGTGGTCCCCTTCCCGCCCAAGGGTGCCATCTTGCTCAATCTGATGACATAGCTAAAAGACAGCAAAAAAACAAAATAAATTATATGACTGCAACTCCAAGGGGAGGAGGGAGGGTTGTGAGGACTGATTCCTGCTGCTCCTGGAGAACAACTGTTACAGGTGAGTAACTACTCTTTCTCCAGGACCAAGCAGGAAGTCAGTCCTCACATATGGGACTCCCCAGCTTAAGGCTACCGGAGCCCCAAAGCTGAAAAAATGAGCTCCCTCTAGAGCCTCAGCATGTGAGAAAAGAATCTTCTCTGAGAACACCCACGAACGGTAGCCCAACACCAGGGCCGGAGGGTAGGAGTTGCCTAAACCCCAAAGAGATTATGGAGTACAGCCTGTCCAAAAGCACTGTCCCTGCGGGACTCTCTCTTGAGGCAGTAGTGGGTCGCAAAAGTCTGGCTTGAAGACCAAGTAGCGGCCCGGCAGATGTCTGTCAACGGAACAGAGCGAAGATGAGCCACTGACGCAGCCTTCGCCCTGACACGGTGAGCTGTAACTCGACCCTGCAAGGAGAGGCCGGCTGCCCTGTAAGCCCAGGCGATACAGTCTGCTACCCAAATGGACAGGGTACGCTTGGAGACAGGTAACCCCAACTTATTGGGATCAAAAGAGACGAAGAGCTGAACAGCCCTCCGGTGCTCCCGCGTACGGTCAAGGTAGAAGGACAACGCCCTCCTACTGTCCAGGGTATGCAAGACCATCTCAGCCCAGCTGGCATGCGGCCTGGGAAAGAAAGTTGGAAGAACCACTTCCTGATTGAGGTGGAAGGAGGAGACAACCTTCGGAAGGAACTTAGGGTGAGTCCGTAAGACTACTCTGTTCCTATAGAACCTAGTATATGATGCATCAGATACTAGGGCCTGAAGCTCACTCACTCGCCTTGCAGAGGTAAGAGCTACCAGAAACAACGCTTTCCAGGAGAGAAAGCGCAAAGGACAAGTAGCCATAGGCTCAAATGGTGAGCAAGTAAGCTGTTACAAGACCACATTTAAATCCCACTCAGGGGTAGGAGAGCGAATTGGAGGATTAAGCAAAGGCAGGCCTCTGAGGAAGCGAGCCACCAAAGGGTGGCTGGAGAGAGATTGACCCTCCACAAGAGAGTGGTGCGCTGAGAGAGCACTAAGATGAACTCTAACAGAGTTGGATATAAGGCCCAGATTGGACAGGTGAAGCAAATATTACAGCATCACTGGTACCAGGCAGGAGAAAAGATCCTGCTTGTGTTGAGCACACCAGGTGGAGAACCTACGTCACTTGAGGGCATAAGACTTCCGGGTGGACTGCCTCCTAGAGGCCAAGACCACGTCCTCCACTTCCCTAGGCAGCAGTAAGGGTGCTAGAACTACCCTTTCAGCAGCCAAGCCATCAGATTGAGGGACTGGAGATTGGGGTATAAGAGAGATCCCTGCTCCTGAGACAGGAGATCTGGTTGCATCCACAGAGGAAGGGGAGTGTCCACCGCTAGTTGCAAGAGAAGTGGGAACCACGGTTGCCGGGGCCATCTGGGGGCCACCAGAATCACCGAGGCCCTGTCCCGGAGCACTTTGAACAGTGTCTGGGGCACTAGAGGCGTGAGAGGAAAGGCATAAAGGAGGCCTGTAGACCACGGAATGAGAAACGCATCCGCTGCTACTCTCAGAGGATGCGGTTGTCTGGAGCAGAACCGGGACAGCTGACGGTTCAGAGGACTGGCAAAGATCTATGGTTGGAAGACCCCATCTTAGGAAGATTTGTTGAACCACCAGTGGATTCAACTGCCATTCGTGTGGCTGCAGGATCCTGCTCAATCTGTCTGCCAGGTAATTCTCCTGTCCAGGGAGATAGACCGCTTTGAGAAGTATGCCATGATTGACTGCCCAGGAGCACAGGTTCTGCGCCTCCTGACAGAGAAGGCGGGACCCCGTGCCCCCCTGTTTGTTCACATAGAACATAGCAACTTGGTTGTCCGTCTGAACTAAGACGGACTGGTGAGATATGACATGAGAGAAAGTCCTCAGGGCTAAGCGGATAGCTCTCAGTTCTAAGAGATTGATCTGCTGTGCGGCCTCCCAAGGAGACCACAGGCCTCGAGTACAGGTTCCCTGGCAATGTGCACCCCCAACCTTGAAGAGAAGCATTGGTTGTGAGCACTTGAGAGTGTGGAGGTGCCTGAAAAGGCACCCCTTGCACCAGATTCGGAAGATGAAGCCACCACTGTAGAGACGATTCTAGGAGCTTGGACACCTTCACTCTGTCCTTCAGGTTTCCTGTGGCTTGATGCCACTGAGTTCTGAGGCCCCACTGAGTCGGCCTCATGTGCAGACGGGCATTTGGAGTTACATGGACTGTGGAAGCCATGTGGCCTAAGAGCTTCAGGAATTGTCTGGCGGGGACCAGAGAATTGCTGCGAAACTGACTGGCCAGATCCATCAATCTGTGAGCCCTGTCCACGGGCAAAAAAGCTTTTGCCTGCAGGGTGTCCAGTCTTGCTCCTATGAACTCTATGTTCTGTGAAGGGCGCAAAGTGGACTTTGCAAAGTTTATAACAAACCCCAGATGCTGAAGTAGAGTGACAGTGCGAAGGGTGGCTTGATTGGCTTCCTATGGGGACTGGCCCCTTATGAGCCAGTCGTCCAGGTATGGAAAGACAAAGAGTCCTTGCACCCTGAGGTAGGCCGCCACCACCGCTAGGCACTTGGTGAATACCCTGGGGGTGGAGATTAGGCCAAAAGGCAGTACCCTGTACTGATAATGTTGCCCTCCCACTACAAATCTGAGATATTGTCTGTGGTCTGGATGAATGAGGATGTGAGTATAAGCATCCTTTAGGTCTAAGGAGCATAGCCAATCTCCCTGCTGGAGGTAGGGCAGCAGGATTCCAAGGGTAAGCATCTTGAACTTTACCCTCTCCAGGAACTTGCTGAGATTCCGCAAGTCTAGGATGGGCCTCAGACCTCCTGTTCTTTTTGGTACTAGAAAGTACCTGGAATAGAAGCTTTGACCCCTCAGGTGGTGAGGCACTTGTTTCACTGCCTGTTCCTTTACAAGACTTGCTAACTCCTGTAGGAGTAAGTTCCTGTGCAGAGGAAGTCTTGGAGGCTCCCCTGGAAAATAGGACCCCCTCCTATTTTCCAGGGGGGCCTCCAAGACTTCTTCTGCAAGACTTCCTCTCCAAGACTTCCTCTTCCTCCGTACCTGGTGGAAGTGGAGGAGATAGCCCTTTTGGACTATGCTTAGTACCCAGGTATCCCTTGTTACAGCTGGCCACCTGTGGGCATATAGGACCAGCCGGCCTCCTGTGCTGATAGGGGCCAGCTGAGGAGGAGAGGCTATGCCAATGGAATCAAAACCCCACTCCTTGCTGTGCAGGAGCCGGAGCTGGTGGCTTGGGGGTTTTCTGCCTACGGGGCCCATGTCCCTGCCCCTTGGCCTGCTGACCCGGTTGGGGGAGATACAGAGGCCTGAAAATGAGGGTATGTTTTATAGGCAGATGACTTCCTCGGGTAAAAGGTCTTTTTCCCCGAGCCCTTCTTCTGAGAAGGGGCAGAGGTTTTCCGGGACAGCCTTGTCCAGGTAAGAGTCTCAGTCTCGAGTTCTGCAGCCTTTTCAGCCATGGGCTTTCCAAAGAGGTTCTCACCTCGGCAGGGGACATCGACTAACTTCTCCTGCACCCATGGCTCAAGGTCCGATGACTGTAGCCAGGCCTGACAGCGTGCACCGATGCCGGCCACGGCTACCCGGGCCGAAGCCTCGAAGCCATCATAGACTGCTTGAGAGATAAACTTCGAGCACTCTCGGATACCCGATGACAAGGCCTGCAAAGGTTCCTCGGAGAGACCAGCAAAGAACCCGGCAATCTCCTTTGCCAGGTCTCGAAGGTACATGCCCATGTACAGCTGGTAGGTCTGGACACGGCAAGCAAGCATAGAGCCCTGGAAGCACTTCTTACCGAGGGCATCAAGGTTCCGGGCCTCCCGGCCAGGAGGCACAGAGGAGTGCATCTTCTGACTCTTCAGACGATGCATGGCCGATTCCACAACCATGGAATGGTGCAGTAGTTGTGCCTTTTGGAACCCGGGGCTCTTGCGGACTTGATAGATAGAATCAACCCGCTTGCTCAAAACCGGCATTGAGGCCGGCGCCTCCCACATGCGGAAGAGCAACCGTTCCAGCATCGGAGGAACCGGTACAGTAAAGGCCTCCTTGGGAGGAGAGTCATACTGCAGGGCCTCGAGCTCCTCGGCTCGAGGCTCCTCCTCGGGATCCGCGGGGAATGACAAGGCCTTGGCCATATCCCGCACGAAGTCCGAGAACTGGGTATCCTCCAGGGGGGACCTTCTCCGAGGTTTGGACTCCGGCAAGTCCGATGGGACACATCGAGTCCGAATGGTGTCCGGTGACTCCTCATCCTCCGTTTCCCAGCCGGACCCCTCGGAGGAGGAGTCAAGCGGCTCTGGTCGGGCAGGCACCGATGCCATCCGCCCCGACGCCGAGGGTACCGGCGTCGACTACCTCGGTCCCAAATGGGAGGCTGAGGGGGACCTTGGCCGAGGATCGACTCAAGAGCGCATGGACTCAAGGATCGGCTCGGCCTCTGGGGTCGACTTGGATGTCAATGTCCCGGTGGTTGGGGCAGATGCACCGGTGAGACCGACGATCAGTGCCCGCTGCTGTTCCATGAAGGCAGCCAACCTGCACTCCAAGGCCGTCAACCTGAGTCCGAGCTCAGGAGACTCAGCAGCCCCCACCTCGGGCCCTGACAGCGTCGGGCCCGACGTCAGCTCCCCCGGAGGAGAGTCCACGAGGACTACAGTACTCACGTGACCTGGGGACTCCATCGCCACACGAGGTTGTTTGGCAGGCCTCTCCGACTCCGAAGATCCGGGACGGCGCTCGGGGCTATGTGACTTGGCCCTCGAGGAGCCAAGTGCGTCCACCGATGCCGCCCTCACGGGTTTCTTCTTCCTGCAATGCTCCCGCGAGGGAGACCCCCCCTCAGAGGAGCCTCGGCGATGCTCGGGACCGGAGTCTCGAGATGTCGAGGCCTCTGACGAAGTCCGGGCCCGTCCGGACGCGGAATCAGAGAAGATCCTTTCCTTTTGGTGCTGCCGACTCCTCAACGCCTTCGAAGACATTTTCACACATGGGCCACAGATCATCGGGTCATGATCGGGTCTGAGGCAACGAATGCAGCAGTCATGTGTGTCGGTGAGAGATATAAGTTTCTTACACCGATCACACTTCTTAAACCCGCTGGCAGCCATTGGGGGAAAAGGGGCACCTGCGAGGTCAAAAGAAAGGGCTTCCAGTGAAAAACAGAAAAATGGCATGTATGCTAGTCACTAAGGACAAAAACTGAAAAAAGAAGACCGGGCTCGATACTGACGTATCTGGCCCAGGCGGGAAAAGGAAACTGGCGTCGAACTGAAGAAAACGGGTCCACACAGAATAAAATCAACTTTTTCCTCGGGTGAAAACGAAACACGTCTATCGGGCTCCACGGAAAAAAGAAGACTGAGCAAGATGGCACCCTTGGGCGGGAAGGGGACCACGCATGCGCGCTGCATTCCCAAAAGCTTTCTTTGAAAGCTGGGAAAATACTCTGCACGGGGGCTCCGTCGGCGCCGACGTCACCCATATGTGAGGACTGACTTCCTGCTTGGTCCTGGAGAATTGGAGGAATCGAAGTATTCCTGACCCGGATGCTCCTGCAAAGCACGATCTCGGTACCGATCGATGTCGGTACCGAGCTGACCTGGTATCGCTTTGTCAATTCCCGCTAGAGATGGCATGGGAAGAGTTCCCACCACGGCCGGTACCGTCGGTACCGGTATCGTCGGTGTTGGTACCGGTGTCTGTACCGGCATCGGTGTCAATGTCGGTACCGGTGCCCATGGGCCCACTGGTACAGCAGCTGAATGAAAAGCTGCGATGCTGCGCTCGATAGCGAGGAACTTCTGGTCTATCGACGCTGCCGATGCTTGGGTGTCGGTACAGGTAAGGACGGCCGGAACCCCTGAGCATGGCACAGGTAGTTCTTACGAGGTTGAGGCCTTGAGAACATCCTGAAGCCCCATCGATGCTTTGGAAGCCGAAGCCTCCCGCCGGGTCTGTTTTGCTGGTGTGGTTCCCTCAAGGGCAATGCCAATGGCCTCTCGATGCTTAGCAGGAGAGCTACCCTTTGAGGACCAGCTTTTATGTTTAGTTACCTGAGATCCATGGGAGGAAAAGAGGCCCTTGACGATGTCGATGCAATGGATCTGGCATCTGAAGAAAAGAGGGTACCGAGCTTTGCAGCCCGGTTCTGTCTTCCTCTTTTAGTCATCCCCAAACAGGAGAGACATTCAGTTGGAGAATGTTCAGGTCCTAAACATTTCAGACACCAATCATGGGTGTCAGTGATGGAAATGGTTCCGCCACACTTAGTACATTTTTTAAAACCACTAGTTGGCTTTTCCATGTTTTAGGAAGATGGGGCCTAGTGCCCAAAATGGCGCTTAGCACCAAAGAGAAAAGTTTCTGAAAAGAAACAGTCTAAAGCCTAAGCTTTTGGGGGGTTTTTTGAAAGGAAAAGAACCGGCGGTACCGGTAGGCGTCATGCGGTAGGCAAACGCGACTACAAGAAAAGAAATTTAAAGACGGAATTTTCTGCGGTGACAGGAAATAGATCCTGTCGGCTCCGCGGAAAACGAAGAACTGAAGAGGGACAGTTGGAAAGGCGGGAAGGCAGCACGCATGTGCTGAGGGATGCTCCCAAAAGCATTCCTATTGGACGCTGGGGAGCGTTCCCGCGCAGGCTCCGGCGGTACCGACGATGCCCATATGTGAGGAATACATTCCTGCTTGTTCCTGGAGATAACCATGTTGCCTCGGATCATGCAACCTATTGGTTTTGAGAAAGTTCACTATTAGCTCTTTCAGGAGCACCTCCATTACTTTTCCTGCCACCAAGGTAAGGCTCACAGGCCTGTAGTTTGACACGTCTTCCCTGTCACCACTTTTGTGTAGAGGTACGACATCAGCCATTCTCCAGTCCTGAGGAACCTCTCCTGTTTCCAAGGATCTGTTGAAGACATCCGTTAACGGTCCTTCAAGAACCTCTCTGAGCCTCTTTCAGTATCCTGGAATGTATCCCATCCCATGGCTTTGTCCACTTTCAGTTTAGCAAGTTGTTCTAACACCTCCTCTTCTGTGAATGTTGTGGTATCTACTTCATTCTCATTTTTATATTTGGGAGTCACAACTGGTCCATCCCGGGATTTCCTTTAGTAAAAACAGAGCAGAAGTCTTTGTTTAGCAATTTTGCTTTTTCAATGTCACTTTCCACGAGTCCTTTCCCAGCACTTCTGAGTCCTGCAATTCCAACTCTGATCTTCTTCCTTTCCCGAATATACCTGAAGAAAGTTTTGTCGCCACCGATACATTAGAGGACTATATTGGTGATGTTTGTCTTAGTCACACTTAGAGCTGTTCATGTTAATTTATTTTGTGTGTTTAGAAATTTTGACTCTGCTGGAATTTGCCTAGTAAGAATAAGGATTGAGACAGAGATGTGTGTTAGGGATTAATTGCTTTATGATTTTTTTGTTTATTTTTATTTTATTTATTTAACTGTATTTATATACCGCTTTTCACCGGGTCAAAGCGGGTTAACGATTTTTTGTTATTAAGAATTAGTATATAAAGGCTTTTATGTTTTTATTATTTATACTTAAATTTGTATTTATAAAGCCAGCATATGGGTTCATAAAACAAAATATTGGGGCTCATTCGGAAGCCCTTATCAGATAACCACCAGGGTTATCTGGGTAAGGGCACAGAGAGATATTCAGGAGCACTATCCATATAGCGCTACCGAGTATCACCACAGATCACTTCAGCACTAACCAGATAATGTCAGTGCAGTCCTGGAAAACCTGTAAGAGCCACGGGCAATCCAAAAAGCGGACCATGAAGGGCAGCAGGGGCCGCTGGTTGGTTGGAAGTCTGACACTGCAGTAGCAGCATCAAAGATGCAATCCTCACTCTAGTAGCCTGGAGATCACGGGTTGGAGGGAAGGAGTTGCACTATTCCCTGAAGAGGTAACTAAGGACGGCCTGGCCGAAGATGCTATCCCTCCGGGAGGTCTCTTCAAAACAGCAGTAAGCAGCGAAAGTATGCACAGATGACCAGGTGGCGGCCCAGCAGATGTCTAATAAGAGCACAGCGTGCAGGCTTGCCACCGAGGCTGCTATGGCATGCACATTGTGAGCCATCACATGATGCTCCAGAAAAGCACTACCTCTTGATAGGCGAAGGAAATGCAGTTGGACACTGCAACCCCCAGTCAATTGGGGTCCTTGCGAAAATAGTTGAAAAGACAGTGCAAAAACAACTTCAGGACCACATTGACATGAACGCCCCACTAAACATTCATCAGCATGGATTTAAACCCCGGCACAGTGTGGAAATGCTACTCACATCACTCTTTGACAACCTCATAAGAGGTATAGATAATATACAGAATGGGTTCCTGCTAGTATTCATAGACATTTCGGCAGCCTTTGACACAGTGTCCAACGCTAGATTACTTCAACGCCTGCAGCAGATAGGATTGCGTAAGAACACTCTGAAATGGTTCACATCGTACCTGGAAGATCGAACACAGCAAGTCAAATGCAACCAAAAGAAATCATTGCAGTTCACAGCAACGCAAGGAATACCTCAGGGATCTGCCTTGTCATCAATGCTCTTCAATATTTACATCCAACCCTTATGCAACATCTTCAGACGACTCAAACGCCACTATCACATATATGCCGACGACATCATGGTGTATGCCCCAATCAATCTACTACCACTTAACACCACAACAATAACTAAATGCCTTGAAGACATGAATGTCTGGCTCACAGACAATAACCTGACGGTCAACTTTGATAAAACTGAGACAAATGTTCGTCACCAGGAACCCTAGCTTCATTCCACCACAGAATATCAGCATTCTAAACAAACTTATAATGGTCAAAGATTAAGTTAGGTACTTGGGCATCACAATGGACAGAGCTCTGAACATGAAATCTCATATCGCCAAAACCGCAAACAAGGCCTATCAACGTTTGAGGACCATAAGAAAGATAAAACCACTACTCCGCCAGGACCACTTCTGCACAGTATGCCAAGCACTCATCACACCTCTGCTTGATTATGGAAATTCTTTATATCAAGGCCTCCCCCAGCAGACCTTACACCCACTCCAAATGATGCAAAACACTACAGCACGCATCATCACTGACACCCCAAGATCAGAACACATCACCCCTATCTTACAGTAACTACACTGGCTACCAATGGTAGCCAGGGCAAAATTTAAAATAATCCTGATCATCTTCAAGATCATCCACCACCTTTTAGCAGATGTACTACAAGAAATTGTAACAAGGAACATCAGTAATAGGCCAAGAAGGAACAATTATGACAACATGATCAGCACACCTTCAGGATATCACAAGACTAAACTCAATACGTCAAGAAGAGCTCCATCATTAATGGCATCCACACTATGGAACTCCCTCCCAACGAGCCTAAGGGAATTAGAGAACATCACAGATTTACACAAGGCCCTTAAAACCCTGCTCTTCACAGAAACTTATGAGCAGATAGACAACATCCCCCACCCGAGCGGGACTGCAACGTACACCCCACTGCAAACTCAATACCTAACCAACCCAGCTAGAGTCA
Source organism: Ichthyophis bannanicus (assembly GCA_033557465.1). NCBI lineage: Eukaryota > Metazoa > Chordata > Amphibia > Gymnophiona > Ichthyophiidae > Ichthyophis > Ichthyophis bannanicus. Next base: position 947,594,509 of record CM066035.1, on the reverse strand, counting down.
CGACACCATCATGATGAATGTAACCCTCAAATTGCGTTGTCTTAATGTTGTTAAATACCCTCATGTTAAATGTTGTAAAGCACCCACATGTTGAATGTAACCCAAATGTGATGTGATGTAACCACTCTGATTGTAGGATAAAGTGGTATACAAGTATGTCTAAATAAAAGAGACAAAGAGCTATGTTGAGCAGCTATGGGGTTGCATTCTCTGGATGTAAACTGACAATGCATGCTTGCAGTCCATTGTGTGTAGGAAGGCCTCCGTCCTAGAGGAATGAGGCCTGGGAAAGAAGGTGGGTAACACCATCTCTTGATTCAGGTAGAAGGCACAGACAACCTTAGGGTTCCTGTGGAACCTGGTGTAGGGTGTTTGTGCTATCAGCACCTGCAACTCGCTCACACACCTGACCGAGGTGAGCACTACCAGGAGGATGACCTTCCAAGAAAGGTACTTGAGATGGTAGGTAGCCAGGGATTTGAAGGATGGAGCCATGAGCTTCCCCAGCACTAACTGAGGTCCCACAGACTGGGGGCCAAGAAGGGAGCCAGTCTCGCATAAACCGGCCCACCAGAGAGTGCATCGACATGGCCTGACCCTCCACCGTGTAGTGGTGAGCCATGATGGCACAAAGGTGCACTCTGACTCTAATGGACTTTAGGCCAGCCCCCAACAGATGCAATAGGTATCTGCACACCAGAGCGAAAATCTGTGCCACTTAAAGGCATATGCCCATTGCGTGGAGTCCTTATGTGAGGCAAGCAGAACAACTTCAACTGACCTGGAGAGGCAGTAATGCGTTATAGCTAGCCTCTCAGCATCCAGGCCTCAGGGCAAGGGACTGGTGGTTGGGGTGCAGTAGTGTCTCATCCTCCTGTGACAACAGGTCTGGGGCGCTATCCAGTTGCAATGGGTCCCGCTGGGACAGCTGAAAAAGCAGGGGGAACTAGGGCTGCCAGGGCCACCTGGGCGCAATGACGACGACTTAGGTTGCCTCCGCTTGGATCCTGAGGCATGCTAGTGGCACCAGGGTCATGGGCAGAAATGCATACAGGAAGCCCCTGGACCAGGGGAGGAGGAAGGCATCCACTGCCTCCCATCCCCAGGCCATCCTCTGAGAGCAGAAGCATGGCAGCTGCACGTTCTCTGGACTGGCAGAGGTTGATCTTCGGGGTCTCCCAGCACTGGAAGACCTCCCCCAGCATGGCCAGGTTCAGCCTCCACTTGTGGGGCTGAAGGACTCTGCTCAGGTGAACAGCCAGTACATTGTCCTGGCCCGGAAAGTACACCACTTTGAGGGAGATGTTCTTCCCTGTTGCGAGGTTCCAGAGGCACACCATCTCCCAGCAGAGGTGGTACGAGCCTGTAACACCCTCCTCATTGATGCAGTACATCACTACCTCGTTGTCCATCTGGACCTGAATCACCTGTCCTTCCAGAGGATACTGGAAGACCCTCAGGGCATGATAGACTGCTCCTGAGGTCCAGCAGGTTGATCTGAGAGGCACTCTCCTCTGACGACGATAGGCCTTGTGAATGGAGGTGATTTTAGTGGACTCCCAGCCCAGTTTGGACACAATCATTGTCAGGTTGCATTGTATTGGGGAAGCCTTGAATGGTAGGCTGGCTCCGAGATTGAAGGGGTCCTGTCTCCAGGCAAGAGATATCGCTAGGACAGCGTGACTTGGATGTGTTCCTGCATTTGCCTGAAGCTTGTGTCAACTGGATGCTGAGCATCCATTGAGCCCGCTGCATACAGAGGCAGGCAAAAGGGATTATGTGGACGGTGGATGCCATGTGTCCAAAGAGCCTGTCTGTCACTGCTGACCCACCCTGCACAGACTGTGCCAGGGTGAAGAGGCACTGAACCTGATCCAGTGGCAGAAAGGCCCTCGCCTGAGTGGAATCCAGTAGGGCGCTGATGAACTCCAAGCGCTGGGTGGGCAGTAGGGGAGAGTTTGGGAAGTTCACCGCAAAGCCCAGGTGCTGCAGCAGCTCTCCTCCGGTAAGCCAGTTAGTATGAGCCAGTTGTCCAGGTAGGGGAAGACGAAAACCCCTAGGAGCATGAGGTCAGCGGCCACAACTCCCAGGCATTTTGTGAATACCCGAGGAGCTGAGGTTAGGCTGAAGGGGAATATCCTGTACCGATAATGTCATCTGCTGATGACAAATCAGAGGTATTGACAGTGTCTTGGATGGATCAGGATGTGGGTATAGGTATCATTGAGATCCAAGGAGCATAGCCAATCTCCCTGCAGGAGGTAAAGCATTAGGGTTCCAAGGGATACCATTTTGAACTTTTCCTTGACCAGGAAGCAGTTGAGATCCCTCTATAGCAATAGGATAAAATCAAAATAAACTTATCTAATTTCTCAACAAACAGGGGTGCCCTACACGGAGCAGTGGGTTTACCCCTAAACAAAGACATGGGGAGGGGTGACCTGCACGGCAAGTACAGAGCAGCAGGTGCACCTACTCTTGCCATCTGTTGCTTATTATTGTCCTGACCTGAGGAAGGTTTTAATTTAATTTTTATTTATTTGAACAGTTTTTCTATACCGTCCCTTCCACCGATCGGGGCAGTTTACATAGAGCTATAAACCGCTTGTTCTGGAGAAAAATCAACTTTTTCTGGGGTGCACAGACAGCACGTCTTCAGGGCTCCACGGAAAAAAGAAAACTGAGGTTAGATGGCACCTTTGGGCAGGAAGGTGACCACACATGCACGGTATAACTCCCAGAGGCTTTCTTCGAAGTCTGGTGAGTGGATCCAAGCGGGCTCCATCGGTGCTGATATCACCCATATGCGAGGACTGACTTCCTGCTTGTTCCCGGAGAATTACCTCAATAATGGCAATATTTAGCCTCTATCCACATATTTCGGCCCTTATATGACTAATCTATCCATACAATTTAGGACAGCAAAATGTTATCATAAATACTGGCCAGATATCCAGACAGTCACTAGCACTAACCACAGTATCCGGATATTGAATACTGACTGCGATCTGGATACTGACGCTAATATCCAGATATTTATATGCTGCGGTTAAATGTTGAATGTTCTGAATATTGGTTCCCATTGCATTTAGTGCCATATAGTCCATGTAATTGGTTGATAAATAAAATTTAAAAAGGGGATACCTTTTTATTGGATTAAATTAATACATTTTTTGATCACCTTAACCTCTCTACCATACTTGAATCAGCCTGTACATCTCCAAAGAAAAAAACCCATACCATTCTAGGGGACTTCAACTTAGCATCCCTCCCCTCTCAACAATCCACAGACTTCCTTGAATTTATGGAAGACTTAGATTTCATACAAATAATGAAATATCCCACACATATAAGAGGTAACACACTTGACCTCATATTTTTCCTCAGGTCTTTAACAATGCACCCATACTTCACCTACCCAGCAGTCAATTAGGTACCCTGGTCGGACCACTTCACAGTAAGAATGACCGCACAAATTCCGCTAACAGCCCAGACAGACAACATTACCCCCCCCCATCAGGACCACTTCATAGTAAGAATCACGGCACTAATTCCACTAACGGCCCAGACAAATAACATTACCCCCCATCAAAAGCCACTATTCAAACGCTTTGACAAGGATGCTTTCCTATCCGAGGTTTCCCACTCATATATACTCAAATCCACAATCTTAATGACACAATAGAAAGCTGGACCTGGTACCGCTTGGTCTGAGATGCTGTGTTTTTTAATTTGTAGAATATCATCCTAGCAGTATGTGTGATCTGCGATGTCATATTGAGGGCTCTATCAATGATAACCCCTAGGTATTTTACTTCTTGCTTGACTGGCAAATTGATATTGTGTAGGCTGAAAGTAGGGGGGGTGTGAAGCTTTAGTTTCTTGTAGTAAATAGGATTTCCGTTTTTATGTAGTTGATTTGTAGGTTGTTTTCATTGAGTCATGATTCAGCTTCATATATGCAGTCAATGATGTTAAATTGTGGGATATCCAGGAACAAGCAGGAATGCGTCTTCACATATGGGTATCGTAGGTACCGACGGAGCCTGCGCGGGAACGCTCCCCAGTGTCCAAAAGGAAAGCTTTTGGGAGCATCCAACAGCGCCTGCGCGCTGCCTTCCCGCCTTTCCTAACCGCCTCTCTCCAGTTCTTCTTTTCCGCGGAGCCAGCAGGTCGTGTTCCTGTCACCGCTGAAGAATTTCTTTATTTTATTTTATTTCTTTGGTCGCGCGTCTGCCTTCTCGACGCTGGACTGGTACCGCCGGTCTTTTCTTTCTTTCTTCTAAAAAAAAAAAAAAACCTACTGTTTTTCTCACTTCAGTGCATTTTCTTCTTTGGCCTTAGGCCTAGCAAATTTTTCCTCATGGAAAAGCCCGCCTCTGGGTTTAAAAAATGCACGAAGTGCAGCGGCACTATTTCTGTCACTGACACCCATGAATGGTGTCTAAAATGTTTAGGTCCTGACCACTCCATTGCGGATTGTGAGTCCTGCTCCATGATGTCTAAAAGAGGTCTACAGAATCGAGCAGCTAAGCTCAGTACCCTGTTTCCCTTGGATGCAGCTTCGGTTGAATCAACGTCTTCCAGGGCTGCTTCTTTCTCACATGGATCTCAGGTAACCAAACTTAAATCCAGCCGGTCCTCGAAGGGTAGATCTCCCTCTAAGTATCGAGATGCCTCTGGGCTTGTCCTCGAGGAATCCGCACCGGCAAAATTACCCCGGCGGGAGGCTCCGGCTTCCAAAGCTTTATCTATGGGGTCACAGGTTGACATCGATGGCTCGGCCTCAACCGATCACCTGTTGCCATGTTCTGGGGTACCGGTGGTTCCCACTGGTACCGACATCCAGACATTGGTTGCGTCGATGGATCAGAATATCCTGACCATGCAGCGTGCCATCATGGCATTCATACAAGCTGCGATGCCTTCGGTACCGCAACAAACTCCGTTGCCAGCACCGGTACCGACATCGGTTCCGATGCCGGTACCGATTGCATCGACATCCGCTTCGGTGTCGACTGCAGTGGTACACTGTTCTGTGATGCCCATCGGTACCGAACCAGTACCGATCACTCCCGATGTCGATATCACCCGGTACGCGTATCGGGCTCTGCAGGAGCATCCAGACAGGCGATACTTCGATTCCTCTGAAGACTCTGATGAATCAGAGGTCTCTGTCGAAGCATCGGTGATCCATCCTCAGGAGCCCTCTTCTCCAAAAAGGAGAATGTCTCCTCCAGAAGACTTGTCTTTTCAAGACTTCATTAGGAAAGTGGCCAGGGGCCTTTCCATCTCAGTGGCCTCTGAGACAGAGCCTAGAGCCAAAAAATTAGATATTTTACAATATCCTAAGGCTCCTAAAGAGGCAGCCACTTTACCAATACATGAGATTCTTTATGATCACATGTTGGGCATATGGGAGACTCCTCTCTCACCACTTCCCCTCATTCTCGCAGGTTGGACACCATGTATCGTGTTCCTCCTTGTCCTGGCTTCCATAAGACTCAGCTTCCTCACCACTCCATTGTGGTGGAGTCTGCTATGAAGAAGATAAAGAGTACAAAAAGGCACTCTTCTGCTCCTCCAGGAAGAGAATGCAGAACCTTAGATGCCTTTCGCAGGAGAATTTTCCAGGCCAGTATGCTTGTTGCCAGAATCAACTCCTATAGTCTCTATATGGGGATGTTTCTAAAAGAAGTTACAGATCACCTGCAAACTTTATCTCCTTTTATTTCAGAAGATAAAAGGGAAGAGTTCCTCACCTGGCTCAAACATGCCCAGGATATTTCCAAGTTTTCCAACCGTACAGCCTTTGACTCTTTTGAAGGTGCCAGCAGAGCCTCAGCCATTGCCATAGGTGCACGCAGAGTTGCTTGGTTACAAGCTTCTGATTTGGAACCCTGGGTTCAAGATGGACTAGGCAACCTTCCTTGTACAGGTGAAAACCTTTTTGGCAAAGATTGGCAAGCAAAGGCCACCCAAATGGATGCTGAAAATTTTGCTTTAGATAGACTTTCAAAGTCTACTTCTGCTCCTTTTAAGAAAAGGTTGTTCAAAAAGGGATTTTTTTCCCAAAAAAGGGAAATATTATTCTACTTATGGTCAGCAGTCATCTACTGCAGGTCGTTTTGCTACAAAGAGACAGCAACAACCGAAAGAGGCCAAGCCTAAGGCTGCTAGGACTGCTACGGCCCAACAGCCTCAGCCTCCTCAGGGCCTTTGACTTACAACTAGAGAGCTTAGCCTTTCTGGCTCTAGAACATCCAGAGCCTCTCACCATTCCAGGAAGGTTGGCTTACTTTGCTCCCAGATGGGAACAAATCACAGCAGAGCAATGGACCCTCTCCATCATAAGGGAGGGGTACAAGCTTTATTTCTTAAACCTTCCTCCTCACACCATGGTGAGACAGTTCAATTCTCAGACATCTCCCCTCGACCTTCTGGGTCAGGAGATTTCTACCCTTCTTGCCCAAAGGGCAATAGAAGAAGTACCCCTTCTTCAACAGGGCTCAGGGTTTTACTCCCCCTACTTTCTTATCCCAAAGAAAACAGGGGGCTACAGACCCATATTAGATCTCAGAGAATTGAACAAGTTTCTATGCAAGGAGAAATTCAAGATGATTTCTTTCGGTACTCTCCTTCCATACCTTCAGAGTCAGCATTGGCTTTGCTCTCTAGACCTCAAGGATGCGTACACCCATGTCCTCATCCATCCAACACACAGAAGGTTCCTTCGGTTCCTTTATCAAGGGAAGCACTACCAATACAGAGTGCTTCCTTTCGGTCTGGCCTCTGCACCAAGGATGTTCACAAAATGCATGGCAGTAGTAGCTGCATCCCAGTCAGAGGCCCAGACTTCTCTAACCTGCACAAGGCATATCCTTCAGTATCTGGGACTTGTAATAAACTTTCCAAAATCCCATCTCACCCCTACTCAGTCTCTAGAGTTCATAGGGGCCTTACTGGATACCACAACTATAAGGGCCTATATAGCTTCCCCAGGCCCGTTGCCTACGCTTGGTGCAGTTAGCCTCACAAATTCAGTTAAAATCCCATTTAACTGCTCGAGAGATGTTACAACTGTTAGGCCACATGGCATCCACTGTGCATGTGGTTCCTTACGCTCGCCTTCACATAAGGGCAGCTCAGTGGACTCTGACCACCCAATGGACCCAGTCGCCTCTTTTGGTCCCTCCACTGGTGGAAGTCCACTCAAAATCTGTTGCTGGGGTCCCCCTTTCAACAGGTGTTACCCCAAGCAACCCTTACAACAGACGCCTCTCCAAGAGGTTGGGGAGCTCATCTTCAAGATCTCTCCACTCAAGGCATCTGGTCTTTACAGGAGACATCTCTACATATCAACCTCTTAGAGCTCAGAGCAATTTTTCTAGCTCTGAGTCTTCCACACCCTGCTCAGCTACAAGACAGTCCTCATCCACACGGACAACCAAGTAGCCATGTTCTTCGTGAACAAGCAGGGTGGGACTGGCTCTCTGTCGCTTTGCAACGAAGCTCTGAGATTGTGGGCCTTCGCCAGAGAGCATCAAATTCATCTCATGGCAGTGTATCTTCCAGGGGTTCAAAACTCTTGGGAGACAGACTCAGTCGAGTTCTGCTTCCACACGAATGGTCCCTCCATGGGGACCAGATAGCCAGGATCTTCCGAATTTGGGGAACCCCGGACATAGACCTCTTTGCAAGTCCGTGGAATGCCAAACTTCCCCGGTTCTGTTCCAGGATTCCGTGTCAGGGAGTTCAGGCCAGGGATGCCTTCCTCCTTCATTGGGGGCAAGACTTCCTCTATGCCTTTCCACCCATTTCCCTAATTCCCAAGACAGTCTTCAAACTTCAGAGAGAGAAGGGGTCTATGATCCTTATAGCACCACATTGGCCACGCCAAGTGTGGTACCCTCTACTTCTGCATCTCTCCCAAGCTCCCTCCCTGGACTTGGGATCTGCTCCAGACCTCCTGTCCCAGGAGGAGGGAACGTTGTGGCACCCAAATCCCCAGTCTCTTCAACTCAGAGCCTGGTTGCTGAAGGCCTAGACCTTCAAGATTTGCATCTTTCTCAGCAAGTGAAGGATATCCTTCATGCTTCCAGAAAGCCTTCCACTAGACGTTTTCTATGCTTTTAAATGGAAAAGGTTTACCATTTGGTGTGCAGAGAAGGGTCTTAACCCTCTTGCAATACCTCTGAATTCTTTACTAGAGTATTTGCTGCATTTATCCCATGCAGGCCTTAAAACAAATTCAGTAAGAGTCCATTTGAGTGCTATTGCAGCATCCCTTAAACCTCTCAATGGACAACCTATTTCCTCTCATCCTCTTATATCAAGATTCATGAGAGGCCTTCTTTTGACTAAACCTCCCATCAGACCACCTCCAGTGGCATGGGACTTGAATCTGGTTCTTGGCCAGCTTATGCAGCCACCTTTTGAACCCTTAGCCACTACCTCCTTGAAATTTCTTTCCTGGAAGGTTATTTTTCTCATTGCAGTCACTTCAGCTCGCCGCATCAGTGAGCTGCAAGCCTTGGTGGCTAATCCTCCTTATACAAGGTTCCATCATGACAAGGTAGTCCTCAGGACTAATCCACACTTTATGCCTAAAGTGGTCTCACCTTTTCATCTGAACCAGGAGGTTTATTTACTTGTCTTTTTTGCAGGACCTCATGCTTCAAGTGCAGAGAGGAATCTTCATACCCTGGATTGTAAAAGAGCTCTTGCTTTTTACTTACAAAGGACACAACAACATAGAAAGTCCTCTCAACTTTTTGTTGCTTTTGATCCCTCTCATTTCCAGTCTCTAAGAGAACTCTGTCCAATTTAATTGCTCAATGTATTTCTTTCGCCTACCAGAGTAAGAACCTTTCTCTGGAGGGCCATGTCACAGCTCACAATGTGAGGGCCATGGCAGCCTCTATGGTTCATCTAAATTCTGTGTCCATCGACCAGATCTGTCGAGCGGCCACCTGGGCCTCGGTTCATACCTTCACAGCCCATTACTACTTGGACAAGGACTCCCGCCGGGATGCGTTGTTTGGTCCGGCTGTTCTCAAACACCTGTTCCATACCTAATCAACTCCTACCCTCCATCCCTGGCTGGATGCCTGAGATTCATGGGTGGAGGTAAAGCCCTTCCCAGGGACTCACAACCTGGGTGATCTCCCAGGCATCTCTAGCTGGGGAGTCCTCATATGTGAAGACTCATTCCTGCTTGTTCCTGGAGATAGCACAGTTACTTACCTGTAACAGGTGATCTCTGGGAACAGCAGGAATAAGTCTTCACAACCCACCCACCTCCTCTAGGAGTTGTATCTCTCTATCTTTCTTTCCTTTCCTCACTCTCTCTTTGTCTCAGCTTTAAAACTCGAACTGGAGAAAAGCGGTTAGGAAAGGCGGGAAGGCAGCGCGCAGGCGCTGTGGGATGCTCCCAAAAGCTTTCCTTTTGGACGCTGGGGAGCGTTCCCACGCAGTCTCCGTCGGTACCGACGATACCCATATGTGAAGACTTATTCCTGCTGTTCCCAGAGATCACCTGTTACAGGTAAGTAACTGTGCTTTCTTTATATCAACTGGAGCATAAACCATTATATCATCTGCATATGTGTGATAATTGATTTTGTATTTATTAAATATGGCATATATCGGTTGCACATATAAATTGGACAGGGGGGCTGAGAGGGCTGAACCTGAGGTATTCCTTGTTCTTGTGGGAAAGTGGTGGATGACTCCTGGTTAATTTTCACGTATTGGAAGTGGTTGGATATGTAGGACCGAAACCATTTTTTAAAAAATTTTAAATATTTATTGAATTATGTTCATACATTCAAGAAACTGAATGAAAAGCAAATTGACAATAGGAAAAACAATTCAGAAAACACTCACAAGGAAAATAAAAATCATTTGTCAAAAATTAGCCCTCAAGTAAAAGGAAAAGAGGGAGAGGCTACAGGAAAAATACATAATTACCACAATAAGGAAATACAATTAAATATGGCAATGTGAAGACTTATGCGTCAGCCGTATGAGAAGTATCAACAACGACAGATTCCTCTCTAGCAATCAGAAATTCCAGCAGCTGGCGGGGCTCAAAAAACAAATACAGTTTATCTTTATAGGAAACATGACATCTAACAGGAAACTTCAACAAAAATGACCCACCAAGGGCAAGCACCCTAGGCTTAAGCCCCAGGAACTCTTTCCTCCTCAGTTAGGTGTCTCTAGCAAGATCAGGGTAAATACGGACATGAGAGCCCATAAACTGCTCACTGAAATTCCTAAAATATGATCTCAGAATTAAACTCTTATCAGCTTAGGCGGGGCACGACAGGCAGCGCGAAACAAAACCTAACAAAGTGTACATCTAACAAGTACAGATCCAGATCACCACACGTCTCTACACCACATATGTTGTCAAGACCAGCGCAACAGAAATGAGACTGTAAGCTCTGATGTTTGTTTTGGACCCTCTCTCCTACTAGCTGCTATTTCCGCCCCTCTGTTGCAGATTTCTACTGGATCTGCGAGGTCGGTCTGTAAATAATTACCTAGCCTAGAATTAGTCTACTGATAACTCCTGTATGTACTTATACCACTAGCATACTGCCTGCTTTGATTGTACTGTATTCTATTAGCACACTGAAAAAAGCTATTGTCCGTAATTATCCCTCAAGTTAGACAGTACCTTACTCTTGCAGCTGCCGGTAACTAGATTTTCACCCTACCTACCCCTGCCTGAACCCCACTAATAATTATCACAGCCGTTTTTCTTTTTGAAGTGAGTAGTAGGTAATGTGTGTTTAATACTACCTGACTGATATACCTCTTGGTTGCTGCTTTCTCCAACGGTAAAACTTTTTCACTATGGCACTACTACTATTGTGTATTAACCTGTGATGTTATTATAAATTGCCTGACTAAAAAATACCTCATAGATAACCGCAGTTCCAATTAAACACTCCCCACTCTTAGTGCTACCTCCTGTGAACTGCGGGCTATCACATGTTACCTCTCTCTGCCACTGAGATAAAGTAACAAAGTGACAAATCAACACACTACCAAGGAAACAAAGTACACAGCTAGTTATAATCTATTTACCTGCTGCACACCGTTAGCTCCCCTGACTATTCCAGGGAACTCAATTATTCCCTCTCCAGCTGACCACACTATCTATAGCCATGTCTCCTATCATGTACCATACACCTTACTTAGTCCCCCTCCTGCTCTTCGCAGCGATCCCATTCCTAATATTGGCCCTAGACCCTTGCATTAAGCAGATCCCTATCCTTTACAGCACGGGAAGGTGTTCAATGAAATATCCCTGCCTCTCTACCATGAGAACCAGAGTACCCTATTCACACCTCTTACATATCCCACTGCTACCCGATAACAAGGACCATACTGAGAAACACAAATCCAATCGACTACTCAAGTGTGCCTTAATAAATGCCAGATCTATTCGTTCCAAATGGCCTGTAGCTACGGATCTGATAACAGCACATAACCTGGACATTCTGATGATAACGGAAACATGGTTAACCGACAATGACAACGTCCTTATCAACCTGATGATCCCACCAGAATTTTTCATCTATACCTGCCACAGATCTAACCAGAGAGGTGGTGGCACACTCATTCTCGCCAAATCGGACCTCCAATTCAAACTGATCAATACCATCAGCACTCCACACCTTGATGCTCTTTCCATATCCAATAGGAGCTGTACGATCAACCTACTCTACCGAGCACCATCACCCTCCCCTGAGGACCTTCCATCAATAACACAGGTACACTAAAAAAATTTTTTTTTAAACTGCCTCTAATGTTTCGATTGATTTTTACGTTTTTTGGTGCGCTGAATCCAAATCTGGTAACCAATTTGCTCCATCACGTACAGATTTTTTGCTACATTGGGTTAACAGTTTGAGGTGAACGTTTCAGATTGAGTGCGATCGAGATAAAAGTTTCTTGGATGAATTCTTTATACTAATTGTTTAGTAGTTATTCAAATAAGAATAAAGAAAATTGTAACAAGGCAGCACATAAGAATAGTAATGTCAACAAAACACACTGTGATGGTAGCAAAATTGTCTGCACTTAAAACAGCCACATACATGTGCACAAACATTGAGCATATAAGAGCGAGGTTAGACACAAAGCAAAGCAAAGAAATGTGCAAAAAATGTTGTACAGGTATGTATGTAAGAATAGAAAACGCAAACCGCACCATTGCAATACATGAAGACAAACACCCGATGGTGTGAAAATAAAATTCTAATAAATGAGATCCGACACTGTGGTAATAACTAGCAAATTTTTATTTCAAAGTTTAGTAAAAACACGATATTTGTCAACACAGTTTAGATTTTAAAGTCATTCTTGGGTCAATCAATCTCCTGGTGGGCCCGTTTCTTCTTCCCCCGAATGCTTCTCTTGGTGCGCTGCTTGGCGTATTTTTCATCTGGGGTTTCCCGCAGCCGCAACCAGCAGAAATCAGCCATCATAGTGGTGTTCCATCTTCCTTGGTACCTTCTCTCTGCGTCCTTGATGTCCTGGTGAAACCTTTCACCTTGTTCTTCACTGTACGCCCCCAAGTTTTCGGGAAAGTAGTTCACATGGGAGTGCAAGAAATGGACTTTCAGGCTCATGTTACAGCCTTGTTCTTTGAAGGCATTGAGCATCCTGGCAACAATATCCTTATAGTTCTCATCCCGCCTGTTCCCCAAGAATTTGAGAACATCCTTGAAGGAATCCCAGGCTTCTTTTTCCTTCTCAGACATCGTTTCAGCGAATGCTCCATCTGAAATGAGTTTCCTTATATCAGGGCCAACAAACACTCCTTTCTTTAGCTTTGCTTCAGAAAGTCGGGGAACTTTGAGCAAAGGTACCGAAAGCACTCAACATCTTTTGGAAGGGACTTGATGAATTGCTTAATGAGACCCAACTTAATGTGGAGAGGTGGTAATAGAATTTTATCACGAGGTACCAAGCTCTCATGAAGAACATTTTTCTCACCGGGTCTCAAATACTCCCGAATTGGCCAGTCTTTTTTCCCCCAGTGTAGGTCGCGGGCCCGGCTATCCCACAAGCAAAGGAAGCAGGGATATTTGGTGAAACCGGATTGCTGCCCTAATAGCATGGATAGAATTTTAAAGTCTCCACAAATCATCCACTTATGCTCATCAAAACGAATCTTCTGAAGAATCAGGGCCAAATTCTCGTATTTTTCTTGGAGAATAACAGAGTGCGCAATAGGAACTGAAGCGAATGTGTTGCCATTATGAAGAAGAACACCTTTTATGCTGTCTTTTGACGAATCAATGAACAGCCGCCATTCAGCAGGATCATACTTGAGTTTAAAATTTACCATCACTCCGTATATATCGTTGCAAAATACCAAATCTTCCTCTTTGCTGAAATACTTCAAAAATTGTGTCTCGCGGTTGCGGTACCAATAAAAAGTTGTTCCTGGTGACAATAGATTTTTCTGTTTAAGCCGAGAACCTAGCAGTTGGGCAGCATCTTTTGGGAGTCCTAAATCCCGGACTAAATCATTCAATTCAGCTTGAGAGAAAAGTTCAGGTTTCGGATCTGGTTCAGTTTCAAACTCGGAAGTACTGGACTCATCGGGAAAAGCCATCTGATGAGTCTCATCATGATCAGAACCGTCCACACAAATATGATCCAAAGATTTTGGTGGTTCAGGCACAGGTACTTCGTTGCTATGAGGCATAGGCCTAATTGCTGAGGGAAGGTTGGGGTAACTTATTACGTTCTTATTTTTTAAGTTGTATCCCTTCACAATGCAAGAGCAAAAATAGCAGTCACTGCTGTGGTCTCTTTGTTCACGCCACATCATAGGTATTCTGAAACGAAATGCTTGTTTTTTACCTTTCATCCATAAGCGTAGATCTTCCTCACATGTCTTGCACACTTTGTGAGGAGCCCACGGTTTGTCTTGATCGCCTAACTTCAAACCGAAATAGGCGAAATATACTTTTTTAATAAATGCAGAAATGTTCCTCTGCCGCTTTTTCACGGTATATTCCCCACAAATAAAACAAAAACTGTCCGGAGAGTTGACGCAACCTCTGGCTCTGTGAGCCATCACAAATACACAGCACTGCAAACTACAACTGTAGTGAACCACTTCGGAATAAAGCTGGATTACGACTGAGCAAACAAAAGGTAATAATGAACTTGCAAGAAACTGAAATTTGACAGGAACGTTCATGTCGCAACCACCGTGTTTGAGCGAGCGAACGAGGCGAGGCAAACAGGAAAGAACATGCGCCAGCGCGAGTACTGGATTTAGCCCCCCGCCTCCCAATTGTCCTGTTAATGTATAAAATGAATACAAAACACTCTAAAATATCATGAGGGAGTGTTTCTAGTTAGTTAACCATTACAACCTCTATTTTGGGCCAAGAAAATAAACTGCAGTCGGCTAAAAAGAAATTATGTGAACATTCCTTATATGGATAAGAAATCTAATTTTGCAAGAAAACGTGACGTGATGGAACATTTTGGCTATTTTTCCTGGATTCAGCACCCCAAAATCTATAGGAATCAGTTGCAAAACTGGAGGCAGTTTTTTGGTAGTGTACCTGTGTAATCAACATTGCATGTAACTCTCCCAACCCACAATCCCCCAACTGGTTAGTGGGGGATTTTAACCTACCATCGCTACAAACCTCACACTCCTCAGCATTCCTTGATGCCATGTGCCATCTAGGATATGAACAACTTATTGATGCTCCCACCCATATCAAAGGCGGCACACTGTTTTTAATCTTCGCTCCTCAAGCTGTACTCAACACATCTCAGAAGCCCCCGATCTCCATAACCCCTGTACCCTGGTCCGATCACAATTTACTCCTCTTTTATATCCCCACTGAACACCTATCCAATGACAACAACAAATCAGATCGCCCCCCAAGTGCCCTTGAAACACGATTCCGTCCTTTCAATAAAATTGAAATCTTAGAGAAAATCTTACCTGCTCTCCACAAGAACTTACCCTCTCAAGATGACTTAGTAACCAACTGGGACAACACATTGAAAGCCGCTTCCTGCATCCCTGCTACTGACAGGACCAAGAACAAGGGCAAACATAAACCATGGTTCACCTCGGACCTACAAGAATCTCTCCTCCACCTACGCAGACTTGAAAGACGCTGGCGCTCCTCCCGATCTCCTGATGCACTATTCTCATACAATTCCTACTTACAATCTCACCGGAAGATGACATTGGAAAAAAGAAAGAAATACCACTCTGATACATTAATGAGGTCCTTAAACAAGCCACACGACCTCTTCAATATTGTTAAATCCTTAACAGGTGATCCAACCACAACCCAACCTCCTATGCCACACCCTCAAGATTATGCCGAATATCTTCAATCAAAAATGATACAGACTAGTTTGATCCTCACAACATTTCCAACTCCCACCCCACAGACTGTGTCCCAACTAGCCTTGCTTGACAATTTCTCTCTAGTATCCAATAAAGAGATTGAAGAAATAATAGCAGCGATTAATTTAACCACTGCACCTAACAACCCCTGCCCAGCCAGGTGGATTAAAGAACTACGACATGAACTTAGCCCATTTATTAGCAAGATTGTCAACTATTCCTTTTCAACTGGATCCTTCCCTCAAAGTCTGAAGCATTCCTCCATCCGCCCTCTCCTTAAGAACAGCAAGCTAGACCCAGCAAAAGTCGAATCATTTAGACCTATCTCTAGCATTCCTCTATTAGCTAAAATCATGGAAAAAGTAGTCCAGAGACAAATACAACAACATGTTGACTCAGAAGCTCCCCTGGACCCCTCACAACATGGTTTTAGAGAAGAACATGGTGTTGACACCCTTCTCACAACCCTATTCAATAACCTAATCATCAGCATCGACAATATCCATCAAGGGTTCATTCTCATTTTTCTCGACATAGCTGCTGCATTTGATTCAGTAAACCATAATACTCTCCTACAGCGCCTCAAAGATAAGGGTATTCAAGGTCTAGCCCTGAACTGGTGCAAATCTTACCTATCTGATAGACAGCAGCAAGTTAGAACAGGTGAAGCAACATCTAATTCATTCCCACTTAAACAAGGTATCCCTCAGGGATCCTCCTTGTCTGCATTAATGTTCAATATATATTGCAGCCAATCTGTGATTTAATACGTACCTTCAACATTCAGTGTCTAGCACATGCCGATGAAATCCTGTTATATGCTCCTTTCAACGTAAAACAACCAGATTTTACATCAATAATTTCTTGCTTCGAAGAAGTATCAAATTGACTTCTCAAACAGAATCTACGTATAAATCACAACAAAACAGACGTCCTATTCATAACACGGAATCCTACTTTCATACCCCCCGCCTCATTGCAAGTAAACAACATTGAACTGAAAGCACAACCCACGATCCGATACTTAGGGATTACCTTAGATCAGCGGCTTGATATGTCAGCTCACATCAAGAAAACAACAAACTCAATTTACCAAAAGATTCGATCCCTACGTAATCTCCGACCTCTCCTTGATTACTCTGACTTCCGCACTATCTTCCAAGCTCTGGTACTACCACACTTGGATTATGCTAATATCATACTACATGGTCTCCCACATTCTACTCTAAATCCCCTCCGGCTAGCCATGAATTCAGCTGCGCGAATTCTCGTAGGTGCTCCACGATCAGAACACATAACTCGAATACTGAAGAGTTTACACTGGCTACCCCTCCAGGCCAGAACCCTATATAAAACCCTGGTCATGACTTTTAAAGCTGTCAAGAACCCATCCCTATCACCCATCAGCAATATGATACAAGTCACTCCATCAAACAGATCCAGGAGACCTGTTGCATCGAACTCCATCAACCTACCAAAAATCCTTACCAAATGCTCTAAAACAACAGCCTCCAGAGCCTTCTCACTGTTTGCGCCCAGAGCATGGAACGCCCTCCCACCCGAAATCAGATCCATCCCTAGCCTCACGACATTCAGAAAGGCCTTAAAATATCATCTGTTCCTAATACACTACCCTGAAGCAACCCCAAATGAACATAGCCCTTATACTGACCTTTCCCATTTAACCCCGGTAGAAAATGGCTAATCTTGTTGATCCATACTTGCACACTCTACCCATACTGTTTTTATACTTTACTGTAATTTTATCTGTTATCTACCATGTAGTTTACTCAAAATTGCCATGTACATAGTTAACCCTATTCACATCCAAGGTTTTGTATATAGTTAACCCTGTTACTTCCTAGTTTTTTGTACCCTGTTCAATGTAAAAAACCAATGCTGACTGTACCATTGTGTTTAAATTTGTTCATTTGTAAACCGCACTGATTAAAAGAGCGCGGTATATAAGAAATAAAAATAAATAAATAAATAAAGTAATCAGAAGAGTAGAGCAGTCAGTTACCAATTCAACAGAGTTCTCCAGAAATCCCATAAGGTCTCCAGAGAACCCCGGAGGCTCACTCCCACTGGCCCGGTCTCTCCGACCCATTGACAAATATTGGACCCTAGTTAATTGAGGCAGGTCTTCCCTAGGAAGTTTTAAAACCTCCTGGAAATACCTACGAACCATTTCCAAGGGTGACTGCAATGGGGATCTAGGAAAATTTATCAGTCTTAAGTTGTTCTTCCGGACTTGATTCTCCAGATGTTCTATTCTCCTAGCCGATACACTCCGTTCTTTGATATGGGCACAATGTAGACCCTTAAGTTGCTTTAGATCCACATTTAACCGGGCCAATGTCCCCTCCTGATCCTTTTGTTTTCTTGAAACCTCCCGAATTTCTTCATGAAGACAATTAGTTTCAGTTGTAACACAAGCAGCTATTGTACCAAGAGAGGAATTCATAGCTGATATAGCTTCCCACAGCACGTCTAAAGTTACTTTTGAAGGCCTCACCAAAACGCCAGCACCTGAAATAACCAATGGGTTAGTCGTCTCCTGGGCAGGGCTACCTTCCACCGAAGAGCAGACCACAGTACTTCCAACTTCACCAGGGACTCCACATGGAAGAGCGAAAACAGAATCTGAGCCCTCTACACCTCTCTGCACCGGTGTACTAACTTTCACACCGGAGGGAATTGCTCCACATTCTGCCGCTGCGCTTCCAGGGCATGGCAGGGGGGCCCGCTGCTCAGGGGATAGTGTAATCCCTGATGTGTTCAGGTCCATCAAAAAAGGCGAACCCGCCGAAGACGCCGCTCCTGCTGCCGACGCTGTAAAACCATACATCGACAGGTTCCTTTGGCCGGCTTGATTATGAGTGGCCTCACCCAAGGGAAGGTAAGCCTGCTTGCGCTTCCTCCTTCCCATCGCCAACTGCTAACCGCACCAACACAAGACACCGCCGTAGAGTCTGTCGTCAGCCGCTAAACACTGCCGCCATCTTGCCTCTCCATCAGGACCGAAACCATTTTAATATGATTCCAGCAATGCCTATGTGAGCTAATCTAGACAGAAGGATAGAGTGGTCAACATTAACAAATGTGGATGAAATGCCCAGAAATACCATAATGAAGGCTTGGTTTGGGTGTTTAGTCTGCAGATAAGGGTGTCAGATAATGCTAGGAGTAGGGTTTCCACTCCATGATAAGGACGGAAACCATACTGGTGGGTGTCTAATGGTGCGTTGGTGTCAATGTAATCTTGTAACTGTAATTGGACTCCTTTTTCAATTATCTTCGCTAAGAATGGAATGCTGGCTGTTGGTCTATATGAGGAGGGATCATTTTTATTGAGGGCCTTGTTTTTTAGTATTGGTCGAATGACAAAGTTTGATGGGTCAGGCATAATGCCATGATGGAAGGATTGATTTACTATGTTAAATATAACATGTGCTAGTTCTATTTTAACTACTTTTATCCAAGAGACTGGACGGGGATCTAGATGCGAGGTTGTGGTGTTGATTTTAATGATAGTTTCTGGAAGCTGCTTCTCCTTGATGGGGCAGAAGGAGTGCCAGTTGTTTGGTGGTTGCTGAGAATTGTTGCTGGTGCGGAATGTTAACATGTTTTTGTTCTTTAATTTAAATGCCAGGTGGTCTGCGATAGATTGTGAGCTAATATCTATGCTATTCCTCTAGTTAATGTGGTATTTGGTTAAAGATTTTACTTTATCAAAGAGCTCCCTGAGGCGATTGATAGCTTTGTTTAGTAGAGTAGTATGGTGGTCGGTCTTTGCTTTGAGGATTGCTTCTTTATAGGTGTTTAAGGTTGTGATGTATTGCTTTCTATTCGGAGGAGTTTTATTAGCTTTCCATTTTTTTTCCAGCTTCCAGAGAGTTTCTTTGAGGTTGTGAAGTTCTTGGGTAAACCACTTTTCTGATTGATTTTTGCTGATTCTCTTATTGAATGAGGTGGTCTTTGCTGCTTTATTTATTGTTGTGGTCCAGCTTTCTATTGTGTCATTAAGATTGTGGATTTGCTAGACCCACATGACTTTAGAACAGTAGTCCAAGCACTAGTACTGCAATGATCTTCTTCAAGATCTTGCAAAGAAGACCGTTCACACACTTAAACTTGCCCAAAATGTGACAGCTAGGATAATAAGTAAAGCCAAACTAACCGACCACATCACTCCAATTCTATTCAACCTCCACTGGCTCCCAATAGCTTCTAGAATAAAATACAAGCAAATAGTCACTGCTTTCAAATTGCCAAAGACATCTCGCTCTCCTACCTAGCCACCATAAAACTCAAAAACAGACACCAGAAACAGACGAAAAAGTACTCAAAACCTCCTAGCAATTCCACTGGCAATATGCAAAACTAGACAAATTACAAGTAACAGGGCATTCCAATTTACAGCCCCCGCTCTCTGGAATGCTCTACCTGACCCAATCAGAGCAATCAAGGCCCTCCTAACATTCCGCAAGGAATTAAAAATTCATCTATTCTCGGAATACTATAAGGCCTCCCCCATAAATAACACATCCCATACTATTAACCACCCCCTTCCCCCCAATCTACCTAAATTTCCCTCTTATTCCCACAACCATAGACATGTAAATAGCTTAGAGAACCAGCTATCAATATGCCTATGTATAAGCGTATAATGGTATGTATATAGTTCCTTGTTCCATCATAGCTCTTTGTTTCATTATGTAATAGTTCAACTTGCTCCATATAACTGTGTTGTTTATAGTTCTATGTAAACCGCCCCTGATCGGTGGAAGGGGCAGTATAGAAAAACTGTTCAAATAAATAAAAATTAAATTAAATTAAAACCTTCTTCCTCAGGTCAGGACAATAATGAGCAACAGATGACAACACCAGAATGTGTGTGAACCAGAAAAACTTTACAATAATAATCTTAAGGAAAAAGGTGTGTGGAGAAGCAACAGTGGGAAGATGGATATGTAATCAAAAAGTGACAAAGCAGTAAACATAGTTATGGTTTATAATGCGATCAAGAACCTGGATTCTTACCAGGTCAGTCTGGAAGTGTCTTATTTTAACCTCAAAAGACTTACGTTTCTGTAATGTTTTGAAATTTCTTCTTAGGATTCTGACCTATTGACGTGTGTGTGTAAATTAAAGTACTTTATAATCTGTGTGTATATTCTGTGACTCTGCCACTGCCCCACCCGGACCACACCTCTTGCAAAAACTTCAGCAGAAGTATACATGTGCACGCCGTCATGCATACTTTTACAAATGGCACAATTTTATGAGACATTTTATGTACATATACCACAAATCTTTTTGAAACCGTATCTCCAAAAAGATTTAGACAGGATTGAGGCAGTCCAGGGCACCAAAATTATGTAGACTTGCAGCAAATATTCCATGAGACTTAAGTATCTAAATATGTATACTTAGAAAATTAGAGTATGTCAATAGGGAAATAAAATGTCACAAAAGGGAATAACGCACAGGAAGTCCTAGAATAAGGAGTCCGTATAGGAAGCTCTGAGAGAAGATATTCAAGAGCGATGTCAGGAAATATTTTTTCAGGGCAAAGATGGAAGATGCACCGTAACAGACTTTAAGAGGGCATGTGGAAGCATAGACAATTCATAGTTATATAAAAGTAGAGAGACAACAGAAGCTTGACCTAGCGGCACATATTTAAGGAGCCCTAATCAAATGCTTCAATTAGCATTGCTATTGTCATAATCAATGGCAAGTAATATGAAATGTTAGACATCTCTGAGGAAATGCAGACACTCGCAAAGTCAGGTCTATACAGATAACCAAGGTGGTTGGCTACTAGAATTGGTAGATATATAGATCTCTGAAAAGCTTTGTGAGGGTTCAAAGTGAGAGATCTTGTATACCCCTCAAGATGGAACAAAGAAAGCAGGACAACAATAAAAACTGTCATGGATAAAGAATATCTTTAATAGTCATGCTATGTAGTTTGTAGTTGGGAGATATCCTTCGCAGTGTGGGCAGGAATAACTGGGCACACTAGATGAGCTATTTGTTCTTTAAGACATTATCTATGCTACTATGCAGAGGAATTGTGCAACACCTCAGTATTTCTCAGCTCTACAGACCATTTCTGTCCCAGCAGGCAGCCAGAGTCATTCACTTCGTTAGGCATTGTTTTTCCTTTGCCTCACAATGAAATATTGCCCACCTCAACAGCATGCATAGGCATATTATTAGAGATGGACTGAAAAATTGTGATCAAACAATAAAAATCCTCTTAAATTTTGCTACCTGTTAATTACATGGCAGTAAAAACCTCCGAAAGACATAGTATATATAGAATACGGAAAAGAATTACAACATCCCAAATCACTTAAGAAATACTGTTATTTGTTTCTAATTAGTCTGCAATTAAGATCCTTTAATTTTCAACCCTGATTAAATATATAAACCAAAAGTGAGGTTATGAATATAAACCCCATTTCAGTGTTAACATCCAAATATCTGCAGTGCATTAGTAGGGTCTAAAATTCTTAGAAACAGATGAAACTTCTTGCCCTATAATCAATGTTTTTAATTTTGCCAATCAATGCCAATAGATCAATTTTAAAAAAGCGAGTATTTTCATCTTCAGGCTTTGAAATTGAAACCCCCACCTTAGAAGCAAAATAAAACGCATATTGTGACTGCAGTTCTTACACTCAAAATATTTCTACAAAAAATTAATCCTTTAAAATTCACTGATTAAAATAAAATCTGTATCATACAAATTTAGTAATGTCTAGTTTTGATATCATTGAATCCAGCAATAGCCATAAAAAAACTGCTTACATGCTGCTTGTGACTTTTCACCATTAATTAAGATTAAAAATAAGCTTGATCAGGCAAAGACTATTTCTAAATGGTCCCTAAAGACAGCCCTGGATATAAATAATTACAGGGGGGCCACTGACAGGTTAGGCTCTTAAAATGACAGACATAATGTTAATGCTAGCCGTTCTGACAGAGGATCACTGGGAAGTGCCAACAGCTAGCAAACAGAGGGTTAGAAAGGCTTGCAAGATTCATTAATAAGGCAGTCTGCACTTATCTGATTTCACAGCAACACCTGCATATTTATCTACTCATTATCAATTGGATGATGGAATTTTTTTCAACCACATTTCAAAAATCTGCCAACTTCAAGTGTAAAAAAATAAACTTTGTAGTTAATTTTTCCCTTAACAAAGTACAGCTGTTGAGAATAATTGTTCAAGATCTTACCCTGTAATGTCAACTGCAGCAGAACAAAGAGTATTTAATTAGCAAATCTATTCAGTAATTCAACACCTATTATATAAAATGCCTTCGTGATTTTATTCAGGATAATTGGCTAAGAGGGTTATTACTGACATTCAGATGGAATTTAAAATTCCTACACAAGTCGAGTCATAATAGCAGTAATGATCTCCCCAATCAGGAGATTGTGTGTCAGACACGGCTCTCTGGCAACGCGGCAGCCGATTTCCTGACTTCTTAATTCCTGGGCTCAGCTCAGTGAGAGCCCTTGATGCCGATAGCAATGCAGCCCTAATGGGATTCTATTAAAATACATAGAACAAAAAAGCGACAATTGTGTGTGTGTGTGTATGGTTTATGTGTTAAGAATACCAGGGCTGCCATCATATCAATCAGTACATGTTTCTTATAATTATGCAAGAAGGGGAAAGGGAGCATTAGTAATTAAAACAGCATTGAAACCCTACCAGCATTTAGATATTTTGTTTCAAATAAAAAATAGTATGTCTTTGCTCTTCTGAAGGCCATCAGAACTCCTCCATTAGGAGCCTATGCAACTTCTTCTGCAGAGACTGTATCGTCTCCCACTAATTTTGGTTTAGTTCAAAGCATTCAAACACCGGAGTCCTTCCCCACACTGTAATAACAAAAATTGCTGAAGTACTCCAATATAAAAAGGTTTTGATCTCATATGTTTATCTGCTTGGAGAGTTTTAATGACCAGGCTTCTCGTCCTAGGCTTTAAAAATGAAGCTCCAATGTATTAGGTATGTGTTTACTATTGCTGTTTTATCATTCTAATTTAATTTGCTTATTCATATTTACCTTGCTGTAAACCATCTTGGGTAAAGCTTTTCAAAAGGGTGGTTAAAAATCATAGTAAATAAATTCTCTTTTCTAGTGACTTTTGCAATGATGAATGGTATCAAATATGAGACTAACTCCTGAATGAATAACTAAAGACAACAGATTTCCTCTTGATTTTTAGTGAAATGGATTATCAGTTATCCTCTGATGTAACAGCATACTAGTGAGAACATCCTCCCCATGTCTGGCATTCTCTCGCTGGGCAATATCTCCAGCGGGTTTAATTTTGTAGATATATCATGACAGGAATAAATCTCCACGCTATGCCAAAGTTAAGTTGGAGATGAAGTCAATCTTTCGGCTTTATTGCTAATGCTCATCTCAACATGTGCAATGTTCCAAAGACAGCCTCTTTCGGGAGTTTGTAAGCTGTAATATGCACAGTTATCAAGATGGACTTAAAAATTAATTTTAAATCAGGCCTGTGGTGCCCAATACAACTGGTACAATTTCCATCTCTTTCAGCAGCGTTTTCTTCGTCTTTGCATTTCTTGGTACTTGAGGATCTTCTCTTTCTCCACATACAGGGCAGGAGTGGAGTAGCAGCCTGGTGGTTAGAGCAATAGCCTAGTACCCAAGAGATCAGGGTTCAATTCCCAATGGCACTCCTTGTGGCCTTGGGCAAGTCACTTTATCCTCCATTGCTTCGGAAGAAAAGGCTTGGCAATCTAATTCCTGTCATCCATTGCCAAGAAAACCCATGGGCAGCTGGGTCGTCAGGAGTCAGCATCAACTTGATGACACTAAAAAAAACTAAAACATGACAGAATAATCCCAGGTGATCTCAGTTGGTGTACCCCAAGCATCTGTCTTGGGTCCAACTCCTTTTCTCGCTCTATACCCAGTCCCTTAGTGGACTCATCTCTTAACATGGCTTTCAGTACCATCTTTATGCCAATGACTCCCAGATCTACCTCTCTACATCAGAAATCTCTCTGGCAATCCAGGGTCTCTGCTTGCCTGACACTGCTGCTTGGATGTATCACCACCACTTGAAATTGAATATGGCCAAAACTGAGCTTCTTATTTTTCCCCCTAAACCCTCCTTGCACCTTCCTCCTTTCTCAGTCTCTGTGGATAACTCTCTACTCATCCCTGTTTTCTCACATAGCAACCTTGGGATAGTCCGACTCCTCTCTCTCTTTCTCCACACACATCCAAATAATAGAAACAGCAGGTTTTAGCTTTCTCTACATCACCACCAAAATTCACCCATTCCTTTCTGAACACACTAATAAGACATTTATCCACTTTTTAGTCACCTCACACCTTGACTATTGTAACCTACTCCTTGCTGGACTCCCTCTGAATTCTCTCTCCCCTTCAATCTGTTCAACACTCTGCTGTGCGGCTAATCTTCCACCAGCCTCGTTATGCTCATATTATCCCTCTTCTCAAGTCACTTCATTGGCTCCCTATCCATTGCCACATCCAGTTCAAACTTTTCCTGCTGACTTATAAGTGCATTCATTCGAGAGGACCTCACTACCTTTCCTTTCTTATCTCTCCCTACACCCCTCCTCGGGAACTCTGCTCTTCTGGCAAAACCGCTTCTATCTGTGCCCTTCTTTTCAATTGCTAACTCTAAACTTTGCTCCTTTCATCTTGCTGCTCTCCTTATACTTGGAACAAACTACCTGAATCTGTACATCAGGCTTCATATCTGGCCCTTTTCAAATCCAGGCTGAAAACTTACCTCTCTGCTGCAGATTTCGGATCTTGATTGGCCTAATCTCCTTTGTGATTCCTTACTATTCCCCCTAGATGTATTGTATGTCTACTGCTATTGTGTTGACAGTCTTGACTAGATTGTAAGCTAGCAGAGACTGTATTTCACATGTGTCTGTGCAGCTCTGAGTACATCTTGCAGCGCTATACAAAAGTTCAGTAGTAGTGGTCGTCACTCCCAGAGGGCCACCAACAGGTCAGGATATCATTAATTAAATGCATTAGAGGGATCCGCATTCCTACTACGTCTACCGAGTGCAAATCTCTCTCATACATATTCATTAGGGATATCCTGAAAACCTGGCCTATTGGTGGCCCTCAAGGACTAAGAATGAAAACCAAGGGAATAGCTGCTTGATGCAGACACTTCTGTTAGTAGTGTCGTTGTGCTTTTTCTCCTTTACTATAATGTCCTATTTTCTTGCATTGTGCTTTTTGTTGTTAGGAACAGGAATGTCTCAGGTGATCACAACGTCTTCATTATTCACAATTCTGTCAGGGTTTTGACCCCATGTGTTGTTCCGGTACAGAAATATTATACAGTCTTTACATAGTTTATAGGGGCTGGTACATGATACTTTATTATGCTTTCTGTATAATACGTTTCTGACACAAGCACATCACATCTCATGATAAGGTGCATAGGTTTCCATTTCAGAACTGCAAAAATCATCATTTGTATATTGTAATTGTTTTCTATGCTAGCTATAAACCATCTTGCAAAGTGTTACCACTATCATAATTAAACCATTTACTTTTTTGCCCATAAAGGATAGGTGCCTTAATTTTGAAGTTTGATAGATTTTGAGAATAATTTTCTGCAAATTGTATGAACTATCTTGTCCACCACCCTGTACAGTCTATAATTCTTTAGGTTTAAATTCATCTCTCGTTAGCTATTCTTGTGTTCAGTTTTGATTTACCTGTGGTTTCTGAATTAACGCTCTATATTGTTCACTGCATTTGTTCTTTATTCAGTAGTTTTATCTTGTTTGCAAGAGGATTTTTTTTATTCTTGTTTTACAAATTCTGTTGCTTCATTCCCCATAGGTACTCATTCCTTCAATTTTTCAGAATCTACTTAATTTAGGGATGGAGAACAACTATAGACATTAGCTTTCATATTTCAGGATCTCCTGTATATTTGGATTTGATGACTGATGCTCTTAAGTATACCTAAAAGCCTATGATTGTAATCTGCACATGTAACCTCTAACACTCATTCCCTCCTTTAGTTCTCAGAATCCACAGTCTTGGCATATATTGGTTCTTACAGATTAGCTCATGAGCACAGAGAAATGTTCTTATATCCAATTTTTTAAAGTCCTTCTGCAGACAATCTACAATGCCAAAGCTGTAACAAAGCATGGGGATTACAGGCTGATTAATAACTTGGCTATTACTACACACAAAGAGATGTGAAGATTGGTGGGAAACTCAACCTTTGCTATGCTGATACCACATTACTGGCTGAAAGTGAAGACGATCTGAAACATTTGCTTCTCAAGATCAAGGAACAGTCTTAAAATGGGCCTGCACCTTAATGTAAAGAAGACAAAGATCCTCACAACTCGCAAAATCAATAAGTTCATCGTTGATGGAGAAGAAATTGAAATAGTGGACAACTTTAACCTACTTGGATCAACTATCAATAAAGAAACAACAAGGAGTCAAAAAAGCAGACAATGCATTGCTCTTGGCAGAATGGCTATGAATTACCTAGACAAGATTCTCAAGAGCAGAGAGGTCTTTCTCCATACAAAGATTCAACTCGTCCAAGCCATGGTATTTTCAATAACGTCATAAGGATAAGAAAGTTGGACAGTGAAAAAAATAGGTAGAAAATTGATGCCTTTGAATTATGGTGCTGATGACGAATACTGTGTATACCATGGATTGCCCGAAGAACAAACCAGTCAGTACTACAGGAGATCAAACCTTTCATACTTTGGACACATCATGCGAAGAGAGAGATCATTAGAGAAAGACAACATGGTTGGCAAGGTAGAAGGTCAACACAAAAGAGGAAGGCCAGCAATGAGATGGATCGATATAACAGCAGTAGCTACAGGTGCTGCTCTGTCAACAATGAGTCGCCTGACTGTTTATGTTTATGTTTATTGACTTAATACACCGCTCTTACAAATACATATCAGAGCGGTTCACATGGTACAAAAAAAACAACAACAAGGAAGCCATATGGCGAAGAGGGGAAAGGAAATTACAATATTAACAGGAAAGCAAATCAGGCAGATGCAATCAACAGGACAAGAGGAGAAAAGAGGAAGAGGGGGAGTATGGGCTACACAGAAGGGTCAGGGAGATCAAAGGCAAGGGCAAAGAGATGGGTTTTGAGTTTATTTTTGAAAGTAGAATGTGTCTGTTCGAGCCGGATGGAGGAGGGGAGAGAGTTCCATAGAGCGGGGCCGAGGAAAAAGAAAACAGAGGAGCGGGTGGACTGAAGGTGAACGTGAGCAGGGGAAGGGAGATGAAGGCGGTTGAGGTGCAGAGACCGGAGGGAGCGGGCTGAGGTGTGAAAATGAACAAGGTCAGCGAGATACTGGGGAGAGTGGGAGTAAAGGACACGGTGAAGGACGGTCAGGATTTTGAAGTGGATACTGAAGACTGAACTTAATTTAGGACACTATCCAGATGGTCACCATGAGTCAACACAGACTCAACAGCACTTAATAACATTACTTCATACTGTTAAGGCAGTTTTCTGTATCAACGTTAGTCTCTAACACTTTCTGGTGTTTTTTTTCTTTCAATTTGTGGCAGATTGTTGCCTCTTCCTTTAGTCCTAGAGATTTATCTACACCTTTCTGTTCAAGTTCTTTATTACAATCTTCAGTCAAAGAGAGGTTTCAGTATTTTTTTAAGGACATTCACTTTAGCTATATATCATCCTGCTGTCTTTTGAAAAAACTTTTACTGAACTTAATTGTCCTGTTAAGTGATGGTCATTGAATTGATAAAACTTCAAACCATCTACAAGCAGCAGGTGCAATGCTACCTATGGGTCTTGAGTATCATTAGAGTTAAAACTAAACCCATAGTTGAGAGGGTTTATGAGATGCAATCAAAAAGTATCAAGACTTGTACAAGAATACAATAGTATAACACGGTCAGTTACAGCACTCAGTCTCCTTCAAAGTAGTCCCATTCCAATAAAACACACTTCTTTGAGCGTGCCTACCACTGCTGGAAACAATTCTGAAATGCCTTTTTCGTTATGCTGTGAAGCTGCTGTTTTGAATTTTGCTTAAAGGTCTCCAAGTCAACAAACGTTCTTCCTTTCAATGATAATTTCAGTTTTGGAAACAAGAAAAAGTCAAAGGGTGCGAGATCAGGTGAGTACGGAGGTTGATGGACTTGCTTGATTTGGTGTTTGGCCAAGAACTGCTGGACAAGATGCGATGCGTGAGCTGGGGCGTTATATTGATGAAGCAACCATTCACCATTCCTGTGCAACTCTGGCTTCATATGATGGACTGCATCTCACTGGTATCCCCCAATTCCAACTTCAGCATCTCCAATTAGTACAAAATACTGCAGTCAGAATCATCACTCATGCTACTCGTCAGGATCACATTACCCAACTTCTCAGTGACTTTCGTTTTCGTTATAAGATTCTTATATTAACACACTGGGCCATATTTACACATATTCTGCAGTATTTGGGAGACTCTCTTCAATTTCACACTCCAACCCATAGTCTCCACTCAATTCACATCAACAGTTTAAGTCTTCTCCCTCCATCACCTGCCGTTACCCTGCCATTCTGCTTTCTTTTCCCTAGTTTCCTCCCTATGGAATTCTGTCCCTGCTTCCCTCGGTTTAGAGCTATCCCTCCCCAAATTCAAGAATCTTAAAGACCAATCTCTTCTGCTCTGCATTCGACCTCCCTCCTATCGACATCTGACCTCCTCTGGTAATAGTCTCAAATGTCTTTTTCCTTAGCCTGTATGTATGAATTGTTTCTTTCTTAACATTGTAGTTTCTTTCCTTTTTGGCCATGGCCATCTCTGTATGTTTTATGTATTCTACATAGTCCCGGTATTATGAAGAAGTGGTATATCAAGCAACCAAATAAACATTATTATTGTAACTTTTGTTAGCTTCCCTGATTTCTTTTAGCATTTCATCATCCATTTGTTCATTATAGCCTGGCGGTTGGTAGTATACCATTGCCTTCCCCTTTTCACATGGAATTCCTATGCATAGAGAGAAACATAGAAACACAATGGCAGAAAGAGACCACATTGCCTATCTAGTCTGCCCTTCCAGATCAACTACTATAATAGTCCCTTTTTTCCTTTTGAGATCCTCTGTGTTTGTCCAATGCTTTTTTGAATTCAGATACTGTCCTCATCTCTACCACCTCCATCATATGCTCCTCATGTTATCTACCCCTTCCTGGGTGTCTACTCTATTGCAGATTTTGGTATCATCCGCAAAGAGGCAAACCTTACCTGAAAGCCCTTCCGCTATATCATTAACAAAGATGTAAAAAAGAATCGGACCAAGGACAGATCCCTGGGGCACACCACTGGTAACATCCTTCTCCTCAGAGTGTGCTCCATTTACTTGTACTCTTTGTCGCCTCCCACCCAACCAATTTCTAACCTAAGCAGTAACTTTAGGGTCCATCCCTAGGGTGCTCAGTTTATTTATAAGTCGCCTGTGAGGAACAGTGTGAAAGGCTTTACTGAAATCTAAATACACCACATCTAGGGCTCTCCCTCGGTCCAACTCCCTGGTCACCCAGTCAAAGAAATCAATCAGATTTGTCTGACAAGACCTGCCTCTGGTGAATCCATGCTGCTTTGGATCCTGTAATCCGCTGGACTCCAGAAACCTCACTATTTTCTCTTTCAGCAGCGTTTCCAATAATTTACTCACCACCGAAGTTAAACTAACCGGCCTGTAGTTTTCAACCACATCCTTACTTCTGCTTTTGTGTAAAGGCACCACATGAGCCTCTCTCCAGTCCTTTGGCACCACTCCTGACTCCAACGAGGCATTGAAAAGGTCAGTCAGTGGAGCTGCTAGAACGTCCCCCAAGTTCCCTCAGTATTCTCGGGTGTATCCAATCTGGTCCCATCGCTTTGTCTACTTTAAGTTGAGATAGTTTCTCACGAACACAGTCTTTTGAAAATTGTTCAAGATGTCCTTTGCTTCTGTTCCTATTTGTGGGTGTTTTCTGAGGTCCTACTCCTGGTGCTTCATCTGTGAACACAGAACAGAACAAAAATATTTGTTAAGCAATTCTGCTTTATCCTTATCAGCTTTTACGTATTCCTCCCCTGCACCCTTGAGTCTGACAATACCACTCTTCCTCTTCTCACTAATATATCTGAAAAATATGTCTTATCCCCCCTTTTATTGCATTGGCTACGTCCTCCTCCTTTTGAATCTTTGCCTTCTTGACTACTTTGCTAGCTTCTCTAAGTTTTTCCAAATACAGATGCCTGTCTTCCTCTCTCTGTGATCTCTTGTATTTCATGAAGACCTCCCTCTTTTTCTTCAATTTTTCAGCTACTTCTTTCGAAAACCATAGCGGTCTCCTTTCCCTTTTATCTTTATTTACCATTTTAACAAAAAGGTTGGTTGCCCTTAAAATATCCCCTTTCAGTTTTCCCCACTGTTTTTCTACATCCCTCAGCTGTTCCCATCCAACTAACGACTCCCTGAGGTATTGGCCTATCTTCGCAAAGTTAGTCTTCCTAAAGTCTAAGATCCTCGCCTTTGAATGGATTCTAACAGCCCTAGTCCTAATACTGAACCATACCATCTGGTGATCACTGGATGCAAAATGATCTCCCACTACAACATCAGAAACACTTTCACAATTGGTAAGCACCAAGTCCAGTATGGCCCCTTCACGTGTGGGGTCTGTTACCAATTGCCTGAATAGTTCTCCCTGTAGAGAATCCAGGATCTCCTTACTTCTAGATGATACTGCAGCAGGAATGTGCCAATCAACATCTGGCATATTGAAATCTCCTATCAGTAGCACTTCCCCTTTCCTACCAATGCTGCATATGTCTTCAATTAACTCTGTCCACCTCTTCCTCTTGTGAGGGAGGTCTGTATATCACACCAATGTAAATAGATTTCTCTTTCCCTCTTTCTAGTTTAACCCACAATGCCTCCCCTCTCCCTTTTAAGCTCTGTAATTCCAAAGCTTTAATTGTCCACCAACTATAACAGCTGACACAACCCTTCCCTCATTGGCACATGGTTCTAGAGAAACCTCTTCAGTGCAAGAGGGTTTTACATCACCTGGAGGACAGGTCCTAGCTACAGGATCACTTCCTGCCACACCAGGGTGATGCTCTCTTGTTGCGTGACCTCTCTCCTCCATACCTACATGGAGGCTGCCAAACTGAAGACTTCAAGTACTGTACTATGCCCCTGTAGGTCTCGTTTATATACTTCTCTGTTTTCCTTATGTCCTCCAAATCTGTTACTCTAGCCTCAAGAGTCCACCTGCACATTCTCCTTGCCTACAACATGTGCCGCTGATAGGGCAGTGAGCCATTCCTTCGCCCAAAGTAGTAAGCGTTTAACCTACTCTGCAAAGGCCATACTTCCCATGTCCCCTTGGTGGTTGCTGTATACACTGTGGTCGCATTGTCTGAGCATGCTCTCATTGCTCTCTGTTCCATGAGCGGACAGAAAAACTGAAGGGCTAGAAAAACCACTCGCATCTCCAGTCGACTGATGGACCAAGTGCTCTCCTCTGGGGACTACTGTCCCTGCGTGAACCGTGACCGATAATGCATGCCCCATCCCATGAGGCTGACATCTGTTGTCACCAGAATCCAGTCTGTCATCCTAAGGGTATTCCTGCTTCCAAACATCTTGTTTACAGCCACCGGTCCAGGCTTGCCATCACCGCCTCTGGGCAAACCAAGCTCTGAGACAAAACCAGCGAGAAGGCAGCACTTGCTATAGCGGCAGCATGTACATCTGAGCCCATGGTACCAAATCCAAGGATGCTGCCATGGATCCCAGAAGCTGCAGATAGTACCACGCAGGTGGCACCTTCATTGCTAAGAACCTGCACACCTGACGCTGGAGCTTTTGGATCCTGTCCGTCGGAAGAGAAACTAGTCCTGCACTGGTGTCAAACTATGCCCTTAGATACACCAACTACTGGATGGGCTGCAACTGGCCATTGGCTGGATTGACCACCCATCCCAAACTCTGGATGAAGTGCACCACGTTCCGAGTGGCTGAATGAGCCTCTGTCTTTGAGCCAGTTGTCCAGGTATGGATGAATCAGGACACCCTGTTTGCCACCATCACCATGACCTTTGTAATGGTGAGTGGAGCCATGACCAGAGCTCAAAACTGAAAATGCACCATTAGCATCGCAAAGTGCAGAAACCTCTGATGTTCCGGTTGAATTGTGATATGGAGGTAAGCCTCTGACATCCAGCGCTGACAAGAACTCCCCCTGGTGCACCACAAGGATGACTGACCAAAGAGTCTCCATTCCAAAGTGTGGCATCCGCAAGTTGCGGTTGGTGTGCTTGAGATACAGAATCGGATGAAAAGATCTCTCTTTCTTGGGGACTACAAAGTAAACGGAGGACCGACCCAATCCATATTGGTCTTATGGCACTGGTACCATGGCTTCCAAGCTCAGCAGACGGTTTAAGGAGTTCCGCACCACCTCAGCCCTCACTGTCTGGCAGGGAGATTGCACAAAGCTGTTGGGAAGGGGCCAAGCAAACTCCAGCGTGTACCCCTCCCAAATTTTTTCCAACACCCTCTGGTTGGTCGTTATATTAGTCTAGATAGAAAAAGAGCATTGTAACTGATCTCCGACTACAACTATTTCCACCTGGGTCTTGATGGCTTCATTGGGGCTTTTTGGCTGGGGTCTGAGGAGCAGCATAGAAACCCCTGAAAACCCTTATAGCCTCAAAAGGACTGACCCCTTGGGTTGTAGCGACCTCATTGAAAGGGGAAGAAAGGACTAGACAAACCTCCAAAAATCTCTAGGCTGACTGCGTTGCGGGGTACCCTGCTTGGGTTCCTTAGGCCAATCCTCTGGCAAATGCCCGCCTTTGGGCTTCCCTAAGTCCTTCACCCAGTTTCTCTAAGGCCTCATCAAACAGTACCTTTCCCTTGAAGGGGAGCTAACTGAGCCTAGTTTTGGAAGATACATCTGCAGACCAATTCTGCAACCACAGAAAATGCCATGCCACTATAATAGAGGCCCTGGTCTTGGACAAGGCCCTCACCACATTGTAAAAGGCATCTGCTAAATATGCTGCTGACTCCAGCTTGGCACCCTCATGTGCCACAGGCTGGGCCTCCAACTCCAATTAAGCCAGGACCTGAAGCCACTGAATAGGCCCTGCAAATAGAGACCTGTAAAGTCAAGGCACTGATATCAAAGGCCTGCTTCAGGAAGGATTCCAGTTTACAGCCCTGAAAGTCCTTCAGGTCCCCTGCCCCCTTTAATGGGATTGTGGTCTTTTTTGTTACTGCTGAGATCAACAAGCCCACTTTAAGAATCTTAAGGAGCTCTTTATCTTCCAGTGGATGGGGTACAGGTCATCTATCATCCTGCCCCCTTTCAGATCAGCTTCAGGAACTTTCCGCTTAGTTTTGATCATCTTTTTTTCTCTCACTGTGCACTGGAAAACATACTTGGGAGCCCTTGAACCCCTGCAAGAGGGGGGTCCTCCAACAATTCCTCTGTGCTAGCAGGAGGGGATATGATGTTCAAGGCAGTCAAGGAGTGTTCAATCAGAGCCGCAAGTTCTTCCCTATGAAAAACCCTGAACACATTAGGGTCCTCACCTGGAGGGATCTCTCCCTCCTCCAAATTTGGGACCAGTGATTCCCCCCAGAGGTCAGAGGGCCCTTCCCCCTCAGATTCTCTGAGGCATGTGACTGTGGTGAATCTTGTTCTCCCCAAAGGCCAACATCCCCCCTTAATTTTTTTATGGGGGGTTCCTCAGAAGTGAGAGGACCCACCTGCTGGGCTTGAAAAGACATAATAGCAGGAACAGAAGTTTCAGCTTGTGTCTTTTTTTTTTTTTTAAACATATAAGCCTTGAGCACTGACAGTATAAAATCTGCTGAGAAAATCATGTCGGCCAATTCCCCAGCCATGCTAGGGGGTGTCTGTGGTGCTGAATCTAGAGAGAAAAGTGTTTTTGCCTTTTTCTTGGCAGCCTTCCCCTTCTCAGAGGAAATGTCCACCAGCTCCGAAATGGTCACAGTTCCTGCCAAAACTGCAGGAAACGCTGACCCTGCCATACTCAAATCTACTGTTTCCAAGGAAGTCTCCACACCCCCGCCAATTAAAATAAAACGTTCAAGGGACCTCCCCTATCTAAAGCAGACCCGCCAGAGGCTGCGCAAATTCAAATTATGGCTTTCCCCACATGCGACACAAGAAGAGGAAGCTCCACACATGCAAAATCCCATGAGACTGCCACACCATGAACGTGAAGGAGGAGCCGAAGACTAAAGTTAACAAAACCCAGAGCATAACTGTATCTGTCCAGCAATCGTTCCAAGAAAAACAGCATAAAACTTAAAGTAAGACTGTCAGCGCTGAACTGCAAGCCCAACTTCCTCCCATGTGAGTCTTTTTTTTTTTTTTAACACAGCACCTTTAATCGCTTCAGCAAATCAGTAAGCCAACTCAATGTAGGGGAAAACTCATGGGTCTCTAAACTAGAGGCATGAGTTTTCCTACTGGGGAGGAAGGGGACCTGGACCACCAGGTATTTTAACCCCTGGGCCCACTAGACCCACCAAAAGATCCTGGTAGCAAGACCCTGCAGTACTGCCAGCCCTATCCATCTCACCCAGCAAAGTGTGGAATACCAAGCTTAAGACTACAATACTTCTGTGGCCTTTTTCATTTTATGTATTTATTTATTTTTTCTAAACACCTTCATCCTGTCTGAAGAAATCTTCTTAGTAGAGCCCACTATGCAAGGGTTGATCCCTCAGCTACTGAGGATTAGGAATACTGGTTTATTCACACCTTCAAAAAAAACATAACATATTTGTAAGACAAGACCTTCCTTGGCTAAAGTCATGTTGGCTGTCTCCCATTAAGCCATTACTATCTACATGTTCAGTAATTTTGTTCTTCACAATGATTTCTACTATTTTTCCTGGTACTGACATCAGGCTCACCAGTCTGTATTTTCCCGGATCACCCTTGGTGTTAAAAAAATGATTTGGACAAGTTCACAGAAGAAGAGTTCATAAACTGTCATTAAGGTAGATCTGGGGTAAGCAGAATGGAATCTAGCTAAGTTTTGGGATATTGCCAGGTATTTGGGGATGGATCCCAAGGTGGTGAACTGGATCAGAAATTGGTTGACTGACAGATGATATAAGTTGATGGCAAATGGAACTCACTCAGATGAAAGGAAGGCAATAAGCGGTGTGCCCCAGGGTTTGGTCCTGGGACTGGCAACGTTCAAATGTATATGTGAGTGATATTGCTGAAGGACTGAATGGAAAATTTGGTCTTTTTGCAGATGACACAAAAAATTGCAACAGAGTGGACTCCCCTGAGGGAGTGGATAACATGAGGAAAGATCTACAAAAACTGGAAGAATGGTCTAATGCTTGGTAGTTAGATTTAATTGAAAAAGTGCAGTGTCATGCATTTGGGAAGCAGAAATCCAAGGGAACCGTATGTGATAGGGGGCGAGGGGTTGGTGTGCATGGACCAGAAGGACCTCGGAATGATCATTTCTGAGAATCTCAAAGTGGCGAAACAGTGTGACAAGGCAGTGGCAAAAGCCAGAAGGATGCTGGACTGCATACAGAGAGGAATTACCAGCAGAAATGAAGAGGTACTAATGCCACTTGTCACGAGGTCAGCCCTCCGCCTAGGGCTATGAGGGCTGGTCTGCCATGATGTCCTTTAATCAGAAAGTGAGACCACACCTTTCTGCTTTTGCAATGCCTCTTGGGAGTTGTAGTCCCTTTTTAGACCTCTGATAAAGGAATAGTTATGAGTCGAGTGTTTAAGGCAAAATGACAAGAAATTTATTCCCCTCACATTAGGTAGAACAAAATAGGAGAGTGTCCAGGTGTTTGCTTGAGGATTATTTACAACAAAATAAGGTAGCTGCTTTTCACACTCTGGCTCCAAAACGTTCTGTGCCTTTTCTAAGTAACAAAGATGGGAAAACCAAACAGCTTCTTCTGGCAAAGTAAAATAACTTCTTTTCCTTTGCTGTTTCACAGCTCTTTAACTCAAAGACTTAACACATTGACTTGATATCATCGGCTAAGCAAAGTATGCAATCCATTGGAACTTCAGCTATGTCATTAACATTACAGTCCGTTTGCATATTTTCCAGCTCAGGATTTACTGAGCTTGGCTGCCAGCTGTTACTACTGTGTTTAAGGTAACCTCCCTCTGCAAACTTGGGTGTTTCCCCTGTATACAATTCTAGACAGCAAGGGTTTGAAATACCTGTGGCTTTGGAGCT
This sequence comes from Ichthyophis bannanicus, assembly GCA_033557465.1. Lineage (NCBI taxonomy): Eukaryota > Metazoa > Chordata > Amphibia > Gymnophiona > Ichthyophiidae > Ichthyophis > Ichthyophis bannanicus. The sequence goes on along the minus strand of CM066035.1, from coordinate 947,557,726 downwards.
TTTTCTCTGGCTCTCATCTAGTTCCTTCCAGTTATAAGGAAATGCTCTGTGACTCTCCGTTTGTAATTCCTGACTAGAGCCACCCCCTGGCTCTCTCTTCTTAGCCTCCCTGCTTTGGTGCTGGGTCTCCACTTGTGCAAACTCTGAAGCCTTTCCTCAGGCAGTAAGGACTGAAGGGCTCCCTGTTCTCTCTGCCCAGGCTGGTTCCTGGCAACAGGCTGTGCCTTCCCACGTTCTAGTCTGCCGGCTTCTCTCCCAGAACTGCAGGTAGGTTCTCTGCCAAGTCTCCCATTCTCTAGGGTTCCTGAGCCTCTCCAACCACGTCTCTCAGGAGCTCTTTCCTCTTGCTCCCTCTCTGGCTTCCTTCCTTGCTTCTCTTGTTGTCCTCGCTGCCCCCTTGCTCCCAACCAGCGTTTATATTTCTGTTCCCTGAGGCTTGGCCCTGCCTTTCTGAACAGGTGTGAGTGATCAAGCTCCAGGCTTGCTGCTACGTCAGAGCTTGGGCATGTCAGCTCAGCTCCCATCTCCCACTGTTTGTCTTTCTCTTGTAAACAGTGAGCTATGTGTGCTGGCTGACTGTCAGTTTTAAAGGTAACCTTTTCCTTTCTTTCTATTTCCATGGGCTCTATAGGGGCTTCTACATCACACACTGTACAAGTCGCTGGTGAGACCTCACTTGGAATATTGTGTTCGGTTTTGGAGACTATATCTCGTAAAGAATATAAAAAGACTGGAAACTGTTCAGAGGAAGGCAACAAAAATGATTTGAAGCCTGTGTCAGAAGACGTATGAGAAAATACTTGAAGATCTAAATATGTACACTCTGGAGGAGAGGAGGGACAGGGGAGATATGATTCAGAACTTTAAATACTTAAAGAGTATCAATGAACAAACACATTTCTTCCAAAGATGGGGAAGCTGTAAAACTAGACAGCATAAGATGAAGCTACAAGGTGGTAAACTGAAAGGCAATGTCAGGAAAGTGTAGTTACTCACCTGTAACAGGTGTTCTCCAGGGACAGCAGGAATCAGTCCTCACATATGGGTGACGTTGGCGCCGATGGAGCCCTCGTGCGGAGCAATTCCTCAGCTTTCAAAGAAAGCCTTTGGGATTGCATCGCACATGCGCGGTCCCCTTCCCGCCCAAGGGTGCCATCTTGCTCAGTCTAATGACATAGCTAAAAAGACGGCAAAAGGAATAAAATCAATAATAGGACTGCAACTCCAGGGGAGGAGGGAGGGTTGTGAGGACTGATTCCTGCTGTCCCTGGAGAACACCAGTTACAGGTGAGTAACTACACTTTCTCCAGGAACAAGCAGGAAGTCAGTCCTCACATATGGGACTCCCTAGCTATAGGCTACCGAGAACCCATAGCTGAAAAATGGCTCCCTCTAGAAGAGCAGCAGCAGCTGCAAAAGGAATTCAGCCAAGAACACAACACCCCCCGGTAGCCTGACACCAAAGGGTCGGAGTTGCCAAAACCTCAAATAGGTTATGGAGTACCGCCTGGCCGAAAGCACTGTCCCGTCGGGACTCCCTATCCAGGCAGTAATGGGCTGCAAAAGTCTGGTTTGAAGACCAAGTTGCGGCCTGGAAGATGTCTGCCAGCAGAAGTGAGCCACTGATGCGGCCTTAGCCCTGATACGGTGGGCCGTGACTCGGACCCTGCAATGGGAGGTCGGCCGACCTTTATGCCCAGGCAATGCAGTCTGCCACCCAGGTGGACAGCATACGCTTGGAGACAGGTAACCACAGCTTACTGTGGTCATAAGAGACAAAGAGCTGAGTAGCCCCTCGATGTCCCTTCATACACCCCAGGTAGGACAACGCCCTCTTACAATCCAGGGTATGCAGGACTGCCTCTGCCCGGCTGGCATGCGGCCTGGGAAAAAAGGTTGGAAGAATCACCTCTTAGTTGAGGTGGAAAGAAGAGACCACCTTTGGAAGGAAGTTCGGGTGGGTGCGGAGGACCACCCTATTCCTATAAAACCGCGTGTATGTTTTATCAATTACGAGAGCTTGCAGCTCACTCACACGTCTGGCTGATGTGAGTGTCACCAGGAAGAGCTCCTTCCAGCAGAGGAAGCACAGATGGCAAGAGGACATCGGCTCAAAAGGTGGGCAAGTAAGCTGCTGTAAGACCACATTCAAATCCCACTCAGTTGCCGGACGACGAACTGGGGGTTTCAGCAGAAGCAGACCTCTGAGGAATCTGGACACCAGGGGGTGTGCCGAAAGAGGTTGCCCCTCCACTGGCAAGTGGTTTGCTGACAAAGCACTCAGGTGGACCCTGACAGAGTTAGACTTGAGACCTAATTCTGATATGTGAAGCAGGTACTGCAGCACCACTAGTACAAGGCAAGAGAAAGGGTTTTCATTGTGCTGGTTACACCACACCTCAAATCTATGCCACTTGAAAGCATAGGATTTCCTAGTGGACTGCCTCTTTGAGGCCAGTAACACTTCTTCTACATTCCGAGGTAGGAGGAGAGGAGCCAGCACTACCCTTTCAGCAGCCATGCCATCAGGTTGAGAGACCTGAGGTTGGGGTGCAAGAGAGAGCCCTGCTCCTGTGACAGGAGGTCAGGCTGCGTCCCCAGTGGGAGTGGGGTTTCCACTGCCACCTGGAGGAGAAGCGGAAACCAAAGCTGTCTTGGCCATCTTGGGGCTACCAGAATAACAGAGGTCTTGTCCCAAAAGATTGTGAACAGAGTCCGGGCCACCAGAGGCGTGGGAGGAAATGCATACATGAGGCCCCCTAACCAGGAGATCAGGAAAGCATCTACAGCCACCCTCAGAGGATGTGGCTGTTTGGAGCAAAATCTGGGCAGCTGGTGATTTTGCAGACTGGCAAATAAATCTATGGACGGATGTCCCCAGTGGTGGAAAATCCGCTGGGCCACCACCGGATCCAGTTGCCATTCATGAGGTTGGAGGATCCTGCTTAATTTGTCTGCTAGGCAGTTCTCCTGACCAGGCAGGTACACTGCTTTGAGAGACATACCCTGCTTGATGGCAAAGGAGCAGAGGTCCAGTGTCTCCTGACATCGGATATGAGATCTCGTACCTCCCTGCTTGTTCACGCAGAACATTGCTACCTGGTTGTCCATCTGTATCAATACGGATTGATGTGAGAGGACATGACAAAGGTTTGAAGAGCTAGGCAAATCGCCTGCAGCTCTAAGAGGTTGATTTGGTGTGCAGAATCCCGAGGAGACCATAACCCCTGAGTGCATGATCCTTGGCAATGGGCTTCCCAGCCCAGCAAGGAGGCATCTGTCGTTAGCACTCTTGTGTGCGAGGGAGTCTGAAAGGGCACTCCCTCGAGTAGGTTGGGTGGCTGACACCACCACTGCAACGATTTCACCAGTCGTTTGGATATTGTTATCCGGTCTCTGAGGCTGCCGATGGCTTGCGTCCACTGATCTCTGAGGCACCACTGAGCTGTTCTCATGTGGAGATGGGCATTTGGGGTCACATGCACCGTGGAGGCCATGTGGCCCAGGAGGCGTAAGAAGTGTCTCGCTGAGCCCCGAGACCTGCGCCTGAACTGTTGTACCAGTGTTGTGTGGCAGGCTATGGCCTAGTATAGACTGTAAATGTATGAAAGGCCTGTAAGCTAGGCCTGAGTCCCAGCCCCCTGAGAATAAGAATGCTGAGAAAAACTAAAGTCAGTAAGAATTAGAGAAACTGCTCTAAACTGCTTTAAACTGCTTTTTGATAAGGTTGTATAAATCCTTTGTTGAATTCTTCCATGCTGATGACAGACATATTCCAGTGCTCTGTATTCACACATTTTCTAAGCTAGCAGTGACCTTGTAGGAGAAAAGTATCAAAGTCTTAGAACTGTGCCTTTGTTAGAAAGTTCTGAGCGGGGGGAACAGGGTGCTGGCCTCACAGAGGGTTCCCGATTGGATGAGTGCAGGGGTCAGTAGGACCAATGGAAAGTTTGCCTGTATTAAACTGAAGAAGAAAGGTATAAAAGGTGTTGTTTACTGGACTCCATTGCTCAGACCATTTTGAATGTGACATTTGCCTGAGACTTGTGCACAATAAATTGGCTTGGATCTTCGAACTGACTCCTGGTTTTATTCATTGCGTGCACTTCGCTGCAACATATTCCTGGTGCGTTGGCCGGGAAGGTTGAGTACGTGAATGGTGCGCAAGTGAATATACCACGTATTACCGCCTCCAGGTTTGGTCCGGTCGTGACTGCGGCCGACCGACAGCGGAGAGGACCCCAGGCACCGCCGGTCCCATTGCATCGGAGAGGGTTCTGCCCTGCCTCGGTGGCCTGCCGGGTCCGACCGGCCAACACCTTTGAACCCGAGGGGAATCCAGGATTCAACCCAAGGAGGGACTGGTTGCGCAGTGCATTAGTGGCCGGATCCGGTGAGTAGCAATTTGTCTGGTTCTTAGTCAGTTAGTTATGGGAAAGTTCCGCATGCACGGCACTAATACGGTTTAAGGTAATGAGAGCTTGATCACCTCTCAGGGTGTGGCCGAGTACTCCTTGCATGAGTATGCGCGAGGACGAAACCCCACCCCTCATGGATAAGTAAGGTAGGCCTTTATGGAACTTTGGGAACTCGGTGGCATTCCTGTTTGTTTGAATGAATGAGAGGTCTTGAAATACAGACCAAGCGAGAGCGGACTCCTGAGTAGCGCAGTTCCTGGCCGGGCGACTGCGCCCAGGTCGCGAAGAGGAGGAAGCGTTTGGTGTTTGTCTCCCTTGGTGTTCTGTGGGCTGTACGGATCCCTTACCTGCAGCCATACTACCCGCCCTGTCTGTTGTCTTGTACGTCATAATGGGAGGGGCGGGGTCTGTGCAAACTCCGCTGAACTGTATGATCACAAATTTTAAGAAGGGATTTAGCGGTGACTACGGGACGAAAATGTCGCCGTCCCGATTAGAAAAATTATGTGGTAGGGAGTGGCCGGTGCTGGACACCGCGTGGCCACCAAATGGTCTTTTGATGTTAGAATTGTGTCCCGAGTGCATGGGATAGTGCGTAGGAATTACCCCGACCAGAAGTGAAATACCTAGGGTTCCATCTGTCCAGAGGAATCCGGAAATTGGGACTTGAGCGAAAGGAAGCAGTATGCCGCATCCCAACCCCCACCACCAGAAAGCAGGTGCGGGCCTTCTTGGGTGCTGCAGGCTACTGCCGGATATGGATACCCAATTTTGCACTCTTGGCAAAGCCCTTGTACCAAGCCACGAAGGGAGTGGAACGATCACCCATGGAATGGGGCCCAGAACAGGATAAAGCATTCAAATCTCTGAAAGCAGCATTGATGTCATCACCAGCCTTAGGCCTACCAGATGTGCAGAAACCATTTCATCTTTATGTCCATGAGTCATGTGGAAACGCGCTGGGAGTCCTGACTCAGCCCCTTGGATCCTGGCAACGACCTGTAGCCTACCTATCAAAACAATTGGACCCAGTTGCAAAAGGATGGCCACCTTGCCTAAGAGCCGTAGCAGCCACAGCCCTCTTAGTGAGTGAAGCTGACAAACTCACTTTGGGACAGAATCTTCAAGTCACTGTACCGCATTCTGTTTTGTTTTGTTTTTTTTTATTGAAAGCAGCCAATAAATACATAGGAACAGAGATCATAAGCATAATACAACGTCAAAAGAGAACAGAGTCAAAGTAACTAACAAGGAACATAAGGTTGGCTAATGGTATGCCTTCATTTGGTTTTTTAATAAACTTTTATTAGTTTCCCCCCCCCCCCATGTATCCTTCCCCCTACCCGTATCCCGCTACCCCCCATCACCCTGCGTCAGGTCACAGAGTACACACCCCAAAAGAAAACATCCACCCCCCCATCCTCCCACCTCCCCTCCCACCCCCACACCCCCCTAGTCTACCTCCCTCGCTCCCCCCCCCCGTGAATCTCAACAGCAGTCCAGAAAAAGGAAAAGTATACCCAACCAATCTGCGCACAGAGAGCAGAAGGTGGAATCACCAACCAGCAGCTCACTGCGCATCAGACAACCCACCGCTCTCCAGGACAGCCTGCAGCCTGAAGCAGTCAGGAGCCATAGCGAAGGACGAAGGGTTCCCACACCTGTTCAAAGCGTGTCAAACGCATCCTCCCAGCAGCCACCCCACGCTCCATTGTGTACGTGTCCCACATCCGGTCCAACCAAGTAGAAAAGGAAGGCGGGAGGAGTTGCTTCCAGACAGAAGCTAGCAGCAAGCGAGCCACATTCAGACCATGACGAAGCAGCGCCAGTTGGGGACTACGTGCGCCAGGCACAGCGACCCCAAATAGAAAAATACCCGGATCCCAGGGGATGCTCAACCCAATAAGCTGCTGCAAGCGAGCTTGAATCCCTCTCCAAAAGGGCTGAACGCGAGGGCAGGACCACCATATGTGCTCCAACACCCCTCTCTGCCCACATCGTCGCCAACACAGGTCCGAAACCCCCGGATAAACGCGTGCAATCCGCACAGGGGTCATGTACCATCTGTATACTAATTTGTAGTTAGTTTCGCGGACATTAACTGCCACCGAGCTCTTCCACAACCTGCCCTCCACCTGCTCCCACTGTTGCTCAGAATAATGAAGATTCAGGTCAGTATTCCAAATTTCGCGATGCTTAACATAGTGCTGCTGCCGCCCTTGTAGCTGGGCATACAAGGCGGCTATAAGACCTTTTGTGGTAGTGCACCCCTCACAAAAGCGTTCCAAGACTTCAGCGACTACCGATCGATCTATCAGGCATTAATATTACCTCATTTCGACTATGCCAACGTAATTCTACACGGTCTCCCTCAAGCAACGTTAGCTCCTCTCCAGCTTGCAATGAACACTGCTGCAAGAGTACTAACAGGGGCTTCACGGAGAGAGCACATAACGCCAGTACTGATGAACCTCCATTGGTTACCGGTTCAAGCAAGAACCCTCCACAAAGTTCTAACCTTAACTTTCAAAGCCTCAAACACTCTGACCCCCACAGCCCTCAGCAAGATGATACATAAAGTACCACAGAACAGAAACAGAAGAACCATGATGCAAAACACCCTAGAGGTCCCAAAAGTAATGACAAAATGCACAAGAACAACAACAAATAGGGCCTTTACGATTTACGCTCCCAGAGCATGGAATGCTCTCCCTACCTATATTCGAAATATCACTTACCTAACCCACTTCAGGAAGGCAATAAAGCAGCACCTGTTCACTACATACTACCCTGAATCTAGCCTTAGTAACCATACATATGGCCCCCCAGACAATCTCTCATTACAAGTAAACAATCAGACTCAGCATGAAAAAGGATAATCAACTGATCGCTCAGAATGTACCCCAGTGTAAATAAGATGTAGATATGTTCTGCCTGAAATCAGGTACCAGTGTGATACAATGTATAGAGTTAAGAATTGTACATAGTTTCCCCCAGTTACTTCCAAGTTGATCTCCCTGTTTATTGTAAATACAACTCAAAGTTCCTTGTGTTGTATAGTTGATGTTAAATGTAAACCGCTCTGATCTAAAATAGAGCGGTATAGAAGAACTGTTAAATAAATAAATAAATAAATAAGTCCGTCAACTCTCGGGCCACATGAGGCCGAACGGCTCTCGCTTGCACCCAGTGAGCCACCTGCATATACTGGAAGTGGTGGTGATCGGGAAGACCAAATTCCTCCTGGAGCGTTCGAAACGTTAGCAACTCACCCTCATCAAACATTTGACCTGCCCGGCTGAGGCCCCGATGGCCCCACATCTTGAACGCCGGATCAACCAGCCCCGGGGGAAAGGAGGCATTATCCACTATAGGTGCCAAAGGGGTCAGGTCCAGCCCACGAGGCCGGAAAAATTGGTCCCAACAACGGAGGGTATGCAGGATATAGGGATTACTCAAACGCTTACCACGCCGTAGTTTGGGGTCAAGCCACAGCCGGTCCCCCAATCCCGCTCCCCCTGCAATAGTCATTTCCATCTGCACCCACCGCTTGGAGCTATCCGCAATCATCCATTCCACCCCAGCGCGGCACTGCGCCGCCGCATAATACCATTGAAGATTTGGAGCCCCCATACCCCCAGTGCGCGAATGGGCATAAAGAAGGTGGCGCGCCAAACGCGGCCGACGGTACTGCCAGATAAATTTCATAAGCAGGGTTTGCCAGGCAGCCAATGTTCCCCGCGCCAACGAGATAGGGAGAACCTGAAAGAGATACAAAAAGCGGGGAACGACAACCATCTTAACCACCGCAATACGCCCAAACCAAGATAGCATTAACCTGTTCCAGGCCTCCAGATCATGCCGAATCTGCCGAAGTAAGGGGTCATAATTAGCCTTAAAAAGGGCCGCCCGTTCCACTGTCAGAGTCACCCCTAAATAGCGCAAAGCACCCGACACCCATCGGAAGGGATAGGCAGCATGGAGCTCCTCGCTGACCGCAGCCGGAACCCCCACATTGAGAACTTCAGATTTAGTATAGTTGATTTTGAAGCCCGACACCTGGGAAAAGGCGTCAAAAAGCTGCATAGCGGCAGAAAGAGACGCAGTGGGGTTCACCAAAGATAAAATGATATCGTCCGCAAAAAGCGCGATCCGGTAATCCGCGGAGCCCACGCGGACGCCCTGTAGGCCCGAATGATCACGGAAACTCTGCGCCAAGGGCTCCATCACCAGCGCAAACAACAGCGGCGACAGGGGACAACCCTGGCGAGTGCCCCGCTCCAGTGAAAAAGGCCTGGACTGCCCTCCATTAGCCCGCACACAGGCCTTCGGGTCTTGGTATAGGCAATGAACCCAGCGTATGAAATTAGGACCGAAGCCCAACTTCTCCAGCACACCCCAAAGAAATCCCCAGCTGACACGGTCAAAGGCCTTTTCAGCATCAACCCCCACCACCAGCGTCGGCTGCGATTCCTGCTGCGCTACGTGCATAACCTGCAGCATACGCCGAATATTATCCGCAGCCTGGCGACCAGGCACAAACCCAACCTGGTCAGGATGTACCAAAGATGGGAAAACCCGATTCAGACGCGCGGCCAACACAGAAGCAAAAATTTTAACATCCGTATTTAATAAGGAAATGGGGCGATAGGAGGCCGCGTCTTGCAGGGGTTTACCAGGCTTAGGAATCATAACTATCAAAGCTTCTCGCTGAGATGGTGGCAGGGACGCCCCCTTCAGGACCTCATTGAAGAGTACTACCAAAGTCGGCGCTAATTGCACACGGAACTTTTTATAGTACTCCGCAGGGAAGCCATCATTACCTGGCGCTCCTCCGGTCTTCAGCCGGCGGATTGCGAATTCTACCTCCTCCACTGTAAAATCAGAGTCTAACTGCTCCCGATCAGAATCAGTCAACTGGGGCAAGGTGATCTTCCGCAAGAAGCTCTGCACACGGGCCAGATCGAAAGGCTCAGCTTTATATAACCGCTCCAAAAAAGTAGCAAAGATATCGCGTATCTCGCGAGAGATCACCTTCTTCTGTCCCCCAGAGTCGTGAAGTTCGCGGACCACCCGCCCAGAGTGCTGTTGTCGGAGCCGTAAGGCGAGGTAGCGACCTGTCTTATTCCCCTGCTCGTAAAATGTCTGGCGCAGTTTCCGCCGCTTATTGTCGAGTTCTCTTTGTAAACAGGCATCCAAGTTGGCCCGGACAGCCCACCATTGACGTAAGACTCGGTTCGATCCGGTCCGGGCGTGCTCTAAGCGCAGCCGGGAGACGTCTCCCACTAATTGACAATATTCCCGTCTCCAGGCCTTCCGCGTACGAGCCGCTTCGGCCATAAGGTGGCCCCGGGCCGCGGCCTTAAAGACGTCCCAAACCAAAGGAAGGGGAACCTCTCCAGTATCATTGAACTCAAAAAAATCAGTGATGAAACGGCCATGCTCCTGCACAGCGCACTGCCGCCGAAGGAATCGCACATCAAGTCTCCAAAGCCACTGAGTGTCACTATACATGTCTCCCGGAAGGGCGAGCCAGCACGGGGCATGATCCGACCAGGTCAACGCCCCATGACCAGCCTTCACCCGCCCATCCATCAGGCGCTGGTCCAGTAAAAAATAATCAATGCGAGTATGCACCTGATGGACAGGAGAATAATATGTATAGCTCCGCTCCCCCTCATGGGTATCCCTCCACACATCGCGCAAGCCGAGCTCGATCATTAGATTCTGCAGGGCCTTACCGGGTCCACCCGCCTCCTTCCCACCCCTACCCGTGGAATCCAAATGAGGCATCAGATGGGTATTACAATCCCCACCGAGTATGATGGGGCCTTTCGCAAAGTCAGCTAGCAAGGCCTTCAACCGCGTAAAGAAGGAACCCTGTCCCGCATTTGCGCGTAAATGTTAGCTAAAGTTAACATGTGGCCCTCCAGGCGTATATTTGCAAAAAGCCATCTTCCCAGGGTATCCCTTTTAACCTCCTCCACCCGAACGGACAAGCCCTGGTGAAATAAAAAAGCCACCCCGCGTTTCTTCCGCCCATTCACATCTGAAGCCACCCAAACCTCCGTATAAGGGTTACGCTTTAGCCAGCCCTGTTTGCTAGCTCGGAGATGGGTCTCCTGCAAGAAGACAATGTCCCCCTTCAGGGTTCGCAGCTCCGAGAACAGCAAAGATCGCTTACGAGGGGAATTGAGACCCTTAACATTCAAAGAAATTAAACGCACCATTGATATTCAGCCCCCCTACCCTCCCCGCCTTGTACCTCCCCTCTGGCCCACAACATGCGGCCCTCATCCCTCTTGGAAGTGGTGCCTTGCCAACCAGCACCAAAAGCCAGCACCGTAGAAGCCCCAGGCTGACTGCATAGATTCACTTCCCATGTCCTCAGGGTCCGTACTCCGGACAAAACTGCTAAGACCCCCCTCCCCACACCCACATTCCCACCCCCCCCTAGCAGAAGACACCTCCCTCCCAAACCCACCCCCCTTCCCGTCAGTACCACCCGCCTGTTGAGGAAAAAACAGGACACGGTAAACTGACCCCAAACTAAACTCCGTCCAGGCCCCCCACATTGCCAAACAACAATCGTAACATGTGAAACCATTACCCCCGTGCACATGGTATCAATACAATATCCTGTGAGGTAGGTCCTTTCAACAGAAACAAGAGAAAATCTGCTACTGTTCCCCACCCCTTTCTTTTTTTTTTTTTTCTTTTTATGTTTTTCCCCTTCCCCCCCCCTCTTTGCGTTTCTTCCTTGTCCAGCGTCAGGATGTCCCCCACTCCCTCCATGTGATGCGAGGCATATGTCCGGGACTCTCTCAGACCAAGAGGCAACATCTCAGCACAAGCGAGCACAGAGAGCTGCTAGCTTCTCAAATCTAGCCATTCAAGACGGGTCATGCGGGCAAAGAACCCCTGAACAAGGGCCCTTAGACAGGGAAGTAATCCTTCCCGCTCCAGGGATTGTCAATTGGGCTTTCCCACCCGAGTCCATTTCGAGTGTTGAGGCTTAGGGGTCGGGAGTTGTGGGATTGCATTGTCGTCAACCAGTCCCGCCTGGCGGAGAGCTCTCCAGGCCTCTGTATGGTCTTTTGCCGAAATTCGTTTATTACCCAGGAGGAAGTTGATCCGGAATGGAAAGGCCCAGGAGTAGCGAATCCCTTTGTTATTCAAAACCATCGTGACTGGTTTCATCTCCCTCCGACAGGCCAGTGTAAACACCGAAAGGTCCTGATATACAGTTACTGCGGCGTCCTGAAAGCGGACCGCTTTTTTCTCTCGGCCCCGGCGTATGAGAAGCTCAGCATCAGTATAGCGCAAAAATCGCGCAATGACATCCCGGGGCTGATTATTAGGAGGCTTGCCCAAAGCCAGGTGCACACGCTCAATTTCCATGCCAGAACCATGAGTTGTCAGTTCATCCACCGAGAGCAGCTCAGCAATCAAATTTTTGAGTACCACCTGCAGGTTTTCACTGCCCCCCGCAGCCTCTGGGATTCCCCGGAAACGCACATTATTGCGGCGGGAGCGGTTTTCAATGTCATCAATTTTATAAGTCAATTCCGTTACTTGCGTGCGTTGTCGATCAAGAGCACATTGTAGATCCACCACAGCACCATCATGATCTTCAACTTTAGTCTCCACCTCCTCCACACGGGCCCCGAGGTCTTTCAGGTCCCCCCGGAATTCCGCCATGGTGCTCATCACTTCCTCACGCATGGAGCGAAATTCGCCAGCCAACTCAGCAAAACCTCTGCGCAGTTCTTGCTGTAGTAAGGCATGCGAGGAGAGCCCGTGGGGTTCCGAATCATTTTCACTCACAGTTTCATCAGCAGAACCCTCCGAGAGGTGTTTGTTGGAGGGACTAGTCGGAGCGCCACTCTTGCCCTGCAACCGCTGAGATGCGCGAATGCCCTCTCGGGCCTCCGCATTTTTGGACTTAGCAGCCATGAGGCGGTGAGCAGTCCAGCAATCTGAGGATAGGTAGGGTGCAGCTACAGTGAAAGCAGGCAGTGTCTTTAAGCAAGGTGGAAATGCTAAATGATCTCACGTTTGGGCAGCAGGGGGAGCTCCAGTTTCACACAGGATAGCAGGGCAGATCGTATGCAGAGAGGGAGGGAGTCCGATGCAAGTTTTGCAGCTGAGACGAGGCAGGCAGTAGCAAAGACAGATTGCAGACAAGTCAAGTGACCCAAAAAAGGGGAATTTGGCTAGGCACTATGATCTCCGGATCACGGGGTAGCACCAGGTTAAGGCGGGAAGGTCCAAAGGCAATGTCAGGATCCGGGATTGGCTGTCAGCCGCAAGGAAAGCAGGCGATTGGCTAGGAAGCGCCCACGTGATCGGTGTGACCCGTTGCAGTGGTTGGAACGCAAAGAACCCCGTGCGTTCCAAGACCATGCGGTTATGGCTGCCGGTCAGGTCTACCTCGCTGAAGAGTCCCGTCAAGCTCTTCCGGGACAGGCCGTGGGTATCTTCGTCTCCTCTTCAACACCGGGGGAGCACAGTCGCAGGGGGAGCAGTACCAGCTCACGGGGTCACAGCAGCGTCGGGGCACCAACCCCCTCTCCGAATCAGCTCTCAACCTCGGGGGCCACCCTCGGACACCAGGAAACTCCGTTCAACGAAGCAGCACAATGATGGGGCAGCATGTCTCTGCGCGATGAGGACGACCTCGGCGCTCACGTTCCGGCGGGCAGGGAGCTCACCCGACCTACCGCAGCAGTCAGGAGGGGGATGTCAAGGCCGGTTAGTGATGGGGCCGGAATCCGGCCGTAAGTCTCATCGGGGCAGTCCAAACTTCGCCAGAGTGTGCAATTAAGATCACCCTGCTCTCCGCATACCGATTCAGGGGCTAAGGGGGGTAATTGCGATGATAGTGCTAAAGATTGCTAATGAAATAGGTAAGCCTGGAACGGAGCTACCCTAGGAAGCAGCCATTCTGTAGCGGGCTCACGAGCGCCCCCCCACCGCATTCTGTTTTAACCCTAATGGAACACAAAGGGAACTACTGGTTCACCAACGCACGAATGTTGAAATATCAAAGTATGCTGTGTGAAAATCCCCGACTGCAATTGAGTGTCAGTCAAACCTTGAACCCAGCTACCCTACTGCAGGAGACCTCGGAGAAACCTTGCCACGAGAGGGTCGCTGGAAAGAGGTCTGCCGTCCACCGGCACATGATGTGCTGAAAGAGCACTGAGGTGAACTTTAACGGAGTTGGACTTAAGTCCCAGATTAGAGAGGTAGAGCAAGTACTGCAAGATCACCGACACCGAGCAGGAGAAGGGATCCTGAGACTGCTGGGCACACCAAGCGGAAAAGCGACGCCATTTAAGGGCGTAGCATTTGCGGGTAGAAGGTCGCCGGGAAGCTAGGACGACCTCTTCCACTTCTGCCGGCAGTAGAAGGGGAGCAAGGACTACCCTTTCAGCAGCCAGGCCATCAGATGTAGAGATCTGAGGTTGGGGTGCAGTACGGACCCCTGATCCTGTGTTAGGAGATCTGGTTGAAACCCCAGAGGGAACGGATCCTCCACCGCTAGTTGCAGCAGGAGTGGAAACCACGGCTGTCTGGGCCACCGAGGAGCTATCAGGATCATGGAAGCTTTGTCTCGGAGAACCTTGAAAAGAGTTCAAGAGACTAGCGGTATGGGAGGAAAGGCATAGAGAAGGCCTTTCGACCATGAGAGCAGAAAAGCATCCGCCGCTACTCGAAGGGGATGCGGCTGCCGAGAGCAGAAGCGAGGAATTTGCCGTTTGAGAGGACTGGCAAAGAGATCCATCGTGGGGAGGCCCCACTTCAGAAAAAGTTTCTGAACTACCAAGGGATCTAGTCGCCACTCGTGCGGCTGGAGGATTCTGCTGAGTTTGTCCGCCAGGCAATTTTCTTGGCCTGGGAGATAAACTGCCTTGAGAAGAATGCCGTGGCTTACGGCCCAAGAGCAGAGTCGCTGTGCTTCTCGACAGAGAAGGAAGGAGCCCGTGCCCCCCTGTTTGTTCACGTAGAACATGGCAACTTGATTGTCCGTCTGGACAAGGACGGACCGGTGAGAAGTCAGGTGGGAGAAAGCCTTGAGAGCCAGACGGATCGCTCTGAGCTCCAGGAAGTTGATCTGCTGCGCAGACTCCCACATGGTCCAGAGACCTTGAGTACACGCCCCTTGGCAATGCGCTCCCCATCCTAGGAGAGAAGCATCCATCGTCAGCACTTGAGCCGGCGGAGGAGACTGAAAAGGCATTCCGAGTACCAGGTTCGGCCGATGAAGCCACCACTGTAGAGAAGAGGCCAGCGGGCCGGAGATCCGCACTAAGTCGGCTAGGCCGCCCGTGGCCTGTTGCCACTGCTTGCGAAGGCACCACTGAGCAGGCCGCATATTCAGGCGGGCATTGGGGGTCACGTGGACGGTGGAAGCCATGTGGCCGAGTAGTCTCAGGAAGCGCCTGGCCGAGACCAGGGACTGGCTGCGAAAACGGCCGGCTAGGTCCATGAGCCGTTGAGCCCTGTCGAGAGGCAGGAAAGCTCGCGCCTGAAGAGTGTGCAATCTTGCGCCGATGAACTCGAGATCTTGCGAGGGGAGCAAAGTGGACTTTGCGAAGTTTATGACAAAGCCCAAGTACTGGAGAAGAGTCACAGTGCGGTGTGTGGCTTTCGTGACTTCTGGAGAGGACGATGCTCTGATGAGCCAGTCGTCTAGGTACGGAAAGACATAGAGGCCGTGAAGTCGGAGATAAGCCGCCACCACCGCGAGACATTTTGTGAAGACTCGTGGTGCGGAGGATAGGCCAAAGGGCAGTACTCTGTACTGGTAGTGATTTCCTGCCACCACAAACCTTAGGTATTGGCGGTGGCTTGGGTGGATGAGGATGTGCGTGTAGGCATCCTTTAGATCCAAGGAGCATAGCCAATCTCCCTGCTGGAGGTAGGGCAGAAGGATTTCAGGGTAAGCATCTTGAACTTCTCCCTCACGAGGAACTTGTTGAGGTTGCGCAAGTCCAGGATGGGTCGGAGGCCTCCCGTTCTTTTTGGTATTAGGAAATACCTGGAATAGAAGCCTTGACCCCTCAGGTGGTGGGGCACCGGTTCCACAGCCTGTTCCTGAAGAAGACTTGCTAACTCTTGAAGGAGTAAGTCCCTGTGTAGAGGGAGTCGTGGAGGCTCTCCCGGGAAATAGGAGGGAGGGACCTGGTGGAAGTGGAGAAGATAGCCTTCTCTCACCACATGAAGCACCCAGGCATCTGAAGTGATGTTGGACCACCTGTGGGCAAAGTGGACCAGCCGGCCTCCTGTGCTGGGAGGAACCAGCTGAGGGGGAGAGGCTATGCTGAGGAAGTCAAAAACCCCCACCCTGCTGAGCAGGGGCCGGTGGTGCAGGCTTGGGGGCTTGCTGCCTACGGGACCCGTTACCCCGTCCCTTGGCCTGCTGACCCTGTTGGGGAGCTGCGGAGGCCTGATATTGAGGGTAGTGTTTATAGGCATCCGCCTTTCTCGTGTAAAAGGACTTCTTTCCCGAGCCCTTCTTCTTCTGGGAAGGGGCAGAGGTCTTCCTAGAAAGCCTAGTTCTGGTGAGAGTCTCCGTCTCGAGTTGTGCAGCCTTCTCAGCCATGGGCTTGCCAAAGAGGTTCTCACCTCGGCAGGGGACATCGACCAACTTGTCCTGCACCCAGGGTTCAAGGTCAGACGACTGAAGCCAAGCCTGTCGGCGGGCACCGATGCCGGCTGCGGCCACTCGAGCCGATGCTTCAAAGCCATCATAGGCTGCTCGAGAAATGAATTTGGAGCATTCCCGAATACCAGTGGACAAGGCTAAGAACCTCCGCAAAGGTTCCTCGGACAGCCCAGCAGAGAATCCGGCTATCTCTTTAGCCAGGTCTCTAAGGTACATGCCCATGTAGAGCTGGTAGGTCTGGACCCGACAAGCAAGCATAGAGCCCTGGAAACACTTCTTACCGAGGCCATCCAGGTTGCGGGCCTCCCTGCCAGGAGGCACCGAGGAGTGCATCTTCTGGCTCTTAAGCCTATGCATGGCCGATTCCACCACCATGGAATGGTGTGGTAGCTGTGCTTTTTGGAAGCCAGGGCTCTTGCGGACTCGATAGATGGAATCGACCCGCTTGCTTAATACCGGCGACGATGCCGGACTCTCCCACATGCGGAAGAGTAGTCGTTCCAGCATTGGAGGAACCGGTACAGTAAAGTGCTCCCTGGCGGGAGAGTCGTACTGAAGGGCGTCGAGCTCTTCGGCTCGAGGCTCCTCCTCGGGATCCGCAGGGAAGGCCAAAGCCTTGGCCATATCCCTGACGAAGTCCGAGAACCGGGCATCCTCCGGGGGGGACTGTTTCCGAGGTTCGGACTCAGGGGAGTCCGAAGGGACACACCGAGTCCGAAAAGAATCAGGTGACTCTTCCACTTCAGACTCCCAAGCCGACTCCGAGGAGGAATCGGTGGGGTCAGTTCGGGCGGACGGAGGCGTCGGCCGCCCCGACACCGAGGGAGTCGGCGTCGACGACCTCGGTCCCGAACGGGAGGCCGAGGGTGACCTCGACCGAGGATCGACTCGAGCCCGCATGGACTCGAGGATCGGCTCGGTCTCCGGGGTCGACTTAGACGTCGACGTCCCGGCGGTCGGGGCAGAGGCGCCAGCGAGGCTAGCGATCAGTGCCCGCTGCTGGTCCATGAAGGCAGATAGTCTGCTCTCCAAGGCCGTCAACCTGAGTCCGACCTCAGGTGACCCAGCAGCCCCCGACTCGGGCCCCGACGTCGGACCCCTCGGAGGCGAGTCCAGGAGGACTACAGGACTTACCCGAGCAGGCATCTCCGATTCCAAGCGAGGTCGCTTCGGGAGATGTTCCTTCTCCAAAGACCCGGGACGGCTATCGGGGCTATGCGACCTGGCCCTCGCGGAACCAGGAGCGTCCACCGACGCCGCCCTCGCGGGTTTCGCCTTCCGACGATGATCCCCGGAGGGAGAACCTCTGTCGGAGGAACTCCGGCGATGCTCAGAGCTGGAGCCTCTGGACGCCGAGGCCTCCGACGAGGTCCGGGTACGGGCGGGATCTGCGAAGATTCTTTCCCGCTGATGCCGCCGACTCCGTAACGCTTTGGAGGACATTTTGCTGCAGGCCCCACAGATCAGTTCCTCATGATCTGGGCCAAGGCAGCGGAGGCAATTATCGTGTGTGTCAGTGAGTGACATATTTCTGTCACACTGAACACACCTCTTGAAACCACTGGCATCCATCGGGGGAAAAAGGGCCCCTGCAAGGTCAAAGGACCGGGCTGCCAGCGAAAAACCGAAAAAACGAAACTGACAGAAAAATCAGAAAAACCGAAAAATAAGAGAAGGACTCGCAACGGCGTCGCGAGTCCGGGCAGGAAAGAGACCGGCGTCGAACCGAAGAAAAAAGATAAATAAATCACGAAAAATCAACTTTTTCAGCGGGGACAAGAAGACCACGTCTGTAGGGCTCCGCGGAAAAAAGAAGACTGGCTAAGATGGCACTCTTGGGCGGGAAGGGGGCCGCGCATGCGCGCTGCAATTCCCAAAGGCTTTCTTTGAAAGCTGGGGAAAATTGCTCCGCGAGGGCTCCGTCGGCGCAGACGTCACCCATATGTGAGGACTGACTTCCTGCTTGGTCCTGGAGAAAGTGTTGTTGAACGTAAAGCAGCTACAAGAGTGTTAGCTATGTGGCAATATTCCTCTATACCCCAACATGATGTTGAGGACCCTGTGTAATGTGTGATTCGAATCTCACCCTTCCTTACTTGCGGGTGAGAATAATCAAAGGGGGGAATGTGGCAGGCTATGGCCTAGTATAGCCTGTAAATGTATGAGAGGCCTGTAAGCTAGGCCTGAGTCCCAGCCCCCACCTGAGAATAAGAATGCTGAGAAAAACCAAAGTCAGTAAGAATTAGAGAAACTGCTCAAAACTGCTTTAAATGCTTTTTGATAAGGTTGTATAAATCCTTTGTTGAATTCTTCCATGCTGATGACAGACATATTCCAGTGCTCTGTATTCACACATTTTCTAAGCTAGCAGTGACCTTGTAGGAGAAAAGTATCAAAGTCTTAGAACTGTGCCTTTGTTAGAAAGTTCTGAGCGGGGGGAACAGGGTGCTGGGCCCACAGAGGGATCCCGATTGGATGAGTCCAGGGGTCAGTAGGACCAATGGAAAGTTTGCCTGTATTAAACTGAAGAAGAAAGATATAAAAGGTGTTTACTGGACTCCATTGCTCAGACCATTTTGAACGTGACATTTGCCTGAGACTTGTGCACAATAAATTGGCTTGGATCTTCAAACTGACTCCTGGTTTTATTCGTTGCGTGCACTTCGCTGCAACACTAGCAGCCTCTGTGCCCTGTCCTCCGGCAGGTAAGCCTTCGCCTGAAGGGTGTCCAGTCTTGCTCCTATGAACTATAAGTTTTGAGTAGGGAGCAAAGTAGACTTTGCGTGGTTTATGACAAAGCCTAGACGCTACAACATGTTGATAGTGTGAGAAGTGGCCTGTTGGGCCTCCTGAAGCAACTGGCCCCTGATAAGCCAGTCGTCCAGGTAAGGGAAGACAAAAATTCCTTGACTTCTAAGGAAGGCCGCCACTACAGCCAGGCATTTCATAAACACTCTGGGAGCAGAGGCTAGGCAAAAGGGTAGAACCCTGTATTGGAAATGTTTTCCTCCCACTACAAATCTCAGATATTGTCTGTGGTCTGGATGTATTTGGATATGTGTATAGGATCCTTCAGGTCTAAGGAGCATAACCAATCTCCCGCAGCAGCATTCCAAGGGAAAGCATCTTGAACTTTTCCCTCACCAGGAAGTTGTTTAAGTTTCTTAGGTCGAGGATGGGTCTGAGGCCTCCTGTTCTCTTTGGTATGAGAAAATACCTAGAGTAGAAGCCCTTACCCTGCAGGTGGTGGGGCACCGGTTCCACCACCTGATCCTCTAGAAGACCTGCCAACTCCTGCAAGAGGAGGTCCCTGTGAAGAGGGGGTCTGAGAGGCTCTCCTGGAAAGGAGGAGGGTGGTATCTGGCTGAAGTGAAGCGAATAGCCCCTTTGGACCATCCGAGGTGATGGCTGGCCACCTGTGGGCGTACAGGGTTAGCCCGCCTCCTGTGCAAGGCCTTATCACTGGCGGAAGAGAAACTATGCCTTGGGAGTCAAAACGCCCCTCCCGGCTGGTTAGGAGCTGGGGCCTGGGGCTTGGGGGTCTTCTGCTTACGCGGGCCATGCCCCTGTCCCTTGGCCTGCTGCCCCTGCTGGGGAGCTGGGGTGGCCTGGCAAGTTGGGTAGTTGCGGTAAGTAGTACCCTTCCTTGGGAAAAAGGGCTTTTTACCTGAGCCCTTCTTCTTAGAAAGGGAAGAAGTCTTCTTTGAGAGTCTTGTCCGGGTCAAGTACTCGGACTCGAGCTCAGGAGCCTTCTCAGTCATGGGTTTGCCAAAGAGGTTGTCACCTCGGCAAGGGACATCGACCAACTTGTCCTGAACCAATGGCTCCAGATCCGATGACATTAGCCAGGCCTGGCGGCGTGCTCCGATGCCGGCCGCGGCTACTCAGGCCGAAGCCTCAAAGCCATCATAGGCTTCTCAAGATATGAACTTCGAGCACTCCCGAATCCCTTGCACTCCCGAATCCCAGTGGACAAGGCATTGAAGCGCTGCAAGGGTGCCTCGGAGAGGCCAGCTGAGAACCCGGCAATCTCCTTTGCCAGATCCCTCAAGTACATGCCCATGTACAGCTGGTAGGTTTGGACACAGCACGACAGCATCGAGCCCTGGAAGCATTTTCTGCCGAGGGCATTCAGGTTCCAGGCCTCCTGGCCAGGAGGCACCGAGGAGTGCGTTTTTTGGCTCTTGAGCCTGTGTATGGCCGATTCCACAATCATGGAGTTATGCAGCAGCTGTGCCTTTTGGAACCCAGGGCTCTTGCAGACTCAATAGATGGAATCGACCCGCTTGCTGAGCACCGGCATCGAGGCTGGCGATGCCCACATGCAGAGCATCAGCCGTTCCAGCATCGGAGGAACCGGCACAGTAAGGGCTTCCCTCAGGGGAAAGTCATACTGGAGGGCCTCGAGCTCTTCAGCTTGAGGCTCCTCCTCGGTATCCGCCGGGAATGTCAAAGCCTTGGCCATGTCCCTGACGAAGTCCGGGAACCGGGTATCCTCTGGAGGGGACCTTCTCCGAGGCTCCAAACCCGGTGAGTCCGATGGGACATACTGGGTCCAATGGGTGTATGGGGACTCTTCATCTTCCGTCTCCCATGCCGATCCCTCTGAGGAGGAATCGAGCGTCTCAGGCCGCAAGGGCTTCAGCCCTGACCGCCCCGACGCCAAGAGCACCGGCGTCGATGACCTCGGTCCCGAGCAGGAGGTCGAGGGAGACCTTGGCCGAGAATCGACTCGAGTCCGAAGAGCCTCGAGGATCGGATCGGCCTCCGGGGTCGACTTGGACGTCGAGGTCGCGGTGGTCGGGGCGGATGGACCGGTGAGACCAGCTATCAGCATCCACTGCTGCCCCATGAAGGCAGACATGCTGCGCTCCAGAGCCGTCATCCTGAGACCGAGCTCAGAAGACTCGGCAGCCTCCAGCTCGGGCCCCGATGCCGTCGGGCCCGACACCAGCTCCCCTGGAGGGGAATCCATGAGGACAACAGCACTTACCCTCCTCGGCATCTACGGCTCCGTGCGAGGTATTTTTGCAGGCCACTCTGACTCCGAGGACCCGGGGCAGCGGTCAGTACTCCGCGACCTGGCCTTTGATGGCCAAGGCGATTGGAGGCATCCAACGACGACGCCCTCACGGGTTTTTTCTTCCTCCGGTGTTCCTGGGAGGGAGACCCCCGCTCAGAAGACCCCTAATGGTGCTCGGGTTCATATATCTCCCTAGACTTCGAGGCTTCTGATGAGGTCTGGATCCGGGGGGATGCGGACTCCGAGAAAATCCTCTCATGCTGCTGCTGCCTACTTTGAAGTGCCTTAGAGGAAATTTTCCCCACACGGGCCATGGTCGGGCCCGAGGCATCAGAGACAGCAGTCATGTGTGTCGGTGAGGGACATTAACTTCTTACACTGATCACACTTTTTAAACCAGCTGGCAGCCATCGGGGAAAAAAGAGCCCCTGCAAGGTCAAAGGACCGGGCTGCCAGTGAAAATAAAAAGAGCACGAACGCTAGTCCCTAAGGACAAAAACGTAAAAAAATTGACTGGACTCGATACCTGTGTACCGAGCCGAAGGTGGGAAAGGGAAGCGGCGTCGAACCGGATGAAGAGAGAAATTCTTCTGAAGTTTTGACGCACTTTTTCCGTGAGGAATTAGGGACAACATCCGTTGGGCTCTGCGGAAAAAGGGAGACTGAGCAAGATGGCACCCTTGGGTGGGAAGGGGACCACGCATGCGCGATGCAATCCCAAAGGCTTTCTTTGAAAGCTGGGGAATTTTCTCCGCACGAGGGCTCCGTCGGTGCCAACGTCACCCATATGTGAGGACTGACTTCCTGCTTGTTCCTGGAGAAATACTTTTTCACAAAAAGGGTGGTGGAGGCTTGGAATGCCCTCCTGATGGAAGTAGTGGGGGCAAATACAGTGATAGAATTCAAAATGGCATGGACAGACACAGTGGCTCCCTTTACATTTATTTTATTGTATTTATTTATTTTAACAGGTCTTTTATACCGCTTTATCATTTCAAAGCGGTTTACATTGTAACGTAAACTTGGTAATGTACATTAAACTTGGATTTTTCTGAGGCAATGGAGGGTTAAGTGACTTGCTCAAGGCCACTAGGAGTGCTAGTGGGAATCAAACCCTGGTCTCTTGGTTCCCAAGCCAGTGCTCTAACAATTAGGCTACAGGATCAAATCAAAACACATGCAGAGTGGAGGAGTGGCCTAGTGGTTGGGGCAAGGTACTTCAGGCCGGAAGGTCGGGGGTTCAAATCCCACTAGAGGACAGCAACCTTGGGCTGGAAGGACTGGGGTTTCTAGTCCCACAGGTGCTCCTTGTGGTCTTGGGCAAGCCACTTAACCCTCCATAGCCCATGTTCCCTGTAAAATAGTTATTTCCAAGATATAATGCTCTGTTCAATGTAATTTCAGTTTGTTCAATGTAAACCGCACTGATGCAGAATAGCGCGGTATATAAGAGAATATAAATAAATAAATAAAACAAACTTTACTCTCTCTTATATCTCAACAAATAGGGGTAACCTACACGGAGCGGTAGGTACATCCCACCAGAAATAAGAGCAATCAAAGACCTCCTACAGTTTCGGAAGGCTATAAAGCACCATCTCTTTCTGCTATACTTTGCTCAATCAGCTACCCCACCCCATCCCCTACAAACACCTCAGTCACGACATAACACCCATGCTTTAAGCAATCACACTCATGCCCGTCAGCACTTCTTGTCTATTCACACCATGTAATATTTATTACAGCATGTCAACCTGAAGAAACTCTGAAAATTGCCCAGAAACGCAGAGAAGCTAAAGCCAGAGGAGAAAGAAAGACAATCGCAGAACTCAACAGAGATTTCCAACATGCAGCAAGACAGGACAAGGAAAAGTACTACAATGACACTTGCAAGGAAATAGAAGCAGAAACTATTAGAGGAAGAACAAGATCGGCTTTCCTAAAGCTACGAGAGTTAAAGAAAAAGTTCCAGCCTCGAATTGGAATGTTACAAGATGCTAAAGGTTCTATGTTGAATGATGCTGAGAAGATCAAGAAAAGGTGTAAGGAATATACAGTTTTTATATGATAAAGATCAAGTTGACCAACAGCCGTTTCAACCTGTACCTTATGATCAGGAACCATTGGTGATGAAAGAAGAAGTTGAAGCAGCATTGAAAGCCTTATCAAAGAACAAAGCACCAGGCATTGATAGCATTCCTATAGAAGTATTGCAGCAATCTGATGCAGCTGTTACCGTACTCACAAGGCTCTGCCAAGAAATATGGAAGACAACATCATGGCCAACTGACTGGAAAAGATCTGTGTTTATACCAATACTAAAGAAAGGTGATCCAACTGACTGTGGAAATTATCGCACAATCGCTCTGATCCCACATGCCAGCAAGATTATACTGAAGATTATTCAAAAGAGACTACAACCATACCTGGAACAAGAACTACCTGAAGTGCAAGCAGGGTTCAGGAAAGGGCGAGGAACGAGAGACATCATTGAGGATGTGAGATGGATCCTTGAAAAGACTAAAGAATACCAAAAGGATATCTATTTGTGCTTTATCGACTATAGCAAGGCTTTTGACTGTGTAAACCATGAGAAGCTCTGGGCCACATTAAGAAGCATGGGTATACCAGAACACCTGATCGTTCTCTTGCGCAATCTGTACATTGATCAAGAAGCAACAGTTCGAACGGAACAAGGAGAAACAGAATGGTTTAATATAAGCAAAGGTGTAAGACAAGGCTGCATACTTTCCCCCTACCTGTTTAATTTATATGCAGAACAAATCATCAGAGAAGCAGGATTGTATGAAGACAACAGAGGTGTGAAGATTGGTGGAAGACTCATCAACAACCTTCGCTATGTTGATGATACCACATTACTGGCTGAAAGTGAAGATGATCTGAAACATTTGCTTCTCACAATCAAAGAGCATAGTCTCAAAATGGGCCTGCACCTTAATGTAAAGAAGACAAAGATCATGACAACTGGCATAATCAACAGGGTCATCGTTGAAGGAGAAGAAATTGAAATTGTTAACAACTTTAACCTACTTGGATCAACAATCAATAAAGAAGCAACAAGCAGTCAAGAAATCAGACGACGCATTGCTCTTGGCAGAATGGCTATGAAAGACCTAGATAAGATTCTCAAGAGCAGAGATGTCTCTCTCCATACAAAGATTCGACTTGTTCAAGGCATGGTATTTTCAATATCATCATAGGATGTGAAAGCTGGACAGTGAAAAAGATAGACAGGAAGAAAATTGATGCCTTTGAATTATGGTGCTGGCAGCGAATACTGTGTATACCATGGACTGCCCGAAGAACAAACCAGTCGGTACTAGAGGAGATCAAACCTAAGCTTTCTTTAGAAGCTCAGATGACAAGACTTCGACTTTCATACTTTGGACACATCATGCGAAGAGAGAGATCATTAGAGAAAGACATTATGCTTGGCAAGATAGAAGGTCAACGCAAAAGAGGAAGGCCAGCAATGAGATGGATCGATACAATAACAGCAGCTACGGGTACCAGTCTGTCAACAATGAGCCGCCTGACTGAAGACCGAACACAATTTAGGATAGCTATCCAGAGGGTCGCCATGAGTCGACGGCACTTAACAACAACAAGATAAGACATTTTATGTGAGAATAGACAAAGGTCCAACTTCTTCTCTAAAACAGAAGTTAGATTCTCTTATTTATATAGGAGCTGAAGCAGGCTACTTGATAAAGAAAGAAAAGAGGTTTCTCACAGTTTCACATCCTGTTCCCACAACATACGCTCTCCCCAAGATACATAAATCATTACAAAATCCACCTGGCCGTCCTATTATATCTGCCATTTTGTCTCTTTTCGAACCTGTTTCACAATTCTTAGATGTGATATTACGACCCCTTGTTGCTCAGGCACCTTCATATACAAGAGACTCCTCTCATATTATTCAAATCCTACAAACATTCACAGAATATCACAATGATCTTCTACTTGTCACTCTTGACTCTCTACTTGACTCTCTATATACAAATATACCCCAGACTGATGCGTTGGTTATGTTGGAAGATGTTTTTTTTACAGAGAGAAGAAAGATTTAAGCGATTCCCTACCTTCTTCCTCACACAACTGGCAAATTTAGCATTGAGCAACTTCTTTTGGTTTGATGGACTGTTTTATCTGCAAATTAAAGGAGTGGCCATGGGCTCCTCTATGGCACCAGACAATGCAAATCTTTATGTTGCTCTCTTTGAAAAGAAATTCTTGACTACACATGCTTTCAAAGAGAACATCAGATTGTGGCAGCGTTATATCGATGACATCCTTCTTATCTGGGATGGCAATCGTGACCTGTTAGATAGCTTTTTACATTGGCTCAATTTGCTTGACCCTCATCTACAGTTTGAGGCCCACATCGGTGAGCACGAGGTTTCTTACCTAGACATTAAAGTCAAAGGTGAACAATGTTTCCATACGGATCTGTTTTGCAAAAATACTGATCGCAATCATCATTTGCATTTTCAGAGCTTCCATAATAGCTCCCTTAAAAATAACTTGCCAGGAGGGGCGGAGCCTGATGCCGAGCGGAGTAGACGTCTAGTGCGGTGGCTCCGTGGAGATCTGGCAAGAATCCTGTATTATAAGTACCTTCCTTTAGCAAAAAGTCTCCTGAACCGCACTACGGTACCTTCCTGATGGCGGGACCGAAACTGCAACGCTTGGACTACTCGGGGACGTCGAATAGCAGCGCAAAACGGACCAAAACGGAGCCCATCTCCCCACAAAAAATGGCGCCTGCACGAGAGGGGCCTGATGTTCACCTCGAGCTCCTCACTGAAATACGGGGAGTTAAGGAATTGGTCAAGGCCAATGGGGTAACATTAGCCTCAGTGCAAGAAGAGCTCGCTGGGCTCAACGCTAAAATCGAAGGCCTCTCTGTACGACAGGATAAGGTGGAGGCAATTCTTTCAACTCATGAGGCCCGTATAGAAACAATATCTAAACTGGAGAGACAGCTCAAATTGCTGCAGCGTGAGGTGGAAGATGGCAACAACAGAGCACGCCGCAACAATGTGCGATTGGTGGGCCTGCCGGAGGGAGCAGAAGGGAAAGATATGCGTGCTTTTTTATACAAGGTCATACCTGAGATCTTGCGCTGTACCTTCGATAAGGATTTTGAAATTGATCGCGCCCACCGAATTCCTTCTTACATCACGCTTCACAACTCCAGACCGCGGCCTGTCATTTTTCGCACCTTGCGCTATCAACAAGCTGCACAGATCCTGGAGCTGGCGCGATCAAGAGCTCCGATAGAGTTTGAGGGGCGAAAACTTTCCTTTTATCCGGACCTCGCCAAGCACACTGTTAGTAGGCGCAAAAAGCTCTTGGAGTTTCGGCCCCGACTTCAACAGATCCAGGCGCGTTTCGGTCTCCTGTATCCCGCGCGAATGCGCGTGACCTTCCATAATCAAACCCGCACCTTTGAGGAGCCAGAAGCGCTGCTACAATTCCTGGAAGAAGCTGAAGCAGCCCAGATGCGTTGAACTGTGGAATACGGTCGGCCTAACTGTGGAATACGGACGGCCTAACTTACCCTGATCTACCGCATCTCACAATACTACAGACTTACCGTCTTCATGGAACTGTTGCGAATTTAGCGGCGTTCCCCTGTGGTTGGAGTGGCCCCTTCCAGAGATACCAGAATTGGAGCGGCTCGAGGACTGGATTGAGAGATGGTTCTCCTTTTCTTATGGTTTTATATTTCTATGCTAGTATATCAATATATCACTTGTAGTAAACTCGTTATATGATAATTGCAATATGCTGTCTATATTTTGCTTTGCTGAACTTCTGCATGCCTCCAATAATAATTGCTTTCCCGGGTGGTCCATGCTGGCGGCGGCAATGGCCCTGCCTGTCTTTTCAAGTCTCCTGAGCCAGCTCAGCCGGCCTGTGCTCGCCGACATACTTACATGGTATTGCTTCTCCTTCAGGGACTGCACTATTTGCTTGTTATGGTTGTTTGCAAGAGGTGTTACTAATGCTCCCTCATTACAGGTTTGCCAAGACTAGTTCTGCGATAGCTGGATACCTTCCCAGGTCAATGCAGGCCCTAAGCCCAGGCCCTTAGAGGCTTCACTCGATACAAATCCCAATGGCTCCATGCAAAGTAGTCTCCATTAACGTGCAGGGTCTCAATAGCCCGATTAAGAGACGAAAAAATCTAGATTATGCTCGTCGAGAGGGGGCCGACATACTGTTGCTGCAGAGACACATTTGAATTTGCATGAGACCTTGAAACTCGGACAGCGACCCTATAAAGTCATAGCATATTCCTCTGCTGTTCGGAAACATAATGGGGTAGCCATTTTGGCGAGAAACTCTCTCAAGCTAATAATGCTAAATAGCAGTGCTGATGAAGAGGGTCGCTGGGCCAAAGTGCTACTTAGGCAGGGTGAAATTGAAGTGCTCCTCATGTGTATATATGCTCCCACTGTGGACAGTCCGGACTTTTATACCGCTGTAGCGAGGGCGTTACATGCTGACAGTGGGCAGTTGATTATTGTCGGTGGGGATTTTAATCAAACACTAGATCCTCTTATTGACCGACAGCCTCCCCGAACGGTTCAGAGGTCCAGGGGACAGCATGTCCTACTCTCCATGATCCAGGAATTAGCTCTGGTGGATATTTGGCGTTTACAGCATCCACAGGAGTTGGAATATACTTTTTTTTCAGCGCCGCACGCGTCGCAATCCCGAATAGATTATTTCTTAATTTCTAAGGCTTTGGTCCCTTGCGTAGGCCCTGCCAGCATCCATTCAATCCACGTGTTGGATCATGCCCCGATCTCCTTACTCTTACAAGATGATTCCCTACACAACCCGGCCCCAGCTTGGGCCTTAGATAGATCTTTCCTTGATATCCCTGAATTTCAGATTGTAGTAAAGGAGGCCATTGCCGATTACTTTCGGTTCAACTCAGCCCATGCCACATCCGTTTGGGCTTGGTGGGAGGGCTTCAAGGCCACGATTAGAGCGGTTATCACTGGGTTTAATATACGACGGAAAAAACAAAGGAAACAACGGCTGCAAGATCTAGAACTGCAGATCAAAGCGGGGGAACGGGTCCTCACACGACGCACGGATCCGTGCATTTTAATCCGATTGCAGCGCTTGCGTTTTCAGTACAATACCCTCGTGTCCACCGCGGCTTCTCAGTACGTTCACAGACAACATGGGAACTACTACCGTGAAGGGAATAGAGCGGGTAAACAACTAGCAACTACATTAAAGGGTATGCGGGAGATCAAGCGCGTCAGCGCCATCAAAAATCCATCGGGCTCGGACCTAGTGGTCAAAGATGTTCAGATTGCCGAGGCCTTTCGGGACTATTACTCTCGTCTATATAGCTCGGAATGTGCATTTTCACTGGAAGGCCTCACACAGCTAGTTGCTACTCTGCAACATCCTATCCTCTCCGAGGAGCATCGAGCAGAGCTTGACGCTCCTATTACCGCCGAGGAGATTAAGCGAGCGATTATATCCTTGGCCCCGGGCAAGGCAGCAGGGCCAGATGGGCTGCCAGTGGAATTTTTCAAAAGCTTTGCAAAGGCCCTTGCTCCTCATTTGGAGCAGTATTACCGATTGTTAGCGATACCCGGTCAGCCAACTGGCACCTTCGCTGCGGCTAACTTAGTGGCTTTTGAGAAACCAGGTAGGGATCCTCAATTAGTACCCAACTATCGTCCCATCTCGCTGCTCAACGCTGACTATAAGATCTATGCAACAGTATTGTCAACCCGGCTCTCAGGGATTATCCCGACTTTAATACACCCTGATCAGTGTGGCTTCACCGAAGGCCGCTCGACTGCTGATAATGCGCGTCTTTTGTGTCATATTTTATTGGGAGCTGACGCGATGGAGAAGCCGTTGGTCGGTCTCTCCTTAGATGCAGAAAAGGCCTTTGACCGCTTAGAGTGGCCTTTTCTCTTTGCGACTCTTCGCTGGTTCGGCTTTGGGGAAGTCTTTCTACGGGCCCTAGAGATCTTATATACGGACCCTACCGCACGGATCTGTGTTAATGGAGTGGCCTCACCATCTCTAGCTCTTCGGCGTGGTACTCGTCAGGGATGCCCCCTATCCCCTATGCTCTTCAACTTAGCGATGGAGCCTTTAACTCTCCTCCTGCGTCAAAGTCCCGGGGTCCATGGCGCTTTGATCGCGGGACAGGAGATTAAACTCTCAGCATACGCGGACGACCTTCTTCTCTTCCTATCGCCCGATTCTATTCCCATAGCTTTGGAACAAATAGAGAATTATTCGCGATATTCAGGCTATAAAATCAATTGGTCCAAGTCTGTAATGTTTCCTTTGAACAAATGGACTCATAAGGAGGACCTTGGTGAGCATCCCTTTATATGGGAATCAGGTGCGGTGAAATACTTAGGTGTCCTCTATTGCTATCCTTTTGAAGAAACGATCCGTCGTAACACCGAGGAGATCTTGACCTTAACTCGTGAGCTGACCTCGCGGTGGTCCCCCCTAACGCTCTCTTGGTGGGGCAGGCTAGAAACTATCAAAATGATGATTGTCCCCAAGGTAAACTACTTTTTAGAGATGTTACCTTGCTATCTCCCTGCTCAAACGTATCAGCATCTTGAGCGGCTTCTCCTTCAATTTTTGTGGCAGAACAAAACACCGCGGATAGCTAAGGACAAGTTACGGCTTCATCGTGAACAGGGAGGTGTGAATTTTCCTAACTTTAAGGTGTATCATCACGCCTTCCTGCTCAAGCAAGGGTCTCGCTGGCTAGAAACTGCCACTTCTGGGAGACCGATATGGGTTCTTTTGGAGGAGAAGCTGCTAGTTCCAGTCCCGTTGTGGTGTGCCCCAGGGATGCAATTTCCCACCACCTCTTCACTCCCTATAGTCATTTTAGACACACTCAACGCCTTACAGCTATTCATCAAAACTCATGATCCTGTGGGCTGTTCTCGCTCCTACTTGCCCATTTGGCATAATCCTCTATTTCAAATTCGTAAGCAGCCCTTTGCCTGGAAACCGTGGTATTCTCGGGGGGTCTGGATGGTGAGCCAGTTACATACTTCTCATAAGTGGAAAACGTATGGGGAGCTTAGACAAGAATTTGATCTCCCCTTATCCTGTCATTTTCAGTGGCTTCAGCTTCGGCATTGTCTGGTGGGTGCGGGAATAGTTCCAGGACAGGGCTCTGGTTCGAAGGGAACTATTGAGATCCTGCATGAAATCAGACAAGGGAAAGGAATAGTGTCACAGATATACAAGAGATTAACCGGGTCCGCATCCCTATCAATGAGAAAGGTCCAAAAGAGATGGGAACGTGAAACGGGGAGGGAGCTTTCTGAACTTCAGTGGAGGAGATTTTGGTGTAAACAAATCAGAGTGACTCGATCCGCTTCCTTGACCCAGACCTTGTTCTATTTTGCTCATAATAGTTTCTTTACTCATGTCAAACATGCACGATGGGATGCCTCTCTCAGCCCCCTGTGCTGGACTTGCAGGGCTGAGATAGGCACCTTAAGGCATATCGTCTATGAATGTCTGGGGGTGCGAACCTTCTGGGATTCCGTGTGGGAGCAGGTGCAACTCATTTTACAGTTCAGGGAGCCCCTCTCTTGGCAGATTATAGGACTCCGGTCTGCAGCAGATCTACCTTCCCTGCCTAAAGCTGGTGCCTTTCTGCTGGATTTTATGGTCGGTATAGCGATATGCTTGGTCATTAGCCACATGAAAGCTACCTTTCCGGAATGGTGGAACCGGGTTAGCCTGTACAGTCAGTTTGAACAGGGCTCATGTAAACCTACATCATTATCTGGGAAACGTATTCTCAAATGGCAAATGTTAAATGACTACATTGCGTCTGCCAAATAACATAGTTGTTCAACTCTTGGTATTGCTCAGCATCAAGTGGGAGTTCAGATAGCGGACCCTGAAGGAGAGTGCAGGGGTGGGTGGGGGTAGGGTTTCCCTATGGGTTTTTGTATTCTGTATTGTTCGTTATAGTGTTAGGTATTGTTGTGTCTAGATAGTTTCCTGTGTGGTTTTGTAGTGTTTGTATTGTTGGAAAAATGAAAATAAAAATTTAAAAAAAAAAAATAAAAAAAAAATAACTTGCCAGCCAGTTTCTTAGAGCAAAAAGAATTTGTTCTGATTCGGCCAATTTTGAACATAATGCCACCTTACTTTCTGAACAGTTTATAGAAAAGAAATATCCATTAAAATATATAAGGAAGGCTTATGACCGAGCCAGAAACACTTCACGTGACACACTGCTTCTACCCCGTGAAAAACCTATATTTGATTAGGTTGTCTGTCCTCTTTTATTCTCTTCTAAGTCCAAACAAATTGCAGACATTATACGTCGAGAATGGCATATTGTTCAAACACTTCCAACCTTTGCACCCCAGCAAGTTATGATAGCCCACTGTAGGAATCCCAACGTTTCTAGTCTTCTTGCTCCCTCTGCTCTCCCTGCAGCCCGTTGACAACCCATTACTGTGGGCCATTTTCTCTGCAGGCACTGCTCTGTGTGTGACTCTGCTATCATGACCAAAGGTTTTTTTGTACATCCCGCAACAGCTGTCAGGTTTACACTTACCAGCTTCACTACATGCCAAACTGAAAATGTTGTCTATGCGATTATGTGCCCATGTAAATTGTTATATATAGGGAAAACAAACAGGAGTGTCAAGACAAGAATAATCAAACACCGTAGCTGCATTAAACACCTCTCCCCCCAGAAACTTTAGTTGATCATTGGATAGCCACCCGACAAAGTCAATGACTTGAAATATTTGGTTTTATGGCACGTTCATCCCCATTGGCGAGGTGGGGATGTTGAACTCTTGAGACTTCAACAAAAAATTATTTTTCAGTTCAACACATTACATCTCTCTGGCCTTAACCATGATGTAGATTTTCTGTCTTTTTATAGAGCTTTTTCCTTTTTGCATGTAGGTGTCTGTATTTGTATGTTCCAACTTTAGAGCATTATATAACATGCTATGGTCTTCGATAATGCTCACTAGCCTACTGAATCTTTTAAAGCCACCTTGTTTTCAATCTGGTTTTACTCAAAGTGGACAATTTTATGTACCAATATTTAGATAAACTCAATTGCCTCAATTTGTAAGAACTCTTTTCATTAAGTTATTTTAAGTTAAAGATTTTTTACTTGTATTTTTACTTTCCCTGGACAATTGTTGATCAATTCCTTTTACTCCTCTATGCAAATTCAGCCAATGTGTGTGGTGATTCATGGTATTTAACTGCCGTTTGTGCTGGCTTTTTTTCCCTTTTTGATTTCCAAGCACATACCTAGGAGGTAAGCACAGTACTGCACATCCTTTTCTCTTTGCCTTTTGACGTGATCTTTTAGTGAGTATGTCTATTTTTACAGTTCTGTGGATGTTCTATTTTAGTTTTTACTTGTACAATTTTAAGTTTAATCTTCCGATGTAAAGAACAGCAGTTTTTGGTTTGGTTTTTGTTATACATGTGAGTTTAAACTGTCCACGGTTCACAACTCTGACTACAAAGATTCTTTTAAAATTCACTATGTTAAGAAATTTTTTTTAGTCTTAAGTTTAGATTTTTAAGAGCCTTTATACCAGCAAAGCAGCCATGTGAGTGTACCTGTGCTAAAACCAAAGTTTCAGTTGAACACGGCTACAGGCATTCTTATCCACAGTTAATATGGTCGGAAGGCTCACAGACACTGTCTTACACCGTGCTCATCTTGATGCGATGCCCCTATCTAAGTATTCTTATGCCTTTAATTTTATAAGAAATACAATATAGCAGACAGCATGGACAACTGATCATCTGCACACCTCTGATTTTATTTCTTGATGAAGACTGCACCATACCTCTTTTGCAATTAGTCTAACCTAACATTGTAATATGTTAAGACAATGGTGCTCTCTTATGGTTAGTTTATTGTTTTGTTTTATGGTGATTACGTGTGCACACTCCAAGTTCCACATATGATTCTTTTTTGAACTACCGTTCTATCACCACGGCTGATCCTTCTTTTGAGGAACCAACTGGTGTCTGCTCACAATTAGATTTTTATGTGTGTCCTATGCTACCTCTATGATTATCCTAAGGCTTTCATTTAATTCTATTTTAACACCCATGTTTTATTGTATTTATTTTTTGCAATACATTTGGTGCCTCTTTCATGGCCACTCCACTGCCTTCTTACCAACAGTGATTTATATCACCTTTACAAACCTTGGGTTGTCCTCCTTTTTGTCAATGGATTTACAATTTTAGTTCCCTCCTCCTTTCCAAATTGTTCTGTTCCCTTCTTATTGATTAAACCTCTTATAAATATGTTGAAACCAAGCTATACTATATGTATAATTTCTCACCATACTATATGTATAATTTCTCACCATACTCCATGAATAATTACTCTGTAATTAGTTACCCCTGTTACCTCCAGGTTATCTCGTCCATGTTCAATGTAAAAACTCAATTGTCGTGTGACATTGCAGTATGCTTTTTGTTCAATTGTAAACCGCACTGATTTTAATAGCGCGGTATATAAGAGAAGTAAATAAATAAATAAAATAAATAAATTCTGTACTCTCAAGTACCATTGAGTATATGTTCATTTCAACTCATCTGTTGATAAGGTACTGTATCATTGTTTATCATTGCCACTATGTTTTTTATATATATATATTTTTTTACCTCTTTTATCCTTTCCTGTTGCATGCAGCATGCACTTTATTATTTTTAACGATCTATTAGATGTTTTTATTTCTTATTTTCTATTGACTTTGATTGTGTTTGTAATTATTTATATGTACAATTTTATATCATTAAACTTTGTACAATCAGAAGTCATCAGTGCTCGTCTATTAATTTATTTCTCACATTTTTATGTTTACTATTGGTCACAGTCCCCTGAAGAAGGCCGGTGTAGCCAAAACATGTGTAGGGCTCACCCCCTCAATAAACTTTGTTCCTTCCAAGGGTTCCTTGTTGTCTGCTTTCTTTTTTGTGCGCTGTTTTTCTGCAGGTGGGGTGCTTTTTTTGTTTTTAGCATTTAACTATTTACATGGTAGATAGGCAGTGATTACCCATTTATGGAGGAATAATCATGTAATACAGGTAGATACAGAGAAGGGAGCTGGATCAGTTGGGAAGGATTGCATGGAAGGCATGAATGTTTATTTATTAGGTTTTATATACCGCTTTATCATTTCAATCAAAGTGGTTTACATTGAAACTTAAACTTGGTAATGTACATTAAACAGGGACATTGATAACTTGGATTTTTCTGAGGCAATGGAGGGTTAAGTGACTTGCCCAAGGCCACAAGGAGTGCTAGTGGGAATTGAACCCTGGTCTCTGGATTCCCAAGCCAGTGTTCTTAACCATTAGGCTACTCCTCCACTCCACTATTAGTATTGTTGCAGATGGAGTTATAGTACTCAGAGAATAGTAAAGTTTTTAGTTCCTTATGGAAAGTCTGTAGATCAATGATTGATCTGATAGGGTCTGGAAGGGAGCTCCAAAGAGTGGGTGCTGTATACGTGAAGGTTCTGTTGCTGGTAGCTTGTATAGTCTTACAGATTGTGGATGGTGTTGAGAGGAGATTTTGATTACTTTTTCTTCTGCTCATAACATCTGTCTGGATGTGTATCTTAGTTGTAAGGATGGAATGGGAGATGTTATTGAGCAGTTTAAATGTGGTAACTATTATTTTGTATTTAATCCTGCTTGATATCAGAAGCTAGTGAAGATTATAGAGTATGGGGTGATGTGATCAGTTAGACTTGCCTAATAATCCTGGCAGCTACATTCTGTGCTAATTGAAATGTGTGTAGGCTCTTTTTGGACAGACCCTGTAACATCACTGAGGGGGGCACTGTTGAGAGGTTTTAGTTCTGTTGCCAGTTGGTTTGCTATATTTTGAGGGTTAATGGGGGTGCTGTTCATCATATTTGGGAGAGTTTTGGTTACGATTTTTACAATTTCAAAGAGTTCTCTAGGACGATTAATAGCTTTGTTTAGTATGTTTGTGTCGTGGTCCTTCTTTGCCCTGAGAATCATTTCTTTATTAGTTGTTTAGTGCTGCAATGTAGAGATCCTTATGTTCAGGGGTTTTTCTTGCTCTCCATTTTTTCTCCAATGTATGGAGTTCTTTCTTGAGGGTGTGTATTTCTTGTGTATACCATTTTTCTGAGGGCCTATGATAGGTATTGTTTTTAGACGTAGTGGGTTTCGCGGCTTTGCTAATTATAGTGTCTCATCTAGGCCCTGCATTTGTGGGGCAAGTTAGGGAGTAATCTCCTCCAGGAATGCTTCTTTGTCAAAGTGCCTGAATAGTGGGTTTTCATGAAATGTGTTAGAATTTGTGTCTGAGAGGATAGAGGAATTGGAATATCTATTCATATGATGAAATGGTCAGACTATGGGACCTGGGTTGAGGTAGGTGGGGGGGGAGTAATTTGGATGTACAGTGAGAGGCTTTGGGAGGAATATCAGATCGAGGATGTGGCCCTTGATGTGGGTTGGGTGATTGTATGTAAGAAGTCCATTTTTTCCATGAATTCAAGAAATGCAGCTGATTGTTGCAAGGGAAGAGATGTTAAGTTAAAGTCTCCCAGGATGATATGGGGTTTCTTTGTAGGAGAGGTGCAGGCTGATTCAAGTATAGTGATGAGGCTAAAGTGATTGTTGGTGGGTGGTCTGTAGAGGAGGCAAAATGCTACATTTTTATTTTCGATTTTAAATCTATACCATCACAGTTGCTACAGGTGCTGTTTTCTTTTGTTTTATATAAGGACTCCACCACCTCTTCCGGATTCTCTGAGGCAGTTTATATTTAGCTGATTTAATAGGATGGAGTCATGTTCAGTGAGCCATGTTTCTGTTACACAAAGACAATCCGGGTATTCACCTATTAGGATGTCTTGGATTACTGGGATTTTATTTGTTATAGAACATAAATTTATTAATATGCATTTAAAGGGATAATGGATTTTTTACAAGATTGAGTATTAGGGATAGTATTGATGTGGACTAGTTTCTGGTTTTGTTTGCATCTGAGGTGATAGTTTTCACAGTTGTAAAAATGCATTATTTGGCTATGAAATGGATAGTGTTGAATGAAGGGGATGGGGTAGTAGAAGATAGGTTCTTGGTGTGTCAGGAGGGCGCTGGACAGTGCTAAGAGTAGAGAGAGAATGTGTAAAGCACAAGTTAGATTTGTGCGAGCTCTATCATTGTGTACCAGGAGGGGAAGACCGAGTACGTGGGAACAAAGCAGCAGAACAGCAGAGAGTAATAAATATGGAGGAGGAAGATCCCAAGAGAATGGGATCAAACTGATGGAAGGGCGGGCCAGAGGGTTAGTTGAAAGTTAGGTGTACTGTGATGGTTGTGGTCATAGAAGTATTGCTGGAGGACAGACAGACTGAATAGTTCAGTTTAGCAGCAAGAGTGGGTGCCAGACTAAAGAACTGCAGCTCAGTGGAAAGGGGATAATTGGAGTGCAGTTACGATAACAATAAGTATGAGGTGTATAGTGGCAGGTAATAGTTAAATTATAAATATATTAGCAGATGCCCACATGCTTAAGGCTGGATGGAAATAGCGCATTGGAGCTACTTGTGTGGTGGAGAAGAAATAGCAACAATGATATAACTTATGATAGATGGTAATAATCAAGTAATAATCAGACAGCAGTTGACACTCGCAATCAGATGATACAGAAGCAATACAACAATTCCAAATCGACTGAGGGAGTAGATATAACAATAGGTATGTACCTCGTGTGGGCAGGATAATAATCAGGAAAAAATGAGTAGAGGCAGCATAAAAACTAACAAGTATATGGATCTAGGACTAGATACGGGTTGCAGTAACAACAATATGATAACAGTGCAGGGTACATCGATTAAAACATTGTATCTCAGAAGTGTAATAAATACGGTACGAACTTTTAGTATGGTAACAGTATAATCTTAAATTAGATAGCCGGTTGTGCACTGGAATGAAATAGTGGGATCCACGTGAATTCCGTGGGTGGTAATAGAGTCTCCAATGAACTCTGTAGAAATGCTCATCAGTAGAGAATACGGTTGTATTTAGTAAAGTGCAGTTTGCTTAGAAACGATGTGGAGGTACCTAGGTATGAGAAAACGTTATGGTAACTCCAGTCTAGGTTGTGGGAGTGAACTTACTTTCTTGCTTGTTGTCTAATGATGTTCAAGTGGTGTTTGGTGGTCAGGAATAACTTTGCAGGTAATGATTTAGATCCTGCCTAGGGGCCTCACCAAAGGGCCCTCTGGCGAGGCACTCAGGCACGGGCACACCTGGAGCGTGCTTGCTTTTATGGATCCTGAAGGCAGCCCCAACTGGACCTTGGTAGGGGGAGTGGGAGGGGCCTGGAGTTCCCGTTTCGACCCCCGACACTGCAAATTGGGTGCTGTGTCCTGCTGTGGCCGGTGGAGAAGAGGACTTTCCGCTGGAGCATGCTTGCTTTTAAGGATCCTGAAGGCAGCCCTGATTGGGTCTTGGTGGGGGGAGCGGGAGGGGCCTGGAGCTCCTGGTTCCACCCCTGATGCTGCAATCAGGTGCTGTGTCCTGCTGTGGCTGGTGGAGAAGATATAAGCCCTGTGGGGACAGGGAAATACCTACTGCACCTAACTCACATGACCTAAATACTATTAAATAAAAAATAAAAATCAAATAAAAATAATAAATGAGGCTTATAAGAGCTTTATAATTTAGTCCTGCCACAGATATTACTTATTAAGTGTAGGCGAGCAGAAGTCTCTTCCCCTACACCTGCATGAAGTAAAACCTGCAATGAGAGGTATTTTCTATAACATACAGAAACTTGCAAGATAACTCTGGCTCTGCTGCTTTGAAGAGAACTGCTTTTCATGCATCACCAGCCAGCAGAGCAGCCCATCCACTCTTAGTGCCGCTCTTCAACTCTCACAAAGATGCCAGTGCAGTGGTCCTTCACGAAGTAATGCTTCCAATAGAATCAACTTTCAAAAGGCCAGAAAAAAATTAAATACAGATATGCACCACATAACAGCCATTTGTCTAATGTCTGACCGCATATACATCTGAGACCGGAGAATGGAAAGTTGCAGGCGTAGTGGGCGTAACCAGAAGTGATTGCAATTGAAAAGCTGGGCGTATTTACTCACCAATAAAAAGTTTGTCTCCCTGTTTAAAATTCATGCATGATGGCTCCCAAATGCAAAACCAGTTCTACTGATAACAGCAGCAAGATATAAAGGAAGAGTATTGATTTGGAAGTGAAAGAAAAAGTTATTAAATAGCACGACGGTGGAAAACCAATGAATGCTATAGCTCATGATATGGACATGTCGCACTCGATGATAACTATCCTTATGAACAAAGAAAAGATTCTCCAAGCGGTTCAAGGATCAGCTCCACTGAAAGCTACAAGACTAATGAAAATGCAAGGGGGACCTATATTAGATATGGAAAAATTGTTCATGACGTGGATTGAGGACCAAACACAGATGTGAGTTCCTCTCAGTACGTTGACCATCACTGCAAAGGCACAAAGCTTGTTCAAAATGCTCATGGAAAGAGCAGGACCATACTACAATGAGTTCAGTGCTAGTTCTGGGTGGTTCAAGCGCATCAAACGTCATTTTTTTGCCGCATAATGTGAAAGTGAGTGGTGAGTCTCTGAGTGCTGATGTTAAGGCAGCAGCAGATTTTGTCCAAACCCCAGATAAGCGAATTGTAGAGGGAGGTTATTTGCCTCAATTAATTTTTAATGTGGATGAAACTGCCTTATTCTGGAAACGAATGCCTGAAAGGACTATCATCCATAAGGAGGCCATATCAATGCCAAACTTTAAGGCTTATAAAGACAGGGTGACAGTGCTGTTAGGAAGAAATGTTGCTGGCTACAAATTAAAGCCTTTCGCTATTTGGCATAGTGAAAATCCCAGGGTTTTCAAGAACATTAATAAAAATATATTTTCTGTTTATTACAGGTCAAATAGGAAGTCCTGGATGACACAAGTGCTTTTCCAGGATGCCCTCGATTGCTATGCCAGGGAAATGGAGAAGTACTGCTTGGAACAAGGCATACCTTTCACGATTTTACTGATTACCGATAATGCTCCAGGACATCCCCCTTTCATTGGTGACCTCCACAGCAACATCAAAGTTATGTTCCTCCCACCAAACATCACTTCATTAATCCAGCTAATGGACCAGGGGGTCAACTACAGTTTTCATGGCCTACTACCTGAGGAGGACCTTTGCACAGGCTATTGATGCTACTGACAACACTGGCAAGACACTAATGCAGTAATGGAAGGAGTACAATATATACCACTGCATAAAGAACCTTGCCTGGGCATGGGATGATGTGACCCAACAATGCATGAATGGTATATGGGAAAATATACTGAAACAGTATGTGCATGACTATAATTTTTTGAAAAGGATGGAGAATTTCAATAGAATTTAATAGAAATGTTGACGACATGGCAAACAGCATGAACCTCGACATAGACTATGAGGACATTGAAGAACTCCTAGAGGTGATACCAGAAGAACTGATGAAAGAGGAGTTGCTGGAGCTGGAACAAGGGAACAAAAGAACAGAAGAACATAAGATATGCCATACTGGGTCAGACCAAGGTCCATCAAGCCCAGTATTCTGTTTCCAACAGTGGCCAATCTAGGTCACATGTACCTAGCAGTTTCCCCAAGAGACACAAGTTCCACAATGCTTGTACTGGGTCAAGCATTGATATCTTCGGTCACTTCTTAATAATGATTTATGGACCTTTCCTCCAGGAACTTGTCCAAACCTTTTTTAAACCCAGCTACACTAACAGCCTTTACTACATCCTCCGGTAACAAATTCCAGAGTTTGATTACACGTTGAGTGAAAAAATATTTTCTTTTATTAGTCTTAAATAGTTTACCCTGTAGCTTCATTGCATGTCCCCTAGTCTTTCTATATTCTGATAAGGTAAACAATCGATCTACGTTTACCCGTTCCACTCCGTTCATTAATTTATAGACTTCTATCATATCTCCCCTCAGCCGTCTCTTTTCCAGGTTAAAGAGCCCTAACCTTTTTAGCCTTTCTTCATAGGAGTATCCTTCCATCCCCTTTACCATTTTGGTGGCTCTTCTCTGTACCTTTTCTAAAATCGCTATATCCTTTTTAAGATACGGCGACCAGAATTGCACACAATATTCAAGGTGCGGTCTCACCATGGAACGATATAGAGGCATTATAATATATTTTGTTTTATTTTCCATTCCTTTCCTTATCATACCTAGCATTCTATTTGCTCTCTTGGCCGCCGCTGCACACTGGGCCGAGGGTTTTAACATGGTATCCACAATGACGCCTAAATCTTTTTCCTGGGTGGTGGTTCCTAATGTGGAACCTTGCATCGTGTAACCATAGTTTGGGTTGTTCTTCCCTAGGTGCATAACCTTGCACTTCTCCACATTAAATTTCATCTGCCATTTTGATGCCCAATCTTCCAATTTATCAAGATCCTCTTGCAATTTTTCACAATCCTCTTGGGTTTTAACAACTTTAAATAGTTTTGTGTCATCTGCAAATTTGATAACCTCACTCGTTATTCCACTTTCCAGGTCATTTATGAATATGTCAAAAAAGCAGCGGACCCAGCACAGATCCCTGGGGTACACCACTATTCACCTTTCTCCATTGGGAAAATTGGCCATTTAGCCCTACCCTCTGCTTTCTATCTTTTAACCAGTTCCTGATCCACAATAGTACAGTGCCTCCTATCCCATGACTCTTTAGTTTTGCCAAAAGTCTCTCATGAGGGACCTTGTCAAAGGCTTTCTGAAAGTCCAGATACACAATATCAACCGACTCACCTTTGTCCACCTGTTTATTCACTCCTTCAAAAAAACATAACAGATTAATAAGACAAGATCTTCCTTGTCTAAAGCCATGTTGGCTGTCTCCCATTAGGTTGTGACTATCTACATGCTGAGTAATTTTATTCTTTATGATGGTTTCTACCATTTTTCCCGGTACTGACGTCAGGCTCACCGGTCTGTAGTTTCCCGGATCACCCCTGGAACACTTTTTAAAAATTGGTGTTACATTGGCGATCCTCCAATCTTCAGGTATTAGAGATGATTTTAATGATAGTTCACAGATTACTGATAGCAGTTCTGCAATCTCATATTTCAGTTCTTTCAACACCCTTGGATGTATACCATCCGGCCCAGGTGATTTGCTACTCTTCAGTTTATCTAATAGTTGTAAGACATCTTCCCGATGTATCGATATTTCCTTCAATTCTTCCGCACCTTTAAATACCACTTCAGTCATGGGTAACATCCCTACAT
The DNA here is from genome assembly GCA_033557465.1 of Ichthyophis bannanicus. Taxonomy (NCBI): domain Eukaryota; kingdom Metazoa; phylum Chordata; class Amphibia; order Gymnophiona; family Ichthyophiidae; genus Ichthyophis; species Ichthyophis bannanicus. Next base: position 947,516,202 of record CM066035.1, on the reverse strand, counting down.
CTTCCTCAGTAAAGACCGAAGCAAAGAATTCATTCAGTCTCTCCGCTATCGCCTTGTCGCCTCTTAGTGCTCCTTTAACCCCTTTATCATCTAATGGACCAACTGACTCTCTCACAGGTTTTTTGCTACGAATGTACTTGAAAAGGTCTTTATTTCGCGTTTTTGCTTCCGCAGCAAGCTTCTTCTCAAATTCTCTCTTTGCCTGCCTTATCAATGCCTTGCATTTGACTTGCCAGTGCTTGTGCTGTTTCCAGGTTTCGTCGTTTGGCTCTTTTTTCCATTTCCTGAAAGATGCTTTTTTGGCAACAATAGCCTCTCTGACCTCACCTTTAAACCATGCTGGCAGTTTTTTGGACTTCCTTCCACTTTTCTTAAAGCGTGGAATACAGCTGGTCTGGGCTTCCAAGATAGTATTTTTCAACAACACCCAAGCTTGATGTACGTCTTTAACCTTCGCAACTGCTCCTTTTAGTTTTTTCTTAACTGTTTTCCTCATTTTATCATAGTCTCCCTTTCGATAGTTAAAAGGTAGTACTGTGGATTTCCTTACTATCCCTCCTCCACTAATTAAATCAAAGGCGATCATGCTATGATCACTATTGCCAAGTGGCCCCAACACCCTTATCTCTTGCACTAGATCTGGTGTTCCACTAAGGACTAGGTCTAATATGGCTTCCCTTCTGGTCGGTTCATGAACCAGCTGCTCCAAGAAGCAGTCATTTATTTCATCTAGGAACTTTATCTCCCTAGCATGTCCTGACGTGACACTGACCCAGTCGATACTGGGGTAATTGAAATCACCCATTATTATTACTGCGCTGTAACTTTTGTTAGCTTCCTTGATTTCTTTGAGCATTTCATCATCCATTTGGTCATTCTGGCCAGGTGCTCGATAGAGAATAGCCTAAGAAGCAGCAAGGGAAAAGGAAAATGCAGAAGGAGAAGCACAGGTGCAGAAGGGGTTCACTGTTAAGGGGTTAGCAAAATTCTTTGCAGACCTTAACAGCATGCTGAAGAGTACGCAAGAGATGGACCCAAACAGTGAATGGTTTTCATTGATAGAAAGGAATGCTCATGCAGTGTTTGCAGCATATAAGGAAATTTATGGAGAGAAGAAAAAAACTAGGCAAACACTAGACATTTCCTGAAGAAACCAACACCTCCTCAAAAAGAGTCTCAACCAGGTCTTCCAGGACCTGTCATTTTTGGAGACAGTTCATCAATGGAAATTATTCAACCTGATAATCTTCCAGTGGGACACTATGAGGAAGCTAAGGACAGTAAATGTGTATGATCCTGCACCTCTTACTTAAATTGTGTGTGACATAGCCTAATAAAGCAGTTTACATAAACATTTAAAATGTGTACGTATGGGGTTCACACAACATCCGATTCACATAACATCCTATTTCGTAGAATGTATCATGGATTTTAAGTGATACGAGTGTCGTCCAGAAAGTAAAGAACGATTGCACATCGTGCACGGCGCTGACCCCCCACCACTTGCGATTGCGTGCGCCACAGTTAGCTCCCTCCTTCCCTTCAGTGTGAGCCGAGTCTCGTTGCTGTGCGGTCACGCTACTTGTTTTTGCAGTGATTCATAATGGCGGCACCAATCGAAAATCCCGCCAAATGTGAAGTGCGGAGTGTCATTCGTTTCCTGAACACTCAGAAAGTTAAGCCTATTGAAATTTATAGGAAAATCAAAAATGTTTATGGTGATAATGTGATGAACGAGTCATCAGTGAGGAAATGGTGCATTATGTTTAATCAAGGAAGGACCAGCGTACATGATGAAGATCGGAGTGGGAGGCCATCACTTGTTACGGATAAATTGAAGGGAAAAGTCGAAGAAAAGATTCAGGAAAACCGACGTTTCACTTTGGGCATGTTACACGAATCTTTTCCACAAATTTCACGATCGCTCTTACATGAAGTAGTGACAGATCACCTTGGCTACAAGAAAATGTGTGCTCGGTGGGTGCCCAAGACTTTGACAGATGCCTATAAGGCGAATCGCATGGGAGCAGCTCTTGAATTTTTGACTGCATATGACAAAGATGGTGACAAATTTCTTGACCGCATTGTTACCGGAGATGAAACTTGGGTTTCATACAAGACTCCAGAAAACAAGCGTCAATCAATGGAGTGGCATCACACAAATTCGCCCTCAAAACCCAAGAAGGAAAAAACAAATTTGAATACCCGGAAAGTCATGGCAACGGTTTTTGGGACCGAAAGGGCTTAATCCACGTCGAGTACATGCCAAGAGGAGCAACAATAAATTCAGAAGCCTACTGTGAAACTCTCCAACGACTTCGACGCGCCATCCAAAACAAGAGACGTGGAATGCTGTCAGCAAAGGTGGTGTTGATCCATGACAATGCCCGGCCTCATGCATCAGCATGAACACAGCAGGAACATCTAAGGTGGGAAATTTTTGGTCATCCTGCTTACAGCCCTGACTTGGCACCAAGTGATTATCACGTATTCCCTAAACTTAAGGAGTTTCTGGGTGGGAAACAGTTCACAAACGATGAGGAACTCCAGCAGGCAGTGACAGCCTGGCTCAAAAATTTGGCAGCAGATGAGTATAACATCGGCATAGAAAAACTGGTCCCACGCTACAACAAGTGTCTTGAAAACAATGGCGATTACGTAGAAAAATAGAGAAAGGTCCTGTGGCTATGTAAATAAAGTTTTGTGCTGATATCTTTTGTTTTTATTTAACCATGCCAAAACATTCTTTACTTTCTGGATGACCCTCGTACATAGCTGTACAGAGTTGATAATTGGCTGTGGAGGTGATTTGTTTGTTTATTTTTATCTTGGATACTGGACAGCATGCCAACTTTGCAAGCTTTTGAATCGGTGACGTTGAAAAGTTCCATTAATAAAAATCTTGCACAGCTTCTCTACAGATCTCAGGCTAAGAACGCCTGCCTAGTGATAGGCAACATACAAAGTTAAAGAAACATAGAAACATGAAAGCAGAAAAAGACCACATGGCCTATCTAGTCTGCCATTCCATATCAACCACTACAGCAATCCCTTTTTTTCCTTTAGAGATCCTCTGCGTTTGTCCCATGCCTTTTTGAATTCAGACACTGTCCTCATCTCTACCACCTCCACTGGAAAACTATTCCACGCATCTACCACTCTTTCCGTAAAGAAATATTTCCGCATACTACTCCTGAGTCTACCCCCCTTTCACACTCATCCTATGTTCCCTTGTAGCAGAGCTTGCTTTCAATCAAAAGAGGTTTTCCTGTGCATTTATGCCACAGAGGTATTTAAACGTCTCAGTCATATCACCTCTATCCCAACTTTCCTCTAAAGTATACATATTAAGATCCTTATATCCGTCCTCATATGCTTTATAATGAAGACCACTAACCATTTTAGCAGCCACCCTCTGTACTGACTCTAGCCTGTTTATATCCTTTTAAAGATGCGGTCTCCAGAATTGCACACAATACTCCAAATGAGGTCGCACCAAAGACTTATACAGAGGCACTATCACCTCCTTTCTTCTGCTGGCCATTCCTCTCCCTACGCACCCAAACATCTTTCTAGCTTTTGCTGCTGCCTTTTCTACCTATGTAGCAACTTTGGAATTGGAATTGGAATGTTACAAGATGCTCAAGGTTCTATGTTGAATGATGCTGAGAAGATCAAGAAAAGGTGGAAGGAATATACAGAGTTTTTATATGATAAAGATCAAGTGGACCAACAGCCATTTCAACCTATACCTTATGATCAGGAACCATTGGTGATGAAAGAAGAAGTTGAAGCAGCATTGAAAGCCTTATCAAAGAACAAAGCACCAGGCATTGATAGCATTCCCATAGAAGTATTGCAGCAATCTGATGCAGCTGTTACCGTACTTACAAGGCTCTGCCAAGAAATATGGAAGACAACATCATGGCCAACTGACTGGAAAAGATCTGTGTTTATACCAATACTAAAGAAAGGTGATCCAACTGACTGTGGAAATTATCGCACAATCGCTCTGATCCCACATGCCAGCAAGATTCTACTGAAGATTATTCAAAAGAGACTACAGCCATACCTAGAACAAGAACTACCTGAAGTGCAAGCAGGGTTCAGGAAAGGGCGAGGAACAAGAGACATCATTGCGGATGTGAGATGGATCCTTGAAAAGACTAAAGAATACCAAAAGGATATCTATTTGTGCTTTATCGACTATAGCAAGGCTTTTGACTGTGTAAACCATGAGAAATTCTGGGCCACATTAAGAAGCATGGGTATACCAGAACACCTGATCGTTCTCTTGCGTAATCTGTACATTGATCAAGAAGCAACAGTTCGAACGGAACAAGGAGAAACAGAATGGTTTAAAATAAGCAAAGGTGTAAGACAAGGCTGCATACTTTCCCCCTACCTGTTTAATTTATATGCAGAACAAATCATCAGAGAAGCAGGACTGTATGAAGACAACAGAGGTGTGAAGATTGGTGGAAGACTCATCAACAACCTTCGCTATGCTGATGATACCACATTACTGGCTGAAAGTGAAGATGATCTGAAACATTTGCTTCTCAGAATCAAAGAACATAGTCTCAAAATGGGCCTGCACCTTAATGTAAAGAAGACAAAGATCATGACAACTGGCATAATCAACAGGTTCATCGTTGAAGGAGAAGAAATTGAAATCGTGAACAACTTTAACCTACTTGGATCAACTATCAATAAAGAAGCAACAAGCAGTCAAGAAATCAGACGACGCATTGCTCTTGGCAGAATGGCTATGAAAGACCTAGATAAGATTCTCAAGAGCAGAGATGTCTCTCTCCATACAAAGATTCGACTTGTTCAAGCCATGGTATTTTCAATAACATCATATGGATGTGAAAGCTGGACAGTGAAAAAGACAGACAGGAAGAAAATTGATGCCTTTGAATTATGGTGCTGGCGGCGAATACTGTGTATACCATGGACTGCCCGAAGAACAAACCAGTCGGTACTAGAAGAGATCAAACCTAAGCTTTCTTTAGAAGCTCAGATGACAAGACTTCGACTTTCATACTTCGGACACATCATGCGAAGAGAGAGATCATTAGAGAAAGACATCATGCTTGGCAAGATAGAAGGTCAACGCAAAAGAGGAAGGCCAGCAATGAGATGGATTGCTACAATAACAGCAGCTACGGGTACCAGTCTGTCAACAATGAGCCGCCTGACTGAAGACCGAACACAATTTAGGATAGCTATCCAGAGGGTCGCCATGAGTCGACTCCGACTCGACGGCACTTAACAACAACACAGCAACTTTAGCATCATCAGACATAATCACGCCTAGGTCACGCTCTTCTTTAGTGGACAAAAGAACTTCACCCCCTATACTATATTCCTCCCTTGGATTTCTGCAGCCTAAATGCTTGACCTTGCATTTTTTAACATTAAATCTCAGCTGTCTAATTCTAGACCATTCTTCAAGCTTAACTAGATCCCTCCTCATGTTATTTACACATTCCTGGGTGTCTATTCTATTGCAGATTTTGGTATCATCCGCAGAGGCAAACCTTACCCAACAGCTCTTCTGCTATATGAGGTACTCCACTCCCACACTTTGGAACTCTCTCACTGACTATATTAGATCAATCAAGAATCTTCAAACCTTTCGCAAACAGCAAAAAACTCTACTGTTCGCCGAATATTATAATGCCTCTTCATATGCTTTCCCTTTTCCACCCCCCCCCCCACCACACTAACCATGACCCCTGTCCCTCCAATGGCACCAATACACCTTTGTAACATGCTCCTCCACCATTATATACTGTAAATAGTTTGGACTCAGTTGTCATGTTACCATTGTATAGGTATCTAGCTGACATTTTATTTTTTTTATTTACATTCTCTTATATACCGTGCTATTCTGCATCAGTGCGGTTTACATTGAACAAACTGAAATTACATTGAACAGGCCATTATAACTTGGAGATAACTATTTTACAGGGAACATGGGCTATGGAGGGTTAAGTGGCTTGCCCAAGACCACAAGGAACACCTGTGGGACTAGAAACCCCAGTCCTTCCGGCCCAAGGTTGCTGTCCTCTATGGGATTTGAACCCCCGACCTTCCGGCCTGAAGTACCTTGCCCCAACCACTAGGCCACTCCTCCACTATATGTATATAGTTTTCTTGTATCATAGTTATTGATTGTTCTCTGTAACCATTTTTTGGAGTTTTTGTTCATTGTAAACTGCCCTTGATCGATGGGAGAGGCGTGTATAAGAAATGTCTAAATAAATATCACTAACAAAGAAGGACAGATCCCCGGGACACACCACTGGTAATATCCTTCTTCTCAGAGTGAGCCCCATTTACCAATATCCTTTGTCACCTCCCACTCAACCAATTTCTAACCCAAGCAGTAACTTTAAGGTTCATCCCTAGAGTGCTGTTTGTTTGTCACCTGTGAGGAACGGTCTCAAAGGCTTTACTGAAATCTAAATACACCACATCTAGGACTCTCCCTCGGTACAACTCCCTGGTCACCCAGTCAAAGAAATCAATCAGATTTGTTTGACAAGACTTGCCTCTGGTGAATCCATGCTGCCTCGGATCCTGTAATCCGCTGGACTCGAGAAACCTCACTGTTTTCTCTATCAGCAGCGCTTCAATAATTTACTCACCACCAATGTTAAACTAACTGGCCTGTAGTTTTCAACCACATCCTTACTTCCGCTTTTGTGTAAAAGGACCATATTTGCAAATAGATTTCTCTTTCCCTCTTTCTAGTTTAACCCACAGTGCCTCCTCTCTCCCTTTTAAGCTCTGTAGTTCCAAAGCTTTAATATTACTTTTTTTTACATATAGTGCCACTCCTCCTCCCCTTCTTCCTACCTTGTCTTTTCTGAATAAAGCATAACCTGGTATAGTTACATCCCAGTCCTGGTTTTCTGTGAACCATGTTTCTGTAACTGCCACTAAATCCAAGTCAACCTCTCCCATTAAAGTTTCACCATCTGGGATCTTATTCACATGCTACGGGCATTTATACACACCACTTTCCATTTAACCATTTGAAAATTCTGACTTGATTATTCCACAATTCAGCAAAATGATCTGTCTGCCACTCCATAGGAAAAAGTGCCTTTTGTGGCAAAATGCTAAGTGAGTGAAAATTGGGATTTAACACAGGAATATAATTATGGCTAGAACTACAGTAGTACAAGTATAAAAAAAAGAGAAAACATCTATCATTAAAAATGTATAACCTTTCTTAATTAAATGTGCTCCAGTAATATACTGTAACTGAGCGCAATTCCTATATGCCTGATAAAATACTAACTGCATGTCCAATGCCTGCATTTCAGCTCTTAAAAGTGAATTTTCACTCCTTTGAATAGCAAGTATCAAATGTAAAAGCATTCAGAAATGGCTCCCTGACCGACTCCTTTCCTATCTGACTTGTAAGGCTAATTAGGTAATGGTCCAACGGTATCTTTGTCTTTGTTCCCATCAGCGTAAAACCCATCTCTTCACATTGATAAAAATAGACTATACGTGTCTTTCTTAGGTAATCACATCGAGAGAATAAATTTAATATTAGCAAGGATCAAGTGAGCATCAGGCCTCACTGGAAATGGAAAGGGCTTAGAGTAGTAGGATATATAAATCCACGTTAGGTTAATAGCTAAATGATTACATGTAGTGTCTCCTATTACATACTCTTTTTTAAGTGCTGTCAAGTCAGTGCTGACTCCTGCCAACCCAGCAGTCCTGGGTTTTCATGGCAGGGTATGACTAGAAGAAGATTGCCAGGCATTTTCTTCCAAGGCAAGGGAAGGTAAAGTGTCTTGCACAAGGTCACAAGGAGTGCCAGTGGTGAACGAACCCTGATCTCCTGGTTGTTAGGCTGCTGTTCTAACCACTAGGCTACTCCTCCACTCCTCTCTTGTAAATGGAAATTACACTAACCTGGTAATTATAGTTCCTGTAGGATCCAGTTTAGTCCTCCACAATCGGGTAATGCCCCTCCTACTGCAGCCTGGAGACTGGACCAATCAAATCTTCTGTAGTACATATCCAGCAGGAGCTCCCAGAAGCCCCCCAGTGTACTAGTAACAAAGCAAACTTAACGAAGCAACACAACAGATTTTTATTAGGCTATCAATAAACTATGTACTTCCCCCCCTGGAATAACCAACTCCCTCCCCAAACGAGGAAGTCAGGACACTGCATGGCGCCGGTATTGACGCCTTTAAATTTACACCGAGCTTCCCCCAGAAACTAAGGAGCTGACTGAACTCCAAAAGAAAGGGAAGAGCCATAGCGATAAGCACGACTGCCGACAGAGTCCGAACGGGACGAAAACCATCCTACAGGCACCCGCTCGGGACAGCGCGCCGCAAAATCATACAGATAGTCGGGAGGGAAGGAGGACTAAACTGGATCCTACAGGAACTACAATTACCAGGTTAGTGTAATTTCCATTTCCTGTGCGGATATCCAGTTTAGTCCTCCACAATCGGGATGTAACAGAGCAGTTAAGACCGGGCGGGACCTTGCAGGCCGGCGCGCAAAACCGCCGAACCAAAACAAGAATCCCGAGCCGCTGACACATCCAAGCGATAGTGCCTGCTGAAAGCATGCAGAGACGACCAGGTGGCCGCCCTACAAATCTCTGCTGGTGGAACCAGGCTATGCTCCGCCCAAGAGGCCGCCTGAGCCCGAGTAGAATGAGCCCGGAGCACCTCCGGGACCGGCCGCCGCTGCAACAGATACGCGGACGCGATCGCTTCCTTGAGCCATCGAGCAATGGAGGCCTTAGCCGCCGCCTCCCCTTTTTTTTGTACCCCCAAAGAACACAAAAAGCCGATCAGTCTTTCGAAAGGACTCGGTAGACTGCAAATACCGCCGCAGCGCGCGGCCCACATCAAGCCGGAGAAGACTCTTGTCCACCGACTCGACCGAGCATGCCGAAAGCACTGGCAGAAATACCACCTGATTTAAGTGAAAGGGAGACACCACCTTTGGTAGAAAGGAAGGAACCGGACGGAGCACAATCCGCTCCGAAGAGAAAGACAAGAAAGGCTCTCGGCAGGACAGGGCCTGCAGATCCGAAATACGCCGCGCCGAGCAGATGGCAACCAGGAACACCGTCTTCAATGTGAGATCCTTCAAGGACGCCCTCCGCAAGGGCTCAAATGGTTCCCGAACCATAGCCCGCAGAACTAAATTCAAGTCCCACGAAGGAATCACCGCTCTGCGGGAAGGCCGTAAATGAAAAACGGCGGTCAAGAAACGCCGCACATCTGCATGAGCACCAAGAAGGCGGCCCAAGACCTTGCCTCTATAACACGAAATCGCCGCCAGCTGGACCTTCAGGGAACTGGCCCCGAGACCTTTCTCGAACCCATACTGAAGGAAGCTTAACACGACGGGCACAGAGACCGTCGCCGCCCGGACTCCCCGTCGGGAGCACCAGTCCTCAAAAATCCTCCAAATCCGAACATAAGTGAGAGAAGTGGAGGACTTTCTCGCCCGCAGTAAGGTGGAAATCACCGCGGGCGAATAACCCTTCTTTTTCAGCCGAGCCCTCTCAATGGCCAAACCGTAAGCGAGAATCGAGCCACCTGGGGCATCCGCAAGGGGCCCTGAAGGAGAAGGTCCGGCAACGCCGGGAGGCGCCACGGCACGCCGTCTTGAAGCCGGACGAGGTCGGCATACCAGGGCCTCCGGGGCAATCCGGAGCCACCAGCAGCACTCGGCCCCGATGGCACTCGATGCGCTGTACGACCCGGCCGATCAGCGCCCAAGGAGGGAAGACATACAGTAGCCCGGACGTCGGCCACGGCTGAATGAGAGCGTCGAGTCCTTCGGACATTCGCTCCCGTCGTCTGCTGAAGAAGCGACTCGTCTTGGCCGATTGGTAGGTCGCCATGAGATCCATGATGGGCGGACCCCACCGCCGAACTATTTGCGCATACACCTGTGGATTTAACTCCCACTCTCCGGGGTCCACCCGCACTCTGCTGAGGAAGTCGGCCTGGACATTTTCTGCGCCCGCTATGTGCGCCGCCGAGATCGCCGGCAGGCGAGTCTGCACCCAACTGAATAAGGCCGTCGCCTCCGTCTCCAGGGCCACACTCCCTGTGCCCCCTTGGCGATTGATGTACGCCACCGTGGTCGCATTGTCCGACCAGACGCGGACCGCCCGACCCCGGACCAGAGGCTCCAGGGCCAACAGGGCTAGCCTGACCGCCCGCAGCTCGAGACGGTTGATCGACCACGCAGCTTCCCGAGAGGACCACACCCCCTGCGTGAAGCGGGCCTCGCAGTGAGCTCCCCAGCCGGCTAGGCTCGCATCCGTAGTGAGGGGAACCCACAGGGGAGGCTCCAAGGGAATCCCCCGCGTCAGGTTCTCGGAGGAAAGCCACCATCGAAGCGACCGCCGCACTGCCTTCGGACAGGGCAGCCTCTTGTGCAAGGAATCGCACTGGTTGGACCAGCGGCGAAGGAGCGCCCTCTGGAGCGGGCGCATGTGGAACCGTGCCCATGGCACCACCTCCAAGGTCGCCGCCATCGTTCCGAGAAGCCGTAGGTACCACCACGCCGACGGAGCGGGCATCCCCCGAAAGAGTCGGACAAGAGCCCGCAACGCCAGGACGCAGCGCTCGGGGAGACACACCAGTCCCCGAGCGGTGTCGAAGCGCACTCCCAGATACTCCAGGTCCTGCGAGGGACACAGACAACTCTTTCTTTCGTTCACCACCCAGCCGAGAGATCGCAGCAGAGCCACCACCCTGCTCGTGACTCGCAGGCACTCCCGACTGGATTTTGCCCGTATCAACCAGTCGTCGAGATATGGATGGACCAAAATGCCCTCCTTGCGCAAGGCCGCCGCAACGACCACCATCACCTTTGTGAACGTGCGCGGAGCCGTAGCCAAGCCGAACGGCATGGCCCTGAACTGGAAGTGGCCCCACGGAAACGCAAAGCGGAGAAACCGCTGATGAGATGGATGGATCGGGATGTGCAAATAGGCCTCGGTGAGATCGAGGGACGTCAAAAACTCCCCCTGTCGCACCGCTACAATGACTGACCGCAAGGTTTCCATACGGAAATGCGGCACCCGGAGCGCGCGATTCACGCCTTTGAGGTCCAAAATCGGACGCAGGGAATCGCCCTTTTTGGGAACCACAAAATAGATGGAGTATCGCCCGGCGCCTCTTTCCAAAGGAGGAACCGGGATCACCGCTCCCAGCGCTAACAACCGATCCAGGGTCACGCGGATGTCCCGCGTTTTTTGCTCTCCCCTGCTGGGAGACAGAACAAATGAGTCTGGAAGTGGGAACGCAAACTCCAGAGCGTAACCCTCTCCTATAATTTGTAGCACCCAGCGATCCGACGTGATTTGGGCCCAAGAGGAAAGAAAGTCGCGCAAGCGACCCCCGATAATCGGGCCTCCCTCCAGAGCCTGCCTCGCGTCATTGTGACTTGCGCCCAAAAGAAGAGCCCGAGGAAGAGGCGGCTCCGGAGAAGCCTCTGCCGGCTCCCCGGAAGGTACGAAACCCTTGATTACGGGCTCCAAACCTGCCCCGCTGCGAAGCCCACAGGCGGGAGGAACGAAACCTGCGCTGATCCCGAAAGGACCCCCTCGCCGAGGGGGAGGACCTGTTGGACCTTGGCCTATCCTCCGGGAGCCGGCCCCCCTTGGACTCACCGAGATCCTTTACCAACTTCTCGAGAGCCTCCCCAAATAACAATCTGCCCTTGAAGGGCAGCTTACTGAGGCGGGACTTGGAAGAACCGTCCGCCGCCCAGTTGCGCAACCAGAGGGACCGGCGCGCCGCAACCGCGGAGGCCATACTGTTAGCCAACGCGCGGATTAAATCATAAAACAGATCCGCCAGATAGGCCGAGCCGGACTCCAGCCGGGTAACCTCCAACAGGCCCTGCTGGTCTAGCCCGGGGCTCGAGCGCAAATGCTGCGACCATCGCAGACACGACCGAGCCACCCAAGCCCCACAGATAGAGGCCTGCAATGACACGGCATCAGTATCGAAGGTTTGCTTGAGCAAATTATCAATCTTCTTGTCCTGACCGTCCTTGAGGGCAGCCGCCCCCTCAACCGGGATGGTGGTTTTCTTGGTCACTGCGGAAACCGCAGCGTCCACCCGGGGGGACCTGAACAAGTCCCTGTCCTTGTCGGCAAGGGGATAAAGCCGATTCATGGTCCGAATCCCCTTCAAGCCGGATTCCGGGTGCTCCCACTCCGCCTGGATCATATGATCCACCACGCGGTGAACGGGAAAAACCACCTGGGAATCCCTGACTGCCTGAATTAGAGGATCCTCAAGACCCTCCTCCTCCAGGGGCCGCACCGCCGAAAGGTTAAGCGCCTGCAGGGACTCCGTGACCAGAGGAACCAGCTCGTCCCTACGGAACACGCGAATGATCCGAGCCTGGTCCTCCGGCTCAAGGATCTCCCCATCCTCCAACTCCTCCGCTTCAGTCTCGGGATCGCCCTCTGCCTCGGAATCCAGGAGACCTAGGGCGTCCTTCTCCTGTTCCCCCAACCGAAGACGCTTGCCCCCGGGTTGCGAGGTGCATTGAGCCGCCCCAGAGGACCCCGGGGGGAGAGAGGGGGGGCCAAACTGCCGGCAACTGACCGGACCTGCTCAAGTGAAACGCCTGATGCATGAGGAGTACAAAATCCGGGGAGAAATCCATAGGCGGTGCAGCTATAGCCGCCTGCTGGAGCGCAGCCACCGACCCGCTGGCCGGTGGAACCGACCCAGACTGAGGGAGGCTCGGGGAAAGAACACTAACCCCTGAATTAGAAGCATCCCCAGGGGTAGGCTGATCCGGGAGACTCACAGATTGCTCTAACTCTGCAGGCACTGCAGCACAGCTCCTGCAGATGCCAGAGTCAGTCCCTACTGCTCTGCGGGACCCACAAATCACGCACTGGGGCTGGGAAGCCATCCCAAGGCCACCTCTGCCCAGCGGGATAGAATACAACAGTCACAGGGAAGCCCACACCACAGGGGCAATCCTATGCAAATCAGCCCCGATTTGAAATTAAAACTTTTTTTTTTTTTTTTTTTTTTTACAAGAAACAAAATATGCCCCAGACTCCCTGGGGTGCCCTGAGCAAAATCGCCAGCAAGAGGAACCCAAAAACGCCAGGGGAACCTGTGCACAAGTGCTCAAAAGTGCCTCTAAAGCACACTTTTAAAATTCAAAATGGCCGCCGGACTTTTTCACCCGCGGTAAAAAACGGCGCGAAAATACAAAAGCCACCAAATAATATGGAAAAGAACTAAAACGACCCTCTAAGACAGGGCAAACGACCAAATTTAAGAAAAATTGCCAAATGGGCTCAGGAGAGCCTACAGAAATGCTGGCAGCTCTAACAGAGCACTGCACACAAGAAGAAATGAAATGAAAATCTCCTACCAGCTCAGGAACCACCAGGATTCAGCCAACATCTCCCAGTGCCAGCCACTACTGTATCAGGTATGGCTTTACCCCGTACTGTCCAGGGGGAGCTCACCCAGGGCTGTGAAAATTTGCTAGGCAGGAACACAGGAGCCAACAGGTCTGACTTCCCCCTAGTCCCCTGTGGCAGTGCTCCAGAGAGACAGACTTCTTCTTTTGTCTTCCTTTTAAAGATACAGCTAGCTATCAAAGAAATAGCAAGGAAATGCCCCAAAACAAACCCTAAAACAACTAACTAACAAGTGTTGCTCCTGCAATAGTCACTCAGTGTGCCCAGGAGGACACACTTTTACGTCTTCAAGCTGCTAGAGACTGGACACACTGGGGGGCTTCTGGGAGCTCCTGCTGGATATGTACTACAGAAGATTTGATTGGTCCAGTCTCCAGGCTGCAGTAGGAGGGGCATTACCCGATTGTGGAGGACTAAACTGGATATCCGCACAGGAACTATCTTTAAACTAGAATCAGAGGTTATATCACCATTTGAAGCATAACACTATTTTCACAACCCAATAATATCAGAATTTGTTGAGAAAGCACTTTGAATGGCAGAAAAGAAGAGGACTTGACTACCTTTAGTCAATACTTAAAAATTCAACTACCATGCAACAATGACCAACTACTCAATGATGTGAAGTAAGCTTACCTGAAAGAGAAGGTGCTGAGCAGTAACACAGGAGGCAATGTGCAGTACTACTATCACATTTACTAATTTTTTAGCTCAGGCCTTTCCAGTAGTAGTTCAAGGCGAGTTACAATCAGGTTCTAGATGCCACAGTCAGATCAAGTACTGTAAGGCCTTCGCCATATGAAACTGTTCAAAGAAGGTTCTTACTTTCACCGAAGAATCCCTATCAAAACAGCTGAAGTAGCAGCAAAATTTCAGGTTCATAAATCTGCCTCGGAATTTCTGCACATCATCACCAGATGCAGAGAATCAACTGCACACCCATGTGAACTTCCCCCTGGATGTTCTTAGGTTAATGCCAGCACTAGGGCAATTGCTGTTACCAAATCAGAGACATCAGCATCAAATAACTCAAAAGATAAATATTATTTATTTTATTTATTTGCAGTCTCTTTTATACCGCGCTATTCGACATCAGTGCGGTTTACAATGAACATAAGAGTTGCACATCTCAATTTCGTGATTTGTGCTTACAGTGAAACAGGTATAATAACTTGGGTAATTAATTATTATTATTATTATTATTAATTATTATTATTATAATTACTCTTCAGGAGAACATTTTTTCCTATTTTTATTTTATCTTTCAAGGAAAGGATATTTGAAAAAAGGGTATCTGAAAAAAGGCCATCATCCCAACCCAGCACACCTATGCTTTGCTCTGTGCACTTAATGGAAACAATCTATTTTTCCATTGTAATAACTTGAAATATATAAGGAGGTATGCAATTTCAGTAGAATCAGTGTCCATACAGTAAGAGCATCAAGGGCCACATACTTTGCTAGAATTTGCAACCACCTGGACAGTACGTCTTTGTTTATGTATCGGTTAGGAGCTAGAGGTAGCTCCAGAGTGTGTAAGAGAGTTCTGAGAAGAGATGAGCACGTAAGAATGCTGGTAGATATGAAGTTCCTGGGCATCCTGAACTGAACTCATATTGGAGGTAGGAAGCCTTGGAGCTATAGTGAAAAAACATAAAGGGCTCAGGATAGAGGTGAAAGTAACTGAGCACCTAGAGTTAAATAACAGTCCACTGGAAAAGGGAACAAAAACCCAAATTTTTTTTGCAGAGAAGCAGGCAAGTTGGAGGAGAGGTAGAGGAATGAGAAACAGCTACAGTATGGTTTGCCAAGGAAAATAGAAAAGTGAAATTCTGGTTTAGTTGTCAGAACCTGAAATGAAGTGAACTTCAATGCAATTACAAATTCTGGACCAAGGAGTTAAGAAATCAGAGGGTGACAAGAGAGCTTTGTTTACTACAGAAAATGCCTTGATTAGAAGTCATAGGGAAGTACTCACCCAACACTTTAAAGGATCTAGTCAAACAGTCTGTACTCATGAAAAAAAAATAGACAAGCTAGAAGAGGTAACTGCATTGCCATTAGAAATATACCCTGGTTTAAAAGTTGTATCAGAGGGCTCTATGTGGGCTGAATTATTACCCACTAAAAAGCCTAGGGTCAAAGCCTCCGCGACTGTGGAGTCTGAGTGGCCGGACGTCGAGGAGTATGACTGCGAAAATGAGGAGGGGGAGATTCTGGAGCCTGAGGAGCAGTCTAAAATCATCAGGGTCTTTCATAGAGAGGAGCTTCCGGCGTTGATTACGGAGTCCATGCAGCCTGGAGACTGGTATGTCAGAATGATGACATCACTGGATATAGCCTGCTGCTCTCCACCTTCCCTTCCAGTGTAAACTATTAACAAAGCAGACTCAAAGGAGCAACAAATAAGTAGTTTTAACTCATGTAAACAATTAACTCAAGATAACTATGGTATTAGAAACGTTTACAAACCAAGCTTGCGTACACCGTGCCCTGTCACCAAACCCACCAGGCAGATGCGTACGTGCAGCGCAAACAAGGATATTGACTTACCTGTACCAACAGTGCACGTGTTGTCCGACTGCCCCTTCACTGAAAACAAAACATCTGGGCGGGATGGAGGACTGAACTGTCGTCACTCAAGGAACTACAATTACCAGGTAAGTGTAATTATCATTTCCTTATCGTTCCTCCAGTTCAGTCCTCTACTCCTGGGATGTACCAGAGCAGTAATCATTGGGAGGGACCTTTCCAGCCGGAACGCAACACCGCAGCCCCGAAACAAGCATCCCGAGACGCTGCCACATCAAGACGGTAATGTCTACTGAACGTATGAAGAGATGACCAAGTGGCCGCCTGACATATTTCACTCGGAGGCACCAAGCCATGCTCTGCCCACAAAGCCGCTGGCGCTCTGGTGGAAAATAGCATCCTGATTAACGTTGAGGCTAAGATTTATGGTACATGAAGGCAAACCAGCATGCTGTATGTCTGCTGTAGAAGATAACACCTTGTAGTTTAAAACCCATAGGTTGTAGTTTGGATCATAAATAGGAAGAAAAACTGTGCCTAAGGAATTTTAGTGTTCGTTATTACACCTTGGATTAACGAGCAATGATCCATAAGATTGCAGTTTAAAGCCCATAGGCTGTAGATTGGGCCATGCAATGGAGTGAGTGCATTCATATGTATCTTATGCATATTCATTGTTGGTATTCGGATAAAGCGTAGTTACTCACCTGTAACAGGTGTTCTCCAGGAGCAGCAGGAATCAGTCCTCACTTATGGGTGACGTCGGCGCCGACGGAGCCCTCGCGGAGCAATTTTCCCCAGCTTTCAAAGAAAGCCTTTGGGAATTGCAGCGCGCATGCGCGGTCCTCTTCCCGCCCAAGGGTGCCATCTTAGCCAGTCAGATGACATAGCTAAAAAAGACAGCATAAAATTTGCAAAAAAGTAAAGCAGACGATTGCAACTCCAAGGGGAGGAGGGAGGGTTGTGAGGACTGATTCCTGCTGCTCCTGGAGAACACCTGTTACAGGTGAGTAACTACGCTTTCTCCAGGACCAAGCAGGAAGTCAGTCCTCACTTATGGGACTCCCAAGCTCAAGGCTACCGGAGACCCTAAGCACAAAAATGAGCTCCCTCTAGCTCAGCAGCACAGAAGGAAGGATCTTCGCTGAATAATTACCCACCGGTAGCCCACATCCGGGATGGAGGGTAGGAGTTGCTCAGACCTCAAAGAGATTACGGAGGACTGCCTGTACGAAAGCACTGTCCCTGCGGGACTCCCTCTCGAGACAGTAATGGACCGCAAAAGTCTGGCTCGAAGACCAAGTAGCGGCCCGGCAGATGTCTGCCAGCGGAACAGAGCGGAGGTAAGCCACTGACGTGGCCTTTGCCCGAACGCAGTGAGCCGTGACTCGACCTTCCAAGGAGAGTCCGGCCGCCCCATAAGCCCAAGTGATACAGTCCGCTACCCAGGTGGACAGAGTACGCTTGGAGACCGGGAGCCCCAATTTATTGGGGTCGAAAGATACAAAAAGCTGAGCAGCTTTACGGTGCTCCCGCGTACGGTCAAGGTAGAAGTTCAGAGCCCTTCTACAGTCCAGGTTATGGAGGACCGTTTCAGCTCGGCTGGAGTGTGGTCTGGGAAAGAAGGTTGGAAGTACCACCTCCTGATTGATATGAAAAGGGGAGACCACTTTTGGAAGAAATTTTGGGTGAGTCCGTAGGACTACCCTATTTTTGTAGAACCGCGTGTAAGGGGGATCAGACACGAGGGCCTGCAATTCACTTACGCGTCTAGCGGAAGTGAGGGCTATCAAGAACAGTGTTTTCCAAGAAAGAAAACGGAGAGAACAGGTAGCCATATGTTCAAAAGGCGGACAGGTGATCCGCTGCAAAACCACGTTCAGGTCCCAGTCAGGCGCTGGCGGGCGCAGAGGTGGTTTAAGTAGAAGAAGACCTCGGAGAAACCTCGCTACAAGAGGGTCGCTGGAAAGAGGTCTGCCGTCCACCGGTACATGATGTGCTGAAAGAGCACTGAGGTGAACTTTGACGGAGTTGGACTTAAGTCCCAGATTAGAGAGGTATAACAAGTACTGCAGGATCACCGACACCGGGCAGGAGAAGGGATCCTGAGACTGTCGGGCACACCAAACGGAAAAGCGACGCCATTTAAGGGCGTAGCATTTGCGGGTAGAAGGTCGTCGCGAAGCTAGGACGACCTCCTCCACCTCCGCCGGCAGGAGAAGGGGAGCGAGGACTACCCTCTCAGCAGCCAGGCCATGAGGTTGAGAGACCTGAGGTTGGGGTGTAGCAGAGACCCCTGATCCTGAGTGAGGAGATCCGGTTGTAACCCTAGAGGGAATGGATCCTCCACCGCTAATTGCAGCAGGAGCGGAAACCACGGCTGCCTGGGCCAGCGAGGGGCCACCAGGATCATGAGGGCTTTGTCCCGGAGAACCTTGAAAAGAGTCCGAGAGACTAGCGGAATGGGAGGGAAAGCGTACAGAAGGCTCCCCGACCATCAGAGTAGAAAAGCGTCCGCCGCAACCTGAAGGGGGTGTGGCTGACGAGAGCAGAAGCGAGGAAGTTGCCGGTTGTGAGGACTGGCAAAGAGATCCATCGTGGGGAGTCCCCACTTTAGAAAGAGCTTCTGAACTACCAAGGGATCCAGACGCCACTCGTGCGGCTGGAGGATCCGGCTGAGTTTGTCGGCCAGGTAATTCTCTTGGCCTGGGAGATAAACTGCCTTGAGGAGAATGCCGTGACTGACGGCCCAAGAGCAGAGCTTCTGTGCCTCCCGGCAGAGGAGGAAGGAGCCCGTGCCCCCCTGCTTGTTCACGTAGAACATGGCAACTTGATTGTCCGTCTGGACAAGGACGGACTGGTGAGAAGTCAGGTGGGAGAAGGCCTTGAGAGCCAGGCGGATCGCCCTGAGCTCCAGGAAGTTGATCTGCTGAGCAGACTCCCACGTGGTCCAGAGGCCCTGAGTGCGTGCCCCTTGGCAATGCGCTCCCCAGCCCAGGAGGGATGCATCTGTTGTCAGCACCCGGGCCGGCTGAGGAGACTGGAAAGGCATTCCGCAGATCAGGTTCGGCTGCTGAAGCCACCACCGGAGAGACGAGATCAGCGGCTCGGAGACGCGCACTAGGTCTGCTAGGCCGCCTGTGGCTTGTCGCCACTGCTGGCGGAGACACCACTGAGCAGGCCGCATATGCAGGCGGGCATTGGGGGTCACATGGACGGTGGAAGCCATATGGCCGAGCAGTCTCAGGAAGCGCCTGGCGGAGACCAGGGGCTGGCTGCGAAAACGGTCGGCTAGGTCCATGAGCCGTTGAGCCCTGTCGAGCGGTAGGTACGCTCGTGCCTGAGGAGTGTGCAGTCTTGCGCCGATGAACTCGAGATCCTGTGAGGGGAGCAAAGTGGACTTTGCGAAGTTTATAACAAAGCCCAAGTGCTGCAGAAGAGTCACCGTGCGGCGCGTGGCGTTGGTGACCTCCAGAGCGGACGCTGCTCTGATGAGCCAGTCGTCGAGGTACGGAAAGACATAGAGGCCGTGAAGCCGGAGATGGGCCGCCACCACCGCGAGACATTTTGTGAAGACTCGCGGTGCGGAGGACAGGCCAAAGGGCAGTACTCTGTACTGGTAATGATTTCCTGCCACCACAAACCTTAGGTATTGTCGGTGGTTTGGGTGGATGAGGATGTGCGTGTAGGCATCCTTTAGATCCAAGGAGCATAGCCAATCTCCCTGCTGGAGGTAGGGCAGAAGGATTCCAAGGGTAAGCATCTTGAACTTCTCTCGCACGAGGAACGTGTTGAGGTTGCGCAGGTCCAGGATGGGTCTGAGGCCTCCTGTTCTCTTTGGTATCAGAAAATACCTGGAGTAAAAGCCTTGACCTTTCAGGTGGTGGGGCACCGGTTCCACCGCCTGTTCCTGTAGAAGACCTGCTAACTCCTGGAGGAGCAACTCCCTGTGCAGAGGGGGTCGTGGAGGTTCCCCCGGAAAAAAGGAGGGAGGGACCTGGTGGAAGTGGAGAAGATAGCCTTCTCGCACGACTTGAAGCACCCAGGCATCTGAGGTGATGCTGGACCACCTGCGGGCGAAGTGAACCAGCCGGCCTCCGGTGCTGGGAGGAACCAGCGGGGGGGGAGAGGCTATGCTTAGTGAGTCAAAAACCCCCACCCTGCTGAGCAGGGGCTGGTGGTGCAGGCTTGGGGGCTTGCTGCCTATGGGACCCGTTACCCCGTCCCTTGGCCTGCTGGCCCTGTTGGGGAGCTGCAGGGGCCTGATAATGGGGGTATTGTTTGTAGGCAGCCGCCTTCCTCGGGTAAAAGGACTTCTTTCCCGAGCCCTTCTTTTTCTGGGAAGGGGCGGAGGTCTTCCTAGAAAGCCTAGTCCTGGTGAGAGTCTCCGTCTCAATTTGTGCAGCCTTTTCAGCCATGGGCTTGCCAAAGAGGTTTTCGCCTCGGCAGGGGACATCGACCAACTTGTCCTGCACCCAGGGCTCGAGGTCAGATGACTGAAGCCAAGCCTGTCGGCGGGCACCGATGCCGGCTGCGGCCACTAGAGCCGACGCTTCAAAGCCATCGTAGGCTGCTCGGGATATGAATTTTGAGCATTCCCGAATACCAGTGGACAAGGCCAGGAACCTCCGCAAGGGTTCCTCGGACAAACCAGCGGAGAATCCGGCTAGCTCTTTAGCCAGGTCTCGGAGATACATGCCCATGTATAGCTGGTAGGTCTGGACACGACACGCAAGCATAGAGCCCTGGAAACACTTCTTGCCAAGGCCATCCAGGTTACGGGCCTCCCTGCCAGGAGGCACCGAGGAGTGCATCTTCTGGCTCTTAAGACGATGCATGGCCGATTCCACTACCATGGAATGGTGTGGCAGCTGTGCTTTTTGGAAGCCAGGGCTCTTGCGGACCCGATAGATAGAATCGACCCGCTTGCTCAGGACCGGCGAGGTGGCCGGACTCTCCCACATGCGGAAGAGTAGTCGTTCCAGCATGGGAGGAACCGGTACAGTAAAGTGTTCCCTTGCGGGAGAGTCATACTGGAGGGCGTCGAGCTCTTCGGCTCGAGGCTCCTCCTCGGGGTCCGCAGGGAAGGCCAAAGCCTTGGCCATATCCCTGACGAAGTCCGAGAACCGGGCATCCTCCGGAGGGGACTGCTTCCGAGGCTCGGACTCCGGTGAGTCCGAGGGGACACACCGAGTCCGGAAAGAATCAGGCGACTCTTCCTCTTCAGACTCCCAGACCGACTCCGACGAGGACTCGGTGGGGTCGGCCCGGGCAGGGTGCGGCGCCTGCTGCCCCGACGCCGAGGGAGTCGGCGTCGGCGACCTCGGTCCCGAACGGGAGGCCGAGGGTGACCTCGACCGAGGATCGACTCGAGTTCGCATCGACTCGAGGATCGGCTCGGTCTCCGGGGTCGACTTGGACGTCGACGTCCCGGCGGTCGGGGCAGCGGCGCCAGCGAGCAGTGCCCGCTGCTGGTCCATGAAGGCAGACAATCTGCTCTCCAAGGCCGTCAACCTGAGTCCGAGCTCAGGTGACCCAGCAGCCCCCGACTCGGGCCCCGACGGCGTCGGGCCCGACGTCGGCTGTCTCGGAGGCGAGTCCAGGAGGACCACAGGACTTACCCGAGCAGGCAGCTCCGACTCCAGGCGAGGACGCTTCGTGAGATGCTCCTTCTCCAAGGACCCGGGACGGCTATCGGGGCTATGCGACCTGGCCCTCGCGGAGCCAGGAGCGTCCACCGACGCCGCCCTCGCGGGTTTCACCTTACGACGATGGTCCCCGGAGGGAGAACCCCTGTCGGAGGAACTCCGGCGACGGTCCGAGCTGGAACCTTTGGACGCGGAGGCCTCCGACGAGGTCCGGGTACGGCTGGGGTCAGCGAAGATCCTATCCCGCTGATGCCGCCGACTTCTCAACGCTTTGGAGGACATTTTGCCACAGGGCCCACAGATCAGTTCTTCATGATCCGGGCCCAGGCAGCGGAGGCAAAAGTCGTGTGTGTCAGTTAGTGACATATTTCGGTCACACTGACCACACCGCTTGAAACCACTGGCAGCCATCGGGGGAAAAAGGGCCCCGGCGAGGTCAAAGGACCGGGCTGCCAGGGAAAAACCGAAACGAAAAACTGACTAAGTCAGAAAAACCGAAAAATAAGAAGAGGACTCGAGACCGGCGTCGCGAGTCCGGCGGGAAAAAGACCGGCGTCGAACCGAATGGAAAAAAAAAGAGAAATACTGAAGAAAATCAACTTTTTCGCGGGGACACGACGGGTACGTCTGTAGGGCTCCGCGGAAAAAAGAAGACTGGCTAAGATGGCACCCTTGGGCGGGAAGAGGACCGCGCATGCGCGCTGCAATTCCCAAAGGCTTTCTTTGAAAGCTGGGGAAAATTGCTCCGCGAGGGCTCCGTCGGCGCCGACGTCACCCATAAGTGAGGACTGACTTCCTGCTTGGTCCTGGAGAATCAGACTGGCTAAGGGATACATTAGGACCAGCTTGAGAAACACTGCTCACCTCTTTTCTTGGGGTGACAAGCCTTGGCATTTACTTATCTTTTTACATCAATATTCTGGGGAGAACTTTGCATTTTAGTAAATGCTGATAGCAAAGAGACCAATGCAATGTGTTTGCACATGAGATACTAGTATAAGGGTATCCTAGAATGTCCCTTAATCACGTAAGTGTTTCAAAATACTCTCAGAACTTAAGATAAGCCATACTGGGTCAGACCAAGGTCCATCAAGCCTTTTCCAAGTCACAAGTACAAAGCAGTTTCCCAGACACACAGGTTCCACAATATTTATTATTGGGACAAGCAGTGGATTTCACGGGTCCTCTTTAATAATGGTTTATGGACCTTTCCTCCAAAACTTGTTCAAACCTTTTTAAACCTGGCTACACTAACAGCTTTTATTACATCCACCGGTAGCAAATTCCACAGTTTGATTACGTGTCGAGTGAGAAAAATATTTTCTCTAATTAGTCTTAAATAGATTACACTATAACTTCATTGCATGTCCCCATGTCTTTCTACTTTTTGATAGTATAAACATCGATCTATGTTTACCCGTTCCTCTCCATTCATTAATTTATAGACTTCTATCATATCTTCCCACAGCCATCTCTTTTCCAGGTTGAAGGGGTCTAACCTTTTAAGCCTCTCCTCACAGGTATCCTCCCAAACCCTTTACCATTTTGGTGGCTCTTCTCTGTATCTTTTCTAATTCCGCTTTATTATTTTTAAGATAAGTCAACCAGAATTGCACACAATATTCAATGAGCAGTTGCACCATGGAACAAAACAGAGGCATTATAACATCCTTTGTTTTATTCTCCATTCCTTTCCTTATGACTCCTAGCATTCTATGTGCCTTCTTGGTTGCCGCTGCACACTGGGTGAAGGGTTTCAACGTATTATCCACAATGCCTAAATCTTTTTCCTGGGTGGTGGTTCCTAATGTGGAACCTTGCACAGTGTAACCATAGCTTGGGTTGTTCTTTCCTAGGTGCACAACTTTGTACTGTCCACATTAAATTTCATCTGTCATTTGAACATCCAGTCTTCCAATTTATCAAGGTCCTCTTGCAATTTTTCACAATCCTCCTGGGTTTTAACAACTTTGAATAATTTTGTATCATCTGCAAATTTAATTACCTCACTTGTTATTCCCATTTACAGGTCATTTACAAATATGTTAAAAAGCAGTCCCAGCACAGATCTGGGGTACTCGACTATTCATCTTTCTACATTAAGAAAGTTATCTTTTAACCACTTCCTGATCCCTCAATAGTACAATGCCTCCTATCCCATGACTTTTTAATTTCACCAAGTCTCTCTCATGAGGGACATTGTCAAAGGCTTTCTGAAAATCCAGATATACTATATCAACCGGCTCATCTTTGTCTACCTGTTTATTCACACCTCCAAAAAAATTTAATAGATTGGTAAGACAACACCTTCCTTGGTTAAATCCATGTTGGCTTTCTCCCATTAAGACATGACTATCTACATGTTCAGTAATTTTGTTCTTTATAATGGTTTCTACCGTTTTGCCCAGTACTGAAGAGTGTACAGATTTTAAAGACACCCAACTAGAGAGGTGTTTTGCTGAGAAGCCGAGGAGGATAAATTCTTTCCATGTAGCTCTCCTCCAGGGAACGTTGCTCAGGATCAGGAGAGGCATGCAAAGACCTTCAAGAAAAGGGCATAAAGACTGGAGTCCAAGAAGATCTCAAGTGAAAGAATCAGGTGATCTTAGTGAACTTGTTCTATTATTATTATTATTATTATTGAGCATTTATAAAACATTACCACGCATATGCAGCACTGTACAGACAAAGAAAAGACCGTTCCTGCTCATCAAGCTTACAATCTAAAAGGACAGACATACAGTTGTACAAAAGGAGAGTGACAAAAGGGGCAATAAGGACCTGAAACATAAGGATGGGGATTATGAGCCAAAGGCAGTCTCAAAGAGGTGCATCCTCAGTCTAGACCTGAAGAATATGAGGGAAAGGATTTGATGCAGGGAAAGGGGTACGTTATTCCAAGCAAAAGTGGCAGCAAGATCAAAGGAGCGAAGCTGAGAGTTAGCAGAAGTAGAATGTGGCATGGAGAGAAGAAAAGCAGAACATGAAGAAAGAGAGGGGATGTAGAGAGAGGAGATAAAGAGGAGCAGCAGAGTGAATGCACTTATATGTGAGAGTAAGTAATCTGAACTGAATACGGTAATGGATAGTGAGCCAATGAAGGGACTTGTCAAGTGTTCTAGTGGTATTTTTCTCATCTCGAGTTGTACCACTCCCTCCCTTACTCTCATCCCTCTCTTTCATGGCCTCATGCTTATGTCCGCTGTGCACCTTCCTCCCTCCCTCGCCTTCTCCTCCTCCTCTTCCAGTGGAGATTACCATATTTATATGGATTAATTATGCAGAGCAGAAGAAAGCTGGAATATACGTGAACCTGCCACTGACATTTCTGCATGTATATATTGCACCAGGAGCTGGTTAGTGTATGTTGCAACATAGGAGCTAACCTTTCAAACCATCAAGGGTTGAAACTCAACACGTTACACTAAGGAGAAGTCTGGTCAATATTGAGGGTGCTCAAACACTCCCCAAGTTGCCACCTATGTTTTGGAACATCCTCAGAGAAGGACCTTTCAAGAACTGTATGAAGCCTTCACTATAAGTGAGGGTAAGTTTGAGTTCCTGCTTGGATGGTGGGAATCAATGACTTTACCCAGGTACCAAATATTTGTAGATTTACAGAGTTGGGAGAATCTCCAAAAGAACGCCCCTCTTCCTCCCTTCTCTCTTTCTGTGGATGACACTACACTCCTCCACATTTCCTCAGCTCACAACTTTGGGGTCACCTTTGACTCTACTCCCTCCTTCTCTGTGTACATCCAATAGATAGCAAAAACCTGTTGCATCTTTCTCTATATCAGCAAAATCCATCTCTTCCTTTCTATTCACACTACTGAGACCCTTATCCACTCACTAGTCACCTCCCGTCTTGACTAATGTAACCTGCAATCCTTGCTGGTCTCCCTCTGCATCATCTTTCTCCCCTTCAATCTGTTCAAAGCTCAACTGCAGGGCTTATCTTTCGCCAGTGTCACTATGCTCATGTAACCCCTCTTCTCAAGTCACTTCACTGGCTCCAAATCAGTTTCCACAGCCAATTCAATCTTCTCCTACTGACCTACAAGTGCATTCATTCTGCGGCTCCTCACTACTTTTCCTCTCTTAGCTCACTCTACAGTCCTTCTTCGGAATGCTGCCCCTTTGGCAGATCCCTTTTATCTGTGCCCTTCTGTGCCACTGCCAACTCCAGACTTCGTTCATTCCATCTTGCTGCTCCATATTCCTGGAACAGTAGAAACATGACGGCAGAAAAATACCACATGGCCTATCTAATCTGCCCTTCCATATCAACTACAATACTCCCCTTTATACCTTTAGAGGTTCTCTGTGTTTGTCCCATGCTTTTTTGAATTCAGATACTGTCCTGAAATCCACCATCTCCACTGGGAGACTATTCCATACATCTACCACGCTTTCCATAAAGAAATATTTCCACATATTACTCCTGAGTCTATCCCCTTTCACCCTCATCCTATGTCCCTTCACAGCAGAGCTTACCTTCAACTGAGAGACCCTTCTGTGCATTTATGCTACGGAGGTATTTAAATGTCTCTATCATATCACCACTATCCAGCCTTTCCTCTAAAGTATACATGCTGAGATCTTTAAGTCTGTCCTCATATGCTTCATAACAAAGACCACTAACCATTTTAGTAGCCACCCTCTGCATTGACTCCAACCTCCCTATATCCTTCCGAAGGTGTGGTCCCCAGAATTGCATATAATACTTCAAAGGATGTCGGAAAAGAGACTTATAAAGGCATTATCACTTCCTTTTTTCTGCTGGCCATTCCTCTCCCTATACACCCAAGCATCCTTCTGGCTTTCACATTCACCTTTTTAACCTGTATAGCTACTTTAAGATCATTAGACACAATTACGCCCAGGTTCCGCTCTTCTTTTGTGGACAGAAGTACCTCACTCCCTACATTGTACAGCTCAGTTGGATTTTTGCAGCCCAAATGCATGACCCTGCATTTTTTAGCACTAAATTTTAGCTGCTGTATTCTAGATCATTCTTCAAGTTTAGCTACATTCCTCCTCATATTGTCTACTCTATGGCAGATTTTGGTGTCGTCTGCAAACAAGCAAACCTTACCTGACAGTCCTCCTACAATATCACTAACAAAGATGTTAAAAAGAATCTGACCAAGGACAGATCCCTGCGGCACACCACTTTTAACTCCTCAGAGAGCTCCATTTACCTGTACCCTTCGTCACCTCCCACTCAACCAATTTCTAACCCAATAAGTAACTTTAGATTCCTAGGGTGCTCAGTTTGTTTATAAGTCACCTGTGTGGAACAGTGTCACAGGCTTTACTGAAATCTAAATACACCACATCTAAGGCTCTCCCTTGGTCCAACTTCCTGGTCACCCAGTTAAAGTAACTATCAGATTTGTCTAACAAGACCTGCCTCTGGGAATCCATGCTGCCTCGGATCCTGCAATCCACTGGACTTCAGAAACCTCACTATTATCTCCTTTAGTAGCCTTTCCAATAAGTTACCAACCACAGAGGTTAGACTAACCGGCCTGTAGTTCTCAATGTCATCCCTACATCCACTTTTGTGTAAAGGGACCACATGGGCCTCTCTCTAGTCCTCTGGCACCACTCCCAACTCCAAAGAGGCACTGAAAAGGTCAGACAGCAGAGCCGCTAGAAAATCCCCAAGTTACTTCAGTATTCTTGGATGTATCCCATCTGGACCAAAGGCTTTGTCTAATTTTAGTTTAGCTAGTTCCTCTCAAATACAGTCTTCTCAAAATCATTGGAGATTCCCGTCGCTTCTGTTGCTATTTGAGGGTGTATTCTGAGGTGCTGAACACAGAACAGAAATATTTGTTAAGCAATTCTGCTTTATCCTAATCAGTTTCTGCAGACTCAAGGGTGCAGGGGAGGAATATGTAGAAGCTGATAAGGATAAAGTGGAATTGCTTAACAAATATTTATGTTCTGTGTTTACAGATGAAGAACCAGGAGCAGGACCTCAGAAAACACCCACAAACAGGAACAGAAGCGAGGGACATCTTGAACAATTTTCAGAAGACTGTGTTCATGAGAAACTAGCTCAACTTAAAGTAGACAAAGAGATGGGACCGGATGGGATACACCCTAGAATACTGAGGGAACTTGGGGACGTTCTAGCAGCTCCACCGACTGACCTTTCAATGCCTCGTTGGAGTTGGGAGTGGTGCCAAAGGACTGGAGAGAGGCTCATGTGGTGCCTTTACACAAAAGCGGAAGTAAGGATGTGGTTGAAAACTACAGGCCGGTTAGTTTAACTTTGGTGGTGAGTAAATTATTGGAAACGCTGCTGAAAGAGAAAATAGTGAGGTTTCTGGAGTCCAGCGGATTACAGGATCCGAAGCAGCATGGATTCACCAGAGGCAGGTCTTGTCAGACAAATCTGTTTGATTTCTTTGACTGGGAGACCAGGGAGTTGGACCGAGGGAGAGCCCTAGATGTGGTGTATCTAGATTTCAGAAAGCCTTTGACACTGTTCCTCACAGGCGACTTATAAACAAACTGAGCACCCTAGGGATGGACCCTAAAGTTACTGCTTGGGTTAGAAATTAGTTGGGTGGGAGGCGACAGAGTACAAGTAAATGGAACTCACTCTGAGGAGAAGGATGTTACTAGTGGTGTGCCCCAGGAATCTGTCCTTGGTCTGATTCTTTTTAACATCTTTGTTAGTGATATAGTGGAAGGGCTGTCGGGTAAGGTTTGCCTCTTTGAAGATGATACCAAAATCTGCAATAGAGTAGACACCCAGGAAGGTGTAAATAACATGAGGAGGGATCTAGCTAAGCTTGAAGAATGGTCTAGAATTTGGCAGCTGGGATTTAACGTTAAAAAATATAAGATCATGCATTTGGGCTGCAGCAATCCAAGGGAGCAATATAGTATAGGGGGTGAAGTACTTTTGTCCACTAAAGAAGAGCGGGACCTAGGCGTGGTTGTGTCCGATGATCTTAAAGTAGCTAAACAGGTAGAAAAGGCAACGGCAAAACTAGAATGATGCTTGGGTGCATACGGAGAGGAATGGCTAGCAGAAAAAAGGAGGTGATAATGCCTCTGTATAAGTCTTTGGTGCGACCTCATTTGGAGTATAGTGTGCAATTCTGGAGACCGCACCTTCAAAAGGATGTGAACAGGATGGAGTCGGTGCAGAGGGTAGCTACTAAAATGATTAGTGGTCTTCATTATAAAGCATATGAGGACAGACTGAAGGATCTTAATATGTACACCTTAGAGGAAAGGCGGGATAGAGGTGATATGATTGAGATGTTTAAATACCTCCGTGGCATAAATGTTCAGGGAGAGAGCCTCTTTCAATTGAAAGCAAGTTCTGCTACGAGGGGACATGGGATGAGGGTGAAGGGAGATAGATTCAGGATTGATATGCGGAAATATTTCTTTACGGAAAGAGTAGTGGATCCGTGGAATAGTCTCCCAGTGGAGGAGGTAGAGATGAGGACAGTAACTGAATTCAAAAAAGCATGGGACAAACAGAGGATCTCTAAAGGTAAAAAGTGGACTGTTGTAGTTGTTGATATGGAAGGACAGACTAGATAGGCCATGTGGTCTTTTTCTGTCATCATATTTCTATATTCCTCCCCTGCACCCTTGAGTCTGATAATACCACTTTTGTCCTGCCTCCTCTCACCAACATATCTGAAAAATATCTTATCCCCACATTTCATTGCATTGACTATTTCTTCTTTTTGTACCTTTGCTTTCCTGAATACTTTGCTAACTTCTCTTAAGTTTTTCCAAATATAGATGCCCATCTTCCTCTCTCTGTGATCTCTTGTATTTCATGAAAGCTACTTTTGAGAATCATAGCAGCCTCATTTTCCTTTTACATTTATTTACCTTTCTAACAAAAAGATTTGTTGCCTTTAAAATATTCCCTTTCAGTTTTGCCCACTGTTTTTCTACATTCCCAAGCTGTTCCCATCTTGCTAACAACTCTCTGAGGTATTGTCCCATCTTGGCAAAGTTAGTTTTCCTAAAGTCCAAGGCCCTCACTTTTGAATGGATTTTAGCAGTCCTAGTACTAATACTGAACCATACCATCTAGTGATCACCAAATGAGAGTTGATCTCCCACTGTAACATCAAAAACACTTTCCCCATTGGTAAGCATGAAGTCCAGTATGGCCCCATCACATGTGGATTCTGTTACCAGTTGACTGAATAGTTCTCCCTGAAGAGAATCCAGGATCTCCTTATTTCTAGAAGACATCGCAGCAGGAATGTGCCAATCTACATCTGGCATACTGAAATCACCTATCTGTAGCACTTCTCCTTTCATGGCAATATTATGTGTATTAAATCTTCATCCACTTCTACCCCCTGTGATGGGTATCTGTATATAACTCCAATGCAAATGGATTTCCCTCTTCCTAGTTTAACTCACAATGCCTCCTCTCTTTCTTTTAAGACCTGCAATTCTTTAGCTTTAACATCTTTATTTCTTTAGCTAGTTTTATATACCACCAATCTAATAGTCTAGGCGGTTTAAAACAAAGTGTATACAGAGAACATTAGAACAAAGGTATATTAAATTACAATGAAAAGTTAAAGTTAGCAACTAAGTATCAGCATTTGAGAAATGTTCTAAAAACAGATGTGTCTTTAGTTTTTTTCTTAAAATCAATCAAGTTTATAATAAATAAATAACTAAGTTATTGGTGGCACGGAGATCATCCGGGAGAAGATTCCAGAGAGCCAGAGCAAAGAGGGTGAAGGCTCTCTTTGAAGTTGTGGAGGCCATCTTAGCATTGAGTGATGGCATCAGTAGCATGTTTAGAAAGTTAGACCTTTTGCTTCTGCTGTCTGGAGTTCTTTGGTTAAGAGATTGCAGATACACAGCAGATAAACCATGCAAAACCTTGAAGGTAGTAAGTAGGGCTTTGAATTTGATTCGTTGGTACATAGGTAGCCAATGTAGTGTCTTGAGGAGTGGAGTAATATGATCTGAATTCAAAGCGTTGAAGAGC
This sequence comes from Ichthyophis bannanicus, assembly GCA_033557465.1. NCBI lineage: Eukaryota > Metazoa > Chordata > Amphibia > Gymnophiona > Ichthyophiidae > Ichthyophis > Ichthyophis bannanicus. The sequence continues at coordinate 947,485,529 of CM066035.1, read as the reverse complement.
ATATGAGCAGCTGTATTCATGGCTAACTGGAGGGGAAGGATGGAGTATTTGGGTAAGCCTTGAAGTGAGAGGTTGCAATAGTCTAATAGAGGTTGCAATAGTGGAGTAGAGGAGTGGCCTAGTGGTTGGGGCAAGGTACTTCAGGTTGAAAGGTCGGGGGTTCAAATCTCACTAGAGGACAGCAACCTTGGGCCGGGAGGACTGGGGTTTCTAGTCCCACAGGTGCTCCTTGTGGTCTTGGGCAAGCCACTTAACCCTCTATAGCCCATGTTCCCTGTAAAATAGTTATCTCCAAGTTATAATGCCCTGTTCAATGTAATTTCAGTTTGTTCAATGTAAACCGTCTTGATATCATGAAAGGCAGTATATAAGAAATGTTAAATAAATAAATAAATAAAATAAATAGTCAAAATGTGGGAAGATAGCAAAACAGAGCACTACCTCTACAAAATGTGGGAACAGAGCAAAAATCATGTGGTTCGAGGAGTGGTCTAAGATGTCGTATGCTTCTTAGCGTATAACAGATGCTTTTCATGGTGTTATTTATGTGCGATGGAAGATTGAGATGTTTATCCAGGATAATACCTAGGTAATGAACTTCAGATTTGACTTGTAGTTGGATGTTATCAATGGAAATAAAAGGGGGTAGTGTAAATTTAATATGTAGATAACTTCTGTGATGTAGAGAACTTCTGTTTTTTTATAGTTTAAAAATAAATAGTGCTGAGTAAGCCAAAGTATAATGGAGTGAAAACAATTGCTCAGGTTCAAGAATTCAAGACTGGTAATATTAATGGAAGCATAAAGCATTACATCATCAGCATACAAGGTGGAAGAAAATGTTAAATCCCTTTATGATGGAACAGATTGGATAGTAAGGATGATAAATTGGATCCTTGTAGTACTCATTGATACTGTGTGAACGCAGAAGATTGTTCAGGTCCTATTTTGACTCATAACTGTCAATCTGCAAGGTATGATCAAAATCAATTTAGGATAGTGCTTCTTAGTCCCAGATCATGTAGGCGTTTGATGAGTAAGTTGTGTATAACTGAATCAAAAGCAGCCTTGATGTCAAGGAAGATAAGGATAAAACCTGAGTTGGGCTTATCTAGGCCTAGTATGAGATTGTCATTTAGAGCTGCTAGTAGTGTTTCAACTCCATGTTGTGGTCTAAACACAAATTAATGTGGGTCAAGCAGATAATGTGTATCAATATGGTCTTGGAATTGAATCAAAACAACTTTTTCTATTAGTTTCGCTAAGAAAGGCAAGCTAGCAATGGGGCGGTAGGCGCTTTGTTGCAATGGATCTAGAGCTGCACCTTGTTTGACTGGGTGGATGGAAGTCATCTTTAATTCATGGGGCATATAACCTTGTGTTAATGACATATTAATGATGTGGAGTAACACCGATGATACGAGGGTTGCTCAGAAAGTAATGCCCCACATGTTTTTTCTCAGTCTAGAATAAAGATAGAGGTGTGAAATTGAAAGGGTAGTAACTTAGAACTTCAAAGGACACGTGTGTAATTTTACAGTTGTCCGACAAATAGCGAGGCAGTAGTGATCCTTCAAATGGCGTCTGTGAGTGACACACGGTACAAACAATGAGCTGTAATTGAATTCTTAGTGGAGGAGAAAAAGTGTGAGAAACATTCACAAACGGTTGTGTGCTGTGTATGGAAGTTCTGCGGTAGATAGGAGCACCGTTGGACAATGGGTGAAGAGAGTAAAGGCTTCCGGAAGTGGTAAAATGGAACTGGTAGATCGGCCGCGGTCTGGGCGTCATGCCTCAGCCACCAGTCCAGACAAGTTGCAGCACGCTGATGACATCATTTGTGCAGATCGGCGCATCACGAGTCGGGAATTGTCCGCACAGCTTTCCGTTAGTAGAGGTAGTGCAATGGCAATTATTGACTCTCTGGGATATTCAAAGGTGTGTGCAAGCCACACCGCAACAGCTTACAGCATTTTAATGTCTGCTGGCAGCTATCGAAGGGCGCTGCAACTTGTCTGGACTGGTGGCTGAGGCAGGACGCCCAGACCGCGGCCGATCTTCCAGTTCTGTTTTACCACTTCCTGAGGCCTTTACTCTCTTCACTCATAAGAACATAAGATATGCCATACTGGGTCAGACCAAGGTCCATCAAGCCCAGTATCCTGTTTCCAACAGTGGCCAATCTAGGTCATACGTACCTAGCAGTTTCCCCTGATCCAACGCTGCTCCTATCTACCGCAGAACTTCCATATGCAGCACACAACCATTTGTGAATGTTTCTCACGCTTTCTTTCTCCTCCACCAAGAACTCAATTACAGCTCGTTGATTGTACCGTGTGTCACTCACAGACGCCATTTGAAGGATCACTACCATCTCACTATTTGTTGGACGACTGTAAAATTACACGTGTCCTTTGAAGTTCCAAGTTACTACCCTTTCAATTTCACACCACTATCTTCATTCTGGACTGAGAAAAAACATGTGGGGCATTACTTTCTGAGCAACCCTCATAATTCTTTTTTAGCAGCTTTGATCCAATTGACCGGGCATGGGTCGAGAGGGTAAGTGGTGGTATTGATGTTAGAAATGATTTTTTCCAGATGGTCAGCATGAGAAGGAATCACAGACTATTTGTGAAGCCAAAGTTGTAAGGTCTTAAAAAAGCAAATTTGCTGATATGAAGTGCATGGCAAGGTTTGATAGTAGTCTGCTATTGATTGTGGGGTTATCTCTAGATCATTCTTCCGCTGAAGAGGGTCTTTAAAAAGTATTCTAACTAAATCAAACAGCTCCACACCACCACCATACCACCTCCCCTTCTTCTTACCCTGTCCTTCCTGAATAAAGTATAGCCTGGTATTATTACATCTCACAGTTATGGTTTTCTGTGAACCATGTCTCCGTAACTGCCACTAAATCCAAATCAGCCTCTTCCATTAAAGCCTCAACACCTGGGATCTTATTTCCCATGTAACAGGCATTTATAGACACCACTTTCCAGATGCCTGTGCGTCAGGCCACTTCTCTAGTCCTATTCAAATCCAGGCTAAAAACCCACCTCTTCGAAGCCGCTTTTTGATCCTGATGCTACTCACTTTCTTGTCCACTTCTTATGTCTATCTTAGCATACTCTAGGCTCTAGTTTTCACTGTGTGTTTTGTCTTGATTAGATTATAAGCTTTAATGAGCAGGAACTGTGTTTTACATTTATATGTACAGTGCTGCACTATACAAATGACTAGTAGTAGAAGTAGGCATCACCCCAGTGTTTTATATTCAGCGTTGAAGACTCAATGACTGAAAAGTAAAATTGTTTATCTGTAACAGTTGTTTCTAGTAGACAGCAAGGTTAATAAAGACACACATGAGTAACATCAGACTTGAACAGCTCTCCCAGAGCTCAGAAGTAGTGCAAAGGTCTAAGCATCCATGGCCTCTCCCATGCAGAAAATTCCCTGCAGTCTCCTTAGTTGTTTAGAGCCAAAACTCATCTCTCATGGGAGACACATCTACATTAATTTGATGTAAAATAAAATCTCAAAAAATTTAAGCATTTACAAACCAAAACTAATAGGGAACAACAGACACCATACACCACAAACAAGGAAACAGACTACATAGGGCGACACCATAAGGGGGGCCTAGGTTACAATGTATGATCAAATGTTGTTAGAAAACCTTTTGGTCCACCACGGACGACCGGGAGTGTGAGGAGGCAGCTGGAGCTGGTGCCCGTGATCGTCGGGAGGAGGAGCAGTGCAGCCCCCCCCCCCAGGACCTTTAAAACCTTTTGGTCCACCGCGGACGCGACCCGCGGGCACACACCCGTGGTCGCATGCCCAAAGGGGCGTGACACGCCCCTTTGGAGCCCCTTCAGAGCAACGAGAAGGAATAGAGGAACTCTTCGGGCTCATGGGGAAGCGACGGAAGAAGGCTTTTCCTACAGTGAGCACTCAAAAGGCTCCTAAGATCATGTTTCCGATGGACCTTCATCTCCAGAAAGCTCAGGTAGAGCAAGAGTCACCAGTCTTGACCCACGGGTCCGTGAGTACTACTTCTGACTTGTCTCCTAATGCGCAGGGTGTTACCCTACCCAGTCAGGAAGTTATGACAGAGAGTGTTTTCTCCCAGAGTTGATAACCTGGGTGTGAAACCCTCGTTGGGTGATTTGAACTTTTCTTCTTTATTAGTTGAGGAGGATAAATGTAGATTGTCTTCTTTTCCGTCTGTATTGGAATTCCCTATTTCTGTTTCGCCTGTGGTTTCCCCAGTTGATGTTTCTTAGAGGGAAGTGTGGGAAGTGGTGACATGCATGGAGATGTATCTGCGAGTGTCCCTTTCCCAGGTCCCTCAGTTTTCTAAGGATGTGGTTCAGAAGTTGGGTGTTCATGAGGAGGCTATTGCTAAAAATAATATTGCCTTGAATAAATTAGAGGGGCAGGTTTCTGTTATGCAGGCTGTTGCCTCTTCGTCAATTAGGGATAATGTTAATATACACCATCAAATAGAGTCCCTTGAAAATGTTGTACGTGCAAAAAATTTGAGAATTTTTAAATTTTCCACAAACTCATTAACTTTCTCCTTCTATTTTGTTATACAAATACTTCAAGGAGGTTCTATTAATTGATGATGCGAATTCTATAAAATTTTCCTGTTTATTATGTTCCTTTATTGCCCTTTACAGGAACCTCCTCCCCCATTGCCAATGATGCAGAGAATCTGGTAACATCTCATTCATTGGATGTTTCTGCTTTTTTGGAATCTTCAACTGATGAGATCACCAGACATGCTACACTAATTGTTTCTTTTATTTCTTTATCGGATAAAAATTTAGTATTGCAGTCATATTTTCCTAAAAAGGATCAATTGTTTTGTGGGAGCACAGTTCAGGTTTTCCGTGATGTATGCAGACTTACTCAAAGGCAGCGAAAAGCTTTTTTAACATTAAGATCTCGCGTCCTGGCAATTGGGGGCTCTTTTTTCCTAAAATATCCATGTAAGTGTATCCTGATCTATGAGCAGACAAAGTATGTGTTTATGGAATCCGATCAATTGAATCCGTTTCTGCTTAGTAAAGAAAATGGATAGAATGTTGCTACTTCCTTTCTAAGTTAATAGGGTTTGTAGTTTCATTACAGGCCCAGTATATATTAATGTGGAACATTTTCTATTTGTGTTTTTTCTTGTTTTTGTCCCTTGCTCTCCCCTTGATGTGGACTTGATTGTATTTCCTTCTTATATTTGAAATAAAGATTGCTAAATGGGAAAAAAAAAAAGAAAAAGACAAATACCCAACAGGGCATGCTCAGCTCACCTGCAGAAGAAAAGCGAACTATAAAAAGATAACCTCTGTAATCAGGTCCCTGAAGAGGCCTATGTAAAAAGGTTTTTAACAAAGACTTAGGTTGCTTAAAAGAAGATTCAAGTGCGATGTCAGGGGAAGACTACTCCATATAGAGGGGGCCATGATACTGAAGGAAGAGTGCATTGTACTCTCAAGATGGACAACACAATGAGATGGCACAACTAAAAAATTGTGCTGTGAAGAATGAAGCGTCCGCAGAGGCATGTATGGGGATCAAGCAGCTGGACAGGAATTCCGGCAGGTCAGTATAAAAAACTTGATAATTACCAGGATTTTAAAGAAAATGCTGGGAGCCAGAATTTTTCTTTAAGAAGGCCCTTTACAACATCTTAACCAAGGTATTCTGAATCACTTGCAAGTACCTTAATTGTGAGGATCGAGGTCCCTAAAGCAAGGAATTACAATAGTCCGAACAACTGATTATGAAAATATGAGAATTTACAATGTTCTCCTATCTAAAATAGAATGAGCTGCTGTAAATGTTGCAGAAAGTGAAATGATTTTTGGACCACAGAAGAGATATCCACCTATTACAGGTAAAGTGTAGTTACTCACCTGTAACAGGTGATCTCCGGGAACAGCAGGAATTTAGTCTTCACATATGGGTATCGTCGGTAGCAATGGAGCCTGTGCGGGAATGCTCCCCAGCGTCCAATAGGAACGCTTTTGGGAGCATCCCTCAGCACATGCGCGCTGCCGCGCTGCCTTTCCGCCTTTCCAACTGTCCCTCTTCAGTTAAGTTTGTAGCTGAGTGAAAGGATAGAGGGAGAGAGGAAAGAGACAGAGATAGAGAGACAACTCCTAGGGGAGGTGGGTGGGTTGTGAAGACTAAATTACCGCTATTCCCCGAGATCACCTGTTACAGGTGAGTAACTACGCTATCTCCAGGAACAAGCAGGATTGCAGTCTTCACATATGGGGACTCCCTAGCTGAAGATGCCAGGGAGATAGCCCCAGGAAGCTGCCACCTATAGTAAGGTGGGCCATGCTTCCTCCCATGGATCTCTGGCATCCCACCAGGGTTGGTGGGTAGGAGTTGAATTAGGTCTGAAAGAGATTTTGAACAGCAGCTTGGCCAAAGGCGGCACCCCGACGGGAGGTTTTATCTAGGAAGTAGTGGGCTGTAAAGGTGTGTACCGAAGTCCAGATGGCTGCTCAAAAAATGTCATCAATAGAGAGAGTGAAGGTTAGCCATAGAGGCTGCCATGGCTCTCACATTGTGAGCTGTGACATGGCCTTGAAGAGGAAGACACTTACTCTCATAAGCAAAGGATATGCATTGTGCAATCCATTTGGACAGAGTTCTCTTGGAGACTGGAAGTCCCAAATGACTAAAATCAAAAGCAATAAAAATTTGAAAAGACTTTCTATGTTGCTGTGTTCTTTGGAGGTAAAAAGCTAAGGCTCTTTTACAATCCAAAGTATAAAGGTTCCTTTGTGCATTAGAGGCATGAGGCCTCGGAAAGAATACAGGAAGATAAATTGATTGATTTAAATGAAAAGGTGAAACCACCTTTGGCATAAAGTGTGGATGAGTTCAGAGAACAACCTTATCATGGTGAAACCTAGTATAAGGAGGATCAGCCACTAAAGCTTGCAGTTCACTAATGCAACCGTGCAGAGGTGATTGCAATCAGGAAGATGACCTTGCAGGACAAAAGCTTTAGGGTTGTAGTGGCTAAAGGTTCAAAAGGCGGTTTCATGAGCTGCCCGAGAACTAGGTTTAAATCCTATGCCACCGCTGGTGGCCTGATGGGAGGCTTTGTTAATAGAAGACCTCTCATAAATCTTGATATGAGTGGATGAGAGAGGAAATTGGTTTTCCATTTAGAGGCTTATAGGAAGCTGCAATTGCACTAAGATGGACACTTACTGAATTGGTGTTTAGACCAGAATTTGATAAATGAAGTACATACTCTAGTATCGATTCCAAAGTTATCATAAGGGGGTTTAACCCTTTCTGTGAACACCATATAGTAAAATATTTCCACTTGAAGGCATAAGAGCGTCTTGTGGAAGGTTTTCTAGAAGCTTGAAGGATATCCTTTACCTGTTGGGAAAGGTTGAGGTCCTGAAGGTCTAAACTTTCAGCAACCAGGCCCTGATATTTATTTATTTAAAGTCTCTTCTATACCGCGCTATTCAGCATCAGTGCGGTTTACAATAAACAACGAACATACACATTTCCAATAGTACTTTGTGTTTACATATGAACAGGAAATTCAACTTGGCTAACAGGGTAACTATATACAATAACAATATATACAATTTACTGGCTGGTCATGTGTTCGTATGGTTTCAGACAGAGGAGATTTGTGAGGTTTCGGTAATTGGTGCTGAGCTTTCATTGGTTTCCGGGTAATGTAGGAGGAAGAGGTAGTGTTTCACAGCCTTCCTGAATTGGAATATGTCTGGGATTGTTCGGATGTTGTGAGGGAGGCTGTTCCAGATCATTGGTGCATAAAGTTTGAATGCCCTGCTGGATGTTGACTTGGTGCATTGAGTCATTGATCTTGGGACTATCAAGGTGTTTTGTGCTACTGACCTTCTGTCCCTATTGTGGGGCGTCCTCTGGACTATCTCTGTTAGTGATGTTGACGAGAGACCATTGGTGGCTTTGAAGGTGAGGAGCAAGGTCTTGAATGTAATCCTACCTTGAATCGGGAGCCAGTGGAGTTGTTTCATAATGGGTGTGACATGGTCTTTCCTGGATGCTCCGTGTAGTACTCTTGCTGCGGTGTTCATTGCCATTTGCAGTGGGTTCAGAGTGGTTTGGGGGAGTCCTTGCAGTATTGCATTCGCATAATCGACATGCGGAATTATTAGTGCCTGAAAGATGGTCCTGAAATCATCAGGCTCCAGCAGAGATCGTAGGTATCTAAGGGATCTAATTTTATGGTATACTGCCCTTACAGTGTTACTTATATGCGCCTGCATATTTAGGTTCTGGTCTAGTGTGACGCCAAGGTATCTGATCGCGGATTTGATCTGGAGGTCAGCTTCCTTCACCTTTAGTACTGTAGGCGCAGTGAAGTTACGATTTCTTGTAATGAACATGACCTCCGTCTTCTTGTGTTGAATCCGGAGGTTTTGGGATTGTAGCCAGTTGGATATTTCATTTATGCAGCATGTTATTGGTGAGAGGTCTGGGTTTTCTGTTGCAAAAGGCATGTATAATAGCACGTCATCTGCGTATATCATGCAGTTCACGTTGAAGGACCGGATCAGGTTGCAGAGAGGTTGCATGTATATATTGAATAGCAAGGCAGAGAGGGAGGATCCTTGTGGGACACCTTGGCTTTGGTGGAATGGTTCTGATGATGTGTCTTTGGATCGAACCTGCTGCCATCTGTCAGAGAGGTAGGACCTGCACCACTCGAGCGCTTTATCGGAGATTCCTTTTTCTTTGAGGCGTTCTAGGAGGCGTTCATGGTTCACGGAATCAAACGCCGCCGCGATGTCAAGGAAGACAAGGACAAAGCCTTGGCGGGTATTGTCGATGCCTGATATTATGCTGCTGAAGAGTGTGGTAAGAAGGGTCTCCACCCCGTGTGCTTCTCTGAATCCGTGTTGGCATGGATCCAGTGGTGCATTGGAGTCAATGTGGTCTTGTATTTGTCTCTGAACTTCCTTTTCCATTATTTTTGCTAGCATCGGTATGCTTGCTATAGGTCTGTAGGATTCCGGTTTCTGTTGGTCGAGTTTGTTGTTTTTTAGTAGAGGTCTTATTGATGTGTGTTTGAGGGTGCGTGGGAAATCACCTGTTGTGAACGATTGTTGCATGAGTCTGGATATGATGGGACTGAGGTCAGTTCGTAGTTCTTTGATCCAGAATGCTGGGCATGGATCAGATTGTGCTGTAGTCGTGTTGATAGCTGCTATGGTGTTTTCGATGCATTGTTTGGATGGGGTCATGAAGGTAGTGAGTGATGTTTGATTGTAAGGCTGAAGGATAGTACTGGACGCAGAGTTGTTGTTTATCTGACATAGTTTGGTTTGTAGATAATCTGCATATATTTGAGGATGGATTCCATTTGCTTGTTCTGATGCAGGTTCTGTTGTAAGTCGCTTAACGAGGGCAAACAGGTCACGAGGTTTGTTGAGGGATCTCTTTAAGGTGTCAGCGTGGTAACGTTTCATGGTTTCAGTTACTGCGGTACGGTGCGCTGTGAGCTGTAGGTTGTATGCACTTTGGTCTACTTCTGAGCGTGAGCGGCGCCATCGTCTCTCAAGTTTTCTTAGTGTCGTGAGTGAGGCTTTCAACTCAGTAGAGTACCATGTTGCTGTCGTTTCCCTTGAGGTCTGTTTATTGCTGGGAGAACAGCTATTGAGCTGAGTATCTCATTCCAGTTGGAGACTAGTTCGTCTGGGTTGTGTGCTGTTGAGGTTATTAGTGGGATTGTTGATTCCAGGATTAGTTCTTTGTTGAATGGTTGGAATCTTCTTGGCGGATTGTTGGACTGACCAATTGTTGAGTTATCTTCCTTTTGGTCTTGGCTTGGTTGAGGAATTTGGAATAGGATTAATGAGTGATCAGACCATGGGACAGCGGTGATAGATAGTTCAGGGATGGTTGTTCCTCTGATGGTTGGATCTGTGGTGAATATTAGATCGAGCATGCCTCCTTTTGTGTGGGTAGGTTCCTTGATTAATTGGCTATATCCTAGATCCTTCAGGGCTTCGAGAAACGCCTTTGAGTGAGAGTCTTGCAGGGAGGGGAGGTTGAAATCTCCTAGTACCCAGCTTGTTGCATGCGGGCTCTGGGAGTTTGCGGCCGTGTCGATTATCGTTGTTAGTGCATCTGGATCGGATGATGGAGCTCTGTAAAGTAGATTGATGGAGGAACACTTATTCGCTATCGAGATTGAGTCTAGGAGCGGCGAGCTGGTTGCATCTTTTATGTTGAAATGAAGGTCAGATCTGGTGATGGCGAGGACGCCGCCTCCCCTTTTGCCTGATTTGTGACATGTATGGATAGAGAAGTTAGCGGGCAGGAGCTGGTTGAGTATCACGTTGTCATCACAGGAAAGCCATGTCTCGGTGATCAGTAGCAGGTCAAGGTTGTGTAGTGTTATCGTATCTGAGATGATTGGCCATTTTTTACGTACAGATCGGGCATTTACAAGGGCACATTTCAAGAGACGAGGGAGTCCCTGTTTTTTTTTTTTACTATGCTGTATTGATACATGCAGGAGGTGGTGGTGGTGTGTTTGAGTGGTTTCTAGTGATTCATAGAATGGGGCATCTGGCCACCTCTTTCTATAATTGTGGATAGTTGGTATGTGATTGTTGTTAGTATATAGGCCAGTGACATTGCCTAATCCTGTAGCAAGGAGGTAGAGGGCAATTGAGATGATGCAGGATAGGGCCATTTTGTGATCTATGTTGAGGTGTGGATCTGGGCTGGGATGTTGGTTGGCGGTGGTGGGTCAGATAAGCTGCCTGGTTGTGATAGTTTTGCTCTAGCTGCAGATTACACGGGTATTAGAGAACTGTAGACTAACAGATAACTGTTAATATTGGCTAACTGCAGATTACACAGGTATATTGAGTCAAAGCTAACTGGGACTGGCTGGTTCATAGATTATACAACATATCTCAGAGGTAATTGTAAATAGAAGGTGATCATAGATTATACAACATATCTCAGAGGTAACTGTAAATAGAAGGTTAAGCTGATAAAATCTGATCATACAACAGTAACACTAGTAGCAGGTTACGCAATTATCACTTATTTGAGCAAACTAGATCTAGTGGGTTAGACAGTTATGCTACATACATCATAGAACAAGTGTAGATAATACGTTAATCTGGTATTATCAGGATATATGTATGAACAATATTTCTTAGAGTATATAGTAAAGTTCGCATATGAACTACTTTGCTTGGGTTATCATGTATATCTGATTCTATGATGGCTACCGTGTAGGGTAGGTGCTATGCTGAGAGTAGAGAGACTTTACTTGCGTTTTCGCGGTTTGATGTTCTGGGCTTGTTCTCTGCTGTTTGGATGTTGGTCTGGCAGTTGATATGCAGGGACTGGGGATTCGGGTGCCATAGCATCCCGTTCTCTTGGGAGAGGAGATCTGGAGTATAGGGAGGAGTGGTCTAGTGGTTAGGACAAGGTACTTCAGGCCGGAGGGCCGGGGGTTCAAGTTCCACCTGGGGACAGCAATCTCAGACTGGAGGGACTGGGATTTCTAGTCCTATAGGCACTCCTTGTGGTCTTGGGCAAGCCACTTAACCCTTCATTGCACATGTTCCCTGTAAGTATTAGCGTATGTGTCTCATATCCCCTCGTGTTAAATGTATCCCCCAATTGACCGCTTTGACCTGGTGAAAAGCGGGATATAAATACAGCTAAATAAATAAATAAATAAATACCCTAACTCCAGAGGTGCAGCTTCAGAGAGATGTAGAAGCAGGGGATACTACTTTTGGCGTGGCCACCGTGGCGCTATGAGGATCATAGAACTCTGTCTCTCTGAAGCTTGAAGAGTGTTTTGGGGATGAGGTGAATGGGTGGGAAGGCATAGAGGAAGTCGTGACCCCAGTGAAGAAGGAAGGCATCCCTTGCCTGGCAATTTTGAGCCGGAATCCTGAAACAGAACCGGGGAAGTTTGGCATTCAGTGGACTTGCAAATAGGTCTATGTCTGGGGTTCCCCAGATCTGAAATATCTTGGCCACCTGGTCTAGATGGAGACACCATTCGTGAGGCAGCAGTACTCGGCTGAGTTTGTCTGCCCAAAGGTTTTTAATGCCTGGAAGATATACCACAAGAAGGTGAATTTGATGCTCTCTGGCGAGGGCCCACAGTCGTAAAGCTTAGTTGCATAACGACAGAGAGCCTGTTCCCACCTGCTTGTTCACGTAGAACATAGCTACTTGATTGTCCATTTGGACTAGGACTGTCTTGTAGCAGAGCTGGGCATGGAATACTCAAAGAGCTGGATAGATTGCTCTGAGTTCCAGGGGGTTTATGTGAAGACAAGCCTCCTGTGGAGTCCAGGTACCTTGGGTAGAGAGATGATGCAGGTGTGCTCCCATCCCACCTGTGATGCATCTGTTGTTAGGGTGGCCTGGAATATGGGTTGCTGGAAAGGAGACCCCACTAGAAAATTTTCCAGTGATTGCCACCATTGTAGAGACAAGCTCAATCGTTGTGAGTTTGATATCTTGTCCGACAGACGTCCTGTGGCCTGTGTCCACTGTGTGGATAGGATCCATTGGGCTGCTCGCATATGAAGGCGAGCGAAGGGAACCACATGAACAGTGGATGCCCTATGTCCCAATAGTTGTAGTAGTTCTCGAGCAGTTAGGTAGGACTTCACCGCTGCTTGAGAAGCTAGTTGCATTATATGAAGACAGCAGGGTTGTGGGAGAAAAGCCCTTGACTGTCTGGTATCTAGACGAGCTCCTATGAACTCTAGGGACTGAGACGGAGCAAGTTGGGATTTTGGGAGGTTTATGACCAATCCCAAGTATTGAAGGATTCGCATTGTGTGAGACAGTGCAGAGCTGGCTTCTGGAACCATGGGTGCTCAAATGAGCCAATCGTCCAAGTAAGGGAAGACGAATATCCCCAGGGTAGCAGAAATGCAGCTACTACTGCCATGCATTTCGTGAACACTCTTGGTGCCGAAGCCAGACCAAAGGGAAGAACCCTGTATTGGAAATATGCTTTCCCTTGAAAAGGAATCATAAGAATTTCCTGTGATCTGGATGGATCAGAATGTGAGTATATACATCCTTTAGATCTAGAGAACAAAGCCAATCCTGACTTTAAAGGTATGGCAGAAGAGTTCTCAGAGAAATCATTTTGAACTTTTCTCGGAACAGATATTTGTTCAATTCTTTGAGGTCTAGAATGGGTCTGTGTCCTCCTGTTTTCTTTGGAATAAGAAAATAGGGGGAGTAGAACCCTCCACCCTGTTGAAGAATGGGCACCTCCTCTATTACTCCTTGAGCAAGGAGTGTTGAGACCTCTTGATCCAGTAGATTGCCTGTAGAGGTTTGGGAATTGAACTGTCTTACGATTGTAGGAGGGGGCATACTGTGAAAATTAAGCTTGTACCCCTCTCCCACAATGGACAGAGTCCAGTTTTCTGTTATTTGGTGCCATCTGTTGGCAAAATGACACAACCTGCCTGGAATGTTTAGGGGTTCTGGACCTTTCAGAGGCAGGAAGGCTAAGTTCTTTATGAAGGCGTCAAAGCCCTTGAGGGGGCTGGGCCTGTGGAGCTGGTTGAGCTCTAAGGCCTTTTTGCTTCTTTTGTCTGGATTGTTGTTGTTGACCCTTCTGGGCAACTTGAACCTGAGCTTGCCCTTGCTGGGTATAAGACGGATAAAACTTCTTCTTTTTGCTGAAAAAGGGTTTTTAATAAGGTTTCTTTTTGGCTGGAGTGGCTGTAGATTTTGACAATCTATCTAAAGTGATATTGTCAGCATATATCTCATTAGCCTTCTCTTGCTAGTTCTTGCCAAAGAGGTTTTCTCCTGTGCAAGGTATGTTTCCCAATTTATCCTGTACCCAAATCTCCAAGTCTGATGCCTGAAGGCAGGCAATCCGACATACACCAATGGCAATAGCAGAGGTTCTGCTAATGCATTCAAAGCAGTCAAAGGCTGCACTGTTTACAAACTTGGAGACATCTTGAGCATGCTTGACCAGAATGAGAAAGTCCTGTCGTTTGTCCTCAGGGAGAAGGGGGCTCATAAGCTCCAAATCTCCTATGACCTCTTTGAGGAACATTCCCATATATAAAATATATGAGCTGATCCTAGCTGAAAGCATGGAAGCCTGAAAAGTTTGATGCCCAAAAGCATCAAGAGTCCTGCATTCACGACCTGGAGGATTGGATGCATGTCTCTTTGCACTTTTCATCCTACGCATGGCTGACTCCACTACCATTGAATGGTGTAGCAGCTGAGTCTTTTGAAAACCAGGACATGGTGGAACTCGATACATGATATCGAGTCTCCCAGAATGAGGAGATGTAGTCAAAGGTGTCTCCCACATTCTGAGCATCAAATCATGAAGAATTTCATGAATGGGCAGAGTGGCTGCCTCCTTGGGAGCCTTAGGGTATTGGAGAATTTCCAATTCCTTTGCTCTAGGTTCTTTTTCAGGAGCTACCGTGATTGAAAGGCCTTGGGCCACATCACAAATAAAATCCTGAAAAGACATGTCTTCCGGAGGAGACATTCTGCGGTGGGGAGAAGAGGAGTCTTCCGGGAGAAACACTCTGGTACCGGCAGAATTATCAGAGTCATCGGAATCAGAGGATTCAAAATATCTCTGATCCCGATGTTCATGCAAAGCACGTTCTCGGTATCGATCGAAGTCGGTACCGAATTGGTCCGGTACCGATCTGTCGATGCCAGAAAAAGTCAGCATGGGAAGGATTCCCACCGGGGCTGGTACCGGTATCTGAACTGGTGCTGATATCGGCATTGGTACCGGTGTCGGTACTGGTGACCGTTGAACCACCAGTGTCAACGGTACCGCAGCTGTAAGGAGAGCTGCAAGACTGCGTTCGATAGCGAGGAGTCTCTGGCCTATCGACGCTGCCGATGCCTGGGTATCGGTACTGGTAAAAGCGGCCTGAACCCCTGAGCATGGCACCAGTAGTTCTGCCGAGGTCAAAGCCTCGAACATCCTGGAACCTCGTTGATGCTTTGGAGGCCGAAGCCTCCCGCCTGGGCTGTTTTTCCGGTTTAGTTTCCTCAAGGGCAATGCCAATGGCCTCTCGATGCTTTGAAGGAGAGCTACACTTGGAGGACCGGCTCTTATGTTTAGTTACCGGAGATTCATGGGAGGAAGACGAGGCTCTTGAAGACGTCAATGTAATGGACCTGGTATCTGAAGAAAAGAGGGTACCGAGCTTTGCAGCTCGTTTCTCTCTTCCTCGTTTAGTCATCCCCATACAGGAGGAAGATGGAGGATGGTCAGGGCCTAAACATTTTAGACACCAGTCATGGGTGTCGGTGACGGAGATGGTACCGCCAAATTTAGTACATTTTTTAAAACCACTAGCTGGTTTTTCCATCTTTTGGGAAAAACAGGGCCTAATGCCCGAAATAGCGCCTAGCACCAAAAGAAAAAGTTTCTGAAGAGAAACAGTTCAAAAAAAATATATATATATATATTTTTTTTTTTTTTAGAAAAGAAAGAAAGAAAGAAAGAACCGGCGGTACCGGAAGGTGTCGTGCGGAGGCAGGCGCGACCACAAGAAAACAAATTTAAATAAGAAATTTTCTGCAGTGACAAGGTATGTGTCCTGTCGGCTCCACAGAAAACGAAGAACTGAAGAGGGACAGTTGGAAAGGCAGGAAGGCAGCGCGCATGTGCTGAGGGATGCTCCCAAAAGCGTTCCTATTGGATGCTGGGGAGGGTTCCCGCGCAGGCTCCGTTGGTACCGACGATACTCATATGTGAAGACTACATTCCTGCTTGTTCCTGGAGATGCCACTTTGCTTTCTTCATCAATAAGATGATTGCAATCAGCCGCACAAATGGGTGACTCCCAAGCTGAGATTTGCTCCAGTAGGTGTTCCCTGTAAACTGCTTTGGTCTAAAGGCAGTATATAAAACCAGTTAAACAAATAAATAAATAGCTTGAAATATTTTGGAGCAACATATTTTAATGAATTTGCAATTAGATAGAGGGGTAAAGGGGCACTAAGAGCGGACAAAGCCATAGTGGAGAAACTGAATGAATTCTTTAATTCAGTCTTTACTGAAGATGATGTAGGAAACCTACCCATGTCAGAAATGATATTTAAAAGTGATGCAGAGGAATTGAAAGAAATCTCAAATCAGGAAGATGCAATACAGCTATTTGATAAACTAGCAAATCAATACAGCAATATTGCAATACAGCTATTGTACTGGCTTGGAAGCAATTTTTAGATGATGTCTTCTTCTTGTGGTTTGACACTCTTCCGCGTCTCCAAGTTTTTCTGGTATGGCTGAATACCTTAAAGCCTAATCTGAAATTTACAGCTCATTTTGATTTGAAACAAATTGAATTCTTGGATATGCTAGTGATCAATGATCAGGGAATGTTTCATACGACCTTATACAGAAAGAGTGTTCAGCGTAATAGTCTTTTAATGTATCATAGCTGTCACCCTGGCCCCATGCGGAAGAACTTACCTTATGGTCAGTTCCTCAGGCTTAGAAGGATTTGTTCTACACTGCCAGACTTCAAATTTCATGCCTTAGATTTGACCAATAGATTGATACAACGTGGATACCCGGAGAAAGTCATCAAGCTGGCCTATAAGAGGGCTTTATACACACATCGTGAATGGCTTTTGGATGAACATTACCAAACATCCCAATCTAAACCTCGGGATACAGATTGTATAGTTGGGACTTTGCCATTTACCACTTTGAGCTCTTCGGTTGTGGGAGTACTTCGTAAACACTGGGGAGTTTTGGGCTTGCACAAATGCTTTCAGAAACACCTTCGGATAGCCTTTTCCAGGGGATCGAACTTACAAGATCGCTTGGTTCATTCAGCAACCCCCCCGGATCGTCCTTTACCTTATGATCCTGATATAAGGGGACATGTTACATGTTTATCTTGTGCTTTCTGTAACATGGCATTGACTGGAAAAGAGTGGGTACATCCCAACACGGGGAAAACTATTCAGCGTCGGTGGTTAACATCATGTGATTCAACATATGTTGTATATGTTTTACAGTGCACTTGCCCCTTAATATATGTAGGCAGGACTTCTCGAAAAATTAAGGTCCGCCTTAGTGAACACGTCTCTAGGATCCGGCAAAAGGTTTTATCAGCCCCCCTCATTGAGCATTGTGAGCTTTTACATCATCAATTTCCTTCTGATTTTTCTTGGACTGTGTTGGATTTTATACCTCCAAATCCTAGAGGAGGAAATTGGCTTCTTGCTTTACAACGCCGTGAACAACAGTTGATTTTTCAATTGCAGGCTGTCCATCCCATGGGATTGAACAAGGAAGTTGAATGGTTCAGCTTGCTATAGACGTCATCCATGACACTAAGGTGTTCCCCGATGACAATGGGGTCTCCCGTTTAGTTGATTGGAACTCCCTGTTGATTGGCAATACATGTTAGCCAATGAGAATATTTCCCCTCCATATAAACCGGTTAAGTTTGACGGTTATAGAAGTTTTCTACAGCGGTATGTTTTGAGGAGCGTGAACACTTGAAACAGGGCCTATGGCCCGAAACGTACGTCGTGAATTGGCTACCTGACCGCTTTAAGAAGGGAAGACTTTTGACACGCATGAGATTTCACTGGACTATTTTTATAAGTTAAGTGCAGCGGTTTCGCTCTTTATTTATAAAAAAAGGGAACAGGTTGCCTGGTGTGACTGGGACTTCATTTCAGTCGCCTCCAGCCTCTTCCGACAAAAATGAAATGTTAAATGGGGATTTACTTGTGGGTTTGGTTTTTGTTTTTTAGACTTTATATTCACTGAACCACAGGATTGTTTGTTGTTTCTTGGATTTTAAAAGAAGGCTAGCAGGAAAGGCGACATCCAGGTTATTGTAGACTGGTTTGGCCAGTCAGCCATAAGCCTGAAAAAGACTGTTTCTAAGCCCTATGTCAAACCTAGAGGTTTCATCGAGGGCACACAACTGAATGACAATAAATGACAAATGTGCTTATCTTGTAAGCGTTCTAACTCTACCATGAGACTATAAAATGCACTGCCAAAGGAAGAGCTTGTTTTTGGCAGACTATAACTGCACTTCTTAACCCTTTTCTAGAGAGACACCTAGTCAATTAGGCTTTCAGGATTATCACAATGCAAGAGCAGTTTTTGGTTGAAGGAGCCAAATAAACTAATCTCCTGCCCCACTCCAAGACTCTTTAGTTGCTAATACTGTTTTGGGCAAAATATTCATCAGGTCACAGCCCCTGTGGTCAACCCATTCTGTAGCCAGTGGTTTATGGACCTTTCCTCCAGGAACCTGTCCAATCCTTTTTTAAACCCAGCTACACTAACAACTTTTACTACATCTTCTAGTGTCACAATGAATATGCATGACAGAGTTTGTTATGTAAATCTCTCATGCATACTGTGGAAATCCTGAACACCTAATGAGTATAGTCAGGGGGGGTTTGGAGGGGGAGCAGTAGCCCTCCCCCCAAATGTTGCAGATATTAATGGTGATCTGTATAACTGTATAACTTCCTTACGCTTTGCCTCCCCTCCCCACCAAAGAAAGGCGGCCAACTACAATGCTAATGAGCTCAGTGTGCCTCCAGGAGAGGGTTAAAAAGCACCATCTATGAAATGAGAGGAACAAGACTGCCTGCTAAGACCAAAGTGTATCAGGCAATAATATGGTCCATTCTGCTATATAGATGTAAATGTTGGATGCTACACTGCAACAGGCAACTCAAAGAACTGCAGTGGCTCACCAAGATCCATCTGCAATGGTGGCCAGTCAGAATCTCCAAAAGAAAAAATCCTTGAAAGTTTCTAGATTTAAAGGTGGTGAAAGCTCAGTTTGTTGGACAGGTCAAATCATAAGAATGGAGACACCAAAATCTCAACTAAAAATATGAGTAGAGTTCACAGGGAAGACCATGTCTCAGATTCAAGGACACCATCTAAAAATAGTTTTAGAACTTGAAAGGCAGACCTCAACATATGGAAGGACACTGCCTGGGACATGGCCATTTGGTGGCAGCCTGGAAACCAAGTGAACACCAGCACCAAGGAAAATATGGAAAGAACCACCATCAATTCAACAAGTTCATCACTTTTGTTTTTTTACCCGCCCTTGTGCAAGGTTGATGGTTATGATTAACCTTTCAACAACAATTTGCATTGTCGTTGGATGTTTCCAATATCAGACTGACCCCTGATGCAGGCCTGAGCTCCGAAACTTGGCCAAGTCGGGTCACCAAGTAAAACCATTTGTATGAAGATTCCTTTGGTGTGGCTGTGGCTGTGGCTTTCTTTCCTCCGCTCTGTTTTTGGACAGTATTGTCTGGGGAATACCTTCCTCCTCTGTTTGTTGGCTTATATTATCAACAAATTCAAAAACTTAACTGAAAGGAGTTGTTGCTGTCATCACTGACTGAAGACTCTCTCAGCTGCAATTCTTAAAGATGCCGACAGTGAGATTGTGAAAATGAAAGTAAGCTTATGTTTTCTGCTTTATGGTATAACAGAAGTCAGAACCGTTGAGGCCATCAAGTAAAGAAAATTCAGTTGAAAAGAATGAAAGGCATGGATGAGTTTCTACAGAGAGTAAGTCAATGTCAGAGACATGATAGAGAATGGAGTGGTTAAAAAGACAGGACACAAATGTGAAAAGCTTCTTTTAAAGAAGTCTCTCTTAATTTGAACCACCTTTGCTCTGAAGATACTTATTTACAAGATAGTGTTAGTATCTGAAACTATCTAGACCAAGCCAGGCAGATAAAGGGGGCAAGACAACGGCCAGTGGAAGCTGAAGAAAATAAACAAATGTTACTGTATTTGAGTGGTGTCTTTCATCTATATAAAAATAATGAAGTCTGGTATTAAGTGGAGAAAATGCAGATAGAAAAGGCAGGAAAACCTGTAAAGACCAAGAAAATATGGAGAGAGTTGAGGACCATTTTGTTTGCCCTACTAACCAGACAAACCTTTAAAAGTTTAGCATAGGTCCTGCCAAAAAAAGATTCCATGGTGAGGTATGCAAGCAATTAGCCATACTAAGAAGTATGAATTGCTCACCTGACCTGCCACTCAAGACTTCAACTGCCTAACAATAGAATTAGATCATTTTTTTTCCTTCTCTCTCTGGAAATGAGATCCAAATTCTCTCTACTAACATTTGTCCAGTGTCACACAAAACAGCAGGCAACAACAAACCTGATACAGGCCTGTTAGAGACAGACACTGAGGCACCAACAGGATGACCTTTAGCAAGAATGATCTGAGCAGGTGGTTGCTGCCTAGTACAAAGAATTGTATTAAGCTCTAACACAGAGGCAAAGAAGAGAACGCACACTGTCTTGTCATTCGCAATTGAACAAGCCAAAGTTATATTACCAGGAGTCTTTACAGAGGAAGAGCAGCAAATGGTAAGAGGTGGTAGTGTGACTTAAATGAGAAGACACTACCATAGCCCATACATTTTGCAAGTTCAGTAAAGTACAATTAAACATAAAATAAATCTGCAATTAGATAGCCAACATCATTGATCTGCAAGCCCAGTTGCATGCATGTGTTTAAAAAAACAAACTGTTTTGATTTGGTTAACCAGTCTGTCCAGCTCCCTAGTGAAAATGGGAGCAAAGTCAGAGCATAGTAAGATTTTATACTGATGTACCGTGAGTTTTTCATGTTGTTACATATGTATATAACAGATTGATTTTAGCACGCATTGGGGTTAGGTTTTTGCCTGCAGAAAGGTGAGAGTAAACAGACATGACATATTTACAGATTATATGCAGGGAACCATGGAGGTCATCAGGGTAATGGCCCGGAAAGATAACAGGTACACTACCAAAAAGCTGCCTCCAGTTTTGCAACTGATTCCTATAGATTTTGGGGTGCTGAATCCAGGAAAAATAGTCATAATGTTCCATCACGTCACGTTTTCTTGCAAAATTAGATTTCTTACCCATATAAGGAATGTTCACATAATTTCTTTTTAGCCGACTGCAGTTTATTTTCTTGGCCCAAAATAGAGGTTGTAATGGTTAACTAACTAGAAACACTCCCTCATGATATTTTAGAGTGTTTTGTATTCATTTTATACATTAACAGGACAACTGGGAGGCGGGGGACTAAATCCAGTACTCGCGCTGACGCATGTTCTTTCCTGTTCGCCTCGCCTCGTTCGCTCGCTCAAACACGGTGGTTGTGACATGAACGTTCCTGTCAAATTTCAGTTCCTTGCAAGTTCATTATTACCTTTTGTTTGCTCAGTCGTAATCCAGCTTTATTCCGAAGTGGTTCACTACAGTTGTAGTTTGCAGTGCTGTGTATTTGTGATGGCTCACAGAGCCAGAGGTTGCGTCAACTCTCCGGACAGTTTTTGTTTTATTTGTGGGGAATATACCGTGAAAAAGCAGCAGAGGAACATTTCTGCATTTATTAAAAAAGTATATTTCGCCTATTTCGGTTTGAAGTTAGGCGATCAAGACAAACCGTGGGCTCCTCACAAAGTGTGCAAGACATGTGAGGAAGAAATACGCTTATGGATGAAAGGTAAAAAACAAGCATTTCGTTTCGGAATACCTATGATGTGGCGTGAACAAAGAGACCACAGCAGTGACTGCTATTTTTGCTCTTGCATTGTGAAGGGATACAACTTAAAAAATAAGAACGTAATAAGTTACCCCAACCTTCCCTCAGCAATTAGGCCTATGCCTCATAGCAACGAAGTACCTGTGCCTGAACCACCAAAATCTTTGGATCATATTTGTGTGGACGGTTCTGATCATGATGAGACTCATCAGATGGCTTTTCCCGATGAGTCCAATACTTCCGAGTTTGAAACTGAACCAGATCCGAAACCTGAACTTTTCTCTCAAGCTGAATTGAATGATTTAGTCCGGGATTTAGGACTCCCAAAAGATGCTGCCCAACTGCTAGGTTCTCGGCTTAAACAGAAAAATCTATTGTCACCAGGAACAACTTTTTATTGGTACCGCAATATTTCAGCAAAGAGGAAGATTTGGTATTTTGCAACGATATATACGGAGTGATGGAAAAGTTTAAACTCAAGTATGATCCTGCTGAATGGCGGCTGTTCATTGATTCGTCAAAAGACAGCATAAAAGGTGTTCTTCTTCATAATGGCAACACATTTGCTTCAGTTCCTATTGCTCACTCTGTTATTCTCCAAGAAAAATACGAGAATTTGGCCCTGATTCTTCAGAAGATTCGTTATGATGAGCATAAGTGGATGATTTGTGGAGACTTTAAAATTCTATCCATGCTATTAGGGCAGCAATCCGGTTTCACCAAATATCCCTGCTTCCTTTGCTTGTGGGATAGCCGGGCCCGCGACCTACACTGGGGGAAAAAAGACTGGCCATTTCGGGAGTATTTGAGACCCGGTGAGAAAAATGTTCTTCATGAGAGCTTGGTACCTCGTGATAAAATTCTATTACCACCTCTCCACATTAAGTTGGGTCTCATTAAGCAATTCATCAAGTCCCTTCCAAAAGATGGTGAGTGCTTTCGGTACCTTTGCTCAAAGTTCCCCCGACTTTCTGAAGCAAAGCTAAAGGAAGGAGTGTTTGTTGGCCCTGATATAAGGAAACTCATTTCAGATGGAGCATTCGCTGAAACGATGTCTGAGAAGGAAAAAGAAGCCTGGGATTCCTTCAAGGATGTTGTTCTCAAATTCTTGGGGAACAGGCGGGATGAGAACTATAAGGATATTGTTGCCAGGATGCTCAATGCCTTCAAAGAACAAGGCTGTAACATGAGCCTGAAAGTTCATTTCTTGCACTCCCATGTGAACTACTTTCCCGAAAACTTGGGGGCGTACAGTGAAGAACAAGGTGAAAGGTTTCACCAGGACATCAAGGACGCAGAGAGAAGGTACCAAGGAAGATGGAACACCACTATGATGGCTGATTTCTGCTGGTTGCTGCTGCGGGAAACCCCAGATGAAAAATACGCCAAGCAGTGCACCAAGAGAAGCATTCGGGGGAAGAAGAAACGGGCCCACCAGGAGATTGATTGACCCAAGAATGACTTTAAAATCTAAACTGTGTTGACAAATATCGTGTTTTTACTAAACTTTGAAATAAAAATTTGCTAGTTATTACCACAGTGTCGGATCTCATTTATTAGAATTTTATTTTCACACCATCGGGTGTTTGTCTTCATGTATTGCAATGGTGCGGTTTGCGTTTTCTATTCTTACATACATACCTGTACAACATTTTTTGCACATTTCTTTGCTTTGCTTTGTGTCTAACCTCGCTCTTATATGCTCAATGTTTGTGCACATGTATGTGGCTGTTTTAAGTGCAGACAATTTTGCTACCATCACAGTGTGTTTTGTTGACATTACTCTATTCTTATGTGCTGCCTTGTTACAATTTTCTTTATTCTTATTTGAATAACTACTAAACAATTAGTATAAAGAATTCATCCAAGAAACTTTTATCTCGATCGCACTCAATCTGAAACGTTCACCTCAAACTGCTAACCCAATGTAGCAAAAAATCTGTACGTGATGGAGCAAATTGGTTACCAGATTTGGATTCAGCGCACCAAAAAATGTAAAAATCAATCGAAACATTAGAGGCAGTTTAAAAAAAAGTTTTTTTAGTGTACCTGTGATCACAGCACTATCTGGGTGGTACCACTGAATATCTCCACAAACCTCCTGTTAGTGCAGGAGCGGTCCGTGGCAAAGTGAGGGTGGTGTAGCCACTATCCAAATCATCACAACTCTTATCCAGATAATGGCGATTTTCAGTAGCTATCTGCAGAAGTCATTTTATTTTACTTAATATAAATTGCTATACAGCCCTTTGACTAGTGGTAGACATGAGGGCGGTTAACAGTACCAGAGTTAACAGAGCTGAAACAATATATCTTCTGAACAGCAAGCATGGCATCCTATGACATAACATAAAAACATACATTTAAACACCATATGATACATAAAAGGGGGGTGGGGAGGAAGTACAGTACAATTCATACCATCAGCAATCTCGAGCAGCATGGTTACAATACAGGAGAGGGAAGAAAACCCGGCCCAGCCCAGCAAGAATAGCAGTGAGAGGCCACCCTAAATATAATATGAAAGAGCCATCATTATATCTCTTTCTTGAATTGTGTAAGCTGCCGGAAAAGCTGGCCTAACTTGCAAGCTGGGTTAACTCGTATTCGGTAAGTGCCACAAAACAATCCAGCCACGATCCGCACACTGCTACTGAATATCCAGAGGCTGGGGTTTGATGACGTATTGCCTTCTGCCTCCCTTTTATTTATTTAACCAGTTTTATATACCACCTTATCCTTCAATCAAAATTATAGTCACAAGTGTTGGTTTAGCTTTAGTCTCTATGGCTTTGGTATACATCAGCTGTTCATGACAAATCCTGATGCAGCCTGCAGAATAATCAGGCGAAACTCGAGTCGACTTTTTATCAGACAGCAAACTTGTTCCTCTGCTTTGGAATTTTTGAGTTACAGCTAAGTATTTTTTTCTTATTTTTTAAATGCATTTGAAAATTATAAAAAATGAATATGTTGTGGAGGGAGGCCGATGAATGAATTATGTGTGCGCTATATGTAGCGCTTCCTGTGCTAAGCATTTGCAATAACATGCCACCAGTTAGCCTATAGCCAGAGTACGTAGGCCACCTCCATACTCAAATTCTCAGACAGACATAGCCACCATATTTGATTTGCTGTTATGGTGATTTAAATGTTACAAGAGAGCCGAGGCACGAGCGTTTTAGGTTTAAATGCCTTTCCCTTTTCTTCGTTTAGTATTCAGGTGTAAGGGATTGTTGAGAATTTTTTTTTGTTTGGTAGGAATATCCATAGGAGCTGACTGCTATGGTATTTAAATATCCAGTGCTTTGAATATTGGACCCAAAGTTTTCAGAATCAAAAAGTAAGAGTTTTTTTTGTGCTAAGAACATCAAGTTGCATTAATGAGCAAGGCCAGTAAGCCAGGCTTCTAGCTATGTGCTATAAAAAACCCAACTATGTCTGTCTGAGTCTCAATCCCTTTCTCTACATTATAGAGGTTATTTGAGAAGCCTTATTTGCCATTTGCACATGAATGTCTATATCATCTTAAATAAAAAAAAAATGCAAGCGGGCATGGTTTGGTATGACCTGGGCAGTGTATTCCCCATTGCATGAAGGGAATATATGTGTCCCATGTCAGTATTTACAGTTTCTATCTGTTTTCCTTTTGGCTAGACCTTTACAGGAGGGACAAAGAGTTCTTTTTTTTTTTTTTTTTTTTTAGTGCCATCAAGTCAGTGCTGACTCCTGCTGATCCAGCTTGGTTTTCTAAGCAATGTATCACCAGAAATAGAATGCCAGGCCTTTTCTTTAGATGCAATGGAGGATAAAGCGACTTGCCCAAGGTCACAAGGAGTGCCAGTGGAAATTGAACCATTGATATTCTGGGTAACTAAGGGGTTGCTCTAACCACTAGGCTACTTCTCCACTCCTATATTTAATTAGTAGTATTTATACATGTAGGTTTATAAAATGGCCCACATACATGCAAATTGCAAAATTCCACATTACTCATGGAACGTGCACGATGCAAAGTTTTGTAGTAGTAAAGTGTTGTAGTAGTAGCCTTGAGGAGACACAGTGGATCCCTTTACAGCAACAGGATAAAATCAAAATAAACTGAACCATCTAATTTCTCAACAAATAGGGGTGGCCTACATGGAGTGGTGGGTTCACCCCTAAACAGGGACGTGGGGAGTGGTGGCCTGCACAGAGCGGCAGGTGCACCTACTCTTGCCACGTCCTGGGCAGACTAGATGGACCATACTGGTCTTTATCTGCCATCATTTACTATGTTACTACATATGAGAGAGAGTTATGCTTATTTTGATTTTATCCTGTTGCTATAAAGGGATCCACTGTGTCTGTCCCATGCCATTTTGAATTCTGTCACTGTGTTTGCCCCCATCACTTCCATCGGGAGGGCATTCCAAGCATCCACCACCCTTTCAGTGAAAAAGTATTTCCTGACATTGCCTTTCAGTTTATCCCCTTGCAGCTTCATTTATGCCCTCTAGTTTTACAGCTTCCCCGTCTTTGGAAGAGGTTTGTTTGTCCATTAATATTCAAGTATTTTAGGACAACTATCTAGAGGGTCGCCATGAGACGACACTGACTTGACAGCACTTAACAAGTATTTGAAGGTCTGAATCATATCTCCCCTGCCCCTCCTCTCCTCCAGACTGTACATCTTTAGCTCTTCAAGTCTCTTCTCATAAGTCTTCTGACGCAGGCTATAAATCATTTTGGTCACCTTCCTCTGAACTGTTTCCAGTCTTTTTATATCTTCTGTGAGATAGTCTTCAAAACTGAATACAGCATTCCAAGTGAGGCCTCATCAGTGACTTGTACAGTGGCATTAGTAACTCCTCCTTTCTGCTGGTAATTCCTCTCTGAGCATCCTTCTGTCTTTCGCCACCTTGACACCCTCAGAAATAATCACTCCAAGGTCCTTCTCCTGGTCCGTGCACATCAACCTCTCGCCCCCTATCGCGTACATTTCCCTTGGATTTCTGCTTCCTAAATGCATGACACTGCACTTCTTCACATTAAATCTTAAACTGCCAAGCATTAGACCATTCTTCCAGCTTTTGTAGATCCTTCCTCATGCTCTCCACTCGCTCAGGGGAGGCCACTCTACTGCAAATTTTCGTGTCATCTGCAAAAAGACAGACTTTTCCATTCAGTCTTTCAGCAATATCACTCACAAATATATTGAAGAGTACCGGTCCCAGAACCGAACTCTGGAGCACACGGCTAAACACGTTCCTTTCATCCAAGTGAGTTCCATTTTCCATCTACTTCTGTCGTCTGTCAGTCAACCAATTTCTGATCCAGTTCATCATCTTGGGTCCCATTCACTAACTGCTGAGTTTATTGATAAGCCTCCCATGAGGAACAGTATCAAAGGCTTTGCTGAAATCTAAGTAGATCACATCCATCACATGCCCTTGATCTAGTTCTCTGGTCACCCAGTCAAAGAACTCAATAAGATTTGTTTGGCAAGATCATCCTTTGGTAAAACCATGTCGCCTCGAGTCATACAACCTGTTGGTTTCGAGGCAGTCCACTATTCATTCTTTCAGGAGCGCGTCCATTACTTTTCCCACCAACGAGGTAAGGCTTACTGGCCTGTAGCTTGTCACTTCTTCCCTATTACCACTTTTGTGGAGAAGTACCACATCAGACTTTCTCCAGTCCTGTGGAACATAAGATATGCCATACTGGGTCAGACCAAGGTCCATCAAGCCCAGTATCCTCTTTCCAACATTGGCCAATCTAGTTCACAAGTACCTAGCAGTTTCCCCAAAAGACATAGGTTCCACAATGCTTGTATTGGGTCAAGCAGTGGATATTCTAGGTCCCCTTTAATAACAGTTTATGGACCTTTCCTCCAGGAACTTATCCAATACTTTTTAAAACCCAGCAACACTAATAGCTTTTAACTACATCCTCTGGTAGCAAATTCCAGAGTTTGATTATACGTTGAGTGAAAAAATGTTCTCTTATTAGACTTAAATAGGTTACTCTGTGGCTTCAATGCATGCCACCTAGACTTTCTATATTTTAATAGCGTAAACAATCAATCTACGTTTACCCGTTCCACTCCATTCATTAATTTATAGACCTCTATCATATCTCCCCTCAGCCGTCTCTTTTCCAGGTTGAAGAGCCCTAACGGTTTTAGCCTCTCTTCATAGGGATATCTTTCCATACCCTTTTACATTTTGGTGGCTCTTCTCTGTACCTTTTCTAATAATGCTATATCCTTTTTAAGATTCGGCGACCAGAATCGCATACAATATTCAAGGTGCAGTCACACCACGGAATGATACAGAGGCATTATAATATCCTTCGTTTTATTTTCCATGCCTTTCCTTATGATTCCTAGCATTCTATTTGCTCTCTTGGCCGCTGCTGCACACTGGGAGGAGCGGCTTTAACATGTTATCCACGATGACACCTAAATCTTTTTCCTGGGTGGCAGTTCCTAATGTGGAACCTTGCATCGTGTAACCATAGTTCGAGTTGTTCTTTCCTAGGTGCCTAACTTTGCACTTGACCACATTAAATTTCATCTGCCATTTGGATACAGAGTCTTCCAATTTATCAAGATCCTCTTGCAATTTTCCACAATCCTTATGGGTTTTAACAACTTTGAATAGTTTTGTCTCATCTGCAAATTTGATAACCCCACTCATTATTCCCATTTACAGGTCACTTATGAATATGTTAAAAAGCAGTGGACCCAGCACAGGTCCCTGGGGTACTCCACTAATTCACCTTTCTCCATTGGGAAAATTTGCCATTTAGCCCTACCCTCTGCTTTCTATCTTTTAACCAGTTCCTGATCCACAATAGTACACTGCCTCCTATACCATGACTTTTTACCTTTGCTAAAAGTCTTTTATGAGGGACCTATTCAAAGATTTTCTGAAAGTCTAGATACACTATATCAACTGACTCACCTTTGTCTACCTGTTTATTCGCACCTTCAAAAAAACATAACAGATTAGTAAGACAAGACCTTCCATGCCTAAAGCCAGGTTGGCTGTCTCCCATTAAGCCACGACTATCTACATGTTAAGTAATTTTGTCCTTTATGATGGTTTCTACCATCTTTCCCAGTACTGACATCAGTCTCAGCGGTCTGCAGTTTCCCGGATCACCCTTGGAACCCTTTTAAAAAACTAGGCGTTACATTGGCCATCCTCCAATCTTCAGGTATTACAGATTATTTTAATGACAGTTCACAGATTACTAATAAAAGAACTGAAATATGAGATTGCAGGTCTTCTAACACCCTTGGATGTATACCATCATGTCCAGGTGATTTGCTACCCTTCAGTTTTATCATACAGTTGTAATACATCTTCCCGGTGTATTGAAATTTATTTTAATTCTTCCGCAGCATCGACTTTAAATACCATTTCAGTCATGGGTAACATCCCTACATCTTCCTCAGTAAAGACCGAAGCAAAGAATTCATTCAGACTCTCCCCTATGGTCAAGTCTCCTCTTAGTGCCCCTTTTACCCCTCTATCATCTAATAGTCCCAACTGACACTCTCGCAGGTTTTTTTTCTATGAATATATTAGAAAAGGTTATGTGTTTTTGCTTCAACATCAAGCTTCGTCTCAAATTCTCTTTGCCTGCCTTAACAGTGCCTTGCATCTAACTTGCCAGTGCTTCTGTTTCCAGTTTTCATCATTTGGCTCCTTTTTCCATTTCCTGAAAGATGTTTTTTTGGCAACAACAGCCTCTCTGATGTCACCTTTAAACCATGCTGGCAGTTTTTTGGACTTCCTTCCACTTTTCTTAAATTGTGGAATACAGCAGGTTTGGGCTTCCAAGATAGTATTTTTAAACAATACCCAAGCTTGATGTAAATCTTTAACCTTTGCAACTGCTCCTTTTAGTTTTTTCTTAACTATTTTTCTCATTTTATCATAGTCTCCCTTTTGAAAGTTAAAAGGTAGTACTGTGGATTTTCTTATCCTCCCTTCTCTGTTTATTCTATCAAACGCAATCATGCTATGATCACTATTGCCAAGTGGCACCAGATCTTGTGTTCCACTAAGGACTAGGTCCAAAATGGCTTCTGGTCAGTTCATAAACCAGCTACTCCAAAAAGCAGTCATTTATTTCATCTAGAAACTTTATTTCCCTAGCATGTCCTGCTGTGACACTGACCCAGTCGATACCGGGGTAATTGAAATCACCCATTATTACTGTGCCGTAACTTTTGTTAGCTTCCTTGATTTCTTTGAGCATTCCTAACAGGGGCTCTACAGGACAAACAACGGTAAGGATTTGAGGGTTTATTGTTATTAAATTGCTAGCTCTCTGACTGGGAGCTCTGAAAAGGGGTTTTGTATATTTTTAAAGCAAAGTTACTTACTTTTTGGTGCTTTAGTAGAAATTTCCTTGAGCAGAGTAGGTTGATGAACTCTAGTAACCTTCTCAGCTTTGGGAACTGCTGACACCTAATCAGGAGTTAGTGGGCCTGATTATCTGAGAGCAGCTGAGGACTGCATAAAAGGCTCCACAGCCCTGCCCTGTTGAGGCATTCCTAACAGGGGCACTTACAGGTCAAACAACTGAGAGAATTTGAGGGTTTATTGTTATTAAATTGCTAGCTCTCTGACCGGGAGCTCTTAAAAGGGTTTTTGTATATTTTTAAAGCAAAGTTATATTCTTTTTGGTGCTTTAGTAGAAATTTCCTTGAGCAGAATAGGTTGTTGAACTCTAGTAACCTTCTCAGCTTTGGGAACTGCTGACACCTAATCAGGAGTTAGTTCCCTCCCTTCCCACCCCGACTCCCACCATCCCTAGTGAGCAGTCTTGCTTTATAGGGTACCTCCCCATTTAAAAAAGCACAGAGACTTGGAGCAGCACATTTTGAATATAATTAAAGAGAATTAACTGATTTTTCTCTGAAAGGACAGCTGGGAAACCGGCTGGTACTTGGTAGATCTCTCTCTTTTGTTTAATAGATACCTAAGCTCCACAAACAAAACAATGGATGGGAAAAATCGTATCGCTAAAGCTTTTGCCCCTGTTACAGCTTCTGCCTCTGTCCAGACAGAGGTCCCAATGCCAGTTGAAGGACCGGTTCCATGTGCAGGGTGCCTGCATGCTGAAGCTCTGGGGAAACAAATGGAAGAATTCAGAGGAGGGGGCGAGGCTGAGGAGCATGCAAAACAGTGAGAAGTACATTGATGAGATGCTTCTTGCAGCAACCAAACTCTCCAGCAGAGAAGATGGGTGGCAACAGAATGTCGATGGATGGACACAAGTCACCAGCGCCTGCAGAATCACCAATCCAACTTCTCCAGCCCTTGAATTGAAAAACCATTATGCAGCCCTGGAAGTGGAGGAGATGAAAGCAGCCCTGGAAAGGGAAGAACCAGAACTCAAGTACCCCAAAGTTGCAGAATCAGTGACCACAAGGAAACGAAGGGTAGTGGTGGTTGGAGACTCTCTTCTGAGGGGTACTGAGGTGACCATCTGCCGACCAGACTTGATGTCCAGAGAGGTATGCTGTCGTCCTGGTGCCAAAATCCAAGATGTTACAGAGAGTTAGCCGAGACTCATCAAGCCCACTGACTATTACCCAATGTTGCTAATCCATGTTGGAACAAATGATATTGCCAGGTATCCCTCGGAACGTACCAAAAGTGACTTAATGGCTCTGGGACAGAGGGTGAAGCAGTTAGGTGCACAGGTGGTGCTCTCTTCAATCCTCCCTGTTGAGGGTAAAGACCAAGGCAGAGAGGCTCGCATCCTGGAGATGAATGCATGGCTGCGTGGATGGTGTCATCAAGAGCGTTTTGGTTTCCTAGACCATGGGATGCTGTTCCAAGGGTTGCAGAGAAGAGATGACATACATCTGTCCAAGAAAGGTCAATGCGTCTTCAGTAGTAGACTGGCTAATCTACTGAAGAGGGCTTTAAACTAGATTCGTTGGGGATGGGTGACGAAAGCCCGCAGGTAACTGAAAGCCCCCAGGGTAAGTGATACATTAAATACCTTTATGGAAAAGGGTAACAGGGGTAACATCAGGAAAGCAGTGTGTATAAATGCCACTAGCATGGGAAATAAGATCCCTGATGTTGAAGCTTTGGTGGGAGTGGCCGACTTGGATTTAGTGGCAGTTACAGAAACATGGTTCACAGAAAACCATGATTGGGATGTAACTATACCAGGCTATACTTTATTCAGAAAGGACAAGGTAGGAAGAAGGGGAGGAGGAGTGGCACTATATGTAAAAACTACTATTAAAGCTTTGGAATTACAGAGCTTAAAAGGGAGAGAGGGGGCATTGTGGGTTAAACTAGAAAGAGGGAAAGAGAAATCTATTTGCATTGGTGCGATATACAGACCTCCCTCACAAGAGGAAGAGGTGGACAGAGCGTTAATTGAAGATATACACAGCATTGCTAGGAAAGGGGTACTGATAGGAGATTTCAATATGCCAGATGTTGATTAGCACATTCCTGCTGCAGTATCATCTAGAAGGAGATCCTGGATTCTCTACAGGGAGAGCTATTCAGGCAATTGGTAACAGACCCCACGCGTGAAGGGGCCATACTGGACTTGGTGCTTACCAATGGTGAAAGTGTTTCTGATGTTGTAGTGGGAGACAATTTGGCATCCAGTGATCACCAGATGGTGTGGTTCAGTATTAGGACTAGGGCTGTTAGAATCCATTCAAAGGTGAGGATCTTAGACTTTAGGAAGACTAACTTTGCCAAGATGGGCCAATACCTCAGGGAGTCATTAGTGGGATGGGAATAGCTGGGGGATGTAGAAAAACAGTGGGCAAAACTGAAAGGGGATATTTTAAGGGCAACCAACCTTTTTGTTAAAATGGTAAATAAAGGTAAAAGGAAAAGGAGACCGCTATGGCTTTCGAAAAAAGTAGCTGAAAAAGTGAAGAAAAAGAGGGAGACCTTCATGAAATACAAGAGATCACAGAGAGAGGAAGAGAGGCATCTATATTTGGAAAAACCTAGAGAAGCTAGCAAAGTAATCAGAATACTGAGGGAACTTGGGGACGTTCTAGCAGCTCCACTGACTGACCTTTTCAATGCCTCGTTGGAGTCGGGAGTGGTGCCAAAGGACTGGAGAGAGGCTCATGTGGTGCCTTTACACAAAAGCGGAAGTAAGGATGTGGTTGAAAACTACAGACCGGTTAGTTTAACTTTGGTGGTGAGTAAATTATTGGAAATGCTACTGAAAGAGAAAATAGTGAGGTTTCTGGAGTCCAGCCGATTAAGGATCAGAGGTAGCATGGATTCACCAGAGGCAGGTCTTGTCAGACAAATCTGATTGATTTCTTTGACTGGGTGACCAGGGAGTTGGACCGAGGGAAAGTCCTAA
Source organism: Ichthyophis bannanicus (assembly GCA_033557465.1). Classification (NCBI taxonomy): domain Eukaryota; kingdom Metazoa; phylum Chordata; class Amphibia; order Gymnophiona; family Ichthyophiidae; genus Ichthyophis; species Ichthyophis bannanicus. The sequence continues at coordinate 947,452,540 of CM066035.1, read as the reverse complement.
ATGTGGTGTATTTAGATTTCAGAAAAGCCTTTGACACTGTTCCTCACAGGCGACTTATAAACAAACTGTGCACCCTAGGGATGGACCCTAAAGTTACTGCTTGGGTTAGAAATTGGTTGGGTGGGAGGCGACAAAGAGTACAGGTAAATGAAGCTCACTCTGAGGAGAAGGATGTTACCAGTGGTGTGCCCCAGGGATCTGTCCTTGGTCCGATTATTTTTAACATCTTTGTTAGTGATATAGTGGAAGGGCTGTTGGGTAAGACTTGCCTCTTTGCGGATGATACCAAAATCTGCAATAGAATAGGAAGGTGTAGATAACATGAGGAGGGATCTAGCTAAGCTTGAAGAATGGTCTAGAATTTGGCAGCTGGGATTTAATGTTAAAAAATGTAAGATCATGCATTTGGGCTGCAGCAATCCAAGGGAGCAATACAGTATAGGAGGTGAAGTACTTTTGTCCACTAAAGAAGAGCGGGTCCTAGGCGTGATTGTGTCTGATGATCTTAAAGTAGCTAAACAGGTAGAAAAGGAGACAGCAAAAGCTAGAAGGATGCTTGGGTGCATACGGAGAGGAATGGCTAGCAGAAAAAAGGAGGTGATAATGCCTCTGTATAAGTCTTTGATGCGACCTCATTTGGAGTATAGTGTGCAATTCTGGAGACCGCACCTTCAAAAGGATGTGAACAGGATGGAGTCGGTGCAGAGGGTGGCTACTAAAATGATTAGTGGGCTTCATTATAAAGCATATGAGGACAGACTTAAGGATCTTAATATGTACACCTTAGAAGAAAGGCGGGATAGAGGTGATATGATTGAGATGTTTAAATACCTCCGTGGCATAAATGTTCAGGGAGAGAGCCTCTTTCAATTGAAAGCAAGTTCTGCTACGAGGGGACATGGGATGAGGGTGAAGGGAGATAGATTCAGGAGTGATATGCGGAAATATTTCTTTACGGAAAGAGTAGGTGATCCGTGGAATAGTCTCCCAGTGGAGGTGGTAGAGATGAGGACAGTAACTGAATTCAAAAAAGCATGGGACAAACACAGAGGATCTCTGAGGGTAAAAGGGGGACTTTTGTAGTTGTTGATGTGGAAGGACAGACTAGATAGGCCATGTGGTCTTTTTCTGTCGTCATATTTCTATGTTTCTATTTCATCATCCATTTGTTCATTCTGGCCAGACGGTTGACAGTACATTCCCACTGCCATCGCCTTTCCCTTCCCCGTTTTACGTGGAATTTCAATCCATAGAGATTCTACACCAAATTTTGTTTACTGCAAAACTTTAATCCTTTGTGACTCAATGCCCTCTCTAACAAAGTGCAACCCCTCCACCAATTTGATCTGCTCTGTCATTACGATATAGTTTATACCCAGGTATTACAGTGTCCCACTGGTTGTCCTTCTTCCTCCATGTCTCTGAGATACCAATCATATCTAACCTCTCATTTAGTGCTATATACTCTAACTCTCCCATCTTATTTTTTAGACTCCTCCTGCCTCTAAGGATCTATTAAAAGCATCCTTTAAAGGCCCTACAAGAATCTCTCTGAGCTCTTTCACTATCTTGCGGTGTATCCCATCTGGTCCCATAACCTTGTCCACTTTCAGTTTTGCAAGCTGTTCTAACACATCATCTTCTGTGAACGGTGTGATATCTACTCTATTCACATTTGTGTATTTGTAAATCACAGGTGGTCCTTCTCCAGGATTTTCTCTAGTTAAAACAGAGCAGAAGTATTTGTTTAGCATTTTCGCTTTTTCAATGTCACTTTGTGCAAATCCGTTCCCAGCACTTTTGTGTCCTGCAATTCCACCTCTGATTTTCCTCCGCTCCTGAATATACCTGAAGAAAATTTTGTCGCCACACTTCACATCTTTAGCCATCTTTTCTTCTGCCTTTGATTTTGCTATCCTTATTTCTCTTTTTGTCTCTTTTAGTTTGATCTTGTTTTCTTTTCTGTGTTCCTCTGTTTGTGAGCTTCTGAATTTTGTGAAAGCTGTGTTTGCCTTTATTTGTGCAGCCACATCTTTGGAGAACCAAATAGGTTTTCTTTTCCTCTTGTTTTTATTTACTTTCCTTACGTATGTATCTGTTGCAGCTTTTATTGCCTCATTTAGTTTAGCCCATTGTAATTCCACTTCCCTTATCCCCTCCCACCCTGCCAACTCCTCTTTCAGGTATTTGGCCATTTTACTGAAGTCAGCATTTTTTAATTGAGTTTCTGGTGACTGGATTCTACCTTGGCTTTTATCTCAAACCACACCGTGTGATGACTGCTGCTGCTCAAATGGGCACCCACCTGGATATTCGACACGCTATCTCCATTGGTAAGCATTAAATCCAGCACAGAGCTCTCCCTGGTCGGTTCCATCACCAATTGATAAAGTAATGCATCTTAGAAGGCATCCACAATTTTTTTACTTCTTTCTAGATTTGCAGAAGGAACAGCTGGGAAACCGGCTGGTACTTGCAGAAGGAACACTCCAACCCACATCGGGTAGATTAAAGTCACCCAATATGATCACTCCCCCTTTCATGGCTATTTTTGCAATATCAACAATCAATTCGCTATCCATTTCTTCGGATTGATTTGGAGGCCTGTAGACCACACACCAGTATGGATGACAGTGCCATCTCGTCTTTCCAACACAATCCAGAGCGCTTCTTGTTTTTCCCCATGTCCGCTGCATTTCAGCAGCTTTAATATTACTTTTCTACCCTCTTTAACGCTACTAAATAGATTATAGCCAGCTATGGCTATATCCCATTCATGCGACGCGTTAAACCAACTTTCATACTTTGGACACCATGTGAAGAGTGTGATCATTAGAGAAAGACATCATGCTTGGCAAGGTTGAAGGTCAATGCAAAATAGGAAGGCCAGCAATGAGATGGATCAATACAATAACAGCAGCTATAGATGCCACGCTATCAACAATGAGCCACTTGACTGAAGACCGAACACAGTTTAGGACAGCTATCCAGAGTAGACGTCAACTCAACGGCACTTAGCAACAGTAATTGAAAGCAATTTACCTTGAACAACTATTTAAAAAGGTGTGATCAAAATTCAAATCCTAATATATCATGCCATACAAATTCCAAAAGGAGGGTCTCTTATATAACGCAAGCATTAAAACAATAGCAGGAAATTTGAGAGATGATTATGGAGGTCATTTTAGGTCTGAGCAGCTTCTACACATGCAAATTGTGAGAGATTTATTTGTTGTGATTTACTAACCACCTTCATGAAGAGATTCATCCAAAACTGTGTATGATGTACCATGCATGTAAGTGCTGATTCTGCAATACTACTACTCACAAATATAGAACCCACAGGAAACACACATTTCAAGAAGGAACGGTTTGGAAGTCCAAAAAACGTGTGTAGTTCCCACTGCCATTTACACCAACTCCGCGGCAGGCGTGTCAGATACTTGCTCATTTGGACAAGAGGTCTCCACCTGTGTTTGAAAGGGCAATTGTAAACATAGAAACCTGACAACAGAAAAAGCCCATATAGCCTATCTTATCTACCCTTCCACAAACTACTAGAGTCCCCTTTCTTTCAGAGATCTTCTGTGTTTGTCCCACGCTTTCTTGAATTCCGATACTGTCCTTGTTTTACTACCTCCACTGGAAGACTATTCCACGCATCTACTACTTTTTCCGTAAAAAAATATTTCATGCATACTACTCCTGAGTCTATCCACTTTCACCCTCATTCTATGTGCCCTCATTGTAAGGCTTACTTTCAATTGAAAGAGGCTCTCCCCTCCTGTGCATTTATGCCACAGAGATATTTAAACATCTATCGTATCTCCTCTATATCTCCTTTCCGCTAACGTATATATATTGAGATCCTTAAGTCTGTCCCCATATGGTTTATAACGAAGACCGCTGACCATTTTGGTAGCCACCCTCTGCACCGAATCCATCTTATTAATATCCTTTTGAAGGTGTGGTCTCCAGAATTGCACACAATATGCCAAATGAGGTCACAAATGAGGAAGGAGTGGCTCAGTGGTTGGGACAGAATTACCTCAGGCCGGAAGGCTGGGGTTAAATTCCCACATGGGGAGTAGTAACCTCAGGCCGGAGGGACTGGGGTCTCTAGTCCAATGGCCACTCCTTGTGGCCTTGGGCAAGCCACTCAACCCTCCATTGCCTCAGGTTGTGAGCCCTTCGGGGACAAGGGAATAAAAAAGTACCTGTTAGTATATACATACATGTAAACCGCTCTGATGTGCAAGTAAAGGGCAGTATATCAAATGCCTAAACCATAACCATAACAAAGACTTATACACAAGCAACATCACCATCTTTTTTCTGCTGGCCATTCCTGATGCACCCAAGCATCCTTCTGGCTTTCGCCGTCGATAATCAAAAAATCACGCCCACATCCTGTTCTTCTTTCATGGACGGGAGTACTTCACTCCTTATACTGCACTGCTCCCTTGGATTTTTGCAGCCCAAATACATGACTGCACTTTGTTTAGCATTAAATCTCAGCTGCCAAATTCTCAAGCATTCTTCAAGCTTAGCTAGATACCTCCTCATGTTATCTATTCCTTCCTGGGTGTCTATTCTATTGCAGATTTTGGTATCATCCACAAAGAAGCAAACCTTGGCGATTCAATTAGGCATGTAGATAGCTGTGTGGCTGGTGGACATGAACATAAGAACATAAGATATGCCATACTGGGTCAGATCAAGGTCCATCAAGCTCAGTATCCTGTTTCCAACAGTGGCCAATCTAGGTCATACGTACCTAGCAGTATCCCCAAAAGACACAGGTTCCACAATGCTTGTATTGGGTCAAACATTGATATCCTGGGTCCCTTCTTAATAATGGTTTATGGACCTTTCCTCCAGGAACTTGTCCAAACCTTTTTTTAAACCCAGCTACACTAACAGCTCCTACTACATCCTCCGGTAGCAAATTCCAGAGTTTGATTACACGTTGAGTGAAAAAATATTTTCTCTTATTTGTCTTAAATAGTTTACCCTGTACCTTAATTACTTGTCCCCTAGTCTTTCTATATTCTGATAGCGTAAACAATCGATCTACGTTTACCCATTCCACTCCATTCATTAATTTATAGACCTCTATCATATCTCCCCTCAGCCGACTCTTTTCCAGGTTGAAGAGCCCTAACCTTTGTAGCCTCTCTTCATAGGAGTAGCCTTCCATCCCCTTTACCATTTTGGTGGCTCTTCTCTGTACCTTTTCTATTGATTTTTTTTTATTGATTTTAACCAGCATTACAAGTTAATCCAAACAAAATCAAGACAATCATAACAAATATAATAGGAAACAATACCATTACAGCATACAATCAAAAGTGATAGAGTCCACATTACTGGGACCTGGATGTGAGAAAAAATTAAACATCATAAACATAGGAAAACAAGGTACCTTTTCTAATAACGCTATATCCTTTTTAAGATACAGTGACCAGAATTGCACACTGGGCAGAGGGTTTTAACATGTTATCCACGATGACTCCTAAATCTTTTTCCTGGGTGGTAGTTCCCAATGTGGAACCTTGCAGCGTGTAACCATAGTGTGGGTTGTTCTTTCCTAGGTGCATAACTTTGCACTTGTCCACATTAAATTTCATCTGCCATTTGGATGCCCAGTCTTCCAATTTATCCAGATCCTCCTGCAGTTTCTACAGTCCTCTTGGGTTTTAACAACTTTAAACAGTTTTGTGTCATCTGCAAATTTGAAAACCTCACTAGTTATTCCCTTTTCCAGGTCATTTATGAATATGTCAAAAAGTAGCAGACCCAGTACAGATCCCTGGGGTACTCCACTATTCACATTTTTCCATTGGGAAAATTGGCCATTAAGCCCTACCCTCTGCTTTCTATCTTTTAACCAGTTCCCGATCCACAATAGTACATTGCCTCCTATCCCATGACTTTTTAGTTTTGCCAAAGGTCTCTGATGAGGGACCTTGTCAAAGGCTTTCTGAAAGTCCAGATACACTATATCAACCGACTCACTTTTGTCTACCTGTTTATTCACACCTTCAAAAAAACATATCAGATTAATAAGACAAGATCTTCCTTGTCTAAAGCCATGTTGGCTGTCTCCCATTAGGCCATGACTATCTACATGCTGCGTAATTTTGTTCTTTATGATGGTTTCTACCATCTTCCCCAGTACTGACGTCAGGCTCACCGGTCTGTAATTTGCCGGATCACCCCTGGAACCCTTTTTAAAAATTGGCGTTACATTGGTGACCCTCCAATCTTCAGGTATTACAGATGATTTTAATGAAAGTTCACAGATTACTAATAGCAGGTCTGCAATCTCATATTTCAGTACTTTCAACACTCTTGGATGTATACCATCCGGTCCAGGTGATTTGCTACTATTCAGTTTATGAAATAGTTGTAATACATCTTCCCGGTGTAGCGATATTTCTCTCAATTCCTCTGCACTATCACCTTTAAATACCACTTCAGTCTTGGGTAACATCCCTACATCTTCCTCAGTAAAGACCGAAGCAAAGAATTCATTCAGTCTCTCCGCTATCGCCTTGTCTCCTCTTACTGCCCCTTTTACCCCTCTATCATCTAATGTTCCAATTGACTCTCTCACAGGCCTTTTGCTACAAATGTACTTGAAAAAGTCTATTTCGTGTTTTTGCTTCTGTAGCAAGTTCCTTCTCAAATTCTCGCTTTTCCTGCCTTATCAATGCTTTGCATTTTACTTGCCAGTGCTTGTGCTGTTTCCAGTTTTCGTCGTTTGGCTCTTTTTTCCCATTTCCTGAAAGATGCTTTTTTGGCAGCAACAGCCTCTGACCTCATCTTTAAACCATGCTGGCAGTTTTTTGGACTTTCTTCCACCTTTCTTAATGCGTGGAATACAGCTGGTCTAGGCTTCCAGGATAGTATTTTTAAACAACACCCAAGCTTGATGTAAGTCTTTAACCTTTGCAACCGCTCCTTTTAGTTTTTTCTTAACTATATTCCTCATTTTATCATAGTCATAGTCTCTCTTTCGAAAGTTAAAAGGTAGTAGTGTGGATTTCTTTACTATCCCTCCTCCACTAATTAAATCAAACACGATCATGCTATGATCACTATTGCCAAGTGGTCCCAACACCCTTATTTCTTGCACCAAATCTGGTGTTCCACTAAGGACTAGGTCCAGTATGGCTTCCCCTCTGGTCGGTTCATGAACCAGCTGCTCCAGGAAGCAGTCATTTATGTCATCTATTTATTTATTTATTTACAGTCTCTTCTATACCGCGCTATTCAGCATCAGCACGGTTTACAATGAACAAAGATTACACATTTCCCGGGGTACTTTGTGTTTACAGTGAACAGGTGTTAAAAACTTGGATACCTGGGGTAACTATTTACATTTACAACATGTTAGGATTCACTTCCTTGGTCTTAGTCATGAGTGTTTTGCGTGGTTTGTGAGGTTGGTGTCATAGCTGCGTTGTTTACAGGGTAATACTGGAGGAAGAGGTGGTATTTCAAGGCCTTTCTAAACTGGAGTAGGTCTGGTATTGTTCGGATGTCGTGAGGGAGGCTATTCCAGCATCTAGGCGCACAGAATTTGAAAGCCCTGCCCGCTGTTGACTGGGTGCATTGTGTAATTGATCTTGGAACTACCAGGGTATTGAGTGCTACAGACCGTCTGGCTCTGTTGGAGGGTGTAGTCTGGATGAACTCTGTTAGTGATGAGGATGAGAGTCCGTTAATAGCCTTGAAGGTCAGAATTAAGATTTTGTATGTGAGTCTACCTTGTATTGGGAGCCAGTGGAGGTGTTTTAGGATGGGTGAGACATGGTCTCTCCTGGACGCTCCATGTAGGACTCTTGCTGCGGCGTTCATTGCTAGTTGCAGTGGATGCAAGGTGGACTGAGGGAGACCATGCAAGACTGAGTTTGCGTAATCTAAGTGTGGTATAACCAGTGCCTGATTGTCCTGAAATCGTCTGGCTCCAGCAGGGATCGTAGGTGTCTGAGGGATCGGATCTTATGGTAAACCGCCCTCACCATGTTTCCTATGTGCACATTTATATCCAAGCGTCGGTCTAAGGTGATGCCAAGGTATCTGATGGTGGGTTTGGTCTGCTCCCTCTACTTTTAGGAAGGGCGGTGTGGAGAAGTCTCGATTCCTTGTAATGAATAGCACCTCAGTTTTCTTGTGTTGTATCCTGAGGTTCTGGGTTTGCAGCCAAATGGATACTGCATTAATGCAGTTTGCTAGTGGGGAGAGGTCAGGGTTCTCTGTTGAAAAAGGCGTGTAGAGCAGCACGTCATCTGCGTATATCAGGCAGTTGACACTGAAGGACCGGATGAGGTTGCAGATGGGTTGCATGTATATATTAAACATCAGAGCGGAAAGGGAAGATCCCTGCGGGACACCTTGCTTTTGGTGGAACGGATCTGATGATGTATCACTGGATCGTACCTGCTGCCATCTATCAGAAAGGTAGGAACTGCACCATTCAAGCGCTTTGTCGGTGATTCCCTTCTCCTTGAGGCATACCAGGAGATGCTCGTGGCTCACGGAGTCGAATGCCGCTGCGATGTCCAGGAAGACCAGGACGAATCCTTGGCGAACGTTGTCAATGCCTGCTATTATGTTGTTGAAGAGTATGGTAAGAAGTGTTTCAACTCCATGATTATGTTATAAATTGTAAATAGTTACCCCTGTTATCCAAGTTGTTTTTTGCCTGTTCAACTGTAAACACAAAGTACCATCGGAAATGTGTAAATTCTTTGTTCATTGTAAACCGCGCTGATGCTGAATAGTGCGGTATAGAAGAGACTATAAATAAATAAAAATAAATAAATAAAATGGGCTTCTCTAAAGCCGTGTTGGCATGGGTCCAGTGGTGCGGAGGTTTCTATGTGAACTTGTATTTGCATTTGTATTTCCTTTTCCATTATTTTCGGTCTGTATGATTCTGGCTTATGGGGGTCGAGTTTATTGTTTTTTAGTAGAGGTCTTATGGATGTACGCTTGAGGGATGGTGGGAATGCTCCTGTTGTGAATGATTGTTCCATGAGTCTGGTTATAAAGGGACTGAGGTTGGTCCGTAGATCTTTGATCCAGAATGCAGGGCATGGGTCAGTTTGAGCAGTGGTCGTATTGATGGCAGCAATGGTGTCCTCGATGCGTTTTTTGGGTGGTGTTGAGAAGATGGTGAGAGGTGATAGATAGCTTGGTTCAAGGGTGGTGCTGGGTATTGGGATGTTGTTGATCTGACAGAGCTTGGATTGCAGATAGTCGGCAAATATTTGAGGGTGGATTTCGGATGTGTGCTCTGATGCAGGATCCTTTGTCAATCGCTTGACGAGGGCAAACAGGTCGTGAGGTTTGTTCAATGATCTAGGAACTTTATCTCCCTAGCATGTCCTGCTGTGACACTGACCCAGTCGATACCGGGGTAATTGAAATCACCCATTATTACTACTCTGCTGTGACTTTTGTTAGCTTCCTTGATTTCTTTGAGCATGTCATCATCCATTTGTTCATTCTGGCCAGGCGGTCGATAGTACACCCCTACTGCCATCACCACCTTCTTCATACATGGAATTTCAATCCATAGAGATTCTATAGCAAATTTTGTTTCCTGCAAAACTTTAATCCTTTCTGACTCGATGCCCTCTCTAACATAGAGCGCAACACCTCCACCAATTTGATCAGTTCTATCATTACGATATAGTTTGTGTATCAACAGTGTCCCACTGGTTATCCTCCTTCCACCATGTCTCTGAGATTGCAATCATATCTAACCTCTCATTTAGTGCTATATATTCTAACTCTCCCATCTTATTGTTTAGACTTCTAGCATTTGCATATAAGCATTTTAGAGACTGTATTTTATTAATAATAATCTGGCTATTGGTAGGCATGGGTAATTTGGAATCTTTATGCTCTGTCTGCACCATACTCAAGGGCATTTGAGCTACTTTACTCTTTTTTGGAACCTCACTGCTTTTGGTAGTATCCTCCAAGGATACCATCTTCTGAACCATGCGCTCTTGGGCGACTGTCAGCTTTGCCCTATTTTCTAGTTTAAAAGCTTAAAAGGATCGCCTGGTAAAATGTCTTCCTGGTTCTCAGATGCCACCTAGACAAGGTTTTAGATAGTGCTGGGGTGGAGCCTGTTATCTTGGTAGATGTTGGTACCAATGACATAGGAATGTGTGGGAGGGAGGTTCTGGAGACCAAACCAGTTAATCAATCACACTACTCACCTACACCACACAAGTCAATGTATCCACTGCATGTATTCACCCTCCCACTTTTGATTGTTTGATGTGCTAACCGCTTCGATTTAAAGATAAAGCGGTATATTAAATCCTTTTAAATAAATAAACTTAGGCTTTTAAGTAGGAAGTTGAAATCCAGATCTTCCAGGGTAGCATTCTGAAAAAATGCTTCCCTTTACACGTGCAGGACCCAAAAGGCAGGCAGAGTTTTTCAAAATTTCACCCAATCTTCAAAGTCCCTAATTATATCAAGTCAATCATTCCACAATTTTGGAACCACACCTGAAAAACACCTTTCTCTGATCCTCTTTTGTAGAAAGGCAGAAGCAGAGGGTGATATCAATGTCTAATGAGTCGATGAACAGAGTTATTTATTTGATGAACAATCAAACGGTCTATTAGACAGATAAGGCCAATCTGATGAATAGCTTTAAAAGCCAGGCACAACATTGTAAACAAAACATGTGTTTCTATTGGTAGCCAGTGAAGATTTAACAGTAAGGGGGTAACCCTATCTTTATGACTATTATATGCCATCATCTTCGCAGCAGTATTTTGAATCCATTGTATTTTTTGTAACAATGCTTTTGGCATTCCTAAAAATACTGAATTACAATACTCCAAATGACTTAAAACTGTCAATTGGACCACCATCCGGATATCCTGTGACCTCAACATTGACCATAATCGTCTCATTATCATCAACTTATGCCAAGTTCTATTTTGAATATGTTGCATACTGTATATCACTCAGGAGTCAAATTAGAATTGATGATGACCCGCCCCCCCCCCCCCCCCAAGGTATGTACTTTTAAAGGTATCTCAACTTTCTATCCCAAAAGCTGGACAAATTTGGTATCATCTGGAATAACTACCTTTCACACCCATAAAACCTCAGTTTTTCCCAGGTTCAAACTTAACTTATTTCCCTGTAGCCAATCCCGCAAAGCACAAAGTCCAGAACTTAACTAATCCACCAAAACCCGATAAGAACTCTTCATTGATATAAAAAAATTAGACATTGTCCACATAATTATACAAAGAAAACACCAATTTCCTAATGTGTTGAGCTAAAGAATTAAAAAAGATTAAATCGAATACACAAATCAAATGTTTTGAGATGTGTATTTAACTGGTTCTATGTAAACCGCACTGATGGAAAATAGCGCGGTATATAAGTGCATGTAAGAAATAAAATAAAAATAAATGTTACTATGTTACTATAAATAATAAAGGAGATAAAGGCGACCCTTGAGGTACCACTGTTGTACAAGAAAATATTTTAGACACTTTCCCATTAAATTCTACTCTACGTGATCTGTTAGTTAAAAGAGACTCAAGGTATTTTAAAGCCAACCCCTGTACTCCTAATAAACATAACCTGGCTACAAGCAGAGTGTGAAATAATATCAAAGGCTGATGAAAGGTCTAACAAGACCAAAAATCCACAACCTCCAGAAACTCTCCATCTCTGCATCTCATCCAATAAGGCCAACACAACAGTTTTAGTACTAAATGCAGCCATAAATCCCAATTATCATTCATCTAGCCCTCTCAACTCTTCCATATACCCCTGCAACTGAGGGGTCACTATGGATTCCAAAATCTTTGCAACACATGATAAACTGGACACTAGCCTATAACTTTTCACACTGTCTATCTACAAAGAGAGGTTTTTTTGTTGTTGTTTTTGTTTTTAAACAGGACAAATCAAGGCCTGTTTCAACTTTGATGGGAAGACATCCTCCTCTAGAGAGATTGAGCTACCATTGCACGGAGATACAAAAAACAACTTTCCGGTAAAGTTCTCAAAAGCTGCGCTAGACAAGGATCAACAGCACTGCACCACATCATAAACCGCCTAAATGTGGGAACATAAAACAGACATTCATCTTCTTTTTTATAATCACATTCTTCACTAGATACTGACACTATCGGAAAATCTTTTTGAATATTCTCCATTTTATCCACAAAAAACTGGGCTAATTCATCACCCGTTAATTTCGATATTATTTGATTTTGGGAACTTATGCCAGATAATTTTCTGACAATAGAAAACACTTTTCTCTGGGGGGGAGGAAAGGACTGCCTGCAGTGACCATAACTGAGGTTTCTGGTGAGTCTTTATTGGACTACACCCTGGAAGAGCCTGGACACCAGGAACAATGTTGCCAGGAAGCCACACCCCTCAAAGGGTCTGAATGGCTTGCTGGTGGTTTTAAGCTCGGTGCACTAAAACATCTAGTAAGGAGGACTGCCTGCTGGGACCGTGCCTGAGCTTTCTGGTGAGCCTGTTATTGGACTATAGTCCGGAAAACCCTGGGAAGTAGAAACAATGCTGCCGGGAAGCCACACACCTCGATGGGTCTGATTGGCTTGCTGGTGGTTTTAAGCTCAGCGTGTGCAGTGCGGCTGCAGGCACGTGGTCAAAGGGGCGTGCTCTTTCAGGGCCACTTCGGGGGCTTTTGGGGCTCTCTCCATTCTGTCCTGCAGCAGAGTGTCATGTCTATGGGAGCCGGCAAGCATAAGGGGAGAAGCACCAAGAAAGTGATTTGGACTTCAACACCTAAGAACTCAGTTATGGGCCCGCTGGATAAGCATCTTATTGCTGCTTCTGCTGCCATTTCCAGGCCAGAGATTCAGACCCTGAAAAAGTCCTATCTACATCTGGGGCTAATTTGAGCTCTATTGAAAGGACTACCCCACTTCCTCCTGGGGAACGCCTGAAGATGATTGATGAGCCTATCCCTCCACTCATAGGAGAAACCTTGGGTGAGTTAAGGATTGTTCAGCTGATGAGACCGTTATTAATGTGGTGGTTTCAACTCCTAAAGTGCTTTATTTTTCTGATATGTCAAAGATGTCCGAAAACCTTCCTCCATCCCAGGAGATATCTCTTGGGAATATCTGGACTATGGTTAATTCTACCAATTTATTAATGAAAGGCTTTATGTCTCAAATACAACTTTCTACCAGGAAGCTGTTTATAAACTTCAGCAATTAGATGACTGTTACGGAGTTTACATCAGAAAGTTATGACATGTGATAGCCAAGTTAACCTGGTTGCAATACACTAATTTTGCTTTGAAGGATTTATCATTATGGAGGCAGATAGAGTTTATAGATAATGTTGTAAGATCTAGTAATTTATGGGGGGGGGGGGGGTAGCTTTCCCCAAACTCACTATATGTCTGGCATGATATTACTAAGAAAATATTTTAAAGAAGTTCTGTCTGATGAATATTGATGATATCCAGATATCTAATTATTACGTTACTACGCTACTACGAGGCCACTTGTAGAGGGAGAGGAAGGGATTGCTTTTATAGGGAGACAGAATAATTCTTGTTTGGATCTTTCAAAAATTGTGGAGTTAGAGGATGAAATTTGTACTCTGGCCACTATAGTGGTTACTTTCTTGAGTATGATGGATAAAAATGTGGTTATGACAAATTATTTTAAGATTAAGGAAGTACCCTTTTGTAGTCAGCGGGTTACTATTTTTCCCAATGTCTCTTATTTAACTCAGTCTCGTCGTAAGCAATTCCTGGCCCTGAAAACTAGGGTTTTGACTAAGGGGGCTGTGTTTTATTTATGCTTCCCCTGTAAATGTCATGTGACCTTTCAGGGGAAGCATTGTGTGTTCATAGATCCAGTTAAATTGGAAGCCGCCTTAAATTAGTAATTTTATTTTTGTATTGCTCACTGCTGTTCATCTACGGATTGATTGTTCTCCCTGCTTTATTCCCTTAGTTTTCTTTATATGTGCTACTATGGGCTTTCATTTTATTTCTTTATTTATTTACATTCTCTTATATACCGCGCTATTCTGCATCAGTGCGGTTTACGTTGAACAAACTGAAATTACATTGAACAGGGCATTATAACTTGGAGATAACTATTTTACAGGGAACATGGGCTATGGAGGGTTAAGTGGCTTGCCCAAGACCACAAGGAGCACCTGTGGGACTAGAAACCCCAGTCCTTCCGGCCCAAGGTTGCTGTCGTCTAGTGGGATTTGAACCCCCGACCTTCCGGCCTATTTACAATACATCATTCCAGTTGACTAACTTCTGCTCTAAACTACTATCTTCCTGCAACATCAATCCTTGTTTCAAACGGTTTTGAAAATTACCCACATTCATTCCCTAATCTGTCTTACAACTAACAATATTTCCTCCTCCCTACAAACATGTTTCCTCATACCCTCAATGCTAAAAGAAATAAAATAATGATCCAACCAGGGAATTATTGAACCCAATATATTATTCACCTTAAACGATTGTTTAAACTGGTTAAGTCTGAGACCAGTTGCTTAATGACACTATTTTCTAATAATCATAAGGCATCCAATGGAAGAATCTATAAATTAATGATTGAATAATGTTTGGGAACAAGAATATAATTGGATTTCTCTACTTAATATTGGAGCAACATATATTCGATACTAAACTGGTTAAAACACAAGACAAAATCCAGCATATGGCCTTTTATGTTAGTAGAAAAGTCAATGAAAAGCTTCCAATTAAAAAGAGCTAATAAAAGTATTAAACTCCTGCATGGAAAAATCAAATCTCCTATGGACAACTCCTCTTATATTGAATAGATAAATTGAACAACCACTCAAAAAAAATTTCATGGTCACTTATCTACCTGAGGGAAAATAGAAAAGAAAAAAAAATCTTATCCACTGCAGACCCCACCATCAATGCCTCAACCCCTTCAAAATGACAAACCCAATCTCTGCAATTTCAAATCCTCTTTAAAAATAATCCCAAGCCCCCCTCCCCAGCTTGATGTACCCTACAGGAACCAGCTCCTGGGTATAAGTTCCATCCACTTCAGGTAGCCAAGTTTCAGTAATAAAAAGAACATCTAAACAATCATCAATAATCATTTCCTGAACAAGTATGCTCTTATTATCATGGATCTGTGCTGGGCCCACTGCTTTTTAACATCTTTATAAATGACCTGGAAATGGAAATCACGAGTGAGGTGATCAAATTTTCAGATGACACAAAATGATTCAAATTTATTAAAACAATTGCAAGAGGACCTTGATAAATTGGAAAACTGGACATCCAAATGGCAGATGAAATTTAATGTGGACAAGTGCAAAGTTATGCACTTAGGGAAGAACAACCCAAAATATGGTTACACAATGAAAAATTCCACATTAGGAACCACCACCACACCCCAGGAAAAAGATTTAGGCATCATCGTGGACAATATGTTGAAACCCTCAGCCCAGTATGCAGGGGCGACCAAGAAAGCAAATAGAATGCTAGAAATTATAAGGAAAGAAATGTAGAACAAAAACAAGGCTATTCTAATACCTCAGTATCATTCCTGGTGCAATCGCAGCTTGAATAGCAATTAGAAAAGGTACAGAGAAGAGCCACCAAAATGGTAGAGGGATGAAGGATACCCATATGAAGAGAGGCTTAAAAGGTAAGGGCTCTTCAACTAGGAAGAGAGACGGCTGAGGGGATGATATGGTAGGAGTCTATAAATAAACGAATGGAGTGGAACACACACAGACCAGTTGTTTACTCCTTCAAAAAGTAGAAAGACTAGGGGACACAATGAAGCTAAAATGTAGTCCATTAAGGACTAATAAGACAAAATATTTCTTCACTTAACGAGTAATCAACCTCTGGAATTCGTTACCAGAGGATGTATTAAAAACTGTTAGTGTAGATGGCTTTCGGTTTGGGCAAGTTCCTGGAGGAAAAGTCCATAAAGAGGACCAGAGAAATCTACTCCTTACCCTGGGATAAGCATTGTGGAATCTGTGTACCTTTTTGGGAACTTGACAGGTACTTGTTACCCGGATTGGCCACTGTTGGAAACAGGATACTGGGGCTTGATGGACCTTGGTCTGACACAGTATGGCATTTATGGTATGCTCTAATCTTATTTATTTTATTTAACAGGTCCTTTATACTGTTTTATCATTTTTATTCAAAGCAATTTACATTGTAACTTAAACTTGGTAGTGTACATTAAACAGGGACATTGATAACCTGGATTCTTCTGAGGCAATGGAGGGTTAAGTGACTTTGCCAAGGCCACAAGAAGTGCTAGTGGGAATCGAATCCTGGTCTCTTGGTCCCCAAGCCAGAGTCCTAACCACTAGGCTACTCCTCCACTCCTTACCAGACAGCACTTCGGCAATATCACTAACAAAAATGTTAAAAAGAATCAGAACGACGACAAATCCCTGCGGCACACCATTGGTAGCCTCTTTCTCCATTTACCTATACCCTTTGTCACCTCTCACTCAACCAATCTCTAACTCAGTCAGTCACTTTAGGGTCCATCTCTAAGGTGCTAAATTTGTTAATAAGTCGCCTGTGTGGAACAGTGTCAGAGGCTTTGCTGAATTCTAAGTGCACCACATCTAAGGTTCTCCCTCAGTCCAACTCTCTGGTCACCCAAAGAAAATCATTCAGATTTGTCCGGCAAGATCAGCTTCTAGTAAACCCATGGTGCCTCGGATCCTGCAATCCATTGGACTCCAGAAACCTCACTAACCTCTGTTTTAGCAGCATTTCCATTAAGTTACGCACCACAGAGATCAGACTGATCAGTCTGTAGTTCTCAACCTCACCCTTCTTTCCGCTTTTGTGTAAAGATACCACATATGTCTTTCTCCAGTCCTCTGGGACCACTCCCAACATTAAAGCAGCATTGCAAAGGTCAGATAGTGGAGCTGCTAGAACTTCCCCAAGTTTATTTATTTATTTAACAGGTTTTTTTATACCTCTTTATCCTTCAGTCAAAGCACTTTACATTACAACACATTTGGTAATACATTACAACAGGAACATTAACTTGGAGTATTAGTAACATAACTGATTGAACATTAAATGTTATGGTTGGGATGTTCATTAACATGAGAACTGGGTAGAGTATTGATTATTGTAGTAGTCTAGGTGTCTTATTCCTTCAGTACTCAAGGATGTATCCCATCCGGCCCCATCACTTTGTCTACTTTTAGTTTAGCTAGCCCCTCACGACACAATCCTCTGAAAATCATTCAAAATACCCTTCATTTCTGTTCCTATTTGTAGCTGTTTTCAGGGGTCCTGCTCCAGGCCCCTTAATCTGAGAACACGGAATAAAAATATGTGCTAAACAATTCTACTTTATCCTCATCAGCTTCTACATATTCTTCCCCTTCACCTTTAAGTATGATAATACCACTTCTGCACTTCTTTCTCTCGCTAATATATCTGAAAAATATCTTGTCCCTCAATTTTATTGCATTAGCTATCTTCTTCCTTTAGTATCTGCTTTCCTGACTATTCCTAGCTTCTCTACGTTTTTCCAAATATAGATGCTTGTCTTCTTTCTGTGATCTCTTGTACTTTATGAAGGTCATCCACTTTTTCTTCACTTTTTCAGCTACTTCCTTTGAGAACCATAGTGGCCTCCTTTTCCTTTTACATGTAAGAACATAAGAAATGCCTTACTTGGTCAGCATAAGGTCCCATCAAGTCCAGTATCCTATTTCCAACAGTGGTCAATCCAAGCCACAAGCACCTGGCAGGTTCCTAAAGGGGCACACAGGTCCCAAAATGCTTGTCCCGGAACAAGCAGTAGATTTCCAGGGTCCTCTTTAATAATGGTTTATGGGCCTTTCCTACAGGAACTTGTCCAAACCTTTTTTAAACCCAGCTACACTAAAACAGTTACTCACCTGTAACGGGTGTTTTCCAGGGACAGCAAGAATCAGTCCTCACATATGCGTGACGTTAGCGCCGATGGAGCCCTAGCGGAAGCATCTCCCCAGCTTTCAAAGAAAGCCTTTCTGAGATGTCACCATTGCATGTATGGTCCCCTTCCCACCCAAGAGTACAATCTTAGTCAATCAGATGACACAGCTAGAGCCGACAAGAAGATGGCAAAAATTACAGCAACTCCACGGGGAGGAGGGAGAGTTGTGAGGACAGTTCCTGCTGTCCTTGGAGAACACTTGTTACAGGTGAGTAACTATGCTTTCTAAAAGGAACAAGAAGGAAGTCAGTCCTCACATATAGGACTCCTTAGCTACAGGCTACCGAGAACCTGTAGGAAATGCAGCCCAGCCGTGAGCAGCCACAAGCAAGGCTGAGGAGAGACTTTAAGGACCCCGGTGTTCAGGGAGAACCATCACTCCGGTAGCCAGAACACAGAAGGGTCAGAGGGTAGGAGTTACCTAGACCCTGAAGAGATTATGGAGTACGGCCTGGCCAAAGGCACTGTCCCATCGGAACTCCCTCTCCAGGCAGTAGTGAGCTATAAAGGTGTGGACAGAAGACCAGAGGGTGGCTCGGCAGATGTCTGCCACAGGGACATAGCACAAGCTTGCAACTGAGGTCACTATAGCCCTGACGTTGTGTGCCGTGACCTAGCACGCCAACAAGAGCTCAGGCCTGATCGTGGGCGAAGGTAATTCTGTCTGCCACCCAGGTGGACAGGGTCTGCTTAGTAAAAGCCTCCCCCAAGAGGCTACTGGGGATACTTGGGCAGAGTCCGACCTGTGGAAGATGTCTTGCTTTTGCTGACGATCCTGGATGGCCTTTGTGGACATTGTTTTACATAGGACGCAGATCTCCAGGTCATGGTCGGCCCTCAGACACCAGAGGCAGCAATCGTGTGTATCAGTAAGACATGTTTTTTGAGCACTGATTACACTTTTCAAACCCGCTGGCCAGTGGGGCAAAAAGAACCCCAGCGAGGTCGAAGACTCTTGACATGGCCAGTGGATAGAAAAAAGCACGAACCACGCTGGGAAAAATAAATCCTAAAAAAGGTCAGATCCTATGTTGAGGCAAACGAGCTTGGAGGCGTGAAAGGGACTGGCGCAACCAGAGAAAGAAAGGCAGTTTAATGCACAAATAAATCAACTTTTTCTGGGAAAATAAGGACGTCTGCTGGACTCCATGGAAAAAAGGAGACTGAGTAAAATGGCACCCTTGGGCAGAAAGGAGACCATGAGGGCATCTCCCAAAAGCTTTCTTTGAAAGCTGGGGAGATGCTTCTGCGAGGGCTCCATCGGCACCAACGTCACCCATATGTGAGGACTGACTTCCTGCTTGTTCCTGGAGAACAGCTTTTACTACATGCTCCAGGAACAAATGCCAGAGTTTTATTACGCATTAAGTAAAAGCAAATATTTTTTCTTATTAGTCTTAAATGGGTTGCATTGTAGCTTCATTGTGTGTCCTCTAGTCTTTCTACTTTTTGACGGCATAAACAACCGACCTACGTTTACCCATTCCACTCCATTCATTAATTTATCTTTCTATCAAAAAGGTTTGTTGCTCTTAAAATATCCCTTTCGGTTTTGCCCATTGCTTTTCTACAGTTCCCAGCTGTTCTCATCCCGCTAATGACTCCTTGAGGTATTGTCCCATCTTGGCAAAGTTAGTTTCCCTATTTTCTAAGGCACTCGCTTTTGAATCAACATTATCAGCCCTAGTCCTAATACTGAATCACAACATCTGGTGATCACTGGATGTGAGATGCTCTCTCACTATACAACATTACCAACGCTTTCCCCATTGTTAAGCACCGGATCAAGTATGGCGCCCTTCACGTGTGAGTTCTGTTACCAATTGCTGTAATAGTTCTCCCTGTAGAGAATCCAGGATCTCCTTACTTCTAAATGGCTCTACATCAGGAATGTGCCAATCAACACCCGGCATATAGAAATCACCTATCAGTAACACTTCTTTCATGGCAATACTGTTTATATTTTCTATTAAATCTCTGTCCACTTCTCTCTGTAAGGGAGATCTGTATATCACACCAATGCAAATGGATTTCCTGTTCCATCTTTCTAGTTTAACCCTTTTATAGCTTTAAAAGGGAGCGAGGAGGCACCCTGGGTTAAATTAGAAAGAGGGAACAGGAAATCCTTTAGCATTGGTGTGATATACAGATCTCCTTCACAGGGATAAGAAGTGGACAAAGATTTAATAGAAAACATATAAAGTACTGCCATGCAAGGAGAAGTGCTACAGATTGGTGATTTCAATATATCGGATGTTGATTAGCACCATCCATGCTGCAGTATCATCTAGAAGTAAGGAGATCCTGGATTCTCTACAGAGAGAAATATTCAAGCAACTGGTAACAGAACCCACACCGTGAAGGGGCCATACTGGACCTGGTGCTTACCAATGGGTAAGTGCTTCTCGGCGGTATCCCACACTGCTTTAAAAAAAATTTATTATTTTTTTTAAAGTTATTTCACTCAACTCTGTTATGGGCTCTCCTCTACATGTAGTTTTTTTTTTTACAACTTGACATTTACATGTATAAAGTCCTGCATTATACCATTCTTTATCTCAAGTTTTTCTAAAAGGACTGTTGCTGCTGGACATTCCCGTTAATGTGCAGGTATTTTCCAGTATCCTTACACATATTTTACCAAGGGCCCTGCGTGCATTAGAGCTTTTTTGTAAAATATTTGGCAATTGTGGATGATCCAACATGAATGCCCCAATTCTTATCTAGACACTAAGCAAAATCAGGCTTCACACATTCTATACATATTTTGTAATTTTGTTTAGCATAATTTTCAGGCATTCCAGACGTTTGAGTAAGGTTTATTCCTGTAATGGTATGTGCATTTGTAATATAAAGGCTGCCAATTCAGTGTTCAAATGTGCAAGACTAATTTTTGTCCTTGAAATCTTCCTTGACAAAGGTATTATCACAAGTTGACATTTTACTTAAGAGATAATGTCCTTTCCTTGAGTTCTGCTAGACCAGTTCAGACAAGTGGGTTGTGTTCCCCTACCAGCAATATGGTGTAAGCAAAGAAATGAAAAGCCCAGGTTTCAATGACATCACTCCCATGCTTCAGCCAGCAGAGATCTCTTCAATATTCACCCCCATGCAGCAATCAAACAGTAGAGAACTATATTCACGAAAGCATAAACAAAAAGCTGTCCGTAGAAGATGGTCCTGCGGAGCCAAGTATCTAACTCATAGTGGACTGAAGAGTACTGCCCGCAGAAGAACAGGCCCTGGACTGGCCTAGCATGACTCAAGGAAAGGACGTATCTGGTAAGTAAAATATCACCTTCCATATCATCCTGCTAGACCAGTCAAGACAAGTTGGACATACCAAAGCTACACCTTCACTGAGCAGGAAGAAGACAGCAGCTTGCAAAACCTTAGAGCCCAAGGCCATGTCCGCCCAAGCATAGACATCCAAGTGGAAATGCTTGAGAAAAGTAGAAAGTGATTCTCTCGTTACCACATGCCAAATTGTCTGTAGGGGTAACCAAGCTCTGCACTGCCTACAGAGATGCTTGCACTCAAGTAGAATGGGCAGGCAAGGCCTCTGGAACTAGCCAGTTTTGCAACAGATCCACTGAGGCAATGGCCTCCTTAATCCAGCGCCCCAATGCAGACCTAACCGCTGTGTCACTCTTGCGCGGGCCAGCAACTAGCACAAAAAGATGATCTAACTTGTAAAAAGAATTTGTAACCTTCTAAAAACCAGAGAACCAACCTCCGGGCGTCCACAAGGCAAAGATCCTTACCATTCCCCTGACACTGCTCCTTAGAGGAGGATGACAGGCAAACCACCTGGTTGACATGAAGGGAGAAATCACCTCAGGGAAGAAGGAAGGAACAGGCTAAATGGAAATAGCCTGCTCAGAAAAAGATAGGTAAGAATCTTGGCAAAACAGAGCCAGCAGCTCAGAATTCTTGCAGAACAAATCGCAACCAAGACGACCATCTTGAGCATCAAATCATTTAGAGTAGCGCGCTTTGATGGCTCAGGGGCCCGAGCGCCAGATACAGATCCCAGGAAGGGTCCACAGACTGGGGGGGGGAGGGGGGAAATGCAGACACTGAACCCCTAAAGAAAGCATGAAATATCTGGGTGTAAGGCTAGAGACTTACCAGCTAACAGAGCTCTGAAACAGGCTAAAGCTGTAACTTCAACTTTCAGGGAGTTAAGAGAAAGGCCCTTTTCCAGACGACCCTGCAGAAAAAGCCAACAGAAACAGCAACTTGGCCACCTCAGGAGCCAGCTGCAGTATGCTGCATCTGCACTCCAGGCACCAGACTTGCACATGCCAGGTTGGTAGACCTCCTCCGGGCTGTGAGCAGAGTGGAAACCACTGCCGGACAGTAGCCTGTACACGCCGTCTCCTTTTAAGAGCAAAGCCATAAGTGAGAAGGGAGCTGGGTTCCCCAGGACAAGTGGCCCCGATCCAATAGGCCCCAAGACAAGGCAAACAAAGAGGCGGTGCTTGCAGGAGCCACTTCAGATCTCTGAATCACACTCATCTGCCAATCCAATGCCACCAGAATAATCCCTCTCCGGTGGCTCTCCCTATGCTGAATCACACGCCCCACCAGGGGTCACAGAGGAAACACATACAATAGATGTTGACTTGGTCAAGATTGAGCCAAAGCGCCAACGGCCTTAGACCGTGTTGTGACTGAAGAAGCGGCACACTTTGGCTTTGAGGTGGGTCACCATCAGATCCCTTTCGGGGCAACCCAGCAGTGCAGAAACAACTGAAATGCCTCCTGACTAAACTCCCACTCTTCTGGAACCAGAGTGCCAGCTCAGAAAATCAATTACCACAGTATCCACCCCGGTAATGTGCAGAGCCGACAAATTAGGAGGTTCTTCACTGCCCAGGCAAACAGAATAGTTTTCTCCAGGGCTAACCAGGCACGCTTCATGCCACCTTGCCGATTGACATAAGCCACCACCGTGGCGTTGTCAGAGAATACGCAAATTTCCCAGCCCTTGACTGGAGGCTGGTAACGCAGAAGAGCCAAGCTGATGGCCTTTGCCTCAAGGCAGCTTTATCTTTATTCTTACATTTGACTGACCACCCAGGCAAGAGTATCAGGGCAGTGTACAATAAAAAATATAGGCTGCGACAGGTAGGAAAGGAACGCCAGTTCACAGTGTGGAAAAACAAAAACACACATAGAAAAATTAACCAGGCATATTATGAAGTATAGATGGTCTGATCCGGAGTTGGGGTGAGGTCAAAAGCAAGGCCAAAGAAGTGGGTCTTCAGTACTGCCTTAAACCTCAGGAAGGACTGTTCAGCGCGGAGTAAAGCTGGGAGGGAGTTCCACAGTGCTGGTCCAAGAAAATAGAAAGCAGAGTGACGGGTGAGTTCCAAGCATGCACAGGCCAGGGATGGAAGGGACAGGCGGTCATTATGTATTGAGCATAGAGCACAGGGAGAGGTATGCAGCAAGATATTGAGGCATGCCGTGTGGATAACCCTGTGCACGGTGGTATTTTGTATTGAAACCAGAATCTAAGGGGGAGCCAGTGCAGACGAATGAGAAAGGGGGGTCACGTGGTCTGTGTGCAAGGAATGCGTGAGGAGATAGGCAGCTGTGTTTGAAGTAATTGTGAACAGTGGAATTGATACTGGGGTAAACCAGCCAAAACGATATTACAATAGTCAAGACGGGACAGAAACAGGGACACTACAAGTGCTATCAGGGAGGACAGAGGGAGAATGGAATGCACTGCCCATAGTTGATGAAGTGTGGTGAACGAACAACGAACAAGTCAGGTAATATGGTGATGAAAGTAGAGGGAGGAATCGAGAGTCACACCAAGGTATCTAATGGATGAAGTGAGAGGAATATGGCTATCAAGCAGAATGGGAGGTACTGAAGGGGAGGGGGTGCCGAAAGTAAACCATATAGTGGCCGATTTAGCAGGGTTGAGGTGTAAGTAGTTGGATGATAACCATGTGGAGATCTGTGCAAGGCAGTGATTCAGAGGAGCAAGGTCAGGGAAAAGAGGGTTAGTACAAAATAGGAGAATAATGTTGCCTGCACAGTAATATGCTGACAATCCCGATTGCTGTATAGAACCTAGTGTATCAACCGGGATTTGGAGGCAGAAGTGATACAGATGGAGTAGAAAGTAAGTTTAGCGGAGCAGATCATGTCACGGTAAAAGCAATAGTTGTACCTAAAAGTGGCCAGTGATTCTGGTGAAGGACGTCTGGGCCAATGCCGTTCTGCACGGTGGAGATAAGTGCACTGAAGGCAAAGGCCAGAATGGTACCAGGGGTGACGAGAAGGGGAGCGAGAAAGTGGGACAGAGATCTGTGGGGCTAACCTATCTAGAATGGCAGTTAGGGAGGTATTCCAGGTATCAGCCTGCATGTCTGTTGAAAGACGAAATCTGGGGGAAAGACAGTATCAGCAGACTGCTAGGTACGTATGACCTAGATTGGCCACTGTTGGAAACAGGATACTGGGCTTGATGTACCTTGGTCTGACCCAGTATGGCATATCTTATGTTCTTATGTTCAGAGGGGAAGGCCTGAAGGGTGGATGGTGCAGTCCGGTGTATCAACCGGGTGTGGCGACAAGCAAGGGGATGAGATGTAATTTATTTATTTTATTTATTTATGTTCTCTTATATACCGCGCTATTCTGCATCAGTGCGGTTTACATTGAACAAACTGAAATTACATTGAACAGGGCATTATAATTTGGAGATAACTATTTTACAGGGAACAAGGGCTATGGAGGGTTAAGTGGCTTGCCCAAGACCACAAGGAGCACCTGTGGGACTAGAAACCCCAGTCCTTCCGGCCCAAGGTTGCTGTCCTCTAGTGGGATTGAAACCCCGACCTTCCGGCCTGAAGTACCTTGTCCCAACCACTAGGCCACTCCTCCACTCCAAAGGGGAGGGACAGGGAAAAGAGTAGGCAGGAATGATCCATACAGGAAAAGGGGAGGGCCAAGATGGCAGAGGGAGAAAATGAAGAGCTAATCAGGGAAAGAATTAGGTCCAAGGTATGACCAGCAGTGTGAGTGGCGTAGCTAACGTGCTGACAGAAAGATAAATCATCAAAGAGGGTACAGAGAATTCAGTCCCGAAGATAGGACGGGAAATTGTAATGTACATTGAAATCCATGAGGATTACCAGATGGGGGAAAGAGAGGGATGTCTCAGAAAGGGACAGGAGGAAAGTGTCCCAGAGTTCTGGGCGAAGGGAAGGGCGGCCTAGGAAGTTCATCAGTGGAGTGACCTCCAGCCGAAGGAGAAGGGATTCAGGGTAACGAAGAGAGGCATGTACTTCAGTGAAAGCAAAGGACATGCAGTGGAGGACGGCTACACCCCCACCACTGCGACCTAAGCAGGGGGTATGAAAGGCCGAGAAACCTGGAGGGAGACACCGATGAAGAAAGACTCTTCTCCATCCCGGAGCCAGGTTTCAGTGAGAAACAGGGCATCCAAGGAGTGGTGGGCACAGAGATCCTGGATGAGAGGGGTCTGAATGAAGGGATCTGCAATTTAGGAGGGCCAAACTAAGGGTAAGGTAAGATAGGGCTGACAATGGTACAGGGAGAGGACCAGCAATAAGGATGCAAGGCAAGAGGTTGGCAGCTCTCCAAGAAAGGACTAGGAATGAGCCCAAAGTCCATAAGCAGATGGGAAGAAATGCTTTTCAGGCAGGTAGTGATAAGGAGTCCCGAGACCGCTGGGTATCCAACCAGCGCACCCGTGAGGAGCGGATGGAGGATGACAGAAAAGGGGCTCCTGCCTATTTAACAGGCCCCTTGGTCCTGTCCTCCGAAAGGTGGCAAGATTTCTTCTCACCCAGATCCTTCACCAGCTTCTCCAAACTGGACCCCACAGAAGCATCTTTCTAAGACCAGATGGGCAACCGGACTTGGGAAGAGAAGTCTGCTGCCCTGTGCCAGAGCTGAGCCAAGCCAAGCCAATACCATGTAATGTCATCGTTAATAGGGCACAACCCCTGGCCACTAAATGTACAAGAAAACAGAGAGGGACCATCCCATCTGCAGTGACTATAGGGCACAAAGAAAGCAGGACACCACACTGAGGATGCAACAGGGAGCTTTATTAGGTATCCACAAGATCACCTATACGTGTTTCAGCTGAAGCCTTCTTTAGGAGATACTGACCTCTCTACAACAAAATATTGCACAAAATAATACATAAATATGTTTAAAAACATATGTAATCTGTGAGTTGGCAGCGGCCTGGAAGCAGAGAGACATAAGAACATAAGAACATAAGATATGCCATACTGGGTCAGACCAAGGTCCATCAAGCCCAGTATTCTGTTTCCAAAAGTGGCCAATCTAGGTCATACGTACCTAGCAGTTTCCCCAAGGGACACAGGTTCCACAATGCTTGTATTGGTTCAAGCATTGATATCCTGGATCCCTTCTTAATAATGGTTTATGGACCTTTCCTCCAGGAACTTGTCCAAACCTTTTTTAAACCCAGCTACACTAACAGCCTTTACTACATCCTCCGGTAACAAATTCCAGAGTTTGATTACACATTGAGTGAAAAAATATTTTCTTTTATTAGTCTTAAATAGTTTACCCTGTAGCTTCATTGCATGTCCCCTAGTCTTTCTATATTCTGATAAGGTAAACAATCGATCTAAATTTACCTGTTCCACTCCGTTCATTAATTTATAGACTTCTATACGCCCTCAGTGGCATGCTTTGAGCGAAGGCTGAGGTATATAGTACTCATGGAAAAGTTAACTGCTGCACGACGGGGGAGGGTAGATAAATTTGATGTGAATTGGGGAGAGTTATGGCGGGGTGGGGGGGCTAAGGTAAGGAGGTGGAATATTTGATAATGATGGGGGGTGTTATCTGATTTAGGTGGTGTTGTGTGTTGACTGCAGGGTACTTTGTTAATTCTGGCAAGTGGTGGAGGGAGAATGTTGGGGGGAATACAGCTTTATGTTGTGTTTGGTTGTTACTCTGTAGTATATTGATTGCTGGGTTTTTTGATGTACGATTCAATAAGCATTTAAATTAAAAAAAAAACATATGTAATCACATATCCATATAAATGCATTAAAAATTAAAAATTATATATGAAAACAATATATATAAAAAACCAATGCTAAAAAGTACAAAGGAATTGATAGAACCAAAGTGCCAAGGATATAAAAGAATAATTAGCAAAAGGAACAGATCATGAGACCCAATTAAAACCATGATAAAACTCAAGACCAAATACATGACCCTTCTTGCAAAGTACAAAGATGACGTCAACTCAGCAAAGAGAAAGCATCATACTAACTTATTAAGCAAAGCTATCAACAGACCACGTGAGTTATTCGAACTCGTCAAATCACTAACTAAAACATCTCAGAGCGACAACCTAAACAACATGATCAAGGCCCAAACTCTGGCAAACCACTACGCTAGCAAACTGACGGCCACAAGACCAACGCTCGGCTAAGACTCAACACTGCCATCACCCCTACCCAACTTTGAGACCAACACAACTCAAGACCAGGTATGGAACAACTTCCACAAAATCGGAGACCAGCAAATTGTAACCATAATCACAAGCATAAACAGCACCACATCCCCACTCGATCCCTGCCCAGCAGCCTGGGTCAAGGCAGCGAAACAAGACATAGGTTTACTATGTGAGAGACGTACTGGGCTATCACTGCAACAAGGAATCATGCCTTCTGAACTAAAGAAATCTATCATAAGACCAATTCTAAAAAACAGTACACTCAACAGAGATAACCCAGCATCCTACCGCCCAATATCGAGCATATCATTCCTAGCAAAGATCATTGAAAAGGCGGTCCTACTACAACTACAAGACCACCTGAACGACAATGCTCCCCTAGATGACCAGCAATACGGCTTTAGACAACATCATGGGGTGGAAACCCTATTACTAGTTCTGCTTAACAACCTACTCAAGGGCTTGGAAAACAAAAAGAAAATGTATATACTCTTATTCATCGACATCTCAGCTGCCTTTGATACAGTTAACCATGGAACCCTTATAAACAGGATCAAGTCAATAGGAATATCAGGAACCCCCCTAAAGTGGTTCACGTCATACATCTCAAACAGAATGCAACAGGTGCAGTTCAACGGTGAAAAAGCGGAAGTATTCCCCCAAACGCAAGGTATACCGCAAGGCTCTGCACTCTCAGCACTCCTTTTCAACGTATATATGCAACCACTAAGCGAAATCTTCATACAGCACAAAATCAACTACCACATTTATGCCGATGATATTATGCTGTACACACAACTTGACACTGATAACCCGGACTACAGCCTACTCGAAACATGCCTCGGCGAGATGCCAAACTGGTTACAACAAAGCAGCATGGCGATCAACCATAAGAAAACTGAGGTGATGTATATCTCCAGAAAAGCAAATTTTGACCCCCCTACAACAATAACCCTGTGCAACAATACCTACCAAACGAAGAAAGAAATAAAATATCTAGGAGTAACATTTGACTGCGACATAAAAATGGAAAAACACCTCCGCAAAACCAACAGGGCAGTTTTCTACAAACAGAGTTCTACAACCTATACGGAACATTATTGATCCCAACGACTTCAGGTCCGTCGCTCAAGCACTCATCATGCCACATTTCGACTACTGCAACGCCATTTTTCAAGGACTGCCTAAGAAAACCCTAAACATCCTGCAAATGGCGCAGAATGTAACTGCAAGGATCATTATGAGGAAAACTCTTGTTGAACACATCACACCAGTACTAATAGAGTTGCACTGGCTCCCCATTACAGCTCGCACAAAATACTTACAACCACTTTCAAACTCATCCACAGCATAGCACCATCCTTCCTCTCCACCCTAATCTGCATACAACCAACAGAAGCAGAAGAACCATCAACTCCAACACCCTCCACACTCCAACAGATATAAGATCTGTCAAGGCCAGCACTAGTAACAGGGCCTTCTCATACGCAGCACCGACACTATGGAACCAACTACCGCCCGATCTAAGAGCCAGCAAAGATCTATCAGACTTTAGAAAAAAACTCAAGACGCACCTATTTCAAAGTCATTTCAACCTGTTCTAAATCCACATGAGGGGCATCTATCTACCCAGAGGCCCAGAGAACCTTCTATGTAAAAATGTACATATGTAAATTCTTTTCCTTATATATAAGTAGTAGATAATTTTCTGTGTGTCGTGCTTACCTTACAAATCAATATGTATACACCACAAATTTTCTGTCTTGATTTGACAGCATATTCTATGTAATCATACCCGCTTCTGATCGCTGGAAGAAGCGGTATACAAATGCTTGCTAAATAAATAAATAAATATAAATAAACACAAGCTAAATAAATAAATAGAACAGAGCCAAATTGGGTTAGCAAACAGAGCGAAAAATTAAAGAACCAATAAAAGATCAATAGATGGACAGAATAGTGGTAAGAGGAGAATCATTGTACAACCCAGAAAGTGTGGTAAAGGCAACTCATCCACGACGATTCTGAGCTTACACTCTCCTAGCTGAAGGAATTTGTGAAACCTGCAAGTTACAAGTATACTCAAATTTAAGTGGATATAGCTAAGGAGCGACAAGGGGGATCAGATCATCTCCCCCTACAGGCTGTCAAAAAAAAGATTGAAACTCCACCATATGGAAGTTGAAAGTAATGGTTTGCAGCTTGTCGTGCTGTGAGGGCTTGCGTGCATCAGTGATGCTGAGAGCTAAACTATCGGTAGTTTAACTACTGGCAGGGTCTCCCAAGATGGACAGGTCTCAGCTGAGGTGCCAGACCAAGACAAACCACCCATCTGGGCAGCAGCAGAATGGGATAGTGTTGATGGCGGAGGATCACATTTCTGTGACAACGGCAACAACACCAAACTTAAACTGCATGGAAGAAAGGCCCGGCAATCTACTTCTGTATCTTGCCATGAAAACCCAATGGATAGTTACAACAAAACAAATTGTGCTATGGTGCTGGAAGATGAGACCCCCAGGTCGGAAGGCACTCAACTAGCTACTGGGGAAGAGCTGAAGACTTTTCAGAGTAAAGCCAGCATTTATGATGTGGTTGGATCAAAGCCCTTGGGAAGTCTGACTGCTGATGTAGCTGCGCATGAAATGAGAGTCAGAAGCTGTAAAGATGTCTTACGCATTGGAACATGGAACGTACGAAGCATGAACCAAGGCAAGTTGGAGGTGGTCAAGAATGAAATGGAACGTGTACAACTTGATCTGTTGGGTGTCAGCAAACTGAAATGGACTGGCATTGGGCACTCTGCATCAGATGATCACATGGTCTACTATGCTGGAAATGAAAGACAAAGAAGAAATGGTGTTGCATTTATAATAAAGAAGAAACTTGCAAGAACTGTAATGAAATACAATGCAGTCAGCGAACGCTTCATCTCTATTCGTCTACGAGGATTGCCTATCAACACAACTATAATTCAAGTATATGCCCCAACAACAGCTGCAGAAGAGAATGAAATTGAAGAGTTCTATGAACAAATACAAGCTGAAATTGACAGAACATGCAAACAGGATATCCTGATAGTCATGGGTGACTGGAACGCAAAAGTTGGCAACAAAGAAGAAGGCAAAGTAGTTGGAAAATATGGACTTGGCAACAGAAATGAAGCTGGAGAAAGACTGATAGAATTCTGCAAGACCAATGATCTATTCATCTCAAACACCTTCTTCCAGCAACAGAAACGGCGACTATACACATGGTCTTCACCCAATGGATTGTATAAAAATCAAATTGACTACATCTGTGGAAGTCAACGATGGAAAAGCTCTATAACATCAACAAAGACAAAACCCAGAGCTGACTGCGGTACAGATCATCAACTACTAGTACGCAAACTCAAGCTAAAGTTGAAAAAGAGCAAACCACTCATGAATGCAGCAAAATATGACCTTGAGAATATACCACTGGAATTTAAAGAGGCCTGCAAAATCGATTTGCTGCTTTAGATACAAATGACAGAGCTCCGGAAGAGTTATGGAATGACATCAAGAAGGTTGTGTTGTAAGAAAGCGAGAAGTCTCTACAAAAGGTGAAAAAGCAAAAGCGGCCAAAATGGATGATGGAAGAAACTCTGAAAATTGCCCAGAAACGCAGAGAAGCTAAAGCCAGAGGAGAAAGAAAGACAATCGCAGAACTCAACAGAGATTTCCAAAGTGCAGCAAGACAGGACAAGGAAAAGAACTACAATGACACTTGCAAGGAAATAGAAGCAGAAACTATTAGAGGAAGAACAAGATCAGCTTTCCTAAAGCTACGAGAGTTAAAGAAAAAGTTCCAGCCTCGAATTGGAATGTTACAAGATGCTCAAGGTTCTATGTTGAATGATGCTGAGAAGATCAAGAAAAGGTGGAAGGAATATACAAAGTTTTTATATGATAAAGATCAAGTGGACCAACAGCCGTTTCAACCTGTACCTTATGATCGGAAACCATTGGTGATGAAAGAAGTTGAAGCAGCATTGAAAGCCTTATCAAAGAACAAAGCACCAGGCATTGATAGCATTCCTATATAAGTATTGCAGCAATCTGATGCAGCTGTTACCATACTTACAAGGCTCTGCCAAGAAATATGGAAGACAACATCATGGCCAACTGACTGGAAGAGATCTGTATTTATACCAATACTAAAGAAAGGTGATCCAACTGACTGTGGAAATTATCGAACAATCGCTCTGATCCCACATGCCAGCAAGATTTTACTGAAGATTATTCAAAAGAGACTACAACCATACCTGGAACAAGAACTACCTGAAGTGCAAGCAGGGTTCAGGAAAGGGCAAGGAACGAGAGACATCATTGCGGATGTGAGATGGATCCTTGAAAAGACTAAAGAATACCAAAAGGATATCTATTTGTGCTTTATCGACTATAGCAAGGCTTTTGACTATGTAAACCATGAGAAACTCTGGGCCACATTAAGAAGCATGGGTATACCAGAACAACTGATCGTACTCTTGCACAATCTGTACATTAATCAAGAAGCAACAGTTCGAACGGAACAAGGAGAAACAGAATGGTTTAAAATAAGCAAAGGTGTAAGTCAAGACTGCATACTTTCCCCCTACTTGTTTAATTTATATGCAGAACAAATCATCAGAGAAGCAGGATTGTATGAAGACAACAGAGGTGTGAAGATTGGTGGAAGACTCAACAACAACCTTCGCTATGCTGATGATACTACATTACTGGCTGAAAGTGAAGATGATCTGAAACATTTGCTTCTCACAATCAAAGAACATAGTCTCAAAATGGGCCTGCACCTTAATGTAAAGACGACAAAGATCATGACAACTGGCATAATCAACAGGTTCATTGTTGAAGGAGAAGAAATTGAAATTGTGAACAACTTTAACCTACTTGGATCAACTATCAATAAAGAAGCAACAAGCAGTCAAGAAATCAAACGACGCATTGTTCTTGGCAGAATGGCTATGAAAGACCTAGATAAGATTCTCAAGAGCAGAGATGTCTCTCTCCATACAAAGATTTGACTTGTTCAAGCCATGGTATTTTCAATAACATCATATGGATGTGAAAGCTGGACAGTGAAAAAGACAGACAGGAAGAAAATTGATGCCTTTGAATTATGGTCCTGGCGGCGAATACTGTGTATACCATGGACTGCCCGAAGAACAAACCAGTCGGTACTAGAGGAGATCAAATCTAAGCTTTCTTTAGCAGCTCAGATGACAAGACTTTGACTTTCATACTTTGGACACATCATGCGAAGAGAGAGATCATTAGAGAAAGACATCATGCTTGGCAAGATAGAAGGTCAACACAAAAGAGGAAGGCCAGCAATGAGATGGACTGATACAATAACAGCAGCTACGGGTACCAGTCTGTCAACAATGAGCCGCCTGACTGAAGACCGAACACAATTTAGGATAGCTATCCAGAGGGTCGCCATGAGTCGACTCTGACTCGACGGCACTTAACAACAACAACAACACTCTTAACTATTTCCTAAAGTTGTTAACATTCATCTAGGAGTTGGAAGACACCATGAAAGGCTACAAAAAATAAGAAAATGAAAATTAATAAAAAGTAAAATAATGAATAAAAGTGTTTTGCACTAGAGTCACAAGAACAATGACTCTTTGTTAATGGATAAAATGTTATAAAGGGAGCCCTTTATCAATATTTTCCATAATCATTTAAGAGTCAAATGCACATATCAAGGCAATAAAGTGAGCCGGCTGGCAATCCATGATGGAGTCCACTATCAGTGTTAAGATATATAACCAAACTTTTAGTGAGCATAATCAGGATACAATGTGTCTATATACGGTCAAATGACCTACTCTGGACATTGTTGATTTTATGAACAGACCAGGACGATGGCATTAGGGAAATATACATAGTCTAATTTAAAGCCAATGTACATAATATCACAGCATGATAAGCCAGCAGGCTGTCTATGCAGCCATCATCGGCACTAATAGATCGGTGAGTAACTCAATGATGTAAACAAAAAAACCCCAAAAAAATAGTGCTTACCTCAAACATGAGAACCGCAATAGAAGTCCATTGAGAAGAAAGAATTGGCGCCAAAATGTTGGTTTTTAAAAAGAGGCTGTTGACGTCACACCAATGTCACTCTGAACAAGTGATGAGTTTCAGGAGAAGAAACTCCATAAGTTACAGGAAACAACAATTGTTTAAAAAGAGGAAACTAAGTCAGCTTACGTATATAGAGTATATATAGAGCATATATACTGTAGATCATATATCCAAAATAAATGGATTGTAACAACTTCATCCAGCAAATTAGTCAAAACGTAATACCAGTAGTAATTGTAGAAGTTGTATCCACCATATCGTCCATACTACAATTGTTAGTCAAAGAAAAGTACCACCACAAATTAGCCATCCAAAGAAACTTTGTAAAAGGAGGGCATTCATAACAAATTCACTCAGAGAACACATCCAACGATCCCAGAAATAGCGTCATGTTGCCATGGCTGTAAGCTGCAATTAAAAGAGTCTCAAAAAAAGGCAAGAATAAATTGAATGCAAGGAACAGTGAATGTAAAACTAACTGAACTGACTGCAATAATAAAATTATGAATAATGAGTTATAAATGATAAATGAAAGGTAAAAAATATATAAAAATTATATATAAAGGAATGAAAAAAAATGTTGGTTAGAGTGAAGATAACGTTCAAAATTGGATTCCATGTGCAATCGTGTGAAGGTGGATAAGACCCTGGGAATCAACACCTCCAGTTTCTCTAGCATCAGTCTCCTCAAAATCCTTTGAAGGCAAGAGTATTCGTCCACATCAGACATCTGAATCCAAGCCACAGTCCAAATTTCAGACAGATCCCACCTGATCTCCATTTCCAGGGGGCGCCCTTTGCTGGGGACGCTTAGCCATAAAGCAATCAAACAAGGTTTCCACACTCAGTTTGCCCATCACAAGACTGTGCTTGGGGGAACCCAGAAGTCGCAGGGTCTGAATTTTTATCCCAGAATGACCAGGCCTGGTGTAAAAAGGAAAATAATTCTGGGAAGGACAATCCAGACTGCGGAAGCTCTCCTCGCAGAAATGATCCCCCTAAAACTGGTGACAGTCGCTGTTGATCCCCTAGAGGTTAGGGGGCAGCGCACAGCATGGTTGCCAGAATCTCTGGCCAGCTGGTTATCTTTACCCACAGTGCCATCCGCCACTTCATGCCCTAAGGCAGGCAGGTAGATAAAGTCAGAGTAACCATATCCCCCAGCATAGAGGGGGGGGGGGGGGGTGGCAGTCTCACCAGAGAGGACTCAGAAGCTGCCATGAAAGAAGAGCAGATTCCAGAAGGCATACCTCGCTTGCCACAGGCGAAATGCTTCCTGGAAGAAGACAGAAAGAGTTAAGGTCAAGTTCAATAGCAACATGCACTAAAGCTGTGGCAACCGTAAGGCCCACATTAACAGTGCTTGTACAACAATGTGCAAAAAAGGACACTTGGGTAGGAACGTGTCTTGGAGCCACTTGGGCAGAACGTGCGCTAGGACCATGTGACCTCCAGACATACATTAGTAAAAAGCACTAGTAAGGCGTCAGAAAATGACAGGAAATCCCCACACCATGTCAATGGTTGCTAGCGGTTCACCCCAAATTGCACCCCAGATGGATAGAATCGGCTGCCTCCAACAAGGACAATGGAATGGTCAAGCCTTGGTACTCGCCCCCTGAAAGCCCCAGGCAGATATCCGTTCCAGGCTCAGCTCTACTCCACTGAAACCATTTCTTTGCTTTGCAGTCAGTGTGTTTAAGGTGGCTGGCAGGCAATACCTTTAAGAGCCTTCTGCAATCTTCAGCAGAGAGAAGGGAGGAGGCACTGAGGTTGTGTGAGGCTGCTGAACTCTTCCAAATCCTTCCAGTTCTTCCATTTTTCTACCTTCTCAACAAGCCCTTATCAAGATAAGAGCATGGAGCTGAACCAATTTCCCCTTCTCCTACAGCTACTGAAAAGACCTCTGTCTAGTGGAACCTCTCACGTTGCGTTCAAGTGAGAGTGTCACCCTCAAGGTGGTCGTTCATGAGCATCTAAATCAATCTTTTCTT
This sequence comes from Ichthyophis bannanicus, assembly GCA_033557465.1. Lineage (NCBI taxonomy): Eukaryota > Metazoa > Chordata > Amphibia > Gymnophiona > Ichthyophiidae > Ichthyophis > Ichthyophis bannanicus. The sequence goes on along the minus strand of CM066035.1, from coordinate 947,416,887 downwards.
CTCAATTTTTCAGATTTTCTTCATAGAGGGGAAAATCCATCCAGCGTCTGCTTGAGACAACGAAATGATGAAGAGGTCTCTGGTGGCTAAGGCAGATAGAGGCATGGGAGTGTCATTGAAACCTGGAATTTTCTTTGGTTCTTTGTGTCCACCAATCTGCTCGTAAGGGAACAAAAGCCACTTGTCTGGACTAGTCTAGCAGGACGTTTTGGAATCAGTCTTACACATACTGATACCCTCAAGCAAAGGATTTATTCTCAAAATAAGGATTATGTCCATAAAGACTAATTTTTGAAAACCGAATTGGTGGTCTTTCTTGAGACTGGATTGATGAAAATTAGAGTTTGGCAAGGATTTGAAATTTTGTTTTTGTGCTATTCAATATCCCAAAACTAGCCAGTATTTTTTTTTAAAAGCCATCCACATTGTTTGCTGCTCTAAATTAAGCAACGTAACTATATATAGATAGTGGCTAAATACTGCCAACTATATGCAAATACAGATAGTGCCTTTTCTCTTTTTCAGCTGCTTATCACCCCCCCCCCCCTCCACCACACACATTTTTATTGTAATTGTTGAAAACTGCCATGATGGCTCCTGTCCTATAGTGGTATATTAACTGCATGGAAATAAATAAAATAAGAGACAGCACTAACTCTACATATAGCTGGTAATATTCAGCGAGGTTTAATTTAGGACACACTCTGTTTCGTAGACGACTCAAACAGAACAAGAGCTCAGCATTACAGTAGAACTTTTACACTCCACCAAAACTTTCTTTTCTATTAGTCATATATCAAAAATGCTCCATAAAAGCATTCTGATAATAAAACTGCACTATACAGTGTCTCAGTACTGGGAAAGTGCAATTTATTAACATTAATCCACAGCACTGACTCTTGATAATTGTACTATGAAAAGAATGCTTCCTTTTTTTTTTTTTAAATCTCCCCAATATACAGGTGCTCGTAAATTACATTTTCTCTTATCCTGGTAATTCAATCACTTATGGTATAGTTTAATTGCCCTTGCTGAGTAATTATTTTCCAACATCAATCTTCTCATGTTAGTCACAGCTTTTGTTGACCTTTACCCTTGGAACAAGTCACTGTTTTGACACAGCAGACAGCTGTAGCAGAGGCTGCAACCTTTTCTTGAAAGCCAATTATTCTGACAACAGCCAAAAGAATTCCATGTGGTTTTAGAAAGGGATTCCTGTATCACGAGGGCAAATTATTCTTTGAGAGACTACTGTAGTTTGATGCAGCCTCGGAGTAATCATTGCTCCCTGTTCTGGTGACCCTCGACAAATATTGCTGCAAATGGCACAGCCAAGCCATGCTGTGTGTCGTTAGCATGCCAACACTCAGAGGGAAGGATGTGTCCCATATCAGTTTCCTGTCAGCTGCAAAAGAGGCCGACACTTAAGCTGCGCACAGGCTTCTCATTCCTTGTTTTACAAACATGTGAGGGAAGGTTCAAGGACAGAATTGCTTGTTGGTAAAAAGAAGCTCGGCAACTGCACACAGGTTTTGGCACGATGCAAGTATTACGCCGAGCATTAGCAGTAAATGTGAGAGACTAAGATCTTACTCCACATACCCTGGCTTAGAAGTGAGGTTCACGACCGCCATAGTATGCACAGAACTAACCCATTTGGAGAAACTACCCCGAATAAAGCTTTGCTATAATGGTTCATACAGTGTGATGAAAAGGCAGTGGAGTAGTAGAGGAAGCAAAAAAAATAAAAGTGTCCGTGTGAGAGAGAGTCTGGATCCAAACTCTTCCCTGAGAGCTGTCCAAAGCTGCTTCCACTAAGCAGATCTGCATTGTGCAGTACAAAACTGACACTATATGCATCAAAGGGGATCCTCTGAGAAGCGCTGAGGCAGAGCACAAAATACAAATCTGTTCCAAACACAGGCAGAAAGAGGATGTGAGGAGAAAAGATCATTTCATTAAAATTTCAGCTTCTAAATTCCTTCAAAAGTACTTATGCAATCAGCATCTGGTGCCAACTGTGGAAGTGCTGCCTTTTTTTCCCCTTCTTTTTAAATATCAGGAGCTACAAAACAGATATTTTGCACCAAACCTGCCGCCCCCCTTGAGAACCCTTGCTTCCCCATCCCTCCCTTTCACACACCTTCACATATGCTATACAACATCTCCATATTGTACATAGTTACGCAAATTGTTAAGCTATACTATCTCACTTTGTTCTATAAATACGTTTTTCAAAGTTATAATGTAAATTTCCAGTTTTGTTCTCTGTAAACCGCCACTGATCTTTGGAAGTGGCAGTATATAAGTTCTAATAAATAAATAAAATAAATAAATAATTTGGTCAGACAATTCAGTGGTCATCCTGAATTTAGCCATTCATAAAACGAGTGGCTGAGGTATTCCCGGGACAGACCCAAAATGTAACTATATAACAGCAATATTCAACCACAATCCAGATAAATTTGTAGATTTAGCTCGGCCGTATAAATAGCAGTTCTGTCTTTATATGGATAACTTATTAATTTACGTTTAGCCCACATATTCAACTGTCCTATCTGAAATGACAGGACCACTAAGTGGATAAATCATCCACTTATTTTTAAGTACCAGCCCTATCTCTAGATATTATTACTGAATTTTCTATTCATAGTTAAAGTAAATGACGGATAATAAAGTAGAGAATGCAAAGCTGAAACTGTCCACAACTCAAACTTTTGTCACAGCCATCTCAAACATACACCTCAAGCCACATCCAAAGAGTTTGATCATTATTAGATTAGCCCTTGAGGAGGGTATGTGTATCTGTCTCTCCCTACAGAACAGTAGTTATATTCATGCTGCTGCTGTTGCCAAGGAGCAGGAAGGAAAGACGGGCATGTGTGTTGCCATCATATGGGGAGTAAAGCGAAGTTGGTGCACTGCTATTTATCTGCCAAAGCTGGAGATGCTTGGCTGGAGAGGCCTTGGAACAGAGGGCAAGGAAAATCTGCTTGTCAACTTGTTAAATTTGTAGGCGCAGCCACTAAATTATATGCAGCCTTCTCCAACAGTTAAGACAGATGTCGTTTTGGAGATCCATTCTTCTGTAGTGGATGGAGAGGAATCTATTTCCATTTTAAGGTAATGCATCTCCTATCTAGAGTAATATTAGAATTACTATTCTGATTAAATTTTGCACAATGCAGTATTTCTGCAGAATACGCCTCCTGTGCAGACTTTTGTACAGACAGCAGAAACCATGCTATTTATCACTATCCCACTGTGCTGATCACCCATCAAGAGAGCACGAGCAACTGCAGTCAGACTGCACCCTCCTTCTCTGCCACCTGGAGTCAAGCTGCTGATGTGAACCATGAGGAAGTATGGTGTTCCATGCACCAACTCTGAGGGACAGACGAGGCGTGTGCAGTCTGATGTGCAAACATTCTCCTCCTCCTCTTGCCAAGTTATCAGTACAACGGAATAGCGAAAAATAGTATATGTTGGAGGGTGGAGGAGAAGGGAACAGTACAAAAATAATTGGTTCTGGGAGTGGAGAAAAATGGGGGGGGGGGTATGTTTAGATATGATATGCAGGAGGCAGAAACAGAGAGGAAGCTAGTGGCATGTGCCAAGGAGAAGAGAGCAAACTGGGTAGGGGCAAAGTGAAAGAGCTGGCTGTGTAAGACAGGGGTGGGGGAAAACTCAGGAGAGTAGGAGGAACATAAGAAATGCCATACTGGGTCAGACCAAGGTCCATCAAAGCCCAGTATCCTGTTTCCAACAGTGGCCAATCCAGGTCACAAGTACCTGGCGGTTCCCTTTCCGCCAGACCCTCCACCCTCTCCGGATCCCAAACGGACATTGACAGAAGCAGCAGCAGCAGTAAGCCACTCCTGCTCCCACCGCAAGACCCAATCAGGAGCCATGCTGCACACTTTAAAATCCAGCACACTGTAGAGGGCCCTTTTGCGCCTAATTTCCACACCTAAGACTGCATCACTCTACCAAACCGTACATACAGATAAAATCTGTGTTAAGCATCTCACCCCCCACTGCTCCTGCAATGTCTATTCCTCTGCCCCTGTAATCTGAAGATTTCAGTTATACCAAGCTTCCTTTAGTCTCCCCTGAATATCTAAAGCACCTTTACATCATGTGCTTTTGATAAGCTCGTTATTGCATTGTACCCCTATTAAACTGAAACCAAAGTGAAAACTATCACAATCAACAATAGAAGCTAGAACAATGTTTATGTGCTTTTGCTTATTCACTGCTCAAGCAACCAAAACCTTCTCCCAGGCGGAAGCTCTCCTCCAAACTTTCCCCATCCCCACTTATTTTCAACTCCCAAGACAAAACCAGCACCTCACACCATACAGAACTCTCCACTACAGTGGGTCCACACCAAACCAGAAGCAGCCCCACCACAGATTAATCCAAATAAATACAACCTCAAGCATAATACTAAACAGCACACCACCAACAGCCCCGTTAAATTTTATCCTAGTCAACGCCAGGTCCATCAGAAACAAAATCCCCCTCATACAGAACCTTATCATAGATGAGAAGCCAGATATCAGATGTATCATGGAAACCTGGCTATTTATTTATTTATTTACATTCTCTTATATACCGCGCTATTCTGCATCAGTGCGGTTTACATTGAACAAACTGAAATTACATTGAACAGGGCATTATAACTTGGAGATAACTATTTTACAGGGAACATGGGCTATGGAGGGTTAAGTGGCTTGCCCAAGACCACAAGGAGCACCTGTGGGACTAGAAACCCCAGTCCTTCCGGCCCAAGGTTGCTGTCCTCTGATACAGATATCATCCTCCTGAACCAGCTAAGAGTCTCGGGCTACAGTCTTTTTAACTATCCTAGGGACAAAAAAAAAGAGGTGGGGGGAGTAATTGCAATTCCAAAGAAAGATCTAAAACTACCACCGAGCATATGCAACAATTATAATGGAAATGATATCCTCAAAATAGAAAACAGAAACATAGCAATATGCCTTCTATATAGAGCCCCCACACACACAGCCAATCACGAAAACATAACATCTGTCATCGAATCAGCCTGCGCCTCACCCATAAGGGAGCCTCAAATCATCCTAGGTGATTTTAATCGATCATCCCTTCCACACACACATGCAAACTCCTTCCTGGATTCAATGGAACAGTTGGGTCTCCAACAAATAATACAATGTCCCACACACAGTAAGGGCAATACCCTAGACATGGTGTTCCTTCCAAGATCTATTACAGACTACTCAACTATATCCCCCCCCCCCCTAATATAAAACAGTTCCCTTCGTCAGACCACTTTCTGATCCGCTTTACATTTAAATTACCAACATCGCACCATGCCCATGCCTCACAGTTGAGCCCCGAACGACTAACACGGTTTAGACCTTTTGATAGGGACACCTTCATAAAAAATAGACGATAACGCAACTAAACTCTTCCCAAACCGACCTTGATGAACTTCTAACAAAATGGAACACATCAATTGCCGCATCCGCTAAGCCAGCACCTAAACCCCCAAAATCCCCGCGTAAGCCATTTGAAAAATGGTACACTCCAGACTTAGCCAGGATAAAAAAAGATCTTAGAAAAATGGAATGTAAATGGAGACCCAAAAAGACAACAGAAAACAAAACTCTATACATGACAATACTTCACACCTACAAAGATGCAATATATACCGCAAAAAAGAACTAAATAGGGCAATCAATTGCCCAAGAGAACTTTTTGAACTTGTAAAAACAATTACTAAGCTCCCACAAGACACCTCATGCAAAATCCCAATTCAACCCTAAAACCTAGCAGATTTCTACGATAGCAAGCTAAAACCAAAGGACTCCCCAGGCCTCCCTTCCGCTGATAATGGACCCAGTTAATGCCACTAGCTGGCATACATTTCACACCATAGATACTAGACAAATCGTAGATATAATATCAAATATCAATACAACAACATCCCCCACTGGATCCATGTCATGGATCAAAGCAACAAAATCTGAAATTGCACCCTTCCTATTAAACATAGTAAACCAAATCACTACTGCAAGGAATCATGCCAAGCTCACTCAAAAGATCCACAATCCACAATCAATACTAAAAAACAAGAACCTCAACATATATGATCCAGTTGCTTATAGACCAATTGCCAGCATTCCATTTGTAGAAAAAGTCATAGAGAAAGCGGTTCAACATCAGCGCCAGGATTTCATAGATATGACTGCCTCACTAGATGAACAGTATGGATTTCGACATAAGAACATAAGAACATAAGATATGCCATACTGGGTCAGACCAAGGTCCATCAAGCCCAGCATTCTGTTTCCAACAGTGGCCAATCTAGGTCATATGTACCTAGCAGTTTCCACCAAGGGATACAGGTTCCACAATGCTTGTATTGGTTCAAGCATTGATATCCTGGGTCCCTTCTTAATAATGGTTTATGGACTTTTCCTCCAGGAACTTGTCCAAACCTTTTTTAAACCCAGCTACACTAACAGCCTTTACTACATCCTCCGGTAACAAATTCCAGAGTTTGATTACACGCTGAGTGAAAAAATATTTTCTTTTATTAGTCTTAAATAGTTTACCCTGTAGCTTCATTGCATGTCCCCCTAGTCTTTCTATATTCTGATAAGGTAAACAATCGATCTACGTTTACCCGTTCCACTCCGTTCATTAATTTATAGACTTCTATCATATCTCCCCTCAGCTGTCTCTTTTCCAGGTTAAAGAGCCCTAACCTTTTTAGCCTTTCTTCATAGGAGTATCCTTCCATCCCCTTTACCATTTTGGTGGCTCTTCTCTGAACCTTTTCTAAAATCGCTATATCCTTTTTAAGATACGGCGACCAGAATTGTACACAATATTCAAGGTGCAGTCTCACCATGGAACGATACAGATGCATTATAATATCTTTTGTTTTATTTTCCATTCCTTTCCTTATCATACCTAGCATTCTATTTGCTCTCTTGGCCGCCGCTGCACACTGGGCCGAGGGTTTTAACATGGTATCCACAATGACGCCTAAATCTTTTTCCTGGGTGGTGGTTCCTAATGTGGAACCTTGCATCGTGTAACCATAGTTTGGGTTGTTCTTCCCTAGGTGCGTAACCTTGCACTTGTCCACATTAAATTTCATCTGCCATTTTGATGCCCAGTCTTCCAATTTATCAAGATCCTCTTGCAGTTTTCCACAATCCTCTTGGGGTTTAACATCTTTAAATAGTTTTGTGTCATCTGCAAATTTGATAACCTCACTCGTTATTCCACTTTCCAGGTCATTTATGAATATGTCAAAAAGCAGCGGACCCAGCACAGATCCCTGGGGTACACCACTATTCACCTTTCTCCATTGGGAAAATAGGCCATTTAGCCCTACCCTCTGCTTTCTATCTTTTAACCAGTTCCTGATCCACAATAGTACACTGCCTCCTATCCCATGACACTCTAGTTTTGCCAAAAGTCTCTGATGAGGGACCTTGTCAAAGGCTTTCTGAAAGTCCAGATACACAATATCAACCGACCCACCTTTGTCCACCTGATTATTCACTCCTTCAAAAAAACATAACAGATTAGTAAGACAAGATCTTCCTTGTCTAAAGCCTTGCTGTGTGCTACCCCCCTCTCTAATCGCACTGTACATACCCCTAATCACTGGCCTGTACAACCAACCTTTCCATGTATAACAACCGCTGCTGATCGCTGGAAGCAGAGGGATACAAATTGTACACAAATAAATAAAATAAATAAATAAAATAAATAAAGCCATGTTGGCTGTCTCCCATTAGGTCATGACTATCTACATGCCGAGTAATTTTATTCTTTATGATGGTTTCTACCATTTTTCCCAGTACTGATGTCAGGCTCACCAGTCTGTAGTTTCCCGGATCACCCCTGGAACCCTTTTTAAAAATTGGTGTTACACTGGCGATCCTCCAATCTTCAGGTATTAGAGATGATTTTAATGATAGTTCAGGAGATTACTAATAGCAGGTCTGCAATCTCATATTTCAGTTCTTTCAACACCCTTGGATGTATACCATCCGGCCCAGGTGATTTGCTACTCTTCAGTTTATCTAATAGTTGTAATACATCTTCCCGATGTATCGATATTTCCTTCAATTCTTCCGCACCTTTAAATACCACTTCAGTCATGGGTAACATCCCTACATCTTCCTCAGTAAAGACTGAAGCAAAGAATTCATTCAGTCTCTCCGCTATCGCCTTGTCGCCTCTTAGTGCTCCTTTAACCCCTTTATCATCTAATGGACCAAATGACTCTCACAAGATTTTTGCTACGAATGTACTTGAAAAGGTCTTTACTTCGCGTTTTTGCTTCCGCAGCAAGCTTCTTCTCAAATTCTCCCTTTGCCTGCCTTATCAATGCCTTGCATTTCACTTGCCAGTGCTTGTGCTGTTTCCAGGTTTCGTCGTTTGGCTCTTTTTTCCATTTCCTGAAAGATGCTTTTTTGGCAACAACAGCCTCTCTGACCTCACCTTTAAATCATGCTGGCAGTTTTTTGGACTTCCTTCCACTTTTCTTAAAGCGTGGAATACAGCTGGTCTGGGCTTCCAAGATAGTATTTTTCAACAACAGCCAAGCCTGATGTACGTCTTTAACCTTTGCAACTGCTCCTTTTAGTTTTTTCTTAACTGTTTTCCTCATTTTATCATAGTCTCCCTTTCGAAAGTTAAAAGGTAGTACTGTGGATTTCCTTACTATCCCTCCTCCACTAATTAAATCAAAGGCGATCATGCTATCCATTCCATGGAGTCAAAACGCTTCTTCTAATACTACTTGACACAATCATCCAGGGAATGGAAGAACAAAAAAGCATTCATCCTTATATTCCTGGACATCACTGCTGCTTTTGACAATGTGAACCACAACACCCTCATCTCTAGACTTGACTCCATAGGCATAAAAGGACACACCCTCAAGAGGTTCACATCTTACATAACTGACCGCTCTCAATACATGCAAACAGAACAAAAAATGTCCTTAACATTCCCCCAAAGCCAGGGGAATACCCCAAGGCTCTGCACTCTCTGCCCTTTTGTTTAATTTATATATAAAGTCATTCTGCACTATATTTAAAAAACAAAATAAAATACCACATAAACGCTGATATTATGATGTACACCCAGCTGAACATACTCAATCCCACATATGATAAATTAGCAACATTCCTAAAAGAAACAGCAAACTGGCTCCATGCAAATATGAGCATCACTTTTAAGAAAACAGAAATCATGTTCATATCAAAAAACCCTGAATTCACCCCACCATCAACAATCTGTCTAAACACTCAACTCCCAGTTAAACAGGAAGTTAAATAAGTAGCGTTACCATGGATAAAACACTCAGCATGGAACCCCCACCTAAAACAACTAAACAGAACCATATTCTTCAAATTAAGGATTATACAACCACTCAGAAATCTCATTGAGCTGAATGACTTTAGAACAGTAGTCCAAGCCCTCGTAACACCACACTTCGACTACTGCAATAGCCTACTGCAGGGACTACCCAAAGACAATGAACATGTTACAAATGGCCCAAAATGTCACAGCCAGAGTCATAATGAAAGCACGACTTGCAGACCACATGACACCTATCCTATATGAGCTCCACTGGCTACCAACTTCCTCCAGAGTAAAATACAAAATAATAATGACCACATTTAAACTGATACATAATATAAGCCCCCTCCCACCTCGCATCCCACATTCAACTGCAATCAACCACCAGTGACAGAAGAACTCCCAATCAAAATTCTCTCATAGTACTTCCTTCAATATGCAAAACCAAACAATTCACTAGCAATAGGGCATTTACATACATATCACCCTCACAATGTTACTCCCTGAAGCACTAAGAGCAATTAAAGACTCACAATCATTCCGCAAAAAATTAAAACCCTATCTATTCAAAGTACACTACACCAGCCCCAATCCCAACAGTATATAAAGTTCCCCCCTTTTTTCCTCTGCCTTAACCCCCTTCCCTCCTCCCTTGCTCCCCCCCCCCCCCAGCATTACTACATTCAAATCATTGTGTATGCATTGTAGACATCATTCACTGGATACACTAATAAGAATGCCTACTTTGTAATTCAAAATTTGACTAATGTACATAGCTCAATGTAAACTGTTATACCTCATTAATACTGTTCTATGCAAAGGTTCAGTTTTGTTTTAATGTAAACCGCCCCTGATCTCTGGAAGGAGCAGTATAGAAAAACATCTAAATAAATAAAAATAAATAAAATACAGGATCCACAATGCTTGTCCTGGGGCAAGCAATGGATTTCCCGGGTCCTCTTTAATAATGTTTTATGGACCTTTTCTCTTCTACTACTGAGCATTTGTATAGCGCTACAAGTCGTATGCAGTGCTGCACAGACATGTAAGAGACAGTCCCTGCTCATCAGAGTCAAGACAAACAGAAGATGTAGACAGGGATAAAACAAGGGGGGGGGGGGGAAATAAACAAACAAGGAGATCAGGTGAGTCAAGATTCAAAACCAGCAGCGAAGAGGTGAGTTTTCAGCCTGGATTTGAAAAGGGTCAGAGAAGGCGCCTGGCGTACAGACACAAGTAGTTTGTTCCAGGTATAAGGTGCAGCAAGGTGAAAGGAGCAAAGTCTGGAGTTAGCAACAGAAGAGAAGGGCACTGATAAAAGCAGTTTGCATATGGGTAATATAGAGATATAAGGATTTATTTATTTATTTAACAATTCTTTTATACCGCGCTATTACAATCAGTGCGGTGTACAATGAACAAGAACATACTACAATGCATACAAGTAACATTGAGTTTTACATTAAACAGGGAACTTCAACAATAGGACAACCGGGGGAACTATGTACAGATTAACTTAATGTACTATGTACAGATTAACTTAATGTTATATACAGTAATATGAAACTCGTTTGGATGTTGTAATGTGGTTCACTAATAGGACTAGAGAGAAGGTTGACCAGCTAGCCCTTTTCAGGTTGTATTGCGGAGCTAGTTTTGATAATGTCTAGGTTGACTTCTGGGTAGCATTTTGTAAACAAGTGGTATTTCAATGCCTTTCTAAATAGGATTAGGTTTTTGATAGCACGGATTTCGTGAGGTAGCGCATTCCAGTTTAGAGGTGCAAATAAGGAGAAGGCCCTGTTGGAGGTGGCCTTAGTGCACTTCGTTATTATTTTTGGGACTATTAAGGTGTTCATTGATGTGGTTCTCCTTTTTCTGTTTTCCAGGGTGACATGGATGAGCTTGCTGATTGGCGTAGGGGGGCAGTTATTTAGTGCCTTGAAAGTAAGGACTAAAGACTTATACTGGATTCTGGCATGTAATGGCAACCAATGCAGTTCTTTCATGATGGGTGTTATATGGTCAGATCTTGATGAGCCAGAAAGGACTCTGGCGGCTGTATTCATGGCTAGGCGGAGCGGGTTCAAAGTTGATTGAGGGAGGCCATGAAGGATGATGTTGGCAAAATCCAGGTGTGGGAGGATTAATGCCTGGAAGGTTGTTCGGAAGTCTGTGGGATCAAGTAGGGAGCGGAGGTGACGTAGCGATTTGATCTTATAATATATAGTTTTTGTGATGTTCTTGACATGCGTTGTCATATCCAAGTGCTGATCCAATGTGATGCCGAGGTAACGGATGGTGGCTTTTGATTTCAACTCTATGTTGTTGACGAGTAGAGATGGAGGAGGTATGAACTTACGGTTCCTTGTGACAAAAAGAACGTCAGTTTTGTTGTGGTTAATCCGAAGGTTTTGAGATAGTAACCATTCGGCTGCAGCTTCAAAACAGTTGATTATTGGGGAGAATACTGGGTGTTCAATTGTGAACGGCATATATAGGAGGATGTCGTCTGCGTATGCGAGACATTGTACATTAAAGGATCTGATCAAGTCACATATCGGCTGCATGTAGATATTAAACATTAGTGCCGATAGGGATGATACTTGGGGTACTCCCTGTGATTGCAGGAATGGTTCTGAGGATTCGTGGCCTGTTTTTACTTGTTGCCACCTGTTAGATAAGTAGGATTTACACCACTCGAGTGCTGTGCTTTGAATCCCCTTATCTTTCAAGCGTTGTAGGAGTATGTCATGACTCACAGAGTTGAAAGCGGCGGAGATGTCCAGGAAAATGAGGACGAAACCCTGTTGTATGTTATTTATTCCTGATACCAGAACATTGAACAGGGTTGTAAGGACTGTGTCGACTCCATGCGCTTCCCTGAAGCCATGCTGAGATGGATCTAGTGGTGCTTCAGTGTCAATATGATGTTGGATTTGTTGTTGGGCAGCCTTCTCAATGATTTTTGCAAGCTGTGGGATGCTCGAAATAGGCCTGAAGGAATCAACTTTGGATGGGTCCAGTCTATTATTTTTCAGTAGGGGCTTGATGGAAGTGCGTTTTAGATTCTGCGGGAAGGAACCTGTTGAGAAGGACTGGTTCAGTATTTTGCTCAATATTTGACTGAGGTCATGTCGCATGTCCTTGATCCAGCTGGCTGGACACGGGTCGTTAGGAGCTGTACTGGGATTGATTGAGGCAATAATGTTCACAACCTCACTATTTGATACAGTGGAGAAGTTGTGTAGTGGCACTGCCTGGGATGCCTTGGGTGAAGTGGTGGCGTTATTGACATTTGTGTCTGTGTTGGTTTTAATCATCTTTGATTGCAGGTAGTTTGCGTAGTCCTGCGGCTGAGGCATAGGGGGTTGTGCTGAGACCGGTTCACCTGTTATGGACTTTACTATGCTGAACAATGCATGTGGTTTGTTGAAGGAGCGTTTTATTAAGTCTGTGTGGTAAGTTTTCCTGCTCTGTGCTATCTTTGCTCGGTGGGTAGTTAGGTATGAGCTATATGATACCAGCGCCTCAGGAGAATGAGTTCGTCGCCACTTTCGCTCAAGTTTGCGTAGATGGTGGAGGGATGTGCGAAGGTCTGTGGAGAACCATGGAGTATGTTCACGTTTTCGAATTCTCTTTTCGGTGAGTGATGGGCAGGAGGCAGCTCTCAGGTTTTCATCCCATTTAGATACGAGATCATCTAAGTCCATGGTAGTGTTGGCCATGAGAGGTCTGAGATTCTCTAGGACTACGCTCTGGTTGAGTGGTCTAAAGCGGGTTGTGTGGGATCCAGATGTGTTAGAAGACTTTCTGGTTTTGTGGGATGTATTAATGGGTATATTGAAACTGAGAAAACTGTGGTCCGACCAGGGTACTGGTATTACAGATAGTGCAAGAGTTAGGGGTGTTATGGCGTTGGAGAGAGGTGCGAAAATGAGATCTAGTTTGCCACCTTTAGTGTGGGTGGGGGAATCGACAAGCTGTTTGTAACCTAGATCCTCCAGGGCGTCAAGGAATGCTGCTGAGTGGCTGTCTTGAAGAGATGGGAGATTGAAATCACCGATTAGCCAACTTGGTGAGCGTGAGGTGGATGTAGTACATGCCTGCTCAATTATAGTTGGAAGATCATCTGGAGAGTGGGAGGGTGCCCGATAGAAAAGGTTGATTGTGCAGAGCTCGTTAGCTATAGTGAGGGAGTCAAGATGAGTTGAGCTAGAGGAGTTGGACATCTTGAAGTGTAGATCAGCTTTGGCTAGGATGAGGGTTCCGCCTCCTTTCTGACTGGGTCTGTGGGATGTGTATATCACAAATCCTGGTGGTAGCATCTGATTTAGTAGTACGTTGTCACAGTCGGATAGCCATGTCTCTGTGATCATCAAGATGTCGAGATTATATTGGGGTATCAGGTCAATGGCTGCGGGCCATTTAGATCGTACTGATCTGGCATTTATCAGCGCACATTTCAGTAGGCGTTGGTGATGACACTTCTCTTCTTGTATCCCTTTGATGGTTTGGAGAGGAATGTTGAGTAGATGGGAGTGAGATGTAAAGTTATTTTTTGCCGTAGTGTGGTGGGGGAATTCGGACCATCTCCTTCCGTGTGTGCGTAGGATTGGTATATGATATGTATCATGGTTGAATGCATTTGATGTATACGGGAGACCAAGGGTAAGGAAGGTTATGAATAAGAGCAGAAATTTGTACATTCTCTTGAGTGTTAGTAGTGCAGTGCAGTGTGATTCAGTATTCGCAATACAGGAGGGATTAATTGCAATAGTACTGTGAATGCAGGTGGTAATAGCAATAGTGGTGATAGTACATAAGGATTCTAATTACTGGTATACAGTATACAGTAAGATAATTGCATAAAAAGCAGTACAGAGTATGCAGAGCACTATCAATGGAGAGAATGATAGTACATAAGGATTCTAATTACTGGTATACAGTATACAGTAAGATAATTGCATAAAAGGCAGTACAGAGTATGCAGAGCACTATCAATGGAGAGAATGGTATAGGAGTATTGTTGCTAGTAGGGTTTAAACAACAAAAACATCTACATACTACCCCTAAAAGCTCAGGTGACTGCTGGTTAATGGTCAGGGCAAAGGCTTCTATCTCAAAAAGAAACAGTTATCTGTGAAGGACTTGCCTTTTTGGTATCGGCAGCTGGCTCTGGTCCGGGTGAAAAATGTGGCTTCGTTTGTGGCTTGCTGGAGTGCCACCGTCTACCGCCCCGTTCCACGCCTAAGGGCCACGCCAAAGGGCCCTCTGGCGAGGCCCTCAGGCGCGGGCCCGCCAGGCGCGGGCGCGCCGGATGGCGCGAAGATTTTAAATGTTTCGTTGCACAGCCCCGACTGGGCTGTGTGCAGCAGATGGCCCCTCCTGCCTCTGGTGGCTCGATCCCCGGGAAGGGGAGAGCTGCTGGGGGTGGTGGGGGCTGAAGATATATCTATAGTGAGATATGAAGGGCATAAAATACACACAAATGATAGACAGACATCTGTAAGATGTATGCTATAGGTATGAATAGATATAGGCCTCTATATGGGAGTCTGCAATGAAGCAGACAGAGATATGCCTACACAAATGGTATTCACATTGGAAAATTTGGAAAGGAAAGATTCATCTAATAACAAGAAGGTGGAACCTACTTGAAAAAATATATAGAGAATCAATTTCCACTGGTTATGAGCTACAGGGATGCTAGGTAGTGGAATAACCAGGATGGTTGCGTGAAAAGCAGAAGATGATATCAGTCTGCAGCCAGCAAGTCCCAAGTATTCTAGAACTCTAGCATGGTAAGTGAACAGAAGACGCATAAAAATGAGATACCATGCTGACCTGCTTAAGGGCAAAAAGGTATCATGCGTTCTTACCATGAGGACGAGCTGGAAGGAGAAAACATATTCCCAATTGGAAATAC
Source organism: Ichthyophis bannanicus (assembly GCA_033557465.1). Lineage (NCBI taxonomy): Eukaryota > Metazoa > Chordata > Amphibia > Gymnophiona > Ichthyophiidae > Ichthyophis > Ichthyophis bannanicus. The sequence continues at coordinate 947,401,580 of CM066035.1, read as the reverse complement.
TATGGACCAAAGCAGGGAATTAGCAACTCCTTAAGCTTTCACGTAAGAGGAGGCCTATGTCCTTTATATTAAAGGAGAAATTTGCTAGTCATGGGAGAAGCCTTTTTCAACCATCTAGTATAGCTGTTGGAGAAAAAGACCCCCATGCTCTCTAGCAAGGGTCCATAGTGAAGAGCTTCTCTGTAGAAATGCAGAGAGCATGATGCAGGAGAATGAGGAGATAGAACTGGCTGCAGGAGAGCCAGTACCTATGTCAAGTATGCTGCCAAACCCAGGGGAATGGAGATGGCAGAAAGAGGAGACAATCCAACAAGCTTGTAGTGAAAATATTTCCAAGACAGATGACAGCACTGACTTGGAGTCACTACTAAGACCAGACAGAATGTTAATGGAGGACAAATCTGGTTGCTGATGGACAAGAACCAGAGGTCCAAACATTAAGGCTCCTGCATTGGCAGCTGCTTGCCAGATAGCAGAAAGAATGGTACTGTTTAAAAACAGAAAGAACAGACAAAACAAGAGTAGAAAACTCTGGACATGTCTGATGAACTGCTTCAAGGCAAGAATGAAGAAGAGGAGTCTCCACACTGGAAAGTAGCACAACTAGAGAGGCTGAAGAAAAAGCCCTCCAGTGAAGCAATACCGCTCTTACAGAGGAAATACCTGGTAAGAGGGTGAAAAGAATGGAGCTGAAGAAGACTTACAAGGTAGTAAGTCTATAGAAAGGAAAGAGACATGCTGGCACAGGAAACTATCGTTTGATAGTGGTTAGACCTCTTTCCCTAGCAGGAAGAAGAGGAGAATCCTGTGATCTAGAAGCATGAACATCCTGACAGCTCATAGAACATAGAAAGAATGGATGTCTTTGGGAAGAGATCCATGTTTAGGATTTAGAAAGACATCAGTGGATTGCCTCTATTGAGAAGAAGCAACTGTAGATTCTAACTCTAAGAGTCACAAGCATCTGATGATGATTGATCAGAAACCCTGCAGGTGCTGGGTTTGCTGAGCCTGGTGAGAGGTTGGATTCTTCAGACCAGGACGATGCCTCCCCTGTTGGGGAACATCTGTATGATGGGCAAGTGATGAATAAAACCTTCTCCTGTGGGAAGAAAGTTTGGTAGGACATTTCCTACCTACTGGGACAGAAGAAGGTGTAGAACAACCCTTAGGAACAGGTAAATCAGTGGACAACTGAGTAACCTGACATAAAAACTCCTTGTTGAAAAGATTTTCTCCAGTGCAAGGAGTATGTCCCAGCCGTTGTTGTGCCCATTTGTCCAAGTCTGAAGCTTGGAGCCAGGCTCTACGTTGTGCCCCTATAGCTATAGCAGAAGTCCTGCTAAGAGACTCAAAAGAGTCTAGGAAAGCACGAGAAAGAAACCAAGAGATATTCTGGATATGCTTAAGCAGTAAGGAACAGTCTGTACTCCTGGAATCTGGAAGGAAAGGAGTCAAAAGATGTAATTGCTTTGTGACCTCCTCAAGAGAAAGACTCATATAAAAAATATATGAGAGAATCCTTGCAGAAAGCATAGATATCTGGAAGGTTTGACGTCCAAAGGCATCTAGTGTTTTAGACTCACGACCTGGCGGATAAGAAGAGTGCTTTTTCTTACTCTTTACCCGCCTCATTGCTGATTCCACTACTATGGAATGATGAGGAAGTTGAGTCTTTTGAAACCCTGGAGAGGGGGGCACTTGATATAAAAGAGATCAGTTGCCCTGGGAGGTGGGGTACCCTTAAAGGTGTTTCCCACATTCCTAGAAGGAGATCCTGCAAGGAATGATGTAAAGGAAGCATTATGTTGTCCTTTGCTTTGGTAGAAACAGAGCCTTGTGCAAGATCATGACCTGGAATAGGGATGGCAAGGGATCTTGCTATATCCAAGAGGAAACTCTGAAAAGAGGGATCCCAAACAGGAATCTCCCTTGGACAGGTTAGATCTAAAGAACTAATCTGAGCACCTACAGAGTTATTCAAATATATAGGAATAGAAGATCCTGCAGAGTGCAGTGTGGAATGCTTAAGGGATGGTTGCTGGTACTGGCTGTCAGGAGCAGCAACCGTCCTTACCACATTGTCCATGCCAGGTATCGACTCCAAGCTTAGTATAGAATGGAGCGATCCTGTTGAAAAAAGCATGGCAGGAGTTGGCCACGATGCTACTGTGGATACCGGTACCGATGCCAATACCGGTACCGATGTCGGAGTCGAGCCCAACAAAGACATCGGAGCAGTCATCGGTGGCAGTTCAATCGGTACCGAGGTAACCGAAAACCTCCGGCCGGTATCCTCGGTACCGAAGCACCAGTATCGATCGGTGTCGGTACCAAAACCTATTGGTACCCAGTCTTCCAGACTAGACATCGATTCCAAACTCGGCATTGAGGGCAGAGAGCCTGATAAGCGAAGCATGGAAGGCACCGACCGTAAAGGTAATGAGGACGTCGGTACCGATTTCGGTACCGTGTCTGATACCAGTGAAGGAAGGTCAACCAGTGGCAACTCAATCGGTCTCGGGGGAACCGAGAGTTGCGGATCCGAATCATCGGAACCGAGCCTTCGGTACCGCCGAGAGCCGGTACCAAGGCGAGTCGGTACCCAGTCCTCCAGACTGGAGATCGATTCCAGACTCGGCATCGAAGGAAGCGAGGCTATCGATGCACGTCTGGAGGGTATCGACATCGGTGGTAGTATCGGTGCTGGTACCGATAATGGAAAGTCAGTCTGGAGAGTATCCACCGGTCCCGAAGGCACCGAGGACGCCAGATGACGATCCCTGGTGAGGAGTGTTTCATCCAACACCAGTGCCGATGCCGGGGTATCGGTACCGCTCGAAGCGGATGCCACCACCGGACACGGCTGAGGTATGTTTTGTGAGGGGTGAACCCCTGGAACAACCTGAAACCCCTTATCTGCTTTGGAGACCGAAGACTCCCGCCAGGGTTTTGAAGCCAGTGGGCCCTTGAGGGCAAGGCCGGAGCAGTCTACATGCTGTGCATGAGACCTACCACTCGAGGACTGGCTAGTCTTAACAGACTGTTTGTGGGTTACCTGATCCTGTGTGGAAGAAGAAGGGGACGGTGCCCCGAAGTTGGAGGGCAACTGTGTATCGAGGAAACCTCGATGTTGAAGACCTCTTCTCACCAAACTGTTGTCAGGACACAAGCAGGTTAGACACCGACTTCGAGGGTCTAAAAATAAAGTTGTACCGCCACAGTCTGAACATTTCTTGGAGAAAGTGGCTGGCGGTTCCATGAAGGAAAAAGAAGGGGCCTAAAAGGCCTAAGAGACCGTGGGACACTATGAAGAAAAAATATCCCGTGGAAAAGGAAGGTTTTACAAGAAAAGCGAAGAAAACACCGGCGGTACCGGTGGCGTCGGGAAGACAGCCGCGACCACAAGAAAACTAAGAAATAAAAACAAGAATTTTCTGCGGTGACAGGAGGACGTCCTGCCGGCTCCGCGGAAAAACGAAAACTGAGGAGAGGCAGTTGGGAAAGGCGGGAAGGCAGCACGCAGGCGTGGTGGGATGCTTCCAAAAACTCTTTGATTGGACGCTGGGAAGCGTTCCCGCGCAGACTCCGTCGGTACCGACGTACCCATATGTGAAGATTCATTCCTGCTTGTTTCTGGAGATGAGGGGCAATATGGACATGACAAGGCTGGCGTAAGATTAGCCAAGCTGCAGAGTATTGAACAGATTGAAGGGGAGAGAGATGATTCAAAGGGAGACCAGCAAGGAGTAGGCTACAGTAGTCAAGATGGGAGGTGATTAAGAAGTGGATGTCTTAGTAGTGTGTTCAGAAAGGAACGGGTAGATTTTTTGATATTATAGAGAAAGAAACAGCAGGTCTTAGCTATCAAATGGATGTGTGTGGAGAAGGAGAGAGAGGAGTCAAAGACAACCCCAAGGTTGCAACCTGAGGAAACAGGAAGGAGTAGAGAGTTATCCACAGAGATTGAGAAAGGAGGAATAGGAGAGGAGGTTTTAGGGAGAAAAATAAAGCTCAGCCTTGGCCATGTTCAATTTCAAGCGACTTTTTAATTTCGCCAAGAGTCTCTCATGAGGGACTTTGTCAAAGGCTTTCTGAAAATCTAGATACACTATATCAACCAGCTCACCTTTATCTACCTGTTTATTCACACCTTCAAGAAAATGTAACAACTTAGTAACAAATCCTTCCTAGGATAAATCCATGTTGCTTTCTCCCACTAAACCACGACTATCTACATGTCAAGTAATTTTCTTCTTTATACAAAGATTTGACTTGTCTAGGACATGGTATTTTCAATAACGTCGTATGGATATGTAAGTTGGACAGTGAAAAAGATGGCAGAAAGAAAACTGATGCCTTTGAATTATGGCGCTGGCGACAGATACTGTATATATGATGGACTGCCGAAGAACAAACCAGTCAGTACTAGAGGAGATCAAACCTAAGCTTTCCTTAGAAGTTCAGAGGACAAGAGTTCGACTTTCATACTTTGGACACATCATGCAAAGAGAGATTCATTGGAGAAAGACATAATGCTTGGCAAGGTAGGTGGTCACCATAAAAGAGGAAGGCCAGCAATGAGATGGATCGATACAATATCAGCATCTATGGATACCACTCTATCAACAATGAGTTGCGTGGCTGAAGACCAAATAAAGTTTAGGTCAACTTATCCAGAGGGTCGCCAGGAGTCGGTACAGACTCGATGGCACTTATCATCATCATCATAATGGTTTCTACTATTTTGCCCAGTACTGACGTCAGGCTTACCGGTCTGTAGTTTCCCAGATCATCCCTTGAACCCTTTTTAAAAACTGGCATTACATTGACCATTCTCCAATCTTCAGGTACTACAGATGATTTAAATAATAGTTCACAGATTACTAATAGTAGGTCTGAAATCTTATATGTCTGTTCTTTCAGCACCCTCTGGTGTATACCATCCAGTCCAGGTAATTTGCTATTCTTTAGCTTATCAAATAGTTGTAATACATCTTTATCGATACTTGTTTCAATTCTAACTTGCCGGTGCTAATGTTGTTTCCTGTTTTCGTCATTTGGCTCCTGGTTCCATTTCCTGAAAGATGCTTTTTTGGCAACAGCAGCCTCACTGGCCTTGCTTTTAAACCATGCTGGCAGTTTTTTAGCCTTCCACCTTTCTTAAAAGCATGGAATACAGCTAGTCTGCGCTTCCAAGATAGTATTTTTAAAAAATGCTCGTGCTTGATGTAAATCTTTAACCTTTGCAGCTGCTCCTTTTAATTTTTTTCTTAAATATTTTCCTCATTTTATCATAGTCTCCTTTTTGGAAATTAAAAGGTGGTACTGTCTATTTACTTGCCGTCCTCTCTCCATTTATTAAATCAAATGCGATCATGCTATGATCGCTATTGCCAAGTAGCCCCGACACCCTTATCTCTTGCACCAGATCTTGTGTTCCACTAAGGACTAGGTCCAAAATGAATTCCCCTCTCGTCAGTTCATGCACCAGTTGATCCAAGAAGCATCATTTATTTCATCTCCCTAGCATGTCCTGCTGTGACAATGACTCAGTCGATACCAGAGGTAATTGAAACCAGATGTCATGATGTTCCATTGGTTGTCTTCCTTCCATCAGGTCTCTGAGATGCCAATTATATCTAACCTTTAATTTAGTGGTATATATTCTAACTTTCCCATCTTATTTTTTTTTTAAGACTTCTAGCATTTGCATAAAGGCATTTTAAAGGTTGTACTTTGTTCATATTAATCTGGTTATCAGTTGATATGGGTAATTTGGAATCTGAGACAGAGGGTAGATGCTCTTGGGATTGGGTTTGCTTTAAATTTTCTTTTAAAATGTGTAGTATCTACTGGGCATAAAATTCATGTTTTCTTTGATCCCAGTCAGCCGAGTGAGTTTGTTATTGCTAAAGAGGAAGCCCAGGACCCTGTAGAAGCCTAACAGTCATGCACATTCCAGTTGCTTTTGTCTGTTCCATGACTGCCTTTATTGTTTAAAAGAGTTGAAAGATGTCCTTTTCTTCTCTTTTCACTCCCCCCTTATTTATGGTAGTCTATCATGTGTATATTTTTGGGGTTTGCCATTTCCTGGAATGTATCTTAATGCTATATATTTTTGAAATTTGGATAAATAAGTTTAAAAAAAAAAGCATCTGGGTTACTTTAATTTTTATTGGAACCTCTCTATTGGGATGCCCCAACTTCCCTCTTTTGCTAGTATTCTTCAAAAATACATCCTTCCAAATCATGTGCTCTTGGGAGACTGCTGGCTTTCACCTATTATCTAGTTTAAAAGCTGCTCTCTCTCCTTTTTAAAGGTTAATACCAGCAGCCTGGTTCCATCCTGGTTAAGGTGTAGCCCATCCTTTCAGAAAAGCACCCCCTCCCCTTCCCTAGAATGACCAGTTCCTAACAAATCCAAAAACGTTTTCCTTGCACTATCATATCTACGTATTGAGCCTCTGGAGCTCTATCTGCCTTTTGGATCCTGCACGTGCAAAAGGAAGCATTTTTGATAACGCTACCCTGGAAGTTCTGGATTTCAACTTCCTACCCTAAAAGCCTAAATTTGGCCTCCAGAACATCCCTCCCACACTTTCCTGTCATTCGTACCAACATGTATCAAGACAGCAGACTTCTCACCAGCATTATGCAAAACATTGACAAACACTTCAGGAGGATAACTTAATAGCAAGTCTTTTGGTGCACCCCAACCTGATGATGGACACCTTAATGGGAAAGAATTAACTTCCCTAGAGAGGACAGAGACTGTCATGTAATGTGCCCTTTACAAAGATCTAGTACCAGGTTCTGTAAACTAGCATGAAATAGATATGATGGTTTCTTAATAACATGGATGGCTACATGCCAGCATCATGAGAAGCGATTCCTGCTTGTTACCAATGTCTCCCTAGGACTTCAGAGTATGAAAAACATCTAGAGGATAATTTCTGGTTTTGTTTTTTTTAGCACCCTGCTCTGTTCTACTATGAACAGCTCCATGGTGCCCTATCTAGAGGAAATTTGAGCTTGAGATTACATATACTATATGTATTACTTTGAATTAGCATCAGGCAGTTGCTTAAATAACTATGATCCTAAAACTGAAGGGTTTTCCCTCCAGATTAGGCCTCATTCTTCCCCCATTACCACTGCAGTAAGTCTAAACTATGAGAACACAGATAGTTAACTGCCCCTTCCCCGAAAAAAAGCCACTGTTTCACACTGTTCTTTTGATCGTGAAATGATTATTTATGATAACTGTCACAGATTAGTCCAGTCTAAATAAAGACAAACTATAACATTACAAACATTTGCAAAGTGAGAAATGCAGGCCAACTATGCTACAAGGAATTCTCACATATGCTATGAAAATCTGGCTGCTCTCCGAGGGAAGATGCATTAAGCCACTGCCGCCACTACTGATATGCGACTTGCGCTCAATTTCTCCCCCGGTCCTCAGCACTGTGGCTTCTTGTAAGCAGGGGAATCCATAAGTAGGGCTCCTAACCTACTGCTGCTTTGCCTGCCAACTTTCTTCTGAACTTAGAAATACATTGTTGGTATGCAAGACTGCTGGGCTTTAGCAATTTTTGTTTTCTATAGTATGATTTATTCAAAATTTAGTGATACAAAGTACAACCAAGATAACTTCTTGTCCCTCCTCATGACTTATGCATTAAACAAAAATGTCTGGTAATTTCCGTATAAAGTCCCTCCACCTCCCCCCAAAGCATCCACACCTTAGGGCACTCCCACAACAGATGTTTCAGGTCCCTTCTAGCCCCACACTCCTTCCAGTATTCCTCCCCACAAAGCTTATTTACTGTGTATAACAGGGGTCTCAAACTCAAATTGCTTTGAGGGCCGAATGAGGACTTGTAAAGTAACCCGGGGGCCGCATAAGACACGGGCCTCATTTGCATAAGGGGCCTCATTTGCATAAATATTTGCATAATGTTGCATAATGAGTGCATGGATAAAGAAAGACTAGAAAATTTCTATCTTACTATAATCCAGTGCCAACCGCCAGGCACATTAGGAACTACTACTAACACTGCCCATTTGGAACCCATAGCAAACCCCCCGTATCATAACAGCACTACCAGGACTCACAAAGCACCAGACCCTACCTATCAAAAGGCAACACTGCAAATATTAAATCAATACATTTCAGAGAACAATACATGACCTACTGGGAAAAGAGAACAAGTAGCAATGTCAAATAGGAATTACACAGAATACCTCAGCACTGTAGAAATAAAACTATAAATAATTTCTTGTACCAAAGCACAGACATTAATGATGCACATTTCCCAGAGCTGACATATTCCAGTTAATAAATTCAAAATAAAGAGATATTTTTCTACCTTTTGTGCATTTTTTTTCAGTTGCAATTGCTCCAGCCACTTCTGGTTTCTTCGTGTCTTCTGCTATCTCCATCGTCTGCTGTCCATTTGTCCTTTCTTCTCTCTTCTAGTTTTTTTCCATTCTCTCTCTCTACATCTGCTTTAACATACTAATCTTTCTCCTTTTGCTCTTTCCTCATTCCTATTTCATCCACTCAAATTTTACCCCTCCATCCTCAATCCCCACTTACTCTTCCAATACCTGGCCAATTGTAGATTTGTCTTCTCTTCCAGACAAAATATTTTTCCCCTCTCCATTTCACTTTCCCAGCTCCATCCCATTCTAATCCTCCCCCAACATCAGCTCCCTTCTAGTTCCAGCCCCACCCAGCATCTGCTCCTTTCTAGTCCCTGCATCAGTCCATTTCCAGTCCTATCCTAGCCTCACCATCAGCCCATTTCCAATCCTAGCCCCCCATCAGCCCATTTCCAATCCTAGCTCCCTCCCCTCACAGCCCATTTCCATTCCAAGCCCCCCTCCCCATCAGCCATTTGCAGTTCAAGCCCCCCTTCCACTCAGCCCATTTCCAGTCCTAGCAACCCCCCCAGCCCATTACCAGTCCTAGACCCCCCATAGCCCACTTGCAGTCGTATCCCCCATCACCCCATTTTCAGTCCTAGCCCCCACCATAGCCCATTACCAGTCATAACCCCCCCCCTGCCAATAGCCCACTTCCAGTCCTAACCCCCATCTGCCCATTTCCAGTCCTAGCCCCCACCATAGCCCATTACTAGTTATAACCCCCCCCAGCCCATTACCAGTCATAACCCCCCCTGCCAATAGCCCACTTCCAGTCCTAACCCCCATCTGCCCATTTCCAGTCCTAGCCCCCACCATAGCCCATTACCAGTTATAACCCCCCCCCCACCCCATTACCATTAATAACCCCCCCCCCCTCACCCCTCACCCCTCTGCCAATAGCCCACTTCCAGTTCAGTCAGCCCCTCCATAGCTCATTACCGGCCAACAAAAAAACCCCCAAAACCCTGGCTTCTGCTGCTGCCGTTGCCGCCGTGGCAGCAGCAGAATCAATTGTCAAATTTAAAAAAAAAACTGACTTCTGCTGCTCAAGCAGCTGTCCTGCGGCCCCTTTCCCTCTGCCCGGAGATCCGACTCTGCTCTCAGCGGCGTGCTTTTCAAGCCGCGACGAGAGTATTCCCCTCTCGCGCGGTTTTTCAAGCCGCGCGAGAGGGGAATACTCTCTTCGCGGCTTGAAAAGCACGCCGCTGAGAGCAGAGTCGGATCTCCGGGCAGAGGGAAAGGGGCCGCAGGACAGCTGCTTGAGCAGCAGAAGTCAGGTTTTTTTTTTAATTTAACAATTGATTCTGCTGCTGCCACGGCGGCAACGGCAGCAGCAGAAGCCAGGGTTTTGGGGGATTTTTTGTTTTCCGCCGTCGCGGGCCGCACAAAGTTGTCTCGCGGGCCGCATGCGGCCCGCGGGCCGCGTGTTTGAGACCCCTGGTGTATAACTTTACCAGAGTCCAATACATTCTTAACCAAACCTTTAAGCTGTTTTCCAAAAGCGCCAAACCAGGCTCCAGTCTTTGGGTTCTCTCATAGGTTGCTCTCCACCTCCCCTCATCCCATGGCCCCAAGAGCTCCTTCTCCCATTTACTCTGGAAGTTAAATGTATATACCTGTTCCCCCATTGGACACCGACACAGGGCAGATGCAGAGTAGTTACTCACCTGTAACAGGTGTTCTCCAGGAGCAGCAGGAATCATTCCTCACATATGGGTGTCATCGGCGCCGATGAAGCCCCAGCGGAGCATTTCCCCAGCTTTCCATGAAAGCCTTTGGGAATGCTGGCACGCATACACGGTTCCCTTCCCGCCTAAAGGTGCTATCTTACCTCAGTCAAATGACATAGCTAAGAATAGCACACAAAAATGTAAAAACAAACTATGTACAACTGCAACTCCAAGGGGAGGAGGGTGGGTTGTGAGGACTGATTCCTGCTGCTCCTGGAGAACACCTGTTACAGGTGAGTAACTACTCTTTCTCCAGGACCAAGCAGGAAGTCAGTCCTCACATATGGGTGACTCCCAAGCTCTGGGCTACCGAGGAACCCAGGCTGAACAAGAGAACTCCCTCTAGTCACAGCATCAAAGAAAGGCTTTTCAAGGACACAACCTCTACCGGTAGCCCAACAGAGGGCAGGAGTTGCCTAAACCTCAAAGAGATTCTGGAGTACTGCTTGGCCAAAAGCACTGTCCCTACGGGACTCCCTCTCCAGGCAGTAATGGGCCGCAAAAGTCTGGCTTGAAGACCAAGTTGCAGCCCTGCAGATGTCTACCAAGGGCACAGAGCGGAGATGAGCCACTGAGGCAGCCATTGCCCTGACACGATGGGCCGTGACCCTACCCTGCAAAGGAAGGTCAGCCGCCTTGTAAGCCCAGGTGATACAGTCAGCCACCCATATGGACAAGGTACGCTTGGACACAGCCAACCCCAACTTATTGGGGTCAAAGGAGACGAAGAGCTTAGCCCTTCTATGCCCCTGCGTACGGTCAAGGTAGAAGGATAAGGCCCTCCTACAGTCCAGGGTATGCAGGACTGCTTCAGCCTGGCTAGCATGAGGCCAAGGGAAGAATGATGGAAGAACCACCTCCTGATTGAGGTGGAAGGAGGAGACAACCTTAGGAAGGTACTTGGTATGAGTCCTGAGGACTATCCTGTTCCTATAAATCCTGGTATAAGGTCTATCACAGACCAGGGCCTGAAGCTCACTCACTCGCCTAGCCGAGGTGAGGGCTATCAGGAAGAGCGTCTTCCAGGAGAGGAAGCGTAGAGGGCAAGTAGCCATCGGCTCAAAGGGTGGGCGAGTCAGTTGCTGCAAGACCACATTCAGCTCCCACTCAGCAGCAGTAGGACGGATGGGAGGTTTGAGCAAAAGCAAGCCCCTGAGAAAGCGGGACACCAAAGGGTGACCGGACAGAGAATGTCCCTCCACCAGTGAGTGGTGAGCTGCTAGAGCCGAGAGGTGGACTCAAACAGAATTGGACTTAAGTCCCTGATTGGACAAGTGCAGTAAGTACTGAAGCACTACTAGCACAGTACAGGAGAAAGGATCCTCTGTACGTAGCTGACACCACACAGAAAACCTCTTCCATTTGAGGGCATAGGTTTCCTAGTGGACTGTTTCCTAGAGGCTAGGACAACCTCCTCAACTTCCTGAGGTAGGCCCCAGGGAGCCAAAACTACCCTTGCAGCCTCCAGGCCATCAAATTGAGAGCTTTGAGATTGGGATGCAGAAGGGAACCCTGTTCCTATGAGAGAAGGTCGGGTTGTAACCCCAGAGGTAGTGGGGAATCCACTGCCAGCTGAAGCAGAAGTGGAAACCAAGGTTGCCTCGGCCACCTGGGAGCTACCAGCAGGACCCGAGGCCTTGTCCTGAAGAATCTTGAAAAGAGTTCGGGCCACCAAGGGCGTGGGAGGAAACGCATACAGGAGGCCCTGAGACCAGGACATCAGAAAAGCATCTGGTGCTATCCTCAAAGGATGCGGTTGCCTGGAGCAGAACTTGGCCAGTTGCTTGTTCAGTGGACTGGCAAAGAGATCTATCCAAGGGAGACCCCACTTCAGGAAGATCTTTTGAACGACCAAGGGATGCAGCTGCCACTCGTGGGGCTGCAGAATTCTGCTCAACCGGTCGGCCAGGCAGTTCTCCTGGCCTGGAAGGTACACCGCCTTGAGAAGCATGTTGTGCTTCAGGGCAAAGGAAGAAAGGTCCTGAGTCTCTCGACAAAGGAGCTTGGACCCAATCCCGCCCTGTTTGTTCACATAAAACATGGCTACCTGGTTGTCTGTTTGAATCAATACTGAGCGGTGAGCCAGGGCCGGAGAAAAAGCCTTGAGAGCTAAGCGGATAGCTCGAAGTTCCAGGAGATTGATTTGTTAGGCTGCCTCCCAGAGAGACCAGAGGCCCCGAGTGCACTTGTCTAGACAATGAGCACCCCAGCCTTTCAGAGAGGTGTCGGTGGTGAGGACCACCAAGTATTCTGGCATTTGGAAGGGCATCCCCTTCAGCAGATTGGGTGGATGTAGCCACCAGTTGAGGGAGGCCAAAAGGGGTCTGGACACCTTTATCCTGTCTCTTAGGCGGCCTGTGGCTTGAGACCACTGAGTCCGAAGGCACCACTGTGCAGGCCTCATATGGAGCCTGGCATTGGGAGTCACATGCATTGTTGAAGCCATGTGGCCCAGAAGTCTGAGGCAGAGTCTGGCGGAGACCAGGGGTTTGTTTAGAAACTGTTTGGCCACGTCCATCAGCCTGTGGGCCCTGTCTTCTGGCAAGAATGGCTTTGCCAGTTGAGAATCCAACCTTGCCCCTATAAACTCCAAGTTCTGGGAGGGGAGCAAAGTGGACTTTGCGAAGTTTATGACAAAGCCCACGTTTTGAAGCAGAGCAATGGTTCTGAGGGTGGCTTGTCTGGCCTCCAGGGATGTCTGACCCCTGATGAGCCAGTCGTCCAGATAGGGAAAGACAAAGATGCCTTGATTTCTCAGGTAGGCCGCCACAACTGCCAGGCACTTGGTAAAGACCCTGGGAGCGGAGGTCAGGCCAAAAGGTAGTACTCTGTACTGATAATGGTTTCCTCCCACAATGAACCTTAGGTACTTTCTGTGGTCTGGATGAATGAGGATGTGAGTGTACGCATCCTTTAGATCTAAGGAGCATAGCCCATCTCCCCTGCTGGAGATAGGGCAGAAGTGTCCCAAGAGTAAGCATCTTGAAATTCTCTTTCTCTAGGAACTTGTTGAGGTTCCTGAGGTCCAGAATGGGTCGAAGGCCACCGGTCCTTTTGGGTACCAGGAAATACCTGGAGTAGAATCCGTGACCTTTCAAGTGGGGAGGCACAGGCTCCACCGCCCTGTCCACCAACAGACAATGAAGCTCTTGTAGAAGAAGGTCTGGAAAATATGGTGGAGGCAGTTGGTGAAAATGGAGGGCATAGCCCTTGTGGACTATCTCCAGCCCCCAACTGTCCCCGATGATAAGGGGCCACTGGTGGGAAAAGAGGGCGAGGCGACCTCCTGTGCAGGGTTGGGGGAGCAGTGGAGGAGAGGCTACGCTCAAGGAGTCAAAACCCCCCACCCTGCTGAGTGGTAGCAGGGGCCTGAGGCTTGGGGGTCCTCTGCCTACGGGGCCCATTACCCTGGCCCTTGGCTTGCTGACCCTGGGGGGCGGCTTGGGCAGCCTGATACTGAGGGTACTGTTTGTAGGCAGTGCCCTTCCTCAGGTAAAAGGACTTTTTACCCAAGCACTTCTTTTTATGTGAAGGGGCAGAGGTCTTCCTCGACAGCCTTGTCCGGGTAAGGTGCTCGGTCTCGAGCTGAGCGGCCTTCTCGGTCACGGGTTTGCCAAAAAGGTTCTCACCTCGGCAGGGGACATCGACCAACTTGTCCTGAACCCATGGCTCGAGGTCCGATGACTGCAGCCACGCCTGGCGTCGAGCCGCGATGCCGGCAGCCGCAGCTGAAAATGGAGGATTTACAGAAAAAAATTGATTCCTTAAAAATGGAAGTTCAGCAAGCTAAAATGAAAAAACTAAAGCGCGATAATGACGATTACACAACAGGGTACGTCTATCCCTGGATGGACTTGAAGTGTAAAAGCATGAGAAAGCAATCTCGGAAACAGGTATCATTTGAAGCAACTTCTGAAGATCTTAGTTCAACGGACACCAATACCTCTAAGGAGGATTTTCGCGACGACGACACCGACACCAAAAAGAAGAAAAAGATGACAGGGGTGAAAACCAGACAGTCGGAGCGCAAGGGCAATCAGCGACGCCAATAGCCACCACCTCTGCTATAGAAAGTTCTTTAGTAATCAATATTTCAGGCACTCCTTTGACTCAAGATGAAATCGATGTACTAAACCGGGGTTTGTCATATGTTCCTACTATTGCCCATGACCCGTTTCAGTTTCGGGTAGATCTGGAAGCTCTTTTAAGAAAATTAAATTTGAAAAATTATTTTGCTACACAGCCAGAATCAGGAAGTCCACCAGTTCTACCATCTATCCCCATTGAGGAAACCCGACGGATCCCACTCCCGTTTAAATCCACATGGTCCCCCCCTGGTCCTCCCCATCCTGCTTTAGGAGTGTTTAAAGCGCTAGTGATACAAGATATGGAAAACTTGGAGAGTTCACACAAGTTCAAATCTACCAGGTTAACCCGAAAAGAAAATCAAACCCTGCAGGCTTTAACTGGCCGCTCCGACATAGTTGTTAGGCGGGCCGATAAGGGAGGAGCGATAGTGGTTTGGAGCAGGGATCAATATCTATTGGAGGCTAAACGACAATTATCTGATATAACAGCCTACTTATGTCTCAAAACTGATCCGACAGTACAATTACAGAAGGAGATTTTACGAATAACGTCTCAGGCTTTACAGGATAAAATTATCTCTTTGAAAGAACACAAGTTTTTAAATTTAGCACATCCTCGACTAGCCACTTTTTATCTAGTTCCTAAGATCCATAAAAATCTGGTCCACCCGCCGGGGAGACCGATAGTCTCGACAAGAGGCACTTTGCTAGAACCTCTTTCTATTTTCATAGATTCGTTTTTGCGCCCTTTACTACCAGAGATTCCCGCATATATTCGGGATACCTCTCATTTCTTGTCTATTTGGGAAACATGCCCACACTGGGCGATGAACCCAGACATAATTCTAGTAACTCTGGACGTGACGGCGTTATATACAAGCATTCCACAAGTACAAGCAGTTGAAACTGTCGCCAGAGCGTTGCAAAGTAGAGGGGATATATCAGAACTCCAGATGTCATTTTTGTTAGATCTAACAAAATTAACGATTTGCCATAATTATTTTCAGTTTGAAACTTCGATTTTCCAACAAACGTCAGGGGTGGCAATGGGGGCGACAATGGCCCCCTCCATTGCTAATCTCTTCATGGGATTTTTTGAGAGGCAGGTCATTATGTCATCTTCTTTCCTGGTTCATATCAAGCTCTGGCAAAGATTTATCGATGACATTTTCATGTTATGGCTAGGATCTATGGAAAGTTTACATCTTTTTTTAGAATGGCTGAACACCCAGGATGAGCATATTCAATTTACTTCCAACATTCATAATACAGAAATTATTTTTCTTGATGTTCTAGTTACGAAATCAGCCACCAAATGGAAGACTTCGATTTTTCGTAAAGCCATTGATCGTAACACTTTTCTTCACTTTGACAGTGCACACCCCTCCCGTCTAAAGGAGGGGTTACCTTTTTCGCAGTTTCTGCGGTATCGCAGAAACTGTTCAGACACTCAGGATTATCGTCAAAAAGCGAAAGAATTGGCTTCTAATTTTCGGGCTAGGGGATATCCTACACGAATTATCACCCAAGCTTATCATCGGGCATTATTTAATGACAGACTCCAAATGCTTATGTCACCTCGTAAAGAGAAACGGACTGACCCTGATGTTATCAATTTCATAACACAATATTCTCCTTTCAGTTATCAAATTAAAAGGATCATTTCTAAACATCTTAAAGTACTTCAGGTTGTTCCCGGGCTGGGCACTAAATCTATTCGGTGTGTTTGGCGGCGAGGCAGGAACCTGAGTCCAGCTGCCTTACGATCTGAGTCCCTGGAGACTATTTCACAGGATCCCTTAGGTCATTACAAATGTGGGCATTGCTCCATATGTGCAATCACTAATGAAATACAACATTTTACCCACCAAGGGAAACGTTTCGTTTTAAAACACAGAACAACTTGTGAATCTATGAATGTAATTTATGTGGTAGCATGTCCCTGCAATTTATTCTATGTCGGGAAGACAATTAGACCTTTTAAGATCAGGATGCTAGAACATAAAAGTCGTATAAAACAAAGTATTATCAGCACCGCTGGTGACAGATTGTGAAGAGATGCACCATTGTTTCCAAGAACTTCGTTGTTTTTGTATAGAACAAATTAACTATTCTATGTTTGGCAAATCCCTAAATCAAACACTGCTGTTTCACGAACAACGGTGGATTTTTTTGCTACATACTTTACAGCCAGCAGGATTGAATGCTGAGATAGAATGGGGAGTCTGCTAAAGGCTATTAGGTTACTGCTCTGACGTAGATTTGGGTTACTGATCTGACGTAGATTCAGCGCTCTGAGAGTATGAGTGACTATAAGAAGGGGAGGTCCTACATGAGTGCCCATGCGCGGCGTTTTTTCAAGTGGTCGCCAGATTCAACTAGAGCGATCGGAAGTAACATGTTTTCAACGTAAACTGTGCATCAACTACAGCCAAATTTCTGGGTAGGATTTTAATTGTAATTTTAGCGTAATTATGATATTCTAAAGGGATGAATAAGTTTTATATTTTGGTATTTATCACAGCACATGGTGGTTATATTGAATTTATGCTAGTTTCTATGATCTTTTTTTCAGTTAAACATTTGGCTGTTATGCAATTAGTCCCCTGAAGAACCTCAAGCCACCGAGAGAAACGCGTGTCAACGTTGTTTGTGAGGCGTTGGGACAGCTGAGATATCCAGAAAGAAAGAGAGAAAAATACACAGTTTTTGTAGATATCTTCAGCATTACGGCATTACAGAAAGCTAAGTGCAAGATTTGATTATGAAAAGTTGATTAAAGAGATCTATAAAAGTCAAGTATACACGAGACATTGTTAAGGGAGAGAGGTGTGCTTAATAATCATTAACAACAATGTGGATATATGGCCATTGATGCTAAAGGGTAATGATAGACACTATGTTTACAGGTGTCTGTCTTGAAGTAACCCACTGGTCTGAGGCCATTCCATAGTTCTCATTACATTACCCTCATTTCCCTCCTTTGTGTTAAATACTTTGTTTCCTCTGGAGTAACATTTACTTTTTGTGCTACATTACGGTTACTCTACAAGATTAAAACCCTTGTGTTCTTGTAAATCTGCATAGATAGCAATTTTACACTCCTACCAATCAAAGTTCTGCAAGCCTCTCATTTTCATAGAAATATGATGGCAGAAAAAGCCCATATGACCTATCTAGTCTGTCCATTATCAACCACTACAACAGTCCCCCTTATTCCTTTAGAGAATCTCCGTTTGTCCCATGCTTTTTTGAATTCAGATACTGTCCTCATCTCTTTCACCTCCACTGGGTAACTATTCCATGCATCTACCATTCTTTCCATAAAGAAATATTTCTGCATATTACTACCGAGTCTATACTCTTTCACCCTTATCCTATGATCCCTCATAGCAGAGCTTCCTTTCAATCAAAAGAGGCTCTCCTCCTGCGCATTTATGCCACAGAGGTATTTAAACGTCTCAATCATATCACCTCTATCCTGCCTTTCCTCTAAAGTATACATATTAAGATCCTTAAGTCTGTCCTTTATTTATTTATTTTATTTATTATTTATTTTATTTACATTCTCTTATATACCGTGCTATTCTGCATCAGTGCGGTTTACATTGAACAAACTGAAATGAAGACCACTAACCCCTCTGCACCGACTCCAACCTGTTTATATCCTTTTGAAGGCTGGTCTCCAGAATTCCAAATGAGGTCACACCAAAGACTTATATAGAGGCACTATCACCTCCTTTCTTCTGCTGGCCATTCCTCTCCCTATGTACCTAAGCATCCTTCTAGCTTTCGTTGTCGCTTTTTCTACCTGTTTTCGTTGCTATCTTCTATTTGATACTGTAATCACGCAGACATATCACAATGTCCCTCAGCATATTATTACAAGCTAGCCTCAACGCTCTGTGTGTTATGTCCATCCTAATAACTTCAGGGATCTCTGTCAAGTCCCCTACGGAGAGCCTCCTTGCAAACTGCTTCTGCTACTTTCCTGCTGCTTGCATATTCAGGTTATTCCAGGACCCCCTTTATGTGCAAATTGCTGCACCAGAAACTTTTTTAATCCTCCAGTTTCAGTAAGATCTGTTGCTTCCATATCTTCTGAGCTTGCAGGGCCAACGCCACTTCCATCTGCTCCTCCACCATTTGATCCATGCGCTCCTCATTCTCTCCTACGCACCGACTCCGCTCTGCCAATTCTTCTTTTAATTTCCTACACAAGTACACCTAGCTCAGTTTTCACAGCTGTAAACTCTGTTTTCAGCTCCTTAAATGAGTCGCAGAGCTCTTTTCTGGTGACTTGCACCAGCCCCGGCTGCCATTTTACTTTCACCGCAGTCCTCCTGCCCCCACTCCGGAGTAAGCAAATTCTTTTAAATCTGCAGCCCACTGAAGAGTCGACATAACCACAGTCCCTGCACTTCCCTACTCTTTCGCCACCATTCACAGCTTTTTTTTTTTTTTTTAACTGGCAAGAGGGGAAACAGCCATTTTTTGCAGGATCAGCTATAGAGCTACACTCTTAAGCAGCCATTCAGCAGGGTGACATCACTTCCTCCGACTTTAGCAATTATAACTTTAGAAGGAAACTCGCAGAGGCACAGTGGCAGCAGCTAAAAAGCACTGCAAACAATTCCTCTTGGCAGTCGAAGGCCATTCAGAGGGTAGAACAAAAAGAGAGCACTGATGCTGAAGGAGGTGGGAAGGGAGATGATGCCACCAGGTGGGGAAGGCAGGGGTCAACAGAGGAGAGAGAGAACCCAACAGTAGGTGTAGCACAATATAATGGTGGAAGACCACTATCTTAATACTACTACTTATTGTTTTGTATAGTGCTACTGGTGGTGTGAGAAGGTGGGGGGGGGGGGGTTAAGGAGGGGAACTAGATGTGCAATTAAATAGGATGGAGTAGCCACCTAGTGGTTAGAGCAACAGCCTAGAACTCAAGAAATCTGGGTTCAATTCCCAATGGCACACTTTGTGACCTTAGGCAAGTCACTTAACCCTCCTTTGCCTCAGGTACAAACTTAGATTCCAAGCCCTCTGGGGAAAGGGAAATAACTACGTATCTGAATGTAACCTGTCTTTAACTACCACTGGAAAGATGTGAGCTAAATACTAATAAATAAAAATATTGGACTTTCTCTTTACCCAGGTTCAAAGACAAGCACAGCGTGGCAGTTACAACTCTAAACAGAAGTGGTATGACTGCATCAGACTTCCAAGGCGGCTGCAATAACCTGCACAAGTGAACATGGTTAAATCCAAAAATATATTAGCACGGGGAGGCCAGGTGTTTTGGACAACATCAGCTTGTGTAAATTATTACAAAACCTGGTAATAAGCCAGGGAAGGGAATATGTGTTGGTGTAAAAGTCTCTTGGAAGAGACTTTGAATGCTGATCCAACTAGTTTGGAATCTGTGATAATAGTACTAAGAGTCACTGCAGCCTTCCTTACAATAGGAAGCTGCTTCCACAGACTCCTAAAAAAACTTACAGGAAACTTCAACTACCAAACGCTAGTTAGTCATTTATTCGATTTTTATCCTGTCCTCTCAAACTGCTCAGGAGAGGTTACAAATTACATAATAACAAATAACATAGCACAGACTGAAAATACCTCATCATAACACACAATACCAATTCTTCATAAAATTAAAAAACAGAAAAAAAAACCCAGTGCATTTGATTTCCAAAATTCTACAATGTCCATCATGTCTCAGGAAAAAGGTATGTTTTTATCGTCTTCCAAAAATATAACAAATTGTCCCTAGAATGGTAAATTTTTGGTATTCCATTCCACGGTAATGGCATGGAGCATGAAAAAGCATTACAATATGCACATTCAAGATGAAAATGTTTGCAAGAGAGAATCCACTAGCAAACAATCTGTTTGAGATCTCAAAGTACGGACTGGGGTATAACTTCTGCAATTTGAATTCAACGTAAGTCGGAAGCTGATCATAAAAATATTTAAATGTCAAAACAAGCATTGTAAAGATACAGTGCTTCTCAATCTGTAACCAATGAAGCATATTTAAATAAGGAGGAACATGATCGTTAGGCCTCAAATAAAAAAAATCTACCTTACAAAGGCACTGTATCCATTGTAATCACTTTTTTGATTTTGCAGTCAATCCATAAAATAGTTACAATAATCAAGCCTTGATGCTATAAATGCACATACAAATTGTAACATCTCAGATTGAAGAAAAGACTGACAAAACTTATATAATTATCACAAATAATAGAAAGAGGTCTTAGAATTTTGGAATACATGATCAACAAGAGAGAGATTGCTGTCAACAAGATCTCCCAAACTGCGCATCGTACTCATAATCTGAAGCTTTACTCCCTCCCAAAAACCTTTTGGGGTAAGGGAGGAGCAGTTACGATGAATCCACAATACCTCAGTTTTTGAGAGATTAATCTGCAGCTTATTCTGTACCATTCATTGTTGAATCATATCCAAACAAGACACCAATAATTCCAGAGGCTCGATCTGCGCTCAAGGGGACAAAGTTCAGTATCAACAGCATAAGAATGTACCCGAACCCCTCGGGCCCAAACTGCATCAATTACAGGTTTGATATAGATGTTAAAAAGACGAGGTGATAAAGCCCCTTGTGGAATAGCATATTTCAACGGCCTAGGGAAAAAGAATTCTTTAGATTAAAGCCGATTAATCTGTGAATCCAGTGTAATTGTTAAATCAGTCAGGGCCTAGCAGCAGCAAGAGTTTTCAGTTTAAATTTGAAACACAGCAGAGAGCTTTCTGGTTAAATTTAGAACCCAGCAGAGAGCTTCCAGTTTAAATTTAATAGTCAGGGTCTAGTGGCAGAAAGAGCTTTCAGTTTAAATTTAAAACACAGAAGAGAGCTTTCTGGTTAAATTTAGAACCCAAGACTCCCTCTCTATCAAAGCAAGGGCTGTGGGACTCCCCCTGGAGATTGGTCACAGATTACCTTAGAAGCACAGGACAGGGTACTGTGTAGCAGCCAGCTTTTAATAAGTCTTCTTTATCCCAGGGTTGGGTGGGTGTCGGGGAGGGAGGGAGGGAATCGTAGCTTTATAGGTGCTTAAACCTCTTAAAGGAAAGGAGGTGCCATATTCACTCTCAGATGCAGCTGTTTATTCTCATCAGCATACATTAAGGACCTGAGATTAATTAAACTTCAGGTGAACAAAGTACATTAAACTTATTAGGTATAGTTTTATTAGTATAAGTATCCCTAGCAACACTTAGTAAGTAAAGAACTTAAATATCTAAACACAACTTTAAAACGAAGATGCAGACAGCAGTCCAGCAGCGAGAAAGGGGCTTTCCAGTCTTTTGCATTGAGTGTCACGTGTATGATTTTCTCCCAGTTGGTGAGGGGTCTTATGTGTGCACAAGGTGCAAGGAGCTCTTTGATCTCAGGAAACGAGTCCGATCTCTGGAGACTAGAGTAGCAGACTTGGAAGACATAAGGAAGACAGAGGTACATAGACGAGATCTACAGGGATAGAGTCCTGAAGTCCCACCTCCAGTCTGGCAGCATCCCTGTTGCCATTGAGGAGAGAGGTCACGTGACAGGAGAGCATCACCCTGGTGGAGGAAGTCCAAAAAACAGCCAGCATAGTTTAAAGGTGAGGTCAGAGAGGCTGCTGTTGCCAAAAAAAGCATCTTTCAGGAAATGGAAAAAAGAGCCAAATGACTAAAACTGGAAACAGCACCAGCACTGTCAAGTTAAATGCAAGGCATTGATAAGGCAGGCAAAGAGAGAATTTGAGAAGAAACTTGCTGTGGAAGCAAAAACGCGTAAAGACTTTCAAGTACATTCGTTGCAAAAAACCTGTGAGAGTCAGTTGGACCATTAGATTCAACAAATCAACCAATCCAAAACTGAGGTTCTCCAAGTATTCTCCAATCCTGCATACACCCCACCTCCCACTCTCACTATCGGTGATCTCACACTTACTATAAAAAAACAAGTGAAATATCTTGGTATTATCCTGGATCAGAACCTTTCCTTCACTGACCATATAAAGAGAACCACTAATATAAAATACACAAAGATCCGTACCCTCCGCAACCTCAAACCCCTCCTAAGCCCTAACTCCTTTCGTACTGTCTGCCAGGCCTTCACAATCCCTTTTCTTGATTACTGTAACCATATCTATCATGGCCTCCCCAAGAACACTATTCAACCGCTCCAACTTGCCCAGAACACGATAGCGCGGCTTATATCTAACAACCCTAGACGTTCCCACATCACACCTGTCCTCTATGATCTCCACTGGCTCCCCATCCAATACAGAGTTCAATTCAAGGTCCCCACGCTTATACATAAAATCATCTCCAATGAGTCAGCTCCATGCCTCTCGCCTCTCCCCTCTCCTTCTCTCCTCCATCAGCACAAGATCACGCCGCTCTATTACAAAAAACTTACTGACCATCCCTATAAACAAGAGACACTCTAAACAATCGACAAGTAACAAGGCCTTCTCCCTCTATGCTCCATCCTTATGGAATTCCCTTCCTCACAAACTTCGGAACTGCTCAAACCACTCTGAGTTCCGAAAAAAGTTGAAAACCCATCTTTTCCTTGAACATTTCTCCCTTCCACCTTAGCTCATAACCTTACACCCTCCTCCCTATTCCTCTGCAAAACTCAAATTCTTAACACAACCATATGGCTTATTGTAAATTCACATGTAAATAGTTGATCTTTGATCTTTGTATATAGTTCTTCTCGTTACCATATGTATTCATCGTTATCTTGTTCCATGTAAACAGTTGAAACATACTGCTAATATGTTCTATGTAAACCGTCTTGACTTGTAGAAAGACGGTATATAAAATTTGTTAAATAAATAAATAAATTAGATGATACAGGGTTAAAAGGGGCATTAAGAGGGGACAAGGCTATAGCAGAGACTGACTGAATTCTTTGCTTTGGTCTTTACTGAGGAAGATGTAGGGATGTTACCCATGACCAAAGTGGTATTTAAAGGTGGAAGAATTGAAAGAAATAATTGAAAGAAATATTGATACATTGGGAAGATGTATTACAACTATTTGATAAACTGAAGGGTAGCAAATCACCTGGACCGGATGGTATACATCCGAGGGTGTTGAAAGAACTGAAATATGAGATTGCAGACTTGCTATTAGCAATCTGTGAACTATCATTAAAATCATATGTAATACCTGAAAACTGGAGGATCGCCAAAGTAATGCCAATTTTTAAAAAGGGTTCCAAGGGTGATCCAGAACACTACAGACCGGTGAGCCTGACGTTAGTACCGGGAAAAATGGTAGAAACCATTATAAAGAACAAACTTAAGAACCCTCTCAACACGGTATTAGCGATACCATGCTATATCATTGTACCTGTAACTCTGTATGCCTATAGCTACATGTAAAATATCTAAGCACAGCTTACCTGTAACTCTGTATGCCTATAGCGACATATATGTACATGTAAAATATCTAAGCACAGCTATTTTAAAAAATGTACTCAGTTCTACAGACAATGTAAGTTGTACAGTTTGAAACAGTGCATCCATCTGGTCCCAGACCTACCGTCTTAGAGAAGAAGTTGCATACTATAGTAGTGAAGAAGTAACTTAAACTACAATAAAACAGAGGCGCTTATTGTCACTCGAAACACCGACTTCAACCCCCCACCTTTCATTAAATACAACAACATTACAATACCAGTTAAGGATGAAGTTAGATATCTTGGAATTACCCTCGATAAAGGTCTAACCCTCCAGTCACACATCAGAAAAACTGTGAGGTCTGCATACTACAGAATGAAAGTGATTAGACGCCTCAAGCCCTTACTCTCATATGACCACTTCCGGTCTGTCTGCCAAGCCTTAATAACTCCTATTCTGGACTTTTGTAATCCTATCTACTACGGTCTTTCAAAACACTCACTTAAACCTCTTCAGATGGCTCAGAATACGGCAGCCAGAATTATTGCTGGCTCAGCATCTCAAGATCACATTACCCCTACTCTCAAAGAGCTCCACTGGCTTCCAATAAGCCAGCGCGTCAAATACAAGATAGTAATTAATATATTCAAGATCAGACATAAATGCTCTGCTTTTAGCCTTCATAACCTCTTACTCCAGAATAACAACAGGCCAAGACGAATAACTACATCAAACACCCTCAGCACCCCAAGTAGTTTCAGAAAAGCGTGTAAATGTACTACACAAAGGGCAATTTCCTTATCGGCCCCACTTATATGGAACTCTCTCCCTCCCGATGTGCGATCCATGGATGATTTAAAGGAGTTCAGAAAACAACTGAAATTTGTACTCTTCACTGAGTACTATGGCACAGACATCTAACAGTCTCTATTATTATAGCCTGCATATAACTTGTTTTACTGTAACGGTTCCTTGATGTTGCGTATCCCAATTTTACCTTCACTCTTTAGTTTAGTCAGTGTATGCCCCCCTGTCTCTGTTCTCCCTTCTTGTGTCTGGTAACCGCTTTGATTTAAGGAAAAGGCGGTATAGAAAACCTGTTAAATAAATAAATAAATAAATAAATACTATCGCAAAAGAGAGGGAACAAAGCACCTCAGCAACGTATCAACCAACAGAATAGGCAATATGGAACTCATCAAATATATACTGTTATTATCCATGTATCTAATTATACCAACAATCACTCTCAACCTCAACCAGCACCATACCATGTACCACATAATAAGACCACTCTACTACATCTACCACCCTATATTAATAACAGCACTGCCTCAACAAAACCAATTATCCTCACACCACCCCCCCCCCCCACCAAGATCACACACTCCTTCCAAATCTAAGACCCCCCCTCGGGAACCGAACAGCCTCTCGAAACCCACAACACCCCAAACCGAAAAGAGCAAACCATATCAAACACCTAGCAAGAAAAAACAAAAACAAGCCAACAGACCAACAAATGCAAGACTACTATACCATCATACTTATCAACGCCAGATCAATAAGGAACAAAACACACATCATACATGACATCATCACAGACGACCAGCCAGACATCCTATGCATCACTGAAACATGGATCACAGATGCCGATGTCGCAATAACAAACCAAATAACCTCTCCCGGATACAAGATATACAACTGCCCCCGTGCATCCAAAAGAGGAGGAGGAGTCCTGATTGCAGCCAAAACCACCTTATCACTTACCAGCACCACCCACAGCACTACCAAGGACATTGACATACTCAAAGTGGAAAACAACTCAATAGCAACCTGCCTAATCTACAGACCCCTGTCATCACCCACAGAAACACTGGCCACAGCACTAGAATGCGTCTCAACCACAGCAATCAGAAAACATCAAATCATCCTGGGAGATATGAACCTACCATCCCTACCACAATGCCAAGCCAACACTTTCATGGAAACCATGGAACAACTTGGTTACAAACAAATAGTAAATGAGGCGACACACAACAAAGGTAACACCCTGGACATGGTATTCACACCCGCAGAACAACAACCAGTCAAGGGAAAATATCCTGTAATAAAAATAACCCAAGTACCATGGTCAGACCACCACCAAGTCGAAATCAGGCTGTACCTGCCCACGCCACTCAATAACCCAAAAACTGAACTACCAACACACACCCGCAGAAGCTTTAATAAATACAACAGAGAAGCCCTCATAAACTCCATCACCTCACACGTAGACCTAGAAAACACTGACCTCGACAGTCTCATAACCAGCTGGAACTCAGGAATTCAAGAGATGTCCGAACCTAAATGGAAAGCAACAAACAACAACCCCAAGCCCAAAACTGAACCGTGGTACACACAAACCCTGAACACCCTAAAAAGAGAACTACGAAGAACAGAGAGAAAATGGCGACAAAGAAAAACCAACGAGCGCAAAACAGAATACCTAACCCTACTCTCCAAATACAAAAACGAAACCAACCTAGCAAAACGTATGCATCACACAAATTTACTAAATAAAACATTAAACAAACCCAGAGAGCTATTCGCCCTGGTCAAATCCCTCACCAAAACAACACAAGAGGATCAACACAACGACAAAATCAAGGTTCAGGCCCTAGCAGATCACTATGCTAGCAAACTAAACCCACAGATCGGTCCTAAACCTGTACTACCATTAGATGTGTCCCCCACCGCACCACAACCCACCATGACAGCCACACAAACACACATCACCCACTGGGAAAAATTTCACAGCATTGGGGACAAGCATGTCATCAATATAATTGCAAACATTAACACCACAACTTCTCCACTAGACCCCTGCCCAGCTGCTTGGGTTAAAGCGACAAAAGCAGAAATCACCCACCAAATCGCGCACATAATAAACCAATCACTCCAACAAGGTACCATGCCAAACCAACTCAAGAGATCCATCATAAGACCAATACTAAAAAACAAAACACTCAACAGGGAAGACCCCGCATCTTATCGCCCAATATCCAGCATAGCCCTACTAGCGAAAATCATTGAAAATGCCGTTCTACAACAATTACAAGACCACCTGGACAACAACAGAACACTGGACGAACACCAATACGGTTTCAGGCCACACCATGGAGTCGAGACCCTGCTTATTACACTATTGAACAATCTACTCAAAGGGATTGAAAATAACAAGAAAATGTTCATTCTCATATTCATTGACATCTCCGCAGCGTTTGATACCGTTCACCATCAAACCCTACTAAACAGACTGGAAGCTATAGGAATAACGAGAACCCCACTAAAATGGTTCTCGTCGTATATCTCCAACAGAATGCAACAGGTACAGTTCAACAACGAAAAAGCAAAGGCCTTCCCTCAAACGCAGGGCATACCACAAGGCTCAGCTCTATCCGCGCTTCTCTTCAATGTGTACATGAAACCAATCTGCGAAATATTCAAAAAGCATAAAATCCAGTATCACATATACGCTGATGATATTATGCTCTATACTCAACTTGACGCAAGTAACCCAAACTACTCACAGCTAGAAGAATGCATAAAAGAGATGCAAACATGGCTCCAGAGAAACAACATGGCCATAAACCACAAAAAAACCGAAGTCATGTACATCTCAAGAAAACCGAAATTCAACCCACCAGCTACAATCACCCTATGCAAAAACACCTATCACTCAAAAAACGAAATAAAGTACCTCGGAGTAACACTAGATAGCGAACTAAAGATGGCAAAACACCTCCGCTTAGTGAACAGGGCCATTTTTCACAAGCTCAGGGTTATACAACCTCTCAGGAACATCATAGAAGCCACCGACTTTAGGACCGTAGCCCAAGCCCTCATCATACCCCACTTCGATTACTGTAATGCAATTCTACAGGGCCTTCCAAAAAAAACCCTAAACATACTCCAGATGGCACAGAACGTCGCAGCCAGAATCATCACTAAAACAGGTGTGGCAGAACACATCACACCAGTGCTAGTTGAATTACACTGGCTCCCCATCATAGCCCGTATAAAATACAAAATCCTAGTAACGACTTTTAAAACCATCCACAATCTGGCACCAACCTTCCTCTCAAACCTAATCACCTTACAACCTGCGAACAGAAACAGGAGAACCGCCACCATAAACAACCTGCAGATACCAACAAGTATAAGATCAGTTAAAATAGCCACAAGCAACAGAGCATACTCATACACTGCCCCCTCACTTTGGAACCAACTCCCGCCTGAGTTGCGTGCAATCAATGACCTGATGTGTTTCAGAAAAAACCTAAAGACACACTTATTTCAAGAGGCCTACAACGTGACGTAAATCAACAATATACACACCAAACTATAAGCAAGTATAAAATGTATATATGTAAAAAGTATAAATGTATATATTGTAAAAAAGTACAAAAGCAAATTCCCCCCCCCCCTCACAATTGTGTGTTGTATACTATAATGAAACTGACTGGCTTTGTTTTGAAAACCTATCACATAACCTTGTAAATCACGCTGTAATTCCTTGAAATTTCTGTCATTGATCTGACATTTTCTGTTTACTTAATCAAACCGCTCCTGATCGCTGGAAGTAGCGGTATACAAATATATGCTAAATAAATAAATAAATAAATAAAATTACTCATCATGTAGAAAGTCATGGCTTAATGAGAGACAGCCAACATGACTTTAGACAAGGAAGATCTTGTCTTACTAATCTGTTATGTTTCTTTGAAGGTGTGAATAAACAGGTAAAGAAAGGTGAGTCACTTGATCTAGTGCATCTGGACTTTCAGAAAGCCTTTGACAAGGTCCCTCATCAGAGACTTTTGGCAAAACTAAAGAGTCATGGGATAGGAGGCAGTGTACTATTGTGTATCAGGAACTGGTTAAAAGATAGAAAGCAGAGGGTAAGGCTAAATGGCCAATTTTCCCAATGGAAAAAGGTAAATAGTGGAGTACCCCAGGGATCTATGCTGGGTCCGCTGCTTTTTGACATATTCATAAATGACCTGGAAAGGGGAATAACGAGTGAGGTTATCAAATTTGCAGATGAGGCAAAACTATTTAAAGTTGTTAAAACCCAAGAGGACTGTGGAAAACTGCAAGGTGATGTAAGATTCCACACATTGGGAACCACTACCCAGGAAAAAGATTTAGGCATCATCGTGGATAACATGTTAAACCCTCCGCCCTGTGTGCAGCGGCGGCAAAGAGAGCAAATAGAATGCTAGGTATCATAAGGAAATGAATGGAAAATAAAACAAAGGATATTATAATGCCTCTGTATCATTCCATGGTGCAACCGCACCTTGAATATTGTGTGCAATTCTGGTCACTGTGTCTTAAAACGGATATAGCGTTATTAGAAAAGGTACAGAGAAGAGCCACCAAAATGGTAAAGGGGATGGAAGGATACTCCTATGAAGAGAGGCTAAAACTGATTCAGAACAATCTTATCTAAAACTTTTTAAAAATATACGGCAAATTTGACACAGCCCTAAAATTTTCAAGTTTATCCTGATCTAAATTAGATTTTTTTCAACAGAGGTGTTGATTGTGCAAAACATTTTGAAGGACAAGGATCAAATCGCATATATGTAGGATGAAGAGATGTCAAAGCTCAAAGATGTCCTCAATAGAAACAGAAAAAAGGAAAAAAAAGACCTCTCCTGAAAATTAGGAGAATCTACCTTCAAAGAAAATCATACCCAAATTCTCAACCAACTGAACAATGGTTGGATTCTGAGAATCCAAACCCATTACTCTTATCTGAAAAAAATTGCAAAAATATTTCACAGTCAATGTATTCACACTATTACAAGACTATCCTTTAGCCTCAAGATATCCAGGCATCTTCCTAGCACCCACAGAAGGGTGTCTATCTGGAGAAAATGGGAATAATGAGTGAGGTGATCAAATTTGCAGACGATACAAAATTATTCAAAGTTATTAAAATCCAAGAGGATTGTGAAAAATTGCAAGAGGACCTTGATAAATTGGAAGACTGGGCGTCCAAATGGCAGATGAAATTTAATGTGGACAAGTGCAAAGTTATGCACCTAGGAAAGAACCACCCAAATTTTGGTTACACAATGGAAGGTACCACCTTAGAAACCACCACACAAGAAAAAGATTTAGGCGTCATGGACAATACGTTGAAACCCTCCGCCCTGTGTGCAGCGGCGGCCAAGAAAGCAAACAGAATGCTAGGAATCTTAAGGAAAGTAATGGAGAATAAAACCAAGGATATTATAATGCCTCTGTATCGTTCCATGATTTGACCGCACCTTGAATAGTGTGTGCAATTCTGGTCACAATATCTTTAAAAGGATATAGCGGAATTAGAAAAGGTACAGAGAAGAGCCACCAAAATGGAAAAGGGATGGAAGGATACCCCTATTTATTTCTTTAT
Organism: Ichthyophis bannanicus; assembly: GCA_033557465.1. Lineage (NCBI taxonomy): Eukaryota > Metazoa > Chordata > Amphibia > Gymnophiona > Ichthyophiidae > Ichthyophis > Ichthyophis bannanicus. Next base: position 947,371,453 of record CM066035.1, on the reverse strand, counting down.
TTAGCTACATTTATATCCCGCCTTTCACCGGGTCAAAGCGGTTTAACACAAAAGGGGGGGGGGAAGACAATCAAGTCGACAGAAAAAAGGGGGGGCCGTCATCAAGAGGGCCAACATTGGTGATTCGAACAGAAAGTAAGAAATTGGACATATTAGACAAATTTCCCTATGAGAAAAGGCTTTAAAGGCTCTTCAACTTGGAAAAGAGAAGGCTGAGGGGAGATATGATATTAATCTATAAATTAATGAATGGAGTGGAACGGCTTAACGTAGATCAGTTGTTTACGCCATCAAAAAGTAGAGAGACTAGAGGACATGCAATGAACCCATTTTAACACTAATAAGAGGAAACATTTTTTCACTCAACGCATAATCAAACTCTGGAATTCATTACCGGAGAATGCAGTAAAAGCTGTTAGTATAGCAGGGTTTAAAAAAGGTTTGGACAAGTTCCTGGAGGAAAGGTCCATAAACCATTATTAAAGAGGACCTGGGAAATCCACTGCTTACCCCCAGGAGGAGCATTGTGGAAGCTGTGAACTTTGGGTATCTGTCAGGTACTTGTGACCTGGATGGGCCACTGTTAGAAACAGGATACTCGGCTTGATGGACCTTGGTCTGACCCAGTATTGCATTTCTTATGTTCTTATGTTAATCTCAAACTGACCTCCAATGCACCATACACAAGAGCACACTTAGGTCCCTGTACACCACATTCTTTGATAGACACAATCAGGTATGGCTTTCAGAGTTACCAACTCTTAGACTAGATAAATGCAAATATTTCTGAAGAATATTCATTGTGCATATCCAGAAAATCAGACTCCTCTGCATCTCTCCATGGCTGGAAGCTGTTCAGTAACTGCAGACAGCATACCACAGTGCCAGATTATAGCTATCAAGCATAGTAACATAGTAACATATGACGACAGCAGATAAAGACCAGTCTGCCCAGTAAGGTGGCTAGAGTATGTGTACCTGTCGCTCCATGCAGTTCACCCCCTCTATGCCTTTGTTTAGGGCTGTACCTGCTGCTCTGTGCAGGTCACCCCCTTCTATTTGTTGAAGTTTATTTTGATGTTATCCTCTTGCTATAAAGGGATCCACTGTGTCTATCCCATACCTTTTGAATTCTATCACTATATTTGCTCCCAACACCTCCATTGGGAGGGCATTCCAAGCGTCCACCACCCTTTCAGTGAAAAAGTATTTCCTGACGTTGCTTTTAAGTTTATCTCCTTGCAGCTTCATTTTATGTCCTCTCAAATCACTTCATTGGCTCCCTATCCTTTTCCGCATCCAGTTCAAACTTCTCCTGCTGATCTATATGTGCATTAACTCTGCAGTTCCTCACTACTTCTCCTCTTAAACCTCCCTACACCCCTCCCTGGAAACTCCACTCTTCTGGCAAATTGCTTTTATCTGTACCCTTCTCTTCTATTGCTAACTCTAGACTTCGCTCCTTTCACCTTGCTGCTCCTTATGCCTGGAACAAACTACCTGAGTCTGTACTTCAAGCACCTTCTCTGGCCCTTTTCAAATCTAGGCTAAAAACTCACCTCTTCTTTGTGTTTTCTTACCATTCGCTCTAGATCAGCGGTTCTCAACCTGTGGGTCGCCACCCCCACTGACATCAGTGGCAGTCATGGGAATGCAAGTTGACACTGGAAGGTACTGAGAGTGAGGACTGGAAAGGGGCTGATACAGGGGAGGGTTACTGCGACTGGAAATAGGCTGATGGAAAGAAGTGAAGAAAACAAAAAAAAGAGATGGCAGATGGACCATAGACCACAGAAAGAGAGCTAAGAGAAGACAGGAAAGCAGAAGCCTCAGATCGGGACCAGCATGATCAGAGAATAAATTGGTCAGGCAACAAAGGTAGAAAAAGTTTTTTATTTTATTTATAATAGCGATCTGACTACAAAATCATCATAAGTTTGAAATCAAATATTGTTACTTGTTATTGTGATTAATTATTGTGGCTTAAATAAGTAAATTTTATAAATAAAAACATATTGCAAAGGCCTATAATACATTAATAATTCAACAAATGATTACAGTGACAATGCGTTAACGGCAAAGGAAGAGAGACGCATTTCATTTTATCATTGGGGGTCACCACAAGTTGACCAATGGTAAAAGGGGTCACGGTACAAAAAAGGTTGAGAACCACTGCCTAGGATGTATCCCTGTCTACACCTACTGTGTTATCTGTCTTGACAGAGTAGTTACTCACCTGTAACAGGTGTTCTCCAGCAGCAGCAGGAATCAATCCTCACATATGGGTGACGGCGCAGAGCATTTCCCCAGCTTTCGAAGAAAGCCTTTGGGAATGCAGCGCGCATGCGCAGTCCCCTTCCCGCCAAAGGGTGTCATCTTGCTCAGTCTGATGACATAGCTAAAAGACAGCAAAAAGTAGAAAAAATAAATCATATGACTGCAACTCCAAGGGGAGGAGGGAGGGTCGTGAGGACCGATTCCTGCTGCTCCTGGAGAACACCTGTTACAGGTGAGTAACTACTCTTTCTCCAGGACCAAGCAGGAAGTCAGTCCTCACATATGGGACTCCCCAGCTTCAGGCTACCGGGAACCCAAGCTGAAAAATAAGCTCCCTCTAGAGCCTCAGCATGCGTGATAAGAATCTTCTCTGAGAACGCCCCCGAACGGTAGCCCAACACAAGGGCCGGAGGGTAGGAGTTGCCTAAACCTCAAAGAGATTACGGAGTACCGCCTGTCCGAAAGCACTGTCCCTGCGGGACTCCCTTTCGAGGCAGTAATGGGCAGCAAAAGTCTAACTTGAAGACCAAGTAGCAGCCCGGCAGATGTCTGCCAATGGAACAGAGCAGAGATGAGCTACTGGACGCAGCCTTCGCCCTGATACGGTGGGCCGTGACTCGACCCTGCAAGGAAAGGCCGGCTGCCCTGTATGCCCAGGCGATACAGTCTGCTACCCAAATGGAGAGGGTACGCTTGGAGACAGGTAACCCCAGCTTATTAGGGTCAAAAGATATGAAGAACTGAACAGCCCTTTGATGCCCCTGCGTACGGTCAATGTAGAAAGACAACGCCCTCCTACAGTCCAGGGTATGCAAGATCATTTCAGCCCGGACGGCATACGGCCTGGGAAAGAAGGTGGAAGGAGGAGACAACCTTTGGAAGGAACTTAGGATGAGTCCGCAAGACCACCCTGTTCCTATAGAACCGTGTGTACGGTCTATCAGAAACCAGAGCCTGTAGTTCACTCACACGCCTGGCTGAGGTAAGAGCCACCAAGAACACCACCTTCCAGGAAAGGAAGCGTAAATGACAAGTAGCCATCGGCTCAAACGGTGGGCGAGTAAGTTGTTGCAAGTCCATATTCAAATCCCACTCAGGGGCTGGTGGACGAACCGGAGGCTTGAGCAAAAGCAGGCCTCTGAGGAAGCGGGCCACTAAGGGATGGACTGACAGAGACTGGCCCTCCACTGGCAAGTGGTGCGCTGACAGAGCACTGAGGTGGACCCGAACAGAGTTGGATTTAAGGCCTAGGTCAGACAGGTGAAGCAGATACTGCAGCACCACTGGTACCAGGCACGAAAACGGATCCTCTTGGCACTGAGCACACCAGGTGGAGAACCTACGCCACTTGAGGGCATAAGATTTCCGGGTGGATTGTCTCCTAGAGGCCAAAACCACCTCCCCTCCACTTCCCTAGGTAGAAGTAAGGGGGCTAGAACTACCCTTTCAGCAGCCAGGCCATTAAAATGGAGGGACTGGAGGTTGGGGTGCAGGAGAGATCCCTAATCCTGAGACAGGAGATCGGGTTGCACCCCCAGAGGGAGTATAGTGTGCACCGCCAATTACAGGAGTGGAAACCACGGTTGCCTCGGCCATCTGGGGGCTACCAGGATCAGGGAGGCCCTGTCTCGAAGAACCTTGAATAGGGTTCGGGCCATTAGAGGCGTTGGAGAAAACACATACAGCAGGACCGTAGACCAAGAGATTAGGAAGGCATCTGCTGCTATTCGCAGAGGATGCGGTTGTCTGGAACAGAACCTGGGTAGCTGACGGTTCAGTGGACTGGCAAAGAGATCGATGGTCGGAAGACCCCATTTTAGGAAGATCTGCTGGCCCACTAGAGGATTCAAATGCCACTCGTGAGGCTGTAGAATCCTGCTCAACCTGTCTGCCAGGTAATTCTCCTGGCCAGGTAGATAAACTGCCTTGAGAAACATGCCATGCCTGACCGCACAGGCACACAGGGCCTGTGCTTCCTGACACAGAAGCCTGGACCCTGTGCCTCCTTGTTTGTTCACATAGAACATTGCTACTTGGTTGTCCGTCTGAATCAAGACAGACTGGTGAGAGAGGACATGAGAGAAAGTTTGTAGAGCTAATCGAATAGCTTGCAACTCCAACAGATTGATCTGCTCTGTGGCCTCCCAAGGGGACCAGAGGCCCTGAGTGCATGCCCCCTGGTAATGTGCACTCCAACCTTGAAGAGAAGCATCGGTCGTCAACACCTGTGTGTGTGGTGGAGCCTGGAAAGGCACCCCTTTGATCAGGTTTGGGAGATGCAGCCACCACTGCAGGGAGGCCGCTAGTAGTTTGGACACACTTACTCTGTCTCTTAAGTCTCCTGTGGCCTGTATCCACTGAGCTCTGAGGCACCATTGAGCAGGTCACATATGCAGACGAGCATTTGGAGTTACATGGACCATGGATGACATGTGGCCCAAAAGCCTCAAGAAATGTCTGGCAGAGACCAGAGATCCCCTGTGAAACTGCTGGGCCAGAGCCATCAGTCTGTGAGCCCTGTTCTCGGGCAAATAAGCCATTGCTTGTAAGGTATCCAACCTTGCCCCTATGAACTCTACATCTTGTGAGGGGAGTAAAGTGGACTTTGCGAAATTTATAACAAAGCCCAGGTGCTGGAGAAGAGAGAGAGTGCGAAGAGTGGCTTATCTGGCCTCCTGTGGAGACTGACTCCTGATGAGCCAGTTGTCCAGGTATGGAAAGACAAAGATGCCTTGGTTTCTGAGATAGGCTGTCACCACCGCCAGGCATTTGGGGAAAACCCTGGGTGCGGAGGTTAGGCCAAATGGAAGTACTCTGTACTGAAAATGCTTTCCTCCCAATACAAATCTGAGATATTGTCTGTGGTCTTGAAGAATGAGGATGTGAGTATAAGCATCCTTTAGGTCTAAGGAGCATAGCCAATCTCCCTGCTGGAGGTAGGGCAGCAATATTCCAAGGGTAAGCATCTTGAACTTTTCCCTCTCCAGGAACTTGTTGAGATTTCACAAGTCTAGGATGGGCCTGAGGCCTCCTGTCCTCTTTGGTACTAGAAAGTACCTGGAGTAGAAGCCTCATCCTCTCAGGTGGTGAGGCACCGGTTCCACCGCCTGCTCCTGTAGAAGACTTGCCAAGTCATGAAGGAGGAGGTTCCTGTGCAGAGGGAGTCTTGGAGGCTCCCCTGGAAAATAGAAGGGAGGTATCTGGTCGAAGTGGAGCAAGTAGCCCTTTTGGACTATGCTCAGTACCCAGGTATCCCCTGTTATAGCTGACCAACTGTGGGCGTACAGTGTCAGCCGGCCTCCTGTGCTGAGTGGAGCCAGCTGAGGGGGAGAGGCTATGCAGTGGGAGTCAAAACCCCGCTCTCTGCTGTGCAGGAGCCGAAGCTGACGGCTTGGGGGTTTTCTGCCTACGAGGCCCATGTCCCTGCCCTTTGGCCTGCTGACCCTGTTGGGGAGCTGTAGAGGCCTGGAATTGAGGGTAGGATTTGTAGGCAGAGGCCTTCCTCGGGTAAAAGGGATTTTTCCCCGAGCCCTTCTTCTTCTGAGAAGGGGCAGAAGTCTTCCTGGACAGCCTTGTCCTGGTGAGAGTCTCAGTCTCGATTTCTGCAACCTTTTCAGCCATGGGTTTGCCAAAGAGGTTCTCACCCCGGCAAGGGACATCGACCAACTTGTCCTGAACCCATGGCTCGAGGTCCGATGACTGTAGCCAGGCCTGACGGCAGGCACCGATGCCAGCTGCTGCTACTCGGGCCGAAGCCTCGAAGCCATCATAGGCTGCTCGAGATATAAACTTCTAGCACTCTCGAATCCCCGATGACAAAGCCTTGAACCTCTGCAAAGGTTCCTCGGAGAGGCCAGCAGAGAACCCGGCAATCTCCTTTGCCAGGTCTCGGAGGTACATGCCCATGTACAGCTGGTAAGTCTGGACATGGCAAGCCAGCATAGAGCCCTGGAAGCACTTTCTACTGAAGGCATCCAGGTTCCAGGCCTCCCTGCCGGGGGGCATCAAGGAGTGTATCTTCTGACTCTTCAGACGATGCATGGCCGATTCCACAACCATGGAGTGGTGCAGTAGCTGTGCCTTCTGGAACCCAGGGCTCTTACGGACTTGATAAATGGAATCGACCCGTTTGCTGAGAACCGGCGCCAAGGCCGGTGCCTCCCACATACGGAAGAGCAGCCGTTCCAGCATCAGAGGACCCGGTACAGTAAAGGCCTCCCTTCAGTGGAGAGTCATACTGGAGAGCCTCGAGCTCCTGGGCTCGAGGCTCCTCCTCGGGATCCGTGGGGAAGGCCAAGGCTTTGGCCATGTCCCTCACGAAGTCCGAGAACTGGGTATCCTCCGGGGGGGACCTTCTCCGAGGCTCGGACTCCGGTGAGGCCAATGGGACGCACCGGAGTCCGAGAACCGTGTATCCTCCGGGGGAGACCTTCTCCGAGACTCGGACTCTGGTGAGTTTGATGGGACGCACCGGGTCTGGAACGTGTCCGGGGACTCCTCATCCTTCATCTCCCACTCCGACTCCTCCGAGGAGGAATCGAGCGGCTCCGGTCGGGCGGGCACCGATGCCATCTGCCCCGACGCCGAGGGTACCGGCGTCGATGACCTCGGTCCCATACGGGAGGCCGAGGGAGACCTTGGCCGAGGATCAGCTCGGCCTCCGGGTCAACTTGGACGTCGAGGTCCCGGTGGTCGGGGCAGATGCACCAATCAGACCGGTGATCAGCACCCGCTGCTGTTCCATGAAGGCAGCCAAACTGCTCTCCAAGGCCGTCAACCTGAGTCTGAGCTCAGGAGACCCAGCAGCCCCCGACTCGGGCCCCGACAGCGTCCGGCCTGACGTCGGCTCCCCCGGAGGTGAGTCCACAAAGACAACAGCACTCACGTGACTCAGGGACTCCACATGAGGCATTTTGGAAGGCCTCTCTGACTCTGAGGACCCGGGATGAAGGTCGGGGCTATGCGACCTGGCCCTTGAGGGACCAAAAGCATCCCCCAATGCCGCCCTCGTGGGTTTCTTCTTCCTTTTGTGTTCCCGTGAGGGAGACCCCTGCTCAGAGGAGCCCCGACTATGCTGGGGGTCGGACTCCCGAGACGTCGAGGCCTCTGACGAGGTGAGGTCCGGGCCCAGCCGGACGCGGAGTCCGAAAAGATCCTTTCTCGTTGATGTTGATGGCTCCTCAGCGCCTTAGAGGACATTTTGCCGCACGGGCCACAGATCTTTGGGTCATGATCGGGCCCGAGGCACCGGAGACAGCAGTCATGTGTGTCAGTGAGAGACATCAGTTTCTTACACCGATCACACTTCTTGAACTCGATGGCAGCCATCGGGGGGAAAAAGGGCCCCTGCAAGGTCAAAAGACCGGGATGCCAGTGAAAAAGAAAAAAAGCATGAACGCTAGTCTCTAAGGACAAAAAACGAAAAAAGTAGCTCTGAGCTCGATACCAGTGTACTGTGCCCAAGCGGGAAGGGGAACCGGCGTCAAACCGGCAAAAAAACACGAATCTTCGAGGGAAAAAAATCAACTTTTAACCGGGTGACTAAGACACACATCCGACAGGCTCCACGGAAAAAAGAAGACTGAGCAAGATGGCACCCTTGGGTGGAAGGGGACCGCACAAGCGCGCTGCATTCCCAAAGGCTTTCTTTGAAAGCTGGGGAAATGCTCCGCACGAGGGCTCCGTCAGCGCCGACGGAGCCCATATGTGAGGACTGACTTCCTGCTTGGTCCTGGAGAATAGACTGTAAGCTCTGATGAGCAGGGACTCTGTCTTACATGTCTGTGCAGCACTGCGCATGTCTTGTAGCACTATAAAAATACTCAATAGTGGTAGTAGTTTTACAGCTTCCACTTCTTTGTAAAATGCGTATTTGTTCATTAATATTCTTTAAGTATTTAAAGGTTTATCATAACTCCCCTGTCCCTCCTCTCTTCTAAGGTATTAATATTTAGATCCAGTCTCTTCCCATACATCTTCTGGTGTAGGCTCCAAATAATCTTTGTCACCTTCCTCTGAACCATTTCAAGTCTTTTTATATCCTTGAGAGATAGCGTCTCCAAAACTGAACAAAATACTCCAAGTGAAGTCTCACCAACAACTTGTACAGGGGCATTAATACCTCCTCCTTTCTGCTGGTTATTCCTCTCTGTATGCAACCCAGCATCCTTCTGGCTTTGGCTACCGCCTTGTCACACTGTTTTGCCACCTTGCGATCCTCAGACATTATCACTCCAAGGTTCTTCTCCTGGTCCGTGTATACCAACCTCTTGCCCCCTATCACAAAGTTCTTTTGGATTTCTGCATCCCAAGTGCATGACACTGCACTTATTCACATTAAATCTTACCTGTCAAGTATTAGACCATCTTCCAGCTTTTGTAGATATTTCCTAATGCTATCCATTCCCTCAGAGGAGTCCACACTGTTGCAAATTTTTGTCATCTACAAAAAGACAGACTTTTCCCATTTAGTCCTCCAGCAATATCACTCACAAATACATTGAACAGTACTGATCCCAGGAGCGAACCCTGAGGCACACCACTAATCACTTTCTTTTCATCCGAGTGAGTTCTGATTACCATCACCTTCTGTCGACTGTCAGTCAACCAATTACTGATCCAGTTCACCATTTTAAGACCTATCTCCAGGTTGTTCAGTTTATTGATAAGTCTCCTATGAGGAACAGTATCAAAGGTTTTGCTGAAATCTAGGTAGATCACATCCATCGCATGCCCGCGATCTAGTTCTCTGGTCACCCAGTCAAAGAACTCAATCAGATTTGTTTGTAATGATTGTCCTTTAGTAAAGCCATGTTGCCTTGGATCATGCAACCTATTGGTTTTGAGAAAGTTCACTATTCTCTCTTTCAGGAGAGCCTCCATTACTTTTCCCGCCACCAAGGTAGGACTTACTGGCCTGTAGTTTGCCACTTCTTCTCTATTACCACTTTTGTGAAGAGGTACCACATCATCCCTTCTCCAGTCCTGCGGAACCTCTCATCTCCAAAGGTCCTGCCAGAACCTCTCTGAGCTCTTTCAGTATCCTGGGATGTATCCCATCCAGTCCCATGACCTTGTCCATTTTCAGTTTTTCAAACTGTTCAAAAACATCATCTTCTGTGAATGATGTGGTATTATCATCTGTGAATGATGCAGTAGTAGACTGGCTAAACTACTGAAGAGGGCTTTAAACTAGATTTGTTGGGGATGGGTGAAGAAAGCCCCCAGGTAAGTAATACATTAAATACCTTTATGGAAATGGGTAACAGGGTTAACATATGGAAAGCAGTGTATATAAATGCCCGTAGCATGGGAAATAAGATTCCTGATGTTGAAGCTTTGGTGGGAGTAGCTGACTTTGATTTAGTGGCAGTTACAGAAACATGGTTCACATAAAAACATGATTAGGATGTAACTATACCTGGATATACTTTATTCAGAAAGGACAGGGTAGGAAGAAGGGGAGGGGGAGTGGCACTATATGTAAAAAGTACTATTTAAGCTTTGGAATTACAGAGCTTAAAAGGGAGAGAGGAGGCATTGTGGGTTAAACTAGAAAAAGGGAAAGAGAAATCTATTTGCATTGGTGTGATATTCAGACCTCCCTCACAAGAGGAAGAGGTGGACAGAGTTAATTAAAGACATATACTTTATTTATTTATTTATTTAACAGTATTTCTAAACCGTCTTATCATAAAAATCAAGGCGGTGTCACAGCAATACAATCAGAAGATGTGAGGGGGAGGTTCATGCAGTGTTTGGGGTAATAAAGTGCGAGGGGGAAGTTCATGCAGTGAATGCAGTGATGTGATGTGCGTGTGCGTGAGGTGTTCTAGATTAGGGTGGGCCATGTACAGTGTGCGCTATGATACAGCATGTTCTATAATACAAGGTACTGTCCAGATAGGGCTTGAGATAAATCCTGTGCCGATATACAATCTCTCGTCAGGGTGGGGGGGTCTTTGTTGATCAGACCTTGTTGATTAAGTGACGTGTCCATAATGTTCTATGAACAGAGTTGTCTTCAGCTGTTTGCGGAAATCTTTGAGGTCCGTTGTCGATCTCAGTTCGTCTGGGAGGGAGTTCCAAATAGTTGGAATAAATAAATATACAGCATTGCTAGGAAAGGGGAAGTGCTACTGATAGGGGATTTCAATATGCCAGATGATGAATGGCACATTCCTGCTGCAGTATCATCTAGAAGTAAGGAGATCCTGGATTCTCTACAGGGAGAACTATTCAGACAACTGGTAACAGACCCCACACGTAAAGGGGCCATATAGGACTTGGTGCTTACCAATCGTGAAAGTGTTTCTGATGTTGTAGTGGGAGATCATTTTGCATCCAGTGATCACCAGATGGTGTGGTTCAGTATTAGGACTAGGGCTGTTAGAATCCATTCAAAGGTGAGATCTTAGACTTTAGGAAGACTAAGAGGTATGTTTACTAAACCGGGCTAACGGTTAACCTGGGCTATCTACCACTAGGTCCCATATTATTCAATGGGACCTAGTTTCATATAGCCCGGGTTAACTGTTAGCTCGGTTTAGTAAACATACCCCTAACTTTGCCAAGATGGGCCAATACCTCAGGGATTCGCTACTGCTATGGGAACAGCTGGGGGATGTAGAAAAACAGTGGACAAAACTGAAAGGGGATATTTTAAGGGCAACCAACCTTTTTGTTAAAATGGTAAATAAAGGTAAAAGGAAAAGGAGACCGCTATGGCTTTCGAAAGTAGTAGCTGAAAAAGTGAAGGAAAAGAGGGAGGCCTTCATGAAATACAAGAGATCACAGAGAGAGGAAGACAGGCATCTATATTTGGAAAAACTTAGAGAAGCTAGCAAAGTAGTCAGGAAGGCAAAGATGCAAAAAGAGGATGAAATAGCCAATGCATTAAAATGGGGGATAAGACATTTTTCAGATATGTTAGTGAGAAGAGGAAGGGCAAAAGTGGTATTGTCAGACTCAAGGGTGCAGGGGAGGAATACGTAGAAGCTGATAAGGATAAAGCGGAATTCCTTAACAAATATTTCTGTTCTTTGTTCACAGATGAAGAACTAGGAGCAGGACCTCAGAAAACAGCCACAAACAGGAACAGAAGCGAGGGACATCTTGAACGATTTTCAGAAGCCTGTGTTCATGAAAAACTAACTCATCTTAAAGTAGACAATGCGATGGGACCGGATGGAATGCACCCCAGAATACTGAGAGAACTTGGGGACGTTCTAGCAGCTCCACTGACTGACCTTTTCAATGCCTCGTTGGAGTCGGGAGTGGTGCCAAAGGACTGGAGAGAGGCTCATGTGGTGCCTTTACACAAAAGCGGAAGTAAGGACGTGGTTGAAAACTACAGGCCGGTTAGTTTAACTTCGGTGGTGAGTAAATTATTGGAAACGCTGCTGAAAGAGAAAATAGTGAGGTTTCTGGAGTCTAGCGGATTACAAGATCCGAGACACCATGGATTCACCAGAGGCAGGTCTTGTCAGACAAATCTGAGTGATTTCTTGGACTGGGTGACCAGGGAGTTGGACCGAGGGAGAGCCCTAGATGTGTATTTGAATTTCAGTAAAGCACAGCTACTTACCTGTAACAGGTGATCTCTGGGAACAGCAGGAATAAATCTTCACATATGGGTATCGTCGGTACCGATGGAGCCTGCGCGGGAACGCTCCCCAGCGTCCAAAAGGAAAGCTTTTGGGAGCATCCCACAGCGCCTGCGCGCTGCCTTCCCGCCTTTCCCAACCGCCTCTCCCCAGTTCGAGTTTTAAGCTGAGACAAAGAGAGAGAGAGGAAAGGAAAGAAAGATAGAGAGATACAACTCCTAGGGGAGGTGGGTGGGTTGTGAAGACTTATTCCCGCTGTTCCCAGAGATCACCTGTTTCAGGTAAGTAACTGTGCTATCTCCAGGAACAAGCAGGAATGAGTCTTCACATATGGGGACTCCCCAGCTAGAGATGCCAGGGAGATCCCCAAGGTTGTGAGTCCCTGAGAAGGGCTCTACCTCCCTCCATGGAACTCGGGCATCCAACCAGGGATGGGGGGTAGGAGTTGTTTAAGTATGGAACAGGTGTTTGAGAACAGCCTGACCAAACAAGGCATCCCGGCGGGAGTCCTTGTCCAAGCAGCAATGGGCTGTAAAGGTATGAACCGAGGCCCAGGTGGCCGCTCGACAGATTTGTTCGATGGACACACAGTTTAGATGAGCCATAGAGGCTGCCATGGCCCTCACATTGTGAGCTGTGACATGGCCCTCCAGAGAAAGGTTCTTACTCTGGTAGGCGAAAGAAATACACTGAGCAATCCAATTTGACAGAGTTCTCTTAGAGACTGGAAGTCCTAAATGAGAGGGATCAAAAGCAACAAAGAGTTGAGAGGACTTTCTATGTTGCTGTGTCCTTTGTAAGTAAAAAGCGAGTGCTCTCTTACAATCCAGGGTATGAAGATTCCTCTCTGCACTTGATGCATGAGGTCCTGGAAAAAAGACAGGTAAATACACCGCCTGATTTAGATGAAAAGGTGAAACCACTTTAGGCATAAAGTGTGGATTGGTCCTGAGGACTACCTTGTCATGATGGAACCTTGTATAAGGAAGATTAGCCACCAAGGCTTGCAGCTCACTGATGCGGCGAGCTGAAGTGACTGCAATGAGAAAAATAACCTTCCAGGAAAGAAATTTCAAGGAGGTAGTGGCTAAGGGTTCAAAGGGTGGCCTCATAAGCTGGCCAAAAACCAGATTCAAGTCCCATGCCACTGGAGGTGGTCTAATGGGAGGTTTAGTCAAAAGAAGGCCTCTCATGAATCTTGCTATAAGAGGATGAGAGGAAATAGGCTGTCCATTGAGAGGCTTAAGGGATGCTGCAATAGCACTCAAATGGACTCTTACTGAATTTGTTTTAAGGCCTGCATGGGATAAATGCAGCAAATACTCTAGTAAAGAATTCAGAGGTATTGCAAGAGGGTTAAGACCCTTCTCTGCACACCAAATGGTAAACCTTTTCCATTTAAAAGCATAGGAACGTCTGGTGGAAGGCTTTCTGGAAGCATGAAGGATATCTTTTACTTGCTGAGAAAGATGTAAATTTTGAAGGTCTAGGCCTTCAGCAACCAGGCCCTGAGATGAAGAGACTGGGGCTTTGGCTGCCACAACGTTCCCTCCTCCTGGGATAGGAGGTCTGGAGCAGATCCCAAGTCCAGGGAGGGAGTTTGAGAGAGATGCAGAAGTAGAGGGTACCACACTTGGCGTGGCCAACGTTGTGATATGAGGATCATAAACCCCTTGTCTCTCTGAAGCTTGAAGAGTGTCTTGGGAATTAGGGGAATGGGTGGAAAGGCATAGAGGAAGTCTTGCCCCCAATGAAGGAGGAAGGCATCCCTGGCCTGAACTCCCTGACACGGAATCCTGGAACAGAACCGGGGAGGTTTGGCATTCCACGGACTTGCAAACAGGTCTATGTCTGGGGTTCCCCAAATTTGAAAGATCCTGGCTAACTGGTCCCCATGGAGGGACCATTCGTGTGGAAGCAGAACTCGACTGAGTCTATCTGCCCAAGAGTTTTGAACCCCTGGAAGATACACTGAAATAAGATGAATTTGATGCTCTCTGGTGAAGGCCCACAATCTCAGAGCTTCGTTGCAAAGTAAAGAGAGCAAGTCCCTCACTGCTTGTTCACGTAGAACATGGCTACTTGGTTGTCCGTGTGGATGAGGACTGTCTTGTAGCTGAGCAGGGTGTGGAAGACTCTGAGAGCAAGAAAAATTGCTCTGAGCTCTAAGAGGATGATATGTAGAGATGTCTCCTGTGGAGACCAGATGCCTTGGGTGGAGAGATCTTGTAGATGAGCTCCCCACCCCCTTGGGGAGGCATCTGTTGTAAGGGTTGCTTGGGGTAACACCTGTTGAAAGGGGGACCCCAGCAAAAGATTTTGGGTGGACTTCCACCACTGGAGAGAGCAAAAAAGGCGACTGGAGGTTGCTATTTTGTCTGACAGGCACCCTGATGCCTGAGTCCATTGGGTGGACAGAGTCCATTGAGCTGCCCTCATGTGAAGGAGAGCATAAGGGACCACATGCACGGTAGATGCCATGTGGCCTAACAGTTGTAACATCTCTCGAGCAGTTAAATGGAACTTTAACTGAATCTGGGAGGCTAACTGCACCAAGCGTAGGCAACGGGCCTGGGGAAGATAGGCCCTTGCAGTGGTGGTATCCAGTAAGGCCCCTATGAACTCCAGAGATTGAGTAGGGGTGAGATGGGATTTTGGAATGTTTATTACAAGTCCCAGATACTGAAGGATACGGCTTGTGCAGGCCAGGGAAGCCTGGGCCTCTGACTGGGATGGAGCTCGGATGAGCCAGTCATCCAGATATGGGAATACAAATATTCCTAGAGTGCGTAGAAATGCAGCTACTACTGCCATGCATTTTGTGAACACCCTTGGGGCAGAGGCCAGACCGAAGGGAAGCACTCTGCATTGATAGTGCTTTCCCTGGAAAAGGAACCGAAGGAACCTTCTGTGTGTTGGATGGATGAGGACATGGGTGTACGCATCCTTGAGATCTAGAGAACAAAGCCAGTCCTGACTCTGGAGGTATGGAAGGAGAGTACTGAGAGAAGTCATCTTGAATTTCTCCTTGCATAGAAACTTTTTCAACTCTCTGAGGTCTAATATGGGTCTGTAGCCCCCTGTTTTCTTTGGGATGAGAAAGTAGGGTGAGTAGAACCCTGAGCCCTGTTGAAGAAGGGGTACTTCTTCGACTGCCCCTTGGGCAAGAAGGGTAGCAATCTCCTGACCCAGAAGGTCGAGGAGAGATGTTGGAGAATTGAACTGTCTCACCATGGTGTGAGGGGGAAGGTTTAAGAAATGAAGCTTGTACCCTTCCCTTATGATGGAGAGGGTCCATTGCTCTGCTGTGATTTGAGCCCATCTGGGAGCAAAGTGAGCTAACCTTCCTGGAATGGTGAGAGGCTCTGGATGTTCTAGAGCCAGAAAGGCTAAGCTCTCTAGTTGTAAGTCAAAGGCCCTGAGGAGGCTGAGGCTGTTGGGCCGTAGCAGTCCTAGCAGCCTTAGGCTTGGCCTCTTTCGGTTGTTGCTGTCTCTTTGTAGCAAAACGACCTGCAGAAGATGCCTGCTGACCATAAACAGGCTACGTCGGTACCGACGATACCCATATGTGAAGACTCATTCCTGCTTGTTCCTGGAGATAGCCTTTGACACTGTTCCTCACAGGTGACTTATAAACAAACTGAGCACCCTAGGGATGGACCCTAAAGTTACTACTTGGGTTAGAAATTGGTTGGGTGGGAGGCGACAAAGAGTACAGGTAAATGAGCTCACTCTAAGGAGAAAACACAGTTACTTACCTGTAACAGGTGATCTCTGGGAACAGCAGGAATAAATCTTCACATATGGGTACGTCGGTACCGACGGAGTCTGTGCGGGAACGCTTCCCAGCGTCCAATCAAGAGCTTTTGGAAGCATCCCCCCATGCCTGCGTGCTGCCTTCCCGCCTTTCCTAATTGCCTCTCTTCACATAAGTTTTAAAGCTGAGACAAAGAGAGAGAGAGAGGAAAGGATAGATAGAGAGATACAACTCCAAGGGGAGGTGGGTGGGTTGTGAAGACTTATTCCTGCTGTTCCCAGAGATCACCTGTTACAGGTAAGTAACTGTGCTATCTCCAGGAACAAGCAGGAATGAGTCTTCACATATGGGGACTCCCAAGCTAAGATGCCTGGAGTCCCAGCATGTCATAGATTGGAACATGCTTGAAGGACTAGAAAGGGGGACTGTTACTTCTGGAGAGAAATCTGCAACTGTGAGTATATACTTCTGGTAATTTTCTAAAAAGAATTCTTTGTATTAAAGCTACTTAATCTGTGAACCCACTGTTTTTTGGTTGGATCAGTTAGGGCCTAGTAGCAGCAATTAAAGTTTGACTTTGAAAACACAGAGGAGAGCTTTCTGGTTACATTTCATACCCAGCAGAGAGCTTGTAGTTTAAATTTCATAAGAAGTTAGAGCCTAGCAGCAGCTAAGAGCTATAATTTAAATCAAATCAGAATTTAGCTTACCTCAGCAGCACAAGACAGGGTACTGTGTGTTATTTCCCACCCACCCCTGGGATAATCATAGATTTATAGGTACTTACACATCTTAAAAGACAGGAGGTGCTTTCAGGTGAAGCTCATTACCCAAATCAGTCATACACTAAGGACCTGAGATTAATTAAGCTTCAGGTGAACAAGGTATATTAAACGTATTAGGTACAGTTTTATTGGTATAAATACCCATAGCAACCCCTAGTAAGTAAGAACTTAAAGATCTAGACACAAACTTAAAACTAAGATGCAGACAGCAGTCCAGCAGCGGGATGGGGGCTTTACAGTCTTTTGCATTGAGTGTCACATGTATGATTTTCTCCCAGTTGGTGAGAGGTCTTACGTGTGCACTAGGTGCAAGGAGCTCTTTTCTCTCAGGGAACAAGTTCGTTCTCTAGAGGCTAAAGTAGCAGACTTGGAAAACATAAGACAGACAGAGAGGTACATAGACGAGACCTACAGGGATATAGTCCTGAAGTCCCACCTCCAGTCTGGCAGCACCCCTGTTGCCATGGAGGAGAGAGGTCACGTGACAGGAGAGCATCACCCTGGTGTGGCAGGAAGTGATCCTGTAACTAGGACCTGTCCCCCAGGTGATGTAAAACCCTATCGCACCGAGGAAGTTTCTCCAGGGCCATGTGCCCATGAGGGAAGGGTTAGGACAGCCGTTATAGTTGGTGATTCGATCATTAGGCATGTAGATAGCTGGGTGGCTGGTGGACGTGAGGATCGCCTGGTAACATGCCTGCCTGGTGCGAAGGTAGCGGACCTCACGCACCACCTAGATAAGGTCTTAGATAGTGCTGGGGAGGAGTCTGCTGTCTTGGTACATGTCGGTACAATTGACATAGGAAAATGTGGTAGGGAGGTTCTGGAGGCAAAATTTAGGCTTTTAGGTAGGAAGTTGAAATCCAGAACTTCCAGGGTAGCATTCTCCAAAATGCTTCCTGTTCCACGCGCAGGACCCAAAAGGCAGGCAGAGCTCCGGAGTCTCAATGCGTGGATGAGACAATGGTGCAGAGATGAGGGTTTTGGATTTGTTAGGAACTGGGGAACATTCTGGGGAAAGGAGGGGCTCTTCCGAAGGGATGGGCTTCACCTTAACCGGGATGGAACCAGGCTGCTGGCATTAACCTTTAAAAAGGAGATAGAGCAGCTTTTAAAACTAGATATTAGGGGAAAGCCGACAGTCGCCCAAGAGCGGATGGTTCGGAAGAATGTATCCTTGAAGGATACTACCAAAAGCAGAGAGGTTCCACAAAAGAGTAAAGTAGCCCAAATGCCCTCAAGTAAGGAGCAGACAGAGCTTAAAGATCCCAATTTACCCATGTCTAACAATAGCCAAATTAACATGAATAAAATACATTCTCTAAAATGCTTGTATTCAAATGCTAGAAGTCTAAAGAATAAGATGGGAGAGTTAGAATATATAGCACTAAATGAAAGGTTAGATATGATTGGAATATCAGAGACATGGTGGAAGGAGGACAACCAGTGGGACACTGTGATACCTGGGTACAAACTATATCGTAATGATAGAGCTGATCAAATAGGTGAAGGGGTTGCGCTCTATGTTAGAGAGGGCATTGACTCAGAAAGGATTAAAGTTTTGCAGGAAACAAAATCTGCTGTAGAATCTATATGGATTGAAATTCCATATAAAAGGGGGAAGGCGATGGCAGTGGGGGTGTACTATCGAGCACCTGGCCAGAATGACCAAATGGATGATGAAATGCTCAAAGAAATCAAGGAAGCTAACAAAAGTTACAGCTCAGTAATAATAATGGGTGATTTCAATTACTCCGGTATCGACTGGGTCAGTGTCATGTCAGGACATGTTAGGGAGATAAAGTTCCTAGATGAAATAAATGACTGCTTCTTGGAGTAGCTGGTTCATGAACCGACCAGAGGGGAAGCCATATTAGACCTAGTCCTTAGTGGAACACCAGATCTAGTGCAAGAGATAAGGGTGTTGGGGCCACTTGGCAATAGTGATCATAGCATGATCGCCTTTGATTTAATTAGTGGAGGAGGGATAGTAAGAAAATCCACAGTACTACCTTTTAACTTTCGAAAGGGAGACTATGATAAAATGAGGAAAACAGTTAAGAAAAAACTAAAAGGAGCAGTTGCGAAGGTTAAAGACGTACATCAAGCTTGGGTGTTGTTGAAAAATACTATCTTGGAAGCCCAGACCAGCTGTATTCCACGCTTTAAGAAAAGTGGAAGGAAGTCCAAAAAACTGCCAGCATGGTTTAAAGGTGAGGTCAGAGAGGCTGTTGTTGCCAAAAAAGCATCTTTCAGGAAATGGAAAAAAGAGCCAAACGACGAAACCTGGAAACAGCACAAGCACTGGCAAGTCAAATGCAAGGCATTGATAAGGCAGGCAAAGAGAGAATTTGAGAAGAAGCTTGCTGCGGAAGCAAAAACGCGAAATAAAGACCTTTTCAAGTACATTCGTAGCAAAAACCTGTGAGAGAGTCAGTTGGTCCATTAGATGATAAAGGGGTTAAAGGAGCACTAAGAGGCGACAAGGCGATAGCGGAGAGACTGAATGAATTCTTTGCGTCAGTCTTTACTGAGGAAGATGTAGGGATGTTACCCATGACTGAAGTGGTATTTAAAGGTGCGGAAGAATTGAAGGAAATATCGATACATCGGGAAGACGTCTTACAACTATTAGAAAAAACTGAAGAGTAGCAAATCACCTGGGCCGGATGGTATACATCCAAGGGTGTTGAAAGAACTGAAATATGAGATTGCAGAACTGCTATCAGTAATCTGTGAACTATCATTAAAATCATCTCTAATACCTGAAGATTGGAGGATCGCCAATGTAACACCAATTTTTAAAAAGGGTTCCAGGGGTGATCCGGGAAACTACAGACCAGTGAGCCTAACGTCAGTACAGGGAAAAATGCTAGAAACCATCATAAAGAATAAAATTACTCAGCATGTAGATAGTCACAGCCTAATGGGAGACAGCCAACATGGCTTTAGACAAGGAAGATCTTGTCTTACTAATCTGTTATGTTTTTTTGAAGGAGTGAATAAACAGGTGGACAAAGGTGAGTCGGTTGATATTGTCTATCTGGACTTTCAGAAAGTCTTTGACAAAGTCCCTCATCAGAGACTTTTGGCAAAACTAAAGAGTCATGGGATAGGAGGCAGTGTACTATTGTGGATCAGGAACTGGTTAAAAGATAGAAAGCAGAGGGTAGGGCTAAATGGCTAATTTTCCCAATGGAGAAAGGTGAATAGTGGTGTACCCCAGGGATCTGTGCTGGGTCCGCTGCTTTTTGACATATTCATAAATGACCTGGAAAGTGGAATAACGAGTGAGGTTATCAAATTTGCAGATGACACAAAACTATTTAAAGTTGTTAAAACCCAAGAGGATTGTGAAAAATTGCAAGAGGATCTTGATAAATTGGAAGACTGGGCATCAAAATGGCAGATGAAATTTAATGTGGACAAGTGCAAGGTTATGCACCTAGGGAAGAACAACCCAAACTATGGTTACACGATTCAAGGTTCCACATTAGGAACCACCACCCAGGAAAAAGATTTAGGCGTCATTGTGGATACGATGTTAAAACCCTCGGCCCAGTGTGCAGCGGCGGCCAAGAGAGCAATCGAATGCTAGGTATGATAAGGAAAGGAATGGAAAATAAAACAAAAGATATTATAATGCCTCTGTATCGTTCCATGGTGAGACCGCACCTTGAATATTGTGTGCAATTCTGGTCGCCGTATCTTAAAAAGGATATAGCGATTTTAGAAAAGGTACAGAGAAGAGCCACCAAAATGGTAAAGGGGATGGAAGGATACTCCTATGAAGAAAGGCTAAAAAGGTTAGGGCTCTTTAACCTGGAAAAGAGACGGCTGAGGGGAGATATGATAGAAGTCTATAAATTAATGAACGGAGTGGAACGGGTAAACGTAGATCGATTGTTTACCTTATCAGAATATAGAAAGACTAGGGGACATGCAATGAAGCTACAGGGTAAACTATTTAAGACTAATAAAAGAAAATATTTTTTCACTCAACGTGTAATCAAACTCTGGAATTTGTTACCGGAGGATGTAGTAAAGGCTGTTAGTGTAGCTGGGTTTAAAAAAGGTTTGGACAAGTTCCTGGAGGAAAGGTCCATAAACCATTATTAAGAAGTGACTGAAGATATCAATGCTTGACCCAGTACAAGCATTGTGGAACTTGTGTCTCTTGGGGAAACTGCTAGGTACATATGGCCTAGATTGGCCACTGTTGGAAACAGAATACTGGGCTTGATGGACCTTGGTCTGACCCAGTATGGCATATCTTATGTTCTTATGCTATCCCCCACAACACCAGGCATCCTGAGGATGGAGGGTAGGAGTTGAAAAAGAAAGGCGCTGTGGAACAGCTAACATAGCATAGGACTGCAGCCAAGGAGTCCATGTGTGGATGATAATTATCATCAATGATATTGAAAGAAATATTGCAATATGGACCTCCCCTAACAGGATTACAGAGCAGTAAGGAGGTTCATGGGATCTACTGGGGAACCCAGTAGAGGAACCTCAAGGGGGACCTCACTGTGAATTGAAGGTAATAAACCTGTAGGAAAAACAGTGGAGGTCAGATTCCTGAAAGGTAAGAGGGAACCCAAGTAATAACTGGGGTAGTACAAAAACGGTGGGCCTTCAGCGGAAGGCTTTATG
The DNA here is from genome assembly GCA_033557465.1 of Ichthyophis bannanicus. Classification (NCBI taxonomy): domain Eukaryota; kingdom Metazoa; phylum Chordata; class Amphibia; order Gymnophiona; family Ichthyophiidae; genus Ichthyophis; species Ichthyophis bannanicus. The sequence continues at coordinate 947,350,373 of CM066035.1, read as the reverse complement.
ACAAAAGCCGAACTCTTTTGGCAACAGAGTGGCTCACCCTTAGGAACAAAAAGAGAAGGCTGACCGATTTGGACAAACAGGCACAGTCCTTGTGGGAGGAAAAGGTATGGAAACCCCTTGTATCCCAAAAAGAAAGGACAAATGCCTGAGGCGTTAGAGCCTGTGATTAACTGAAGATCTGCAATGTCTCTCCTAACTGGAGTCAGCTAGGAGAGATACTGGAACATGGAGAGCTTCAGAGGTACCTAAACCTTAAGGTTATGGTGGAAGTTGTTAACTACCACAGAAAGTGGTTGTGCGTGTAGAACCCCAAACATGCTGGATAGCATAGGTATGGGTAAAGCCCATCTGTCAGAATCATATAGCTATATGAGCCTAGACAGTCAGGTAGAAAAATATGCAGATACATATCTACCAATAATAAAATATCTCGACCGATATATATATATATATATATATATATTTTATTTATTTATTTATTTAACAGTTCTTCTATACCGCTCTATTTTAGATCAGAGCGGTTTACATTTAACATCAACTATACAACACAAGGAACTTTGAGTTGTATTTACAATAAACAGGGAGATCAACTTGGAAGTAACTGGGGGAAACTATGTACAATTCTTAACTCTATACATTGTATCACACTGGTACCTGATTTCAGGCAGAACATATCTACATCTTATTTACACTGGAGTACATTCTGAGCGATCAGTTGATTATCCTTTTTCATGCTGAGTCTGATTGTTTACTTGTAATGAGAGATTGTCTGGGGGGCCATATGTATGGTTACTAAGGCTAGATTCAGGGTAGTATGTAGTGAACAGGTGCTGCTTTATTATATATATACTATCTATAAGTATATATTATATATATACTTATAGATATATAGACAGACATATAAGAATATATCTATAGTGAGATATGAAAAAGCATAAAATACACATAAATGATAGACATAGACATCTGTAAGATGTATGCTATAGATATAAATATATATGCCTCTATATGGGTGTCTGCAAAGAAGCAGACAGAGATATGCCCACAGAACGGTATTCACATAGGAAATGTGGAGAGGAAAGCTTCATCTAATAACAAGAAGGTGGAACCTACTTAAGATATATAGAGAATCTATTCCGACTGGTTATGAGCTACAGGGATGCTAGCTAGTGAAAAAAAACAGGACGGTTACGTGAAAAGCAGAGGATGATATCAGTCTGCAGCCAGCAAGTCCCAAGTATTCCAGAACTCTAGCATGGTAAGTGAACAGAAGACGCATAAAAATGAGATACCATGCTGATCTGCTTAAGGGCAAAAAGGTATCATGCGTTCTTACCATGAGGACGAGCTGCAAGGAGAAAAAGCATATTCCCAATTGGAAATACTATGGAACAAAGCAGGGAATTGGCAACTCCTTAAGCTTTCACGTAAGAGAAGGCCTATGTCCTTTATATTAAAAAGGAGATAGTGAAAAAAGGGAGAACATTTCTAGTCATGGGAGACATGACTGAAAAAGCCTTTTCCAACCATCTAGGATAGCTTTTGGAGAAAAAAAACCCATGCTCTCTAGCAAGGGCCCATAGTGGAGAGCTTCTCTGTAGAATTGCAGAGAGCATGATGCAGGAGAATAAGGAGATAGAAATGGCTGCTGGACAGCCAGCACCTATGTCAACTATGCTGCCAAACCCAGGGGAATGGAGATGGCAGAAAGAGAAGACAATCCAACAAGTCTGTAGTGAAGTAGTTTCCAAGACAGATGACAGCACTGACTTGGAGCCACTATTAAGACCAGACAGAATGTTAGTGGAGAACAACCTGGTTGCTGGTGGACAAGAACCAGTGGTCCAAACATTAAGTCTCCTGCATAGGCAGCTGCTTGGCAGACAGCAGAAAGAATCTTACTGTTTAAAAACAGAAAGATCAGACAGAACAGGAGTAGAAAACTCTGGACATGTCTGATGAACTGCCTCAAAGCAAGATTGAAAAAGAGGAGTTAACTCAGAGAGAAAACTCCGCACTGGAAAAGTAACAAAACTAGAGAGGCTGAAGAAAAAGCCCTCCAGTGAAGCAATACCGCTCTTACAGGGGAAAAGCTTGGTAAGAGGGTAAAGAGAATGGAGCTGAAGAAGACTTACAAAGTAGTAAGTCTATAGAAAGGAAAAAAAGACATGCCGGCACAGGAAACTATCGTTTGATAGTGGTTAGACCTCTTTCCCTAGCAGGAAGAAGAGGAGAACCCTGTGACCTATAGGTATGAACATCCTGACAGCTCATAGAACATAGAAAAAATGGATGTCTTTTGGGAAGAGATCCATGTCTAGGGTTTAGAATGAAAGCAGTGGATTGTCTCTATTGAGAAGAAGCAACTGCAGATTCTAACCCCAAGTGTCACAAGCATCTGATGAAGATTGATCAGAAATCCTGCAGTTGCTGGGTTTGCTGAGCCTGGTGAGAGGTTGAATTCTGCAGAGGTTGAATTCTTGTTTGGGAACATCTGTATGATGGGCAGATGATGCATAAAACCTTCTTCTCCTATGGGAAGAAAGTTTGGCAGGACATTTCCTACCTATTGGGACAGAAGAAGGTGCAGAACAGCACCTAGGAACAGGTAAGTCAGTGGACAACTGAGTAACCTGACGTAAAGACTCCTTGTTGAAAAGATTGTCTCCAGTGCAAGGAGTATGTCCCAGTCTTTGCTGTGCCCATTTGTCCAAGTCTGAAGCTTGGAGCCAGGCTCTACGTCGTGCCCCCATAGTTATAGCAGAAGTCCTGCTAACAGACTCAAAAGAGTCTAGGGAAGCACGAGTAAGAAACCAAGAGATATTCTGAAGATGCTTAAGCAGTGAAGAATAGCCTGCACACTTGGATTCTGGAAGGGAAGGAGTAAAAAGATGTAATTGCTTTGTGACCTCCTCAAGAGATAGACTCATATAAAAAATATATGAGAGAATTCTTGCAGAAAGCAAAGATGTCTGGAAGGTTTGACGTCCAAAGGCATCTAGTGTCTTAGACTCACGACCTGGCGGATAAGAAGAGTGCTTTTTCTTACTCTTTACCCGCCTCATTGCTGATTCCACTACTATGGAATGATGAGGAAGTTGAGTCTTTTGAAACCCTGGAGAGGGGGGCACCTGATATAAGAGATCAGTTGTTCTGGAAGGTGGGGGTACCTTTAAAGGTGCTTCCCACATTCCTAGGAGGAGATCCTGCAAGGAATGATGCAAAGGAAGCATTATGTTCTCCTTTGCTTTGGTAGAAACAGAGCCTTGTGCAGGATCATATCCAGGGATAGGAATGGCAAGAGATCTTGCTATATCCAGGAGGAAACTCTGAAAAGAGGGATCTCCAATTGGAATCTCCTTTGGACAGGTTAGATCTGAAGAACTAGCCTGAGCATCGAAAGAGCTATCCAAATATATAGGAATAGAAGATCCTGCACGGTGCAGTGTGGAATCCTTAAGGGATGGTTGCCGTTACTGGCTGCCAGGTATCGACTCCAAGCTTGGTATAGAAGGGAGCGATCCTGTTGAAAGAAACATGGCAGGAGTTGGCCACGATGGTACTGTGGATACCGGTACCGATGCCGGAGCCGAGCCCAACACAGACATCGGAGCAGCCATCGGTGACAGTTCAATCGGTACCGAGGTAACCGAAGACCTCCAGCCACTATCCTCGGTACCGAGCCTCCGGTATTGATCGGTGTCGGTACCAAAGCGTGTTAGTACCCAGTCTTCCAGACTAGAGATCGATTCCAAACTCAGCATCAAGGGCAAAGAGCCTGATGAGCGAAGCATGGAAGGCACCGACCGCAAGGGTAATGTGGACATCGGTACCGACTTCAGTACCGTGTCTGATATCGGTGGATGAAGGCCAACTAGTGGCAACTCAAACGGCCTCGGAGGAACCGAGAGTTGCGGATCCGAATCATCGGAACCGAGCCTTCGGTACCGCCGGGAGCCGGTACCAAGGCGAGTCGGTACCCAGTCCTCCAGACTGGAGATCGATTCCAGACTCGACATCGAAGGAAGCGAGGCTATCGATGCACGTCTGGAGGGTACCGACGTTGGTGGTAGTATCGGTGCCGGTACCGATACTGGAAAGTCAGTCTGGAACGTATCCACCGGTCCCGTAGGTACCGAGGATGCCAGACGACGATCTCTGGTGAGGAGTGTTACGTCCAACACCAGTGCCGATGCCGGGGTATCGGTACCGCTCGAAGCAGATGCCACCACCGGGCATGGCTCAGGTATGTTCTGTGAGGGGTGAGCCCCAGGCACAACCCGAAACCCTACATAGGCTTTGGAGGCCGAAGACTCCCGCCGTGGTTTTGAAGCCAATAAGCCCTCGAGGGCAAGGCTGGAGCCGTCTACATGCTGTGCATGAGACCTACCACTCGAGGGTTGGCTAGTCTTAACAGACTGTTTGTGGGTTACCTGATCCTGTGTAAAAGAAGAAATGGTCGGTGCCCTGAAGTTGGAAGGGAACCTCATATCGAGAGAAACTCGATGTTGAAAACCTCTTCTCACAATACTGTTGCCCGAGGGCTCCGGAGGAAAAAGGTCAGGACCCAAACAGGTTAGACACCAATTTTGGGAGTCTAAAAATAAAGTTGTACCGCCACAGTTTGAACATTTCTTGGAGGAAATGGCTGGCGGTTCCATGAGGGACATGGAGAGGCCTAGAAGGCCTGAAAAACCGTAAGACACTCAGAAGAAAAAATATTCCCTTAAAGGGAAAAATTTACAAGAAAAGAAAAAAGAAACACCGGCGGTACCGGTGGCGTTGGGGAAGACAGCCGCGACCACAAGAAAACTAAAGAATTAAAAGAAGAATTTTCTGCGGTGACAGGAGGACGTCCTGCCAGCTCCGCGGAAAAACGAAAACTGAGGAGAGGCAATTAGGAAAGGCGGGAAGGCAGCACGCAGGCGTGGGGGGATGCTTCCAAAAGCTCTTGATTGGACGCTGGGAAGCATTCCCGCGCAGACTCCGTCGGTACCGACGTACCCATATGTGAAGACTCATTCCTGCTTGTTCCTGGAGATGGATGTTATCAGTGGTGTGCCCCAGGGATCTGTCCTTGGTCCGATTCTTTTTAACATCTTTGTTAGTAATATAGCGGAAGGGCTATCGGGTAAGGTTTGCCTCTTTGCCGATGAAACCAAAATCTGCAATAGACACCCAGGAAGGTGTAGATAACGAGGAGGGATCTAGCTAAGCTTGAAGAATGGTCTAGAATTTGGCAACTGAGATTTAATGTTAAAAAATGTAAGGTCATGCATTTGGGCTGCAGCAATCCAAGGGAGCAATATAGTATAGGGGGTGAAGTACTTTTGTCCACTAAAGAAGAGCGGGACCTAGGCGTGGTTGTGTCTGATGATCTTAAAGTAGCTAAACAGGTAGAAAAAGCGACGGCAAAAGCTAGAAGGGTGCTTGGGTGCATACAGAGAAGAATGGCTAGCAGAAAAAAGGAGGTGATAGTGCCTCTGTATAAGTCTTTGGTGCGACCTCATTTGGAGTATAGTGTGCAATTCTGGAGACCGCACCTTCAAAAGGATGTGAACAGGATGGAGTCGGTGCAGAGGGTGGCTACTAAAATGGTTAGTGGTCTTCATTATAAAGCATATGAGGACAGACTTAAGGATCTTAATATGTACACCTTAGAGGAAAGGCGGGATAGAGGTGATATGATTGAGATGTTTAAATACCTCCGTGGCATAAAAGTTCAGGGAGAGAGCCTCTTTCAATTAAAAGCAAGTTCTGCTACGAGGGGACATGGGATGAGGGTGAAAGGGGATAGATTCAGGAGTGATATGCGGAAGGTGGTAGAGATGAGGACAGTATCTGAATTCAAAAAAGCATGGGACAAACACAGAGGATCTCTAAAGGTAAAAAGGGGACTGTTGTAGTTGTTGATATGGAAGGACAGACTAAATAGGCCATGTGGTCTTTTTCTGTCGTCATATTTATATGTTTCTATGTTTCTACTCCATTCTCATCTGAATTAGTCAATCATACGTGGTCCTTCTCCAGGATTTTCTTTAGTGCATACACAACAGAAGTATTTGTTTAGCACAGTGCTTTTCAAACCTTTATCCCATATGAACCTACTCTAACAAATGAAAATTCATGGAACCTCAGATGATGAAATCAAATTGGCAGATTTCCATCATCTTCACTTCCTTCCACTCATCTGAAGTAGAAGGCAGCAGCAATAGTAGTGGCAACAGCTGCAAGAGTCAGCACTTGCTCCTTTGTGTCAGTGTGCAGTGTGTGCTCATAGACCCCAGTACTCGGCATGGGTTTTCAGTCTAACAAGAAACTTACACAGGAATGGGGTGGGGCAAGGGCCTATGAACAGTCACTGGCTCACAGGCCACATGCTGACTGGAGACTTGGTATAGGTCACAATGAAATTCCAGAGAGATGGGGAAATGGCCATGTTTCCGAGACCTATCCACTGATGATGTGAACACATTTGGGGTCCTGACCCCAAGTTTGGGAACCACTGGTTTAGCATGTTTGCTTTTTCAGTATCACTTTCTACAAATCTCTCCTCAGAACTTTTGAGTCCTGCAATTCCACCTCTGATCATCCTCTTCTCCCGAATATACCTGAAAAAATGTTCGTCTCTACACTTGACACATGTATCCATCTTTTTTTTCACCTTTGCTTTTACTATCCTTATTTCTCTCTCTGTCTCTTAGCTTTATCCTGTATTCTTTTCTGTGTTCCTCTGTTTGTGATCTTCTGAATTCTGTGAAAGCTTTATTTGTGCAGTGATGACTTTGGAGAACCATTTAGGTTTTCTCAGGACCTGCCCAAGGGTTTGTCATCCTAGGCAATAACCCCGGCTGAGCCGAATCCCCACGAGCTGCGCCGCCACCACCCCCGGGCACCCCCCGCTACTGCTGATTCCATCTTGATGGAGGCGGCGGGCGGCGGCAGTATTTTAAAAGTGGAGGCTTTATTGCACCGCTTTGTTGCTGTGGCAGGCCATTTGCTTCAGTAGGATCAAAACAGCAGGTCACTTGTGCCGAAGCACATTGCCTGCCATTTGGCAACAAAAAGTCGGCATAAAGCTGCCCTCCATAGGTAGCCGCCTAGCTCACCTATTGGACGGGCCACCCTGGGTTTCCTTTTTGTTTTGTTTTTATTTACTTTGCTCCAGGGAGCTCAAACATTCACTAGTCAGGACTAGAAGTGTTCCAAGACTTGGGAGTGGTACTGTGATTAAAGAAAGTCCCATGGATACAGAGTATAAAGCAGACTCTTTGAGGGTGAAAGCAGCATTTCATGAAGACTCAGATTTCCCTAAGCAGAGAGAAGATGAACTCAAAGTTAGGGAGAGCTGCAGAGAAGACTAACACATTTTTGGCTAACTGCAGTGATACAGCTAGTAATCCCAGTCAGCCCACAGTAAAGACAAGTGGGAAGAAAGTACTTTTTGAAAATTATATAAGACATCTAATACCACCTAAGGCTATTTTATCCAAATAAAATTAAATTTAAAAACAGCCAACAAAATAAAACCCTACACATCTGTAAAATGCTTTTGATTTTATACAAAAGGCATCAATAGGTGACAGAAAGGAAGCGTTAAAGATGATATTAGGACAGCATAAACCACCCCTGAACTATCTAGTTGGATGGCTTACTGTTGATAATTATAAAGACAGGGCCAGTCAACCCAGTCTGTGAAACTGTTTCATGCGTTCACTTCTAATTAAATAATCCAGTCTTTCCAGGTGTCTCAATACACAAGGAAGCCTATTTAAATAGAAATTATTGGACAGAAAAACAAACAGCAACCAAAGTGTCCAACAACCAGAAACAGAAAGCAAGGGGAAAATATGCATCATTAGCTGTGACTCTTCTGGGACAGATTCTTTTAATTACTAGTTTAAAACATTCTTCAAAACATGGTGGGGGTGGCGCTGTCTGTCAAAATGGCTTACAGAATTCTGTGATCTTTCATAGAAAGCAAGCCCTTGGTTTTTTGCCGCAAGGCTTAGCAAAGTCTGCAGCAATCTGTTTCAGCTTGAAGCTAAACTACATACAGTATGTACAAAGAGCAAGCATATACAGAACATTTTTCATATTGTGCTACTTTGCATATTTAAACTCTACATAAAAAATGCATTTACTATAGACATATAACCATGTAATAAGTTAACTTATTCTATATTTTCTTAGAAAAATTCTCATTTTTTTCCAATATAAATTTGTGTTGAGGTAGCTGTACTCAGCACCAGCAGAACTTGCTACACCATATTTTAAATAACTACAATACATGAAATGTTATAAAACATTTAAACAGACCAAATAAAAATCTGCACAGTAGGGAAAAATGAGCAACCCCCCCCCCCCCCCCCCAGACAGCAAATCCTAAAATAACTTATATTTTTGAAATTTTCGTTTAAGAGCCCAACTATATGGAAAACACACTGATGCAAAGGAAATCAATCACATCTGCTGAAGAAAATGTTATAAATAGTACCAAACCAGACAAAACGAACAAGCATCTGCAATACTCAAGTCCACCACTTTAGGAGAAACAAATCCATGCAAATTATTTACTAAAGTCAAGATAACAGTAATAAAATTTAAGACAAATGATAATGATATAGCCATCAATCCAGAAGCATTTGTAGACTTTTGCCTAAGATCAATGTCATTCGTGATTCCAATGAATAATTTCTGTCATATGTATATACAAAACAGAAGTGCTGACTGTTAAAAGGTTTAAATTCAGGATGTATATCTCTGATTCCATGACCAGGAAAGCAGCTGTGTGGGGCAACTAAGGTGGTTTATCCATGGCTGGCAGAAATAATGATTGCATCTCTTACTACAGGTACTCATCCTGAGGTACGGAAGGGGGCAATAGTTTGCCTATGTTAAAGCATGGGAAGTGTGATATAAAGGCACTGAGAAACTATCATCTGGTGTGTTCACTCTTTCCACCCTTGGTAAGTAAGTGGAAAATGTGTTCTCAAACAGCTAGACAATTTCATTTCTGATGAGTTGGCTAGACTCTTTCCAAACTGGCTTGATTTCCCATTTGAAGAATTTTGGCAACAAAAGGACAGTGTTAACTTAGTTTGGTTTGGTTTTAAATAAAAGGACAATGCACATGTCTAGTGGCACTGCCTCCACTTGGCATGCTTTGACCAGTGGGGTTTTGCAAGATTCCTCACCATCTCCCACTTTATTCAATCTTTATCTGCAGTCACTGGCTGATACTCTCCGGAAGGCAGGAGTAATTTTCCAGATGCATGCTAATGACAATTAGTGAGGGGTCAGAGGATGCTCAGACTAAACCAGATTACCTGTTGGTCTTTGCTTTCATCATGGATTATCAGCTAATTATTGGCCCTTACTCCTTAAAAGACTGAGCTTCTATTGATCAGTAGGATACCTTTCATAGAAACGTAGAAATATGACGACAGAAAAAGACCACATGGTCTATCTAGTCTGTCCATCCATATCAACAACTACAACAGTCCCCTTTTTTCCTTTAGAGATCCTCTGTTTGTCCCATGCTTTTTTGAATTCAGATGCTGTCCTCATCTCTACCACCTCCACTGGGAGACTATTCCACGGATCCACCACTCTTTCCGTAAAGAAATATTTCCACATATCACTCCTGAATCTATCCCTCTTCACCCTCATCCCATGTCCCCTCGTAGCAGAACTTGTTTTCAAACGAAAGAGGCTCTCCCCCTGTACATTTATGCCACGGAGGTATTTAAACATCTCAATCATATCACCTCTATCCAGCCTTTCCTCTAAGGTGTACATATTAAGATACTTACATCTGTCCTCATATGCTTTATAATGAAGACCACTAATCATTTTAGTAACCACCCTCTGTACTGACTCCATCCTATTTATATCCTTTTGAAGGTGCGGTCTCCAGAATTGCACACTATACTCCAAATGAGGTCGCACTAAAGACATATACAGAGACACTATCACCTCCTTTTTTCTGCTAGCCATTCCTCTCCGTATGCACACATCCATCCTTCTAGCTTTTGCTGTCGCCTTTTCTACCTTTTCTACATCAGACACAACCACGCCTAGGTCCCACTCTTCTTTAGTGGACAAAAGTACTTCACCCACCTATACTATCTTGCTCCCTTCGATTGCTTCAGCCCAAATACATGACCTTACATTTTTTAACATTAAATCCCAGATGCCAAATTCTAGAACATTCTTCAAGCTTAGCTAGATCCCTCCTCATGTTATCTACACCTTCCTGGGTGTCTACTCTATTGCAGACTTTGGTATCATCGGCAAAGAGGCAAACCTTACCCGACAGCCCTTCCGCTATATCACTAAGATGTTAAAAAGAATTTGATCAAGGACAGATCCCTGGGGCACACCACTGGTAACATCCTTCTCCTCAGAGTGAGCTCCATTTACCTGAACCCTTTGTCTCCTCTCACCCAACCAATTTCTAACCCAAGAAGTATCTTTAGGGTCTATCCCTAGGCTGCTCAGTTTGTTTATAAGTCAGTTTGTTCAATGTAAACCGCACTGATGCAGAATAGCGCGGTATATAAGAGAATATATAAGAGAATGTAAATAAATAAATAAAGTCGCCTGTGAGGAACAGTGTCAAAAGATTTACTGAAATCTAAATACACCACATCTAGGGCTCTACCTCGGTCTAACTCCATGGTCACCCAGTCAAAGAAATCAATCAGATTTGTCTGACAAGACCTGCCTCTGGTGAATCCATGGTGCCTCGGATCCTGTAATCCGCTGGACTCCAGAAACCTCAATAATTTCTCTTTCAGCAGCATTTCCAATAATTTACTCACCACCGAAGTTAAACTAACCGGCCTGTAGTTTTCAACCACATCCTTACTTCCGCTTTTGTGTAAAGGCACCACATGAGCCTCTCTCCAGTCCTTTGACACCAATCCAGACTCCAACGAGGCAATGAAAAGGTCAGTCAGTGGAGCTGCTAGAACGTCCCCAAGTTTCCTCAGTATTCTAGGGTGTATCCCATCCGGTCCCATCGCTTTGTCTACTTTAAGATGAGCTAGTTTCTCACGAACACAGTCTTCTTAAAATTATTCAAGATGTCCCTCACTTCTTTTCCTGTTTGTGGGTGTTTTCTGAGGTCCTGCTCCTGGTTTTTCATCTGTGAACACAGAACAGAAATATTTGTTAAGCAATTCCGCTTTATCCTTATCCGCTTCTACATATTCCTCCCCTTCACCCTTGAGTCTGAGAATACCACTTTTGTCCTTCCCCTTCTCACTAACATATCTGAAAAATGTCTTATCCCCCAATTTTATTGCATTGGCTATTTTATTTATTTATTTATTTATTTATTTATAGTCTCTTCTATACCGCGCTATTCAGCATCAGCGCGGTTTACAATAAACAATGAAATTACACATTTCCAATGGTACTTTGTGTTTACAGATGCATAGGACATATAACTTGGATAACAGGGGTAACTATATACAATTTACAACATGGTCATGTGCTCATTTTGGTTTCAGTCAAGGGAGATTTGGGTGGTTTAAGCAGTTGGTGCTGTACTCCTATTGGTTTCCGGGTAATGCAGGAGGAAGAGGTAGTGTTTCAAGGCCTTCCTGAATTAGAATATGTCTGAGATTGCTCGGGTGTTGTGGGGGAGGTTATTCCAGATAATTGGTGCATAGAATTTGTAGGCCCTGCTAGATGTTGACTTGGTGCATTGTTATTGATCTTGGGACTATCAAGGTGTTTTGTGCTACTGACCTTCTGTCCCTGTTGTGGGGTGTCTTCTGGATTAGCTCTGCTAGCGATGCTGACGAGAGCCCTTTGGTGGCTTTGAAGGTGAGTAGCAAGGTCTTGAATATGAGTCTACCTTGTATCGGGAGCCAGTGGAGTTGTTTCAGAATGGGTGAGACATGGTCTTTCCTGGATGCTCCGTGTAGTACTCTTGCTGCGGCGTTCATTGCCATTTGCAGTGGGTTCAAAGTGGGGGAGTCCTTGCAGTATTGCGTTTGCATAATCAAAATGTGGGATGATTAGTGCCATAGCGGTCTCCTTTTCCTTTTACCTTTATTTACCATTTTAACAAAAAGGTTGGTTGCCCTTAAAATATCCCCTTTCAGTTTTGCCCACTGTTTTTCTATAGCCCCCAGCTGTTCCAATCCCTCTAACGACTCCCTGAGGTATTGGATCATTTTGGCAGTTAGTCTTCCTAAAGTCTAAGACCCTCACCTTTGAATGGATTCTAACAGCCCTAGTCCTAATACTGAACCACATCGCCTGGTGATCACTGGATGTAAAATGATCTCCCACTAGAACATCAGAAACACTTTCACCATTGGCAGACACCAAGTCCAGTATGGCCCCTTCACATGTGGGGTCTGTTACCAATTGCCTGAATAGTTCTCCCTGTAGAGAATCCAGGATCTCTTTACTTCTAGATGATACTGCAGCAGTAATGTGCCAATCAAAATTTGGCATATTGAAATCCCTAATCAGTAGCACTTCCCCTTTCTTAGCAATGCTGCGTATGTCTTCAATTAACTTTATGTCCACCTCTTCCTCTTGTGAGGGAGGTCTGTATATCACGCCAATGTAAATAGATTTCTCTTTCCCTCTTTCTAGTTTAACCCACAATGCCTCCTCTCTCCCTTTTAAGCTCTAATTCCAAAGCTTTAATAGGAGTTTTTACATATAGTGCCACTCCTCCTCCCCTTCTTCCTACCCTGTCCTTTCTGAATAAAGTATAGCCTGGTATAGTTACATCCCAGTCATGGTTTTCTGTGAACCATGTTTCTGTAACTGCCACTAAATCCAAGTCGGCCACTCCCACCAAAGCTTCAACATCAGGGATCTTATTTCCCATGCTACGAGCATTTATACACACTGCTTTCCATATGTTACCCCTGTTACCCATTTCCATAAAGGTATTTAATGTATCACTTACCTGGGGGCTTTCTTCACCCATCCCCAATGAATCTAGTTTAAAGCCCTCTTCAGTAGATTAGCCAGTCTACTACTGAAGACGCGTCGACCTTTCTTGGACAGATGGATGCCATCTCTGCTCTGCAACCCTTGGAAAAGCATCCCATGGTCTAGGAAACCAAAACGCTCTCAATGACACCGTCCACGCAGCCATGCATTCATCTCCAGGATGCGAGCCTCTCTGCCTTGGCCTTTACCCTCAACAGGTAGGATTGAAGAGAATACCACCTGTGCACCTAACTGCTTCACCCTCTGTCCCAGAGCCATGAAGTCGCTTTTGATACACTCAGAGGGATATCTGGCAGTATCATTTGTTCCGACATGGATTAGCAACATTGGGTAATAGTCAGTGGGCTTGATGAGTCTCGGCAAACTCTCCGTAACATCTTAGATTTTGACAGCAGGCAAACAGCATACCTCTGGACATCAAGTCCCCCTTCGTCCTCTGAACATGAGGTGCAGGTGGAGCTGCTGTCAGTATGAGGTTCTTTACAAAATATGGGTCACCTGCTAGATTCGCAACTCCCCCTTCTAAAGGGGAAAATTCGTTCTCTGCTGTCTACCATGTATTACAATTTGCAGCTTTAGCTTCAGCTGAAACTATCTGCCAGTTTATGATTTTCACTTGCACTGCAATCTCTGGTACTGATGCTGCTAGATTATTGCAACACATTTTACCTGAGGTTGCCAGCCTATGTGGTTCAAGCTCTTCAAATGGCTCAAAACAACACTAAACCACAAAAGCACACAGAGGTGCTGTACACCACAAGAATAAACCCAGAGTGGTAAAACCAAAAAGCAGAATAAGGATACAAATCACATATAATTTTAATAACTCATTTACATTTAAACCATAAAAAATTCAATAATACATAAACGAACATAAAATTGCCCAAATAAAGTAATCATCAGGGGCATATTTTAAAAGATACACAAAGGTATGAGTACAATCTACAACGTGTATAAAAATAAAAAATACAAACATTAATAATCACACATTCCAAAACATATTATACCAATATACACAAAAAACTGTAAATATAAGTACCAAACTTTAAAAATAAACTATATAATAATCATAACACATAAAATTACTTAAAATTAATACAATCAAAACAAACAAAATATTTGCATATACAGGGTACAGATACACATCTCCTGGAGTCACCTCCACTGCCAACCACCTACAAAATAAGGTGGACCCTTAAAAAATGCCCCATAAGTGTACGCAACACCCAGAAATGTAAAAAATAAAAATAAAAACAATTCACTGGTATCCGACCTGTGGCTCCCATACCAGATGAACAAAGTAGCATAGTATATGACGACAGATAAAAAGCAGAATGGTCTATCTGGTCTGCCCAGCAAGGTGGCAAGAGTAGGTGCACCTCCTGCCAATGTTCCCTCTAATTTTCTGTAGGCTGTGTGCGCATAAAATATCAGCTGTGCGGCTTTTGAAGGAAGGTTAAATTTTTTGTGCGCTACATAACGACACGGAGTTATATACTTTAAAATTTGACTACACATTAGAATACAGTATGTACACCACATTGATGTTAATCAAATTAAATGAAAATAGATTACTAAATGAAGTGGAAAATTTCTAGTAATTGCAATCACAAATGTGGTATTATTTCAGTTAATTTTTATTGAAAGCCATTGTTATTCCATGTAAATAATTTATGTATGGAAGAAGAGTTCGGTGTCCTACATGGAGTGTTGGGTTCACCCCTAAACAAAGACATGGGGAGAGGTGGCCTGCACAGAGCAACAGGTGCACCTACTCTTGCCATCTTGCTGGGCAGACTAGATGGACCATGCTGGTCTTTATCTGCCGTCACTTACTATGTTCTCAAAATTTTTCTCTTCGATCTTTCAAATGTACCCAGTCTGAATAAATTTTATCAAGGTCTACTGATCCGTCATCTTGAAGATGACTCTTAACACGCATCAGTATTTCCAAATGTTCTAAATGTAAGCGATTCCTTATTTTGGTTTTTAAACTGTTCGTCAAGCTGAAACCACGCTCACAATCTGCACTAGAAGCCAAAAATGTTCCACCAATATCCATCAGTTTCGCTAAATCTGCAAACTGAGCATTCTGAAACGCCAAAGTCACCATATCCGGAAAACTGTTTATCAGTTTGCTTTTGATTTTTTCTGCGACTAAAAACTTGAAGTCATTGTACTGCTGAACAATATGCTCCTCCATAAGAAATTGTTTGTACTTTAAACAGTGATCGGACGTTTTCAATTCCAAATTCATAATCACACTGTGCTATTGCTGTCAAGTCAAAAGCAGACCATTCCTCAATTTCATTTTCAGGAAATCCTTCCCCTAAATGCAGACACAGCATATTAATGAAAGTAAGTGTGGAACCAGTATCCACTGAAACGTCTCCAGGTATCTTGTCGAAGATTTTTAACATCAATCCATTTTACTGTGTCACCCAAGTATTGCATTGGGATTTTGTTCAGCTTACCCTGTGCAAGATGATATGCTTCCAGTGGTGTTAGCCCACGTTTCTGAAATGCCATTGTTAATGAAGCTAGTTCAGATAAAACATCATTCAAAATTTGCAGTGTTATATGGAATTGATGGCTGTTTAGCTTTTTATAACAGTACTTTGCAATTGGATCATTATCCTTCTCTTCTTCAAAGTATTTTAAATAATGGATCATAATTTCGAATAATTGCTTGAAGAGCAAAATGTCTAGATAACCACCGCACTTCGTTCAGAGGTCTAAAAGCAATTGACTCGCATTCAGAAGCATCTGCTAATTCTTTAAATTGTGACCTTTTAGTAGAAGATCGACAAAAGGTTGTGTAAACAGTTCTCATGAGTTTCAACTTCTTTCATCAACTTTACTTCCTTCCATGATTCAGAGATCCCCAAATCTTCACGATGGGCAACACAATGCTGCTGCACTAAATGCGAAATGTTTTGTTTGAGCTGCGCAGCAACACCATTTATTCTGCCTGACATGACAGAGGCACCATCCGAAGTAAACATGACCATTTTGTTAAGGTCAAGCTTGTATTTCCCATAGAATTCCCTGAGTGCACTGACTATTGATGCAGCATCGCATGCTTCCAACTGTAGCATCCCACCAAATGAAGTTTTATACAGACATGAATTTACTGGCCGATATTTGAAGCACAGTATTAAGTATTTGTTGACAGAAATGTCGGTGCTTTCATCAATAGTTAATGTATGATACGCTGCTGATGCAACATCTGCCATGAGCTTATCTTGGACATTCATGTTTATAATTTCAAGAAATTCAAACGAATAGTGTTTGCTTCTCCAACTTTCTGGTATGGTTATGTACTTGGACATGTGTTCATTAATATCTTGAACAGAGAGCTTGGAAATATTCATCCGAACAGCCAGCAAAACACTATCAATTAGAATTTTAATTTCTTCTGGTGTAGAACACTTCCGTTCATTACTAATTTGCCTTTTCTCTTTTTCAGCGGTGCTCTCAATCAACAAGTTAAATAATCCTCCTCTTAAATTTGGATTTTTAGCTCTAAGTTTCTTAACACTTTTAGTATGAGTCTTACTAGACAGATGTCGTTTCAAAAAGTCCAGTTTCCACACATCATTCCAAATTTTGCCATTCGAAAACTCTCCGATGGTTTTTGCATCTCGGCAGCATAAACAGACTACTCCGTCATCCTCTTTGTAAGTGAATATTTCACGCAGTTGAACGCACGTTTTATCCCGAGATTTCGGTGTCTCCGTTTCAATAATTTCTTCAAGTCATTCAGGCTTAAAAGCTCTGGCCATTCTCTTACATTTTGCACCTCTCATTGCTATTGGTTTCGACATTTTAAAAGTGGTGTGGTGGTCACAGCAGGTGCTTTATTATTCAAAAGAAATGCCCCAATGCATTTCATCCAAAGCCTGATGGGTTTGGAAGTTGGAATTGCAAGCAATATAACAATATTGTTATAGTGGTAACAAAGAGAAAAAGAATACATAGTAAAAAAGAAGGCACAGTATTACTTACATGGATTAACAGTTTAACACAAATCCAGAAAAGTGACTTCATTTTAAAACTATGGGTATAGCCAAGATTAACACATAAAAAACATCTATAAGGTATGTAACATGTATAAAAACAACATACACCAAGATTTTATGTAAAGCAACTCAAAAAAAACATATGGCGTACCTAGCAGTTTCCCCAAAAGACACAGTTGCTTCGAGAGGGTTACCTCATGGCAAGAGTTCTGACAAAAATTGTTAAACGTTTTTGCTTAGGGTTCTGGGACAAAGGGGTTTAGTTGTAAAGTTAAGGTACAGCAAAACCTTGAGACTCATACTAAGAATGCTGAGATGTTTGAATCCCTTAAGATGTCAGTGGACAATTTAACAACTCATACCGATCATTAGGAATTACATTCTGAAACCTTTATAAAAAGATAGCAATAACTCCGCAAAAATTTGAAAACTTATCTGTTCACCAAACACTATAGCAACATAGATATTCTCCCACCTGCTTTAGATAAAGGCTAAACAGGCTCCTGACTGCCTCAATTAAAATCCTTTCAACTCACACAGATAGCTCATATAGTTAAACCCCTTGATGATTCCACATCTTATGCCCTTTTACTCCTATATATATATATATATATATGCATATATATATATCTGTATATAGTTTATTCTGTTCTGTTTTGTCTCACTTTGTTAGACTTATATTATGACGTTCCTTATAAATTATATTCTGTTAATCATACTTATAATATGACGTTCCTTGTAAAACAAACTTGCTTTGTTAATTGATGTTCTCTGTAAACCGCAACTGACTGTGGAAGATGCGGTATATAAATGCGTATAAATAAAATAAATAAATAAATAACTTCAAAGCAAAGTTGGAACAGCTGGACAATCATAGCCATTTGGCTAATCTTCAATTAATTAAATTTCCCTAAATCCCCTTATGTATCAGCTAAAGAGATGTACAAGCTACAGTATATTTATCCAAGGTTCGGGGTGTTCCATCAGTCTTGTCCGCCAAGATTTCTGGCTCTTAAATGGCTAATGATCTGAATATTTCTGGATTGTTAGAAACTTCGGATTTAGAAGTGATTATTCCTGCTATGTGTTTGACTACCTTAGTTCTTATCTCAGACCGGGAGTGGCTACACAAGATGTATTTTTTTTTTTAGGAAGAGGAATCTTTATTTCAAGGGCTGTCTGGTCAGGATTTTTCCAGACCTGGCTAAAGAAACCCTGTGTCGCAGAAGGGACTCTCTTATTCTGTGTTTCCTGCGATAGTGGAGAACCAGTTGTGTTTAGTTTCAGCTTTCCTATAAGACCATTATATTTTATTATTTTCTTTTCATCATGGATCCCTATATTGTCGGCTAGAGCTGGGGTTGCTAGACATTTTCTTTATGGATGTATTTCCTTCTTTACAGGATGTGTTCTGTTATTTTAGGCAATCCCTATTTCTTAGAAAAGGTGTGTTATTGCTTGTATTTTTTTAAATTGCATAAATATAAACAAAATAAGAGAAAATCACCACCCCAGAAAGTTATGTACACCCTGACAAACACTAGTAAATATTTTCACAGGAATCACCAAAAGAGATAATGTAAAAAACTAAAATAAAACCTCCAATGAATTGTGAATAGGTAAATCCATTTCTGCATACCTTTTAACTAACTGCTTTTCATAAACATCTAATTTTTAAAGGCTATACCTAAACAGCAGCACAATCCTTTTTTCTAAGGCCCTCGATCACTGATCTAATAAGCAAATCCTTTACGCATAACTCAAAATCATTAAGGCAGAAAGTCTCCCAAGAACCAAAGTTTGCTTTTTTTTTTCCTGTTAGTTTCCAGCACCCCACATCTATACTCTCCCCCCTCCCCAGCCCGCCAATTGTCCTCTGGCTGCTTAATTTGTACATAAAGAATGCATATTGAGAAATTATGTATTCTGTCATTTGACGCACCTCATCTCTGGTTGAAAGAGGAGAGAAAAGTGGGGGCAAGTCAAGGACATTTTCCCTCTTTCACAAGGTTCCTATGCCTGTACTCGCCAGCCCTATGGGGAAACCACCTGCATCCAGCGCAGCGGCAATGGGGTACTGCTGCTGGTGGCGGGGTGACGGTGTGGGAGGCGGAGGCGGGGCTGGGCGCAGTACAGACATGCAGGAAGCCCGCGAGCGGGAGAGATAGAGAAGGATGACGAAGGACCTCAAATCGAGGAGCTGCCGCTGCTTGCTCTTCCTTGCCCAGGCCGGCCGCCTCCTCTTCCTCCTGTACACTAGTTGTGTAGGCTCTCGCAATGCCTCACGTGGACTCACAGTCAGATTACTACAGATATGCAAAAAGCATAGATATGCAAAAAGCAACTAACACCAAGACTATCCTTACACACAGTATAAAGGGCGGGAAACCGCCATGCCGGGGCATAAGAAAGCAGTTGCACATAAAATGACAGAAGCTGTTTATACCATGGACTGCCCGAAGAACAAATCAGCCAGTACTAGAGGAGATCAAACCTCAGCCTTCTTTAGAAGCTGAAATGACGTTTCCCAGGAAATGTCCTCAGCACTCACCTGCTCCGCTGCCGATAGCCCTTCCCCAGGCAGCAGTCCCGGAGCACCGGTCTCCTCTTCTTCGCTGGTGCGGTGTGTTGCTCTCGCATCCAAGGCAGCACGTGGCACTGAAGGCTGGCTGAGGGAGGGATCAAAGGAGGTGCGTGGCTGGCAGGCAGGCACAAGAGCAGAAAGAGGCTGGCTTGCTGGCTGCCCCTCCCTTTTATTTCCCTCTTTAGCCTGTCATTATTCGTCAATTGTCAGTCACATGTGAGAGGAGTGAGGGCAGGGGACTCAGTGCAGACAGAGGAGAGATTCGGAAGTGACGGAAATTACAGAATGGCAGTAGATCGGTGGTGCAGCCGCGGCCTTAAAAAACCCAAAGTTTGAAAACCCATGAACTCAGAAATTTTTGTGCGCTCCGTTAAAAGTTGTGTGCGCTCGCTCGGCGAGGTGTGCACGCGCGCACATGCGCACAGCTTAGAGGGATCAGTGCCTCCTGCTCCAAGCAGGTCACCTCCCTCTATGCCTCTGCTTAGGGGTATATATGCTGCTCCATGCAGGTCACTTATTTGTTGCGATATAAGATATAGTTATATATATATTTTGATTTTATCCTGTTGCTATTACAGAATCCACTGTGTCTGTCCCATGCCATTTTGAATTCCGTCACTGTATTTGCTCCCACCACTTCCATCGGGAGGGCATTACAAGCATCTACCACCCTGTAAATGAAAAAGTATTCCCTGACATTTGCCCTTTAGTTTACCTCCTTGCAGCTTCATGTTATGCCCTCTAGTTTTACAGTTTCCCCGTCTTTAAAAAGGTTTGTTCATTAATACCCTTTAAATATTGAAAGGTCTGTATCAAATCTCACCTGTCCCTCCACTCCTCTAGCATATACATATTTAGGTTTTCAAGTCTCTTCTCATACATCTTCTGGTGCAGGCTCCAAATCATTTTGGTCACCTTCCTCTGAACCATTTCAAGTCTTTTTAATATCCATTGTGAGATACGGTCTCCAAAACTGAACACAATACTCCAAGTGAGACCTCACCAGCGACGTACAGTGGCATTAGTTCCTCTTCCTTTCTGCTGGTAATTCCTCTCTGTATGCAGCCCAGCATCCTTCTGGCTTTGGCCACCGCCTTGTCACATTGTTTTGCCACCTTGAGATCCTCAGAAACAAATTACTCAGAGGTCCTTTTCCTGGTCCATGCAGACCAATCTCTTGCCCACTATCGCTAACAATTTCCTTGGATTTCTGCATCCCAAGTGCATACCTCTCTACTTCTTTGCATTAAATCTTAACTGCCAAGCATTAGACCATTCTTTCAGTTTTTTGTAGATCTTTCCTCATAATATCCACTCCCTCAAGGGAGTCCATCCTGTTGTAAATTTTTGTGTCATCTGCAAAAAGACAGACTTTTCCATTCAGTTCTTCAGCAATTTCTCTCACAATACATTGAACAGTACAGGTCCCAGGACTGATCCCTGGGGCACACCGCTAATCGCCTTCCTTTCATCCAAGTGAGTTCTGCTTATCATCACTTTCTATAGTCTGCCAATCAACCAATTTATGATCCAGGTTATCATCTTGGGACCCATCCCCAGGCTGCTCAGTTTATTGAGAAGCCTCCTATGAGGAACAGTATCAAAGGCTTTGCTGAAATCTAGGTAGATCACATCCATCGCATTCCCTTGATCTAATTCTCTGGTCACCCATTCAAAGAACTCAGGTTTGTTTGGCATGATTGTCTTTTGATAAAACCATGTTACCCCTATTGGTTTTGAGAAAGTCCATTATTCTCTCTTTCAGGCGTGCCTCCATTACTTTTCCTGCCACTGAGGTAAGGCTTACCAGCCTGTAGTTTGTCACTTCTTCCCTATTACCACTTTTGTGAAGAGGTATCACATCAGCCCTGCTCCAGTCCTGTGGAACCTCTCCTGTCTCCAAGGATCTATTAATAACATCCTTTAAAACAATGGTTCTTAATCTTTTTTGGTAGTCACACCTTTTCCAACTTCAAAATTGTGATCTCGTACCCCCATATAGAATCAAATTTTTGTCTATTAATGGAGAAAAATTGTCTAATTTCTCTTTCTGAATTGTTATCGAATTGTAGGTGGACTTGAAGAATAATGAAAAATATTCACTGTACAAAATTGATTAGGTAGGGGTCATACAGAAAAAAACTGCATAGATCTTACAATGGCCATGGCCAAAGTTTTTATGTATTCTGTTTTTTATGTTTTGTATAATTTATCTATTTTATGTATTTTATGAATTTTTAAGTATTTTACTACCTGTACACCGCTTTGATTACCCCAGAAAGGCGGTTATATCAAATGAATAAACCTAAACCTAAACCTAATTACTCCTTGAAAAACCTCTCAAGGTCGAACAGGGACAAAAATTTTAAAAAAAAATCTTAAAAATTACAAAACAAAACACAAATGATAAACAAAATTCCTAATCATTTTAATCAAATTATAAAAGAAATTCCATGACTTTTCATTGTTGTTTATTCTCAATATTCATTATGCAAGGCTCTTTCTTTGGAAGAGCCACTCTAATGTCTTCACACACATTTAAATAGTCTCTGGCTTTGATTTTTATATGGAGACATGAGAAACATGATTAATATAGATGAGTAGTAGCAAATGGCAATGGAACTTGCAATGCAATTTTCGCAAAATGTGGATATGACTGTAATTGAGCACACCAAAACTGTTAAGGTCAACTGATTAAATTGCATCTCAGTATGATCACTGGCTTTAATTTCAATTATATCATCTTTTGCTTAATCATTGTCATCCATAGAGTCAAGACTAAAAAGAAATGGATCCAATATCCAGGTCTGATTTGCATTCAGATCATCTGTAGGGAAGTATCCTGCAAACGAATCTTTCAATTGCTGCAAATGAATTATCACATCAGATGCTATCAAAATCCCATCAGCCTCAGAAAGAAAAGTTTATTTAAGCAAGGGAAAATTTGCAAAATTTCTTTTCTCCACCCGTTTAATCCAAATTTGCAGTTTGCTGCTGAAAGCGGAACGTTTTTCCTCGTTTTTCATTATATTCGCATTATATCCTTGCAAAGATGTTTTAAGTCATTAAGATGGGAAATATTTCAACTAAGTAGGACAAACAAGAACAGAATGCCTGGTTTGAAAATTATCCACTAAACTACTTTCTCTTTTTATGAGAAACTGGATTTCTTTTTCACATAGTTCAAATATTTGATTGAGCATTCGACCTTTAGAAAGCCATTGTACTTCTGTGTGGAAAAGTAGAACCATATGAATAGAACCAATTTCTTCACAGAATATGCGAAACAGTCAATGATTAACTGCTCTTCTTCTGATATAATTTACAATGCTCACTATATTTGATAACTTACTTTTCAAATTCAATGGCAAATTTTTGACATAAGTGCATGTCTGTGTAGCATACAGTGGTTAATTATAATATTTGGTATTTCCTTTTTCAAGTCAGAAATAAATCCTGAATTTTTACCCAACACAGCAGGGTTGCCATCAGTACAAACTGATCCTATAATATCCATTGATACCTCATATTTTTCAAAAACGTTTTTGACACTATTATACACGTCAATTCCTTTCATTGTCAATTCTAGAGGTTCGCAAAACAAGAAATCTTCCATAATTTCTCTCTCTTTTACATAACGCACAAACACTAACTGCTGACTGGCAATTACTTACATCTGTAGACTTGTCTAACTGGATAGCTACTCTCAACTGGCTGTCTGATATCTTTAATTACTTGTTGCAAAATGTCCTCACTCATATCATTAGTCCTCCTCCAAATTACATCATTTGAGAGGGCATCCTGCAGAATTTTCTTGTGAGCCTCTGGGCCTAATACAATTTTTGCTATTTCCAGGGCACAAGGTTTTATCATCTCCTCAGCTAATGTATGAGGTTTCTTGTTTTTCACACATAGGCAGCTTGTTATGAGGCATGTAATGGTTTCTCTATTGCCAAATACATAAGTGATGTGGGTACCGCCAGCATCAAATTTCACTCTTACTTTTTAAGATGTTAAAAATATGTCTTGCAGCTTCAGCACCATGCTGTTTGTTGAAATGTTCTAAGAGTTTCAACAGTTTAAAATTAGAATTTGAAAATACCGTGGAACATAGCATAGATTGTGGTTGCTGGGTTCCATCTTTTTCTTTCATACCAGTGAAACCACAGTGAACAATCATGCCAAAGGTTATTTTTCAACATTTCAAGATCTGGAAAAAAATTTATAATTTAATATCATGTTTATAAAAATGTGTAAATAAATTAATGCAAGGCCATTTACAAAGTGGAACAAACATTTTACATAGGTAAAATGTGTCTACAAAATGTATTATTAACTGTACGTATTCGCTTTTAAACAAAGGAAGAAAACTTACTTGTAATTGGGTCAAGGAGGCTAGTCACTGACTGGCACAGAATACATGCTAGAAGAAAACGCACGGTTTGGGCCCGACAAAAAAGTATGTTCAGACACGTTCATTGAAAGTTTTGGGAGAATCCTTTATGGTTTTTCGATGACTTTCTGCCTTAACATGATTTTGAAGTCACTCGACATATGGGGGTTTTTTTAGTTAGAAGAAAACGCACGGCACAACCATCCAAGACACACTGAGGAAATCTAAAGTAGGGCAACACTTCATTAGATTTTAAGAACAGTAATGCGATCTACCGAACACATGAGTTTTGACACAGCACGTGGTGAGTTTGTATTCCCAATTTCTATGAAAGATTAGATTCGTTCTTTAATAAACTTTGACAATATTTCCCTCCATCCCCGATTCAAAGCGTATCTTCCTAGCAATACTAACTAGGATTAGTAATATGACAATCTTGCAGCTACAAGTCAGTTAGTGTGACTTCTAATGTGGAAATGCTATTAATGTGTTTTATGAAAAATGTACTAGCAACTTCTTAGAATCTTCTGGGAAAGCAATCCAATGTTAGAAATGCCACCTCTACCAAAGTGCCACTTGAGTCGGCCACCTCGCCTCCCTCACCCTTTGCGCTTGTAGATCACAATAAAATGTTCTATAGTCTCAAACTCTCAAAATTATCATCTCGCACCCCTGGTTAAGAAACACATCTTCTGTGAATGGTACGGCACCTACTCCATTCCCATTTGTATATTGGTCAATCATAGATGGTCTTTCTCCAGAATTTTCTTTAGTGAAAACAGAACAGAAGTATTTGTTTAGCATTTTTGCTTTTTCAATGTCACTTTCCATGAATCTGTCTGCATCACTTTTGAGTCTTGCAATTCTACCTCTGATCTTCCTCTTCTCCCAAATATACCTGAAAAAAAGTTTTGTCTCCATGCTTCACAAATTTAGCCATCTTTTCTTCTGCCTTTGCTTTTGCTATCCTTATTTCTCTTTTAGCTTTATCCTTTCTTTTCTGTGTTCCTCTATTTGTGATCTTCTGAATTTTATGAAAGATGTGCCTTTTGCCTTTATTTGGGCAGCCACGTCTTTGCAGAACCAGGTGTTTCCTTTTCCTCTTGTTTTTATATACTTTCCTTACATGTATATCTATTGCCCCTTTTATTACCTCCTTTAGTTTAACCCACTGCAATTCTGCTTCCCTTACCTCCTACCACCCTGCTTCCTCCATCAGGCACTTTGCCATTTAACTGAAGTCAACATTTTTGAAGTCTAGGACTGTGAGCTTGCTGTGATTGGACTCTGCATTGGTTTTTACTGCAAACAACACCCTGAGATGATCGCTGCTGTTCCTGTGGGCACCCACTGTACATTTGACATGCTATGTCCAGGTGGATGCCCATGTGAGCAGCAGCAATGAAAAATCAAGTCTTGGATATAAAAGAGGTCACAAAATCTCTTACCTTGGCCACAATTGCACTGAAACTAGGGGGACACAAAGAAAAAATGACCACGCAGTGGGGGGGAAAACAAGACAGCCCATAGCCACATCCCCCTAAAAACATAACTATCAATAAAAACTAAGGGCAAATTATTTAAGTATATACAGCTCTATACACACAGCTTATGAGTTCCTACAGCCTACCTGACCAACAGGAAATCAATTAATCTGTCATTGCCAGCACACAAAAAGCAGTACTATGTTTAAAAATACAATAAAAGAGGGAAAAACCACATACATCTATAAAATTTCCCAATAAAAAAACAAAACAATAAGTTAAGAATCAATTGGCTATTAACATATCCCAACCGCGGAAGCCATGAGGGAACTCTGGTGCTGAAGGTTAGACAGCCCTAATGCACACATTAAAAGAAAAAAGATCCATATAAATAAGAGACTGGTTCAGCGCTGCCATTAAGAGTAGCAAATAATGCCAGAAAACGTATCCTATTGCATTTGGAACACGGGAACGCTGAAAAGAGCTGCTATCGGGTAGCAGGCTGCTTTTAAAACAGTCTTTCTGCCGAGAAACAGCTTGAGCGACACTATATATTGTTACAGGTCAAATTTTGAATCAGCAAAAAGGGCATCATCATATTAATGGATACTACTTATTTGCTCAATATTTTGTCGACGATTAATGATTTACAAGGAGAAATTTGGTTAGTGATCTTTGATATGGACTCATTATATACAAATATAGACCAGCAAGAAGCGATGGATGTCCTTTCCCAGTTGGATTGGCAGGACATGTTACCTTCTAGGATCCCTAAGATTTTTGTATTGGACTTACTTTGGTTAGTTGTTGTTGTTAAGTGCCGTCGAGTCGGAGTCGACTCACGGCGACCCTCTGGATAGCTATCCTAAATTGTGTTCGGTCTTCAGTCAGGCGGCTCATTGTTGACAGACTGGTACCCGTAGCTGCTGTTATTGTATCGATCCATCTCATTGCTGGCCTTCCTCTTTTGCGTTGACCTATCTTGCCAAGCATGATGTCTTTCTCTAATGATCTCTCTCTTCGCATGATGTGTCCAAAGTATGAAAGTCGAAGTCTTGTCATCTGAGCTTCTAAAGAAAGCTTAGGTTTGAACTCCTCTAGTACCAACTGGTTTGTTCCTCGGGCAGTCCATGGTATACACAGTATTCGCCGCCAGCACCATAATTCAAAGGCATCAATTTTCTTCCTGTCTGTCTTTTTCACTGTCCAGCTTTCACATCCATATGATGTTATTGAAAATACCATGGCTTGAACAAGTCGAATCTTTGTAGGGAGAGAGACATCTCTGTTTTGGTTAGTAATATGCCAAAATTATTTCTGTTTAAATGGTGTATTCTACCTTCAAATTTATGGTATTGCCAAGGAAGTCACAGTAGCTCCTACTGTAGCTACTCTATGTAGCAGCTTTCGAGAAGGAATTTATATATAATTCCTCTTAGATGTCACACATTCAATTATGGTGACATTACTTAGATAATATTCTTTGCAAGGGGATCAGGCATCTCTACAGGCTTTTGCCACATGGCTGAATAGCAATTAATTTAATCTTCTATTTGAATGTTCTTATAATCAGTAGATTTCTTTTTTGGATATTACTATTCATACAGATACTTCAGTAATGACAACTATTTCATGCCACAGACCTTTGATATAATCTTATGGTTTTCTAGCTATCATCCTAAAATATTAAAAATGGTGTTACGATTATGTCAGTTTCTCTGAGCTCATAGAGTTTGTATGACAAAGGAAGATTATGAAGTACATGCTCAATTGCTGATGAAGAAATATTTGTATTGTTGTTATCCATTTTCAGTTATCAGGAAGGCATATCTACGGTGTTTATATGCACAACGGGACTTGCTACTACAGTCAAAGCTACAAGAGGTGTCAGCCAATAATGAAAATTTAGTATGTGTATTGCCATTCTCTATATGGGTGGCCCATGTAGCAGCTTTAATTTATAAACATTGGCGTATTTTGTAAGTTCATACTTGTTTTGCAACTTTACTCATAATTGTTTATCAATGAGAGAAAAATATCGCTAATGTCTTGAGTAAATCTATCACTTGGGAAGATGGTCTTGCAACTTCTCAATCCTCTAGGCTTTTTGCCTATGGTATATGTGAATTTTGTTCTCTGACTCTAGAAAGACAATCCTGGCAATATCCTGCAACTGAAAAATCTTGGAAAACCAGAAATCAGACTAGATGTCTGTCTACCTTTGTAGTATATGCTTTGATATGTCCTTGTAACATTGGTTGTACTAAACACAGTATGATACAGCGGTTGCTTGAACATCGTTCTCACTTAAAATACTCAAAATAGAGCAGTTCCAGTTGTAGAGCACTGTATACAATATGGTCATTCTTTTGGACAATTGAGGTGGTGGGTGATTGAATATATCCCACCACATTGGAGAGGTGGTAATCGAGAGGCACATTTGAATTATAAGGAACAATTTTGGATTTATACCTTGAACATTGTACATCCGTCAGGATTGAATCAACAAATGACTGGTATACTCTGATTAGTTAAAAAAAAAAAAGTTATGCTTCTTTAAAAGCCCAATAGTAGGTGGAGTTTAAAGGTTTAAAATTATGCCAGAAAACTTATCCTATTGCAGCCATCTTAATTAGAAGCCAGAGATATTCCAGCTATATTCTGAAGCACGGGTGAAGCTTTGGGCTCCGGTTTGAGGAGCTCTTTACTGCTGTATGATGGAAGACAGCCAATCTCCATTACAAAGAGTATATCAATGTTACTCTGAGGCAGAACTTAGCAAACAACAAATTTGAAACGCGACGTTATGTTGGTATTAGACATTGATATTTTCATTTTTGCATCACCACTATTTACTATTAAAGATTAAAAAGGACTAATAAGTGGGACAGTTTTTTTTAATAGCAGTCTTTGGTGCAATAGTCCAACAAAAATATTTTGTTATAAAGAACTTGGTGGCATGTATGGGATTTTGAAAGCATCGGCTTTTTCTATGGCCACTCTGGCAGCTTGAAATGCTTTAACAGAGGCCTTGAAATTATAAAGTTATACCATATTTCAGAAGCAGCTGAAAACACATTTAAATTGTGCATTTGGATCTTGAACTAGGAACCAAATTTTCAGGTGTCTAGTGGGAGTTTCAAGTATATGAGAGAGAGTTGGGTTGGGAGGGTATGTTCGTAATGTGCATTATTCTCATTTTTACTGTGTGCGCGCACTATTGCTCACCACAATATATACCTAACTCCACTATTATACAAATATGGAGCAAACCCATCTAGGGGATAGCGTAGTTACTCACCTGTATTCTCTGGGGACAGCAGAAATCAGTCCTCACATATGGGTCATGTCGGTGATGACGGAGCATGCGCGGCATCCTTTACTCAGCTTTCAAAGAAAGCCTTTGGGAGATGCACTATGCATGCGTTATCCCTTTTCCGCCTTAGGGTGCCATCTTGCCTCAGAATAACATAGCTCAAGACGGCAAAAAGAAAAACAACTCCATGGGGAGGAGGGAAGGTTGTGAGGACTGATTCCTGCTGTCCCCGGAGAACACCTGCTACAGTTGAGTAACTATGCTTTCTCCGGAAACAAGCAGAAAGTCAGTCCTCACATATAGGACTCCCCAGCTACAGGCTATCGAAAAAAACCTGTAAAAAGCCACGGGTGACCAGAAAGTGGTGAACCGTGAGAAGCTGCAAATGAGTCAAGGATAGCAGACCACAAGCGGACACAAGTGTCAAGCGGGGAACCAATTCTCCAGTAGCCTGAACACACCAAAGTGTCAGAGGGCAGGCACTGCCTTACACCCCAAAAATGTGACGGAGTACTGGCTGGCCAAAGGTGCAGTCCCATTGGGACTCCCTCTCCAGGCAGTAGTGAACTGTGAAGGTATGGTTAGAGGACCAGGTGGCGGCCTGACATATCTCTGCCAAGGCGACAGAACACACGTTTGCCACAGAGGCCACCATGGCCCGGATGCTGTGCACCATGAAAGCGACTCTCCAGCGAGAGAACGGCCTGCTCATAAACGAAGGCAATGTAGTCCGCCATCCAAGTGGACAGAGTATGTTTAGAGACCACTCTGCCCAGCCGATTTAGGCCATAGGAGGAGCTGTGAGGAGCGATGGTAGACCTGAATATACTTCAGGTAGAAGGACAGGGCTGCGTACAGTCCAGGGTATGGAGAGCTGCCTCTGCCCCGCTGGCATAGGGGTGTGGAAAGAACGTAGGAAGCACCACCTCCTAGATGAAGTGGCACAGGGATACCATCTTTGGGAGAAATTTGTGGTGCATGCGGAGTACGACCATATTATTGTAGAACCTCATATAAGGTGGGTGAGCCACCAGGGCTTAGGTCTCACTGACCCTGCAAGCTGAGGTGAGTGCCACAAGGAAGGTCACCTTACAGGATAGATACTTAAGGTGGCACAAGCCAAGAGACTCACATGGGGGCGCAGTGAAATTTCGGAGAAGTACACTGAGGTGCCACTCCGCTGCTGGGGTGCGAACAGGTGGCTTAGAGAGAAGTAGGCCCCCGCAAGAATCAAATCACAAGGGGCTGAGCGGAGAGGGGCTTGCCCTCGACAAGATGATGTGCCGAAAGTGCACAGAGGTGTACTCTGAAGAAGATGGACTTCAGCCCTGAAGTAAGTACTGGAGGACCAGTGGAACCAAACAGGAGAAGGGGTTAACCCACCTCTCTGCATATCAAACAGAGAACCTATGCCACTTGAAGGTGTAGGCCCGGAAGGCTTGCAAGAAGCCAAAACAACTGCTTCCACCTCGCTGGAGAAGTCGAGGTGGGCCAAGGCCACTCCTTCAGCAGCCAAACTGTCGATAGGGACCCCAGGTTGGGGTGCAGAAAGGAGCCATCCTCCTGAGAGGGCAGGTCCGGGTCACTCTTAGAGGGCCAAGAGGTGCCTGGGACAGGCAGAGGAGCAGCAGGAACCACAGCTGCAGGGCCCAAAGAACGGTCACCAGTTTCACTATGGCTCTGTTGAGCTGGACCTTGAACAGGGTCATGGCAATCAGCAGCTTGGGTGGGAAGGCGTAGAAGAGGCCCTCCGTCCAAGGGATGAGGAATGCATCTGCCACCACCCACAAATGATGTGGCTGCCTAGAGCAGAAGCGGGCTTGCTGTGCATTGGCCAGGCTGGCAAAGAGGTCCACCTGCGAAAGCCTCCAGAGATGAAGAAGTCAACTGGACATCTTGGGGCTGAGCCGGTCCACCAAGAGGTTGTCCTGGCCCAGGAGGTAGACTACCTTCAGGACAATTACGCTGCTACTGGCGAAGGAGCAAAGGCTCACCAACTCTTAGCACAGGAGGAATGACCCCGTTCCTTCCTGCTTGTTGATGTAAAATGCCACCTGGTTGTTGGTCTGAGTCAGGACCGTTTGATGTCGAAGGTAGTGATGGAAAGTCCGGAAGGCGAGCGCTATCGCTTGGAGCTCCAGGAGGTAGACCTACTGGAGGCTCTCATCCTGCGACCATTTACCCTACGTGCAGAGACTGTCGCAATGGGCTCCCCAGCCCAGTTTGGAGACATCCGTGGAGAGGATCCTCAGAGGTGGGGGCCTGGAAGGGCATTCCGGCATGCAAGTGCTGGAGCTGCCGCCACAGTTGAGGGAGTTGGCCACAAAGAAGCTACCACTCTCTCCCATAGATGCCCGGTTGCCTGTGACCACTGGGAGCGGAGAGCCCACTGGGCTGGCCGCATGTGCAGGCAGACATCCAGAGTGATGCAAACTGTGGATGTCATGTGACCCAGAAGGTGAAGCATGAGGCAGGCAGAGGCTGAGGGCTGACCCTGGATGTGCCCTTCGAGTGCCTGGAGGCGCAGGGGCCTGTCCAGAGGAAGGCAGGCCTTTGCCTGGATGGTGTCCAGTGTTGCCCCTATGAACGCCAGGCATTGTATTGGCTGGAGATGGGACTTTGGGTAGTTTGTGATGAACCCCAGATGTTCCAAAATGAGGGTGATGTGGGCCATCACCTAATAGGCTTCTGCGGCAGTGCTGCCCATTATGAGCCAGTCGTTCAGTACGGGAACACAAACACTCCCTGTAGATGTGCACAGGAAGGCGGCAACCACTACCAAGCACTTGGTGAACACCCTTAGGACAGAGGACAGACTGAAGGGGAGGAGAACCCTGTATTGATGGTAGCAGTTCCCCACCATGAAATGGCACAACCAGAGTTCTGTGATTCTCAGTCTTGAAAGACTACAAAAGGTGACTGCTACTTCTGGAGAGAGATCTGCAATTGTAAGTTTTTACTTCTGGGAAATTTTCTAAATCTTGGGGAAAAAATAAATCTTTAGATTAAAGCTGATTAATCTGTGAACCCAGTGTATTTGTTAAATCAGTCAGGGCCTAGCAGCAGCAAATGGAAATTACACTAACCTGGTAATTGTAGTTCCTGTAGGATCCAGTTTAGTCCTCCACAATCGGGTAATGCCCCTCCTACTGCAGCCTGGAGACTGGACCAATCAAATCTTCTGTAGTACATATCCAGCAGGAGCTCCCAGAAGCCCCCCAGTGTACTAGTAACAAAGCAAACTTAACGAAGCAACACAACAGATTTTTATTAGGCTATCAATAAACTATGTACTTCCCCCCCTGGAATAACCAACTCCCTCCCCAAACGAGGAAGTCAGGACACTGCATGGCGCCGGTATCGACGCCTTTAAATTTACACCGAGCTTCCCCCAGAAACTAAGGAGCTGACTGAACTCCAAAAGAAAGGGAAGAGCCATAGCGATAAGCACGACTGCCGACAGAGTCCGAACGGGACAAAAACCATCCTACAGGCACCCGCTCGGGACAGCGCGCCGCAAAATCATACAGATAGTCGGGAGGGAGGGAAGGAGGACTAAACTGGATCCTACAGGAACTACAATTACCAGGTTAGTGTAATTTCCATTTCCTGTGCGGATATCCAGTTTAGTCCTCCACAATCGGGATGTAACAGAGCAGTTAAGACCGGGCGGGACCTTGCAGGCCGGCGCGCAAAACCGCCGAACCAAAACAAGAATCCCGAGCCGCTGACACATCCAAGCGATAGTGCCTGCTGAAAGCATGCAGAGACGACCAGGTGGCCGCCCTACAAATCTCTGCTGGTGGAACCAGGCTATGCTCCACCCAAGAGGCCGCCTGAGCCCGAGTAGAATGAGCCCGGAGCCCCTCCGGGACCGGCCGCCGCTGCAACAGATACGCGGACGCGATCGCTTCCTTGAGCCATCGAGCAATGGAGGCCTTAGCCGCCGCCTCCCCTTTTTTTGTACCCCCAAAGAGCACAAAAAGCCGATCAGTCTTTCGAAAGGACTCGGTAGACTGCAAATACCGCCGCAGCGCGCGGCCCACATCAAGCCGGAGAAGACTCTTGTCCACCGACTCGACCGAGCATGCCGAAAGCACTGGCAGAAATACCGCCTGATTTAAGTGAAAGGGAGACACCACCTTTGGTAGAAAGGAAGGAACCGGACGGAGCACAATCCGCTCCGAAGAGAAAGACAAGAAAGGCTCTCGGCAGGACAGGGCCTGCAGATCCGAAATACGCCGTGCCGAGCAGATGGCAACCAGGAACACCGTCTTCAATGTGAGATCCTTCAAGGACGCCCTCCGCAAGGGCTCAAATGGTTCCCGAACCATAGCCCGCAGAACTAAATTCAAGTCCCACGAAGGAATCACCGCTCTGCGGGAAGGCCGTAAATGAAAAACGGGGGTCAAGAAACGCCGCACATCTGCATGAGCACCAAGAAGGCGGCCCAAGACCTTGCCTCTATAACACGAAATCGCCGCCAGCTGGACCTTCAGGGAACTGGCCGCGAGACCTTTCTCGAACCCATCCTGAAGGAAGCTTAACACGACGCGCACAGAGATCGTCGCCGCCCGGACTCCCCGCCGGGAGCACCAGTCCTCAAAAATCCTCCAAATCCGAACATAAGTGAGAGAAGTGGAGGACTTTCTCGCCCGCAGTAAGGTGGAAATCACCGCGGGCGAATAACCCTTCTTTTTCAGCCGAGCCCTCTCAATGGCCAAACCATAAGCGAGAATCGAGCCACCTGGGGCATCCGCAAGGGGCCCTGAAGGAGAAGGTCCGGCAACGCCGGGAGGCGCCACGGCACGCCGTCTTGAAGCCGGACGAGGTCGGCATACCAGGGCCTCCGGGGCCAATCCGGAGCCACCAGCAGCACCCGGCCCCGATGGCACTCGATGCGCTGTACGACCCGGCCGATCAGCGCCCAAGGAGGGAAGACATACAGTAGCCCGGACGTCGGCCACGGCTGAATGAGAGCGTCGAGTCCTTCGGACATTCGCTCCCGTCGTCTGCTGAAGAAGCGACTCGTCTTGGCCGATTGGTAGGTCGCCATGAGATCCATGATGGGCGGACCCCACCGCCGAACTATTTGCGCATACACCTGTGGATTTAACTCCCACTCTCCGGGGTCCACCCGCACTCTGCTGAGGAAGTCGGCCTGGACATTTTCTGCGCCCGCTATGTGCGCCGCCGAGATCGCCGGCAGGCGAGTCTGCACCCAACTGAATAAGGCCGTCGCCTCCGTCTCCAGGGCCACACTCCCTGTGCCCCCTTGGCGATTGATGTACGCCACCGTGGTCGCATTGTCCGACCAGACGCGGACCGCCCGACCCCGGACCAGAGGCTCCAGGGCCAACAGGGCTAGCCTGACCGACCGAAGCTCGAGACGGTTGATCGACCACGCAGCTTCCCGAGAGGACCACACCCCCTGCGTGAAGCGGGCCTCGCAGTGAGCTCCCCAGCCGGCTAGGCTCGCATCCGTAGTGAGGGGAACCCACAGGGGAGGCTCCAAGGGAATCCCCCGCGTCAGGTTCTCGGAGGAAAGCCACCATCGAAGCGACCGCCGCACTGCCTTCGGACAGGGCAGCCTCTTGTGCAAGGAATCGCACTGGTTGGACCAGCGGCGAAGGAGCGCCCTCTGGAGCGGGCGCATGTGGAACCGTGCCCATGGCACCACCTCCAAGGTCGCCGCCATCGTTCCGAGAAGCCGTAGGTACCACCACGCCGACGGAGCGGGCATCCCCCGAAAGAGTCGGACAAGAGCCCGCAACGCCAGGACGCGGCGCTCGGGGAGACACACCAGTCCCCGAGCGGTGTCGAAGCGCACTCCCAGATACTTCAGGTCCTGCGAGGGACACAGACAACTCTTTCTTTCGTTCACCACCCAGCCGAGAGATCGCAGCAGAGCCACCACCCTGCTCGTGACTCGCAGGCACTCCCGACTGGATTTTGCCCGTATCAACCAGTCGGCGAGATATGGATGGACCAAAATGCCCTCCTTGCGCAAGGCCGCCGCAACGACCACCATCACCTTTGTGAACGTGCGCGGAGCCGTAGCCAAGCCGAACGGCATGGCCCTGAACTGGAAGTGGCCCCACGGAAACGCAAAGCGGAGAAACCGCTGATGAGATGGATGGATCGGGATGTGCAAATAGGCCTCGGTGAGATCGAGGGACGTCAAAAACTCCCCCTGTCGCACCGCTACAATGACTGACCGCAAGGTTTCCATACGGAAATGCGGCACCCGGAGCGCGCGATTCACGCCTTTGAGGTCCAAAATCGGACGCAGGGAATCGCCCTTTTTGGGAACCACAAAATAGATGGAGTATCGCCCGGCGCCTCTTTCCAAAGGAGGAACCGGGATCACCGCTCCCAGCGCTAACAACCGATCCAGGGTCACGCGGATGTCCCGCGTTTTTTGCTCTCCCCTGCTGGGAGACAGAACAAATGAATCTGGAAGTGGGAAGGCAAACTCCAGAGCGTAACCCTCTCCTATAATTTGTAGCACCCAGCGATCCGACGTGATTTGGGCCCAAGAGGAAAGAAAGTCGCGCAAGCGACCCCCGATAATCGGGCCTCCCTCCAGAGCCTGCCTCGCGTCATTGTGGCTTGCGCCCAAAAGAAGAGCCCGAGGAAGAGGCGGCTCCGGAGAAGCCTCTGCCGGCTCCCCTGAAGGTACGAAACCCTTGATTACGGGCTCCAAACCTGCCCCGCTGCGAAGCCCACAGGCGGGAGGAACGAAACCTGCGCTGATCCCGAAAGGACCCCCTCGCCGAGGGGGAGGACCTGTTGGACCTTGGCCTATCCTCCGGGAGCCGGCCCCCCTTGGACTCACCGAGATCCTTTACCAACTTTTCGAGAGCCTCCCCAAATAACAATCTGCCCTTGAAGGGCAGTTTACTGAGGCGGGACTTGGAAGAACCGTCCGCCGCCCAGTTGCGCAACCAGAGGGACCGGCGCGCCGCAACCGCGGATGCCATACTGTTAGCCAACGCGCGGATTAAATCATAAAACAGATCCGCCAGATAGGCCGAGCCGGACTCCAGCCGGGTAACCTCCAACAGGCCCTGCTGGTCTAGCCCGGGGCTCGAGCGCAAATGCTGCGACCATCGCAGACACGACCGAGCCACCCAAGCCCCACAGATAGAGGCCTGCAATGACACGGCATCAGTATCGAAGGTTTGCTTGAGCAAATTATCAATCTTCTTGTCCTGACCGTCCTTGAGGGCAGCCGCCCCCTCAACCGGGATGGTGGTTTTCTTGGTCACTGCGGAAACCGCAGCGTCCACCCGGGGGGACCTGAACAAGTCCCTGTCCTTGTCGGCAAGGGGATAAAGCCGATTCATGGTCCGAATCCCCTTCAAGCCGGATTCCGGGTGCTCCCACTCCGCCTGGATCATATGATCCACCACACGGTGAACGGGAAAAACCACCTGGGAATCCCTGACTGCTTGAATTAGAGGATCCTCAAGACCCTCCTCCTCCAGGGGCCGCACCGCCGAAAGGTTAAGCGCCTGCAGGGACTCCGTGACCAGAGGAACCAGCTCGTCCCTACGGAACACGCGAATGATCCGAGCCTGGTCCTCCGGCTCAAGGATCTCCCCATCCTCCAACTCCTCCGCTTCAGTCTCAGGATCGCCCTCTGCCTCGGAATCCAGGAGACCTAGGGCGTCCTGCTCCTGTTCCCCCAACCGAAGACGCTTGCCCCCGGGTTGCGAGGTGCATTGAGCCGCCCCAGAGGACCCCGGGGGGAGAGAGGGGGGCCAAACTGCCGGCAACTGACCGGACCTGCTCAAGCGAAACGCCTGATGCATGAGGAGCACAAAATCCGGGGAGAAATCCATAGGCGGTGCAGCTATAGCCGCCTG
Organism: Ichthyophis bannanicus; assembly: GCA_033557465.1. Classification (NCBI taxonomy): domain Eukaryota; kingdom Metazoa; phylum Chordata; class Amphibia; order Gymnophiona; family Ichthyophiidae; genus Ichthyophis; species Ichthyophis bannanicus. The sequence continues at coordinate 947,313,713 of CM066035.1, read as the reverse complement.
CTGGAGCGCAGCCACCGACCCGCTGGCCGGTGGAACCGACCCAGACTGAGGGAGGCTCGGGGAAAGAACACTAACCCCTGAATTAGAAGCATCCCCAGGGGTAGGCTGATCCGGGAGACTCACAGATTGTTCTAACTCTGCAGGCACTGCAGCACAGCTCCTGCAGATGCCAGAGTCAGTCCCTACTGCTCTGCGGGACCCACAAATCACGCACTGGGGCTGGGAAGCCATCCCAAGGCCACCTCTGCCCAGCGGGATAGAATACAACAGTCACAGGGAAGCCCACACCACAGGGGCAATCCTATGCAAATCAGCCCCGATTTGAAATTAAAACTTTTTTTTTTTTTTTTTTTTTTTTACAAGAAACAAAATATGCCCCAGACTCCCTGGGGTGCCCTGAGCAAAATCGCCAGCAAGAGGAACCCCAAAAACGCCAGGGGAACCTGTGCACAAGTGCTCAAAAGTGCCTCTAAAGCACACTTTTAAAATTCAAAATGGCCGCCGGACTTTTTCACCCGCGGTAAAAAACGGCGCGAAAATACAAAAGCCACCAAATAATATGGAAAAGAACTAAAACGACCCTCTAAGACAGGGCAAACGACCAAATTTAAGAAAAATTGCCAAATGGGCTCAGGAGAGCCTACAGAAATGCTGGCAGCTCTAACAGAGCACTGCACACAAGAAGAAATGAAATGAAAATCTCCTACCAGCTCAGGAACCACCAGGATTCAGCCAACATCTCCCAGTGCCAGCCACTACTGTATCAGGTATGGCTTTACCCCGTACTGTCCAGGGGGAGCTCACCCAGGGCTGTGAAAATTTGCTAGGCAGGAACACAGGAGCCAACAGGTCTGACTTCCCCCTAGTCCCCTGTGGCAGTGCTCCAGAGAGACAGACTTCTTCTTTTGTCTTCCTTTTAAAGATACAGCTAGCTATCAAAGAAATAGCAAGGAAATGCCCCAAAACAAACCCTAAAACAACTAACTAACAAGTGTTGCTCCTGCAATAGTCACTCAGTGTGCCCAGGAGGACACACTTTTACGTCTTCAAGCTGCTAGAGACTGGACACACTGGGGGGCTTCTGGGAGCTCCTGCTGGATATGTACTACAGAAGATTTGATTGGTCCAGTCTCCAGGCTGCAGTAGGAGGGGCATTACCCGATTGTGGAGGACTAAACTGGATATCCGCACAGGAAAGAGCTTTCAGTTTAAATTGAAAACACAGCAGAGAGCTTTCTGGTTAAGCTTAGACACCAAGAATCTCTCTATCCAAGCAAGGTCTGTGGGACTCCCCCTGGAAATCGGTCACAGATTACCTTAGAAGCACAGGATAGGGTACTGGGTAACAGCCAGCTTTTAATACATCTTTTTCCCTCCCTCCCCACCACTGGGATAACTGTAGCTTTATAGGTGCATAAACCTCTCAAAAGGAAAGGAGGTGCCATATTCACTCTCAGGTGCAGTTGTTTGTCCTCTTCAGGCATACATTAAGGACCTGAGATTAATTAAGCTTCAGATGAACAAAGTACATTAAATGTATTATGTGTAGTTTTATTAGTATAAGTATCCCCACCAACCCTTAGTAGGTAAAGAACTTAAATACCTAAACACAACCTTAAAAATAAGATGCAGACAGCTGTCCAGCAGCAAGATGGAGTTTTTCCAGTCTTGTGCACTGAGTGTCACATGTATGATTTTCTCCCAGTTGGTGAGGGGGTCTTACGTGTGCACTAGCTGCAAGGAGCTCTTTGCTCTCAGGGAACGAGTCCGATCTCTGAAGGCTAGAGTAGCAGACTTGGAGGAAATAAGGAAGACAGAGGTACATAGACGAGACCTACAGTGATGTAGAGTACTGAAGTCCCACCTCCAGTCTGGCAGCATCACCCTGGTGTGGCAGGAAGTGATCCTGTAGGTAGGACCTGTCCTCCAGGTGATGTAAAACCCTCTCACACTGAGGAAGTTTCTCCAGATCCATGTGCCCATGAGGAAAGGGTTAGGACAGTCATAGTTGGTGATTCGATCATTAGGCATGTAGATAGCTGGGTGACTGGTGGACGTGAGGATCACCTGGTAACATGCCTGCCTGTTGTGAAGGTAGCAGACCTCACGCACCACCTAGACAAGGTCTTAAGACAGTGCTGGGGAGCAGTCTGCTGTCATAGTACATGTCGGTACCAATGACATAAGAAAATATAGTAGAGAGATTCTAGAGAATAAATTTAAGCCCTTAGGTAGGAAGTTGAAATGCAGAACTTCCAGGGTAGCATTCTCCAAAATCCCTTTGCATTCCATGTGCAGGACCCAAAAGGCAGGAAGAGCTCCGGAGTCTCAATGCATGGATGAGATGATGGTGCAAGGATGAGGGTTTTGGATTTGTTAGAAACTGAGGAACATTCTGGGGAAAGGGATGGGCTTCACCTTAACCAGGATGGAACTAGACTGTTGGCATTAACCTTTAAAAAACTCTCCTCTCCTACCTCTGCTACCCTCTCTTCCTTTCCTGTCACCTCTGAAGAGGAAACCACACACCTTCTTCCTTCCTCCAAACTCACCACCTGCTCCTCTGATCCTATCCCCAACCCATCCCCTAAGCCCCATCTCCTCCACCTTTGTTCCTTCCAACTCTCATATTCTCAACCTATCGCTCTCCACTGCGACTTTCCCTGCAGACTTCAAGCATGCTGTGGTCACACCTCTCCTCAAGAAACCCTCACTTGATCCCACCTGTCCTAACTATCGAGCCATCTCTCTCCTTCCCTTCATAACTAAACTACTTGAACGTGCAGTCCACCGCCGCTGCTTCGACTTCCTCTCCTCTCATGCCCTCCTGGATCCCTTACAGTCCGGCTTTCGTCCTTTACACGCTACTGAAATGGCTCTTACCAAAGTCTCCAGTGACTTGATTCTGGCAAAATCCAAGGGCCTCTACTCTGTCCTCATCCTTCTTGACCTCTCTGCTGCTTTTGACACTGTTGACCACAACCTTCTCCTCGATACCCTGTCCTCGCTTGGTTTTAGTGGCTCTGTACTATCCTGGTTTTCCTCCTACATCTCCCATCATTCTTTTAGTGTGTGTTCTGGCGGCTCCTACTCCTCTGCTACCCCGCTCCCAATTGGTGTACCCCAGGGATCGGTCTTGGGTCCGCTCCTTTTCTCTCTCTATACCCAGTCCCTTGGTGAGCTTATCTCTTCCCATGGTCGGTCTTGGGTCCGCTCCTTTTCTCTCTCTATACCCAGTCCCTTGGTGAGCTTATCTCTTCCCATGGCTTTCAGTACCATCTGTATGCCAATGACTCCCAGATCTACCTCTCTACGCCTGAAATATCACCGGCAATCCAGACCCGGATCTCTGCCTGCCTTTCTGACACTGCTGCCTGAATGTCTCACCGCCACTTGAAATTGAACATGGCCAAGACTGAACTTCTTATCTTTCCCCCCCCAAAACCTCCCCCCTCCTTTTCCTCCTTTCTCAGTCTCTGTGGATAACTCTTTAATCCTTCTTGTTTCCTCAGCCCACAATCTGGGGGTTGTCTGACTCCTCTCTCTCTTTCTCCACACATATCCAGCTCGTAGTTAAGACCTGCTGTTTCTTTCTCCACAACATTAGCAAAATCTGCCCCTTCCTTTCTGAACACACTACTAAAATACTTATCCACTCCTTAATCACCTCTCATCTTGACTACTGTAACCTACTCCTTGCTGGTCTCCCTTTGAATCATCTCTCTCTCCCCTTCAATCTGTTCAACACTCTGCTGCGCGACTAATCTTCCACCAGCCTCGCCATGCCCACATTACTCCTCTTCTCAAGTCACTTCATTGGCTCCCTATCTGTTTCCGCATCCAGTTCAAACTTCTCCTCCTGACCTATAAATGCATTCACTCTGTGGCTCCTCAGTACCTTTCATCTCTTCTCTCTCCTTACAACCCCGCTCTTCTAGCAAACAACTTCTATCTGTGCCCTTCTCTCCTACTGCTAACTCCAGACTTCACTCCTTTCACCTTGCTGCACCTTACGCCTGGAACAAGCTACCTGTGTCTGTATGCCAGGCACCCTCTCTAGCCCTCTTCAAATCCAGGTTGAAAACTCACCTCTTCGCTGCTGCTTTTGGATCTTGACTCACCTGATCTCCTTACTTTCCCATAATTTTTTCCATGTTTACACCTTCTATGTTTTGTCTTGACTAGATTGTAAGCTCTGACGAGCAGTGACTTCTCTAACATGTCTGTACAACGCTGCGTATGACTGGTAGCGCTATATAAATGTTCAGTAGTAGTACTAGCTTTTAAACTAGATAACAGGGGAGAACCGACAGTCACCCAAGAGCAGGGCCGGCCCGTCCATTGAGCAAGAATGTTTTTTGCACAGGGCCCTGCGTTTCAGGGGGCCCCGAGCAAAGAACATTCTGCTTTTTTAAAAATTAAATTAAAAAAAAAAAAAAAAGCTGGTTGCTGCCACTGCAGCAGCGGCAGAATGGAGTGTCCCGCAGGGACCCCTCTGCCCGGCTGAGCTCTCCCGGCCCGGCTGAGCCCCTCTGCGCCGGCTTTCAGATACGCGAAGGGAGAGTGTCTCCTTCGCGTCTCTATTAAGCCTGCAGGGGCTGATGGGAAATTTCCCATCTGCCCCTGCAGGCTTAACAGAGACGTGAGGGAGACACTCTCCCTACGCGTATCTGAAAACCGGCGCAGAGGGGCTCAGCCGGGCCGGGAGAGCTCAGCCGGGCAGAGGGGGCCCCGTGGGACACTCCATTCTGCTGCTTCCGCAGCGGAAGCAGCCAGCTTTTTTTTTTTTTTTTTTAAGATTTTCCATGAGCCGATGGGGGGGGGTTAGGAGTGGTAATGGGCTATGGAGGGGGTTAGGCCTGGTAATGGGCTGATGGCGGCTGTCTGGAAATGGGGTGATGGGGGGTTAGGACTGGTAATGGGCTATGGGGGGGCTAGGACCGGAAATGGGCTGATGGGGAGGGGTTAGGACTTGAGGTAGGCTGATGGGGTTAGGACTGGTTATGGGCTGTGGGCTGTTGGGGGGGTTAGGACTGGTAATGGGCTATGGGGGGGTTAAGACTGGTAATGGGCTGTGGGCTGATGGGGGCTGTCTAGAAATGGGGTGATGGGGGGTTAGGACTGGTAATGGGCTATGTGGGGGTTAGGACTGATAATGGGCTATGGGGGGGCTAGGACAGGAAATGGGCTGATGGGGAGAGGTTAGGACTTGAGGTGGGCTGATGTGGTTAGGACTGGTAATGGGCTGTGGGCTGATGGGGGGGTTAGGACTGGCAATGTGCTATGGGGGGCTGACGGGAAATGGGCTGATGGGGTTAGGACTGGTAATGGGTTATAGGGCGGCTTAAACTGAAAATGGGGTGATGGGGGGCTAGGACTGGTAATGGGTTGGGGGGTTGCTAGGACAGGAAATGGGCTGAGTGGAAGGGGAGGCTTGAACTGCAAATAGCTGATGGGGAGGGGGCTTGGAATGGAAATGGGCTGTGAGGGAAGGGAGCTAGGACTGAAAATGGGCTGATGGAGCAGCTAGGATACGACTGGAAATGGGCTGTTGGGGGGAGCTAAGATTGGAAATGGGCTGTGGTGGGGGCTTGAATTGAAATGGTCTCATGGAGGGGCTAGAACTGGAAGTAGGCTCATGGGGGGGCTTGGACTGGAATTGGGCTGAGTGGAGGGGAGCTGGGATTTGACATGGGCTGATGGTGGGGCTAGGAAGTGACTAGAAATGGGCTGATGGGGGGCTAGGATTGGAAATGAGCTGATGAAGGGACTCGGACTGGAAATGGATGGGGGAGCTAGGACTGGAAATGGGCTGCTGGGGGGCTAGGACGAAATGGGTTGATGCAGGGACTAGAAGGGAATGGATGCTGGGTGAGACTAGAACTAGAAGGGAGCTGATGTTGGGGGAGGATTAGAATGGGATGGGGCTGGGAGAGTTAAATGGAGAGGGGAAAAATATTTTGTGTGGGAGGGATGAAAAATCTACAATTGGCCGGGTATTGGGAGAGTAAGTGGGGATTGAGGATGGAGGGCTAAAATTTGTGTGGATGAAATAGGAATGAGGAAAGAGCAAAAGGAGAGAAAGATTAGTATGTTAAAGCAGATGTAGAGAGAATGGAAAAAAAACTAGAAGAGAGAAGAAAGGACAAATGGACAGCAGACGATGGAGAGTTAGCAGAAAACATGAAGAAACCAGAAGAAAGTGGCTGGAGCAATTGCAACTGAAAAAAAATGCACAAAAGGTAGAAAGATATCTCTTTATTTTGAATTTATTAACTGGAATATGAAAGCTCTGGGAAATGTGCATCATTAACATCTGCGCTTTATTTATTTATTTATTTAGACACTTTTGTATACCACCTTATCCTTCAATCAAAGTGGTCACAACACAATTGGGGGATACATTTAACACAAGGGGATATGAGACACATACACTAATACTTACAGGGAACATGGGCAATGGAGGGTTAAGTGGCTTGCCAAAGACCACAAGGAGCACCAGTGGGACTAGAAACCCCAGTCCTTCCGGCCCAAGGTTGCTGTCCTCTAGTAGGATTTGAACCACCGACCTTCCGGCCTGTGGTACCTTGCCCCAACCACTAGGCCACTCCTCCCTTTGTTTGGTACAAGAGGAAGTTAATTTATAGTTTTATTTCTACAGTGTTGTTGTACATTCCAAGTTTGGCTTTTGGGGTTCCCAGTTTAATTATTGCCTTCCTGTTTCTAAATTGTGATTCCTTGTTTGGTGATGGTCTATGTTCTGCATGTGTAACTGAGCTGAGGTATTCTGTTTATGTAATTCCTATTTGACATTGCCACTTGTTCTCTTTCCCCAGTATTCTCTGAAATGTATTGGTTTAATATTTGCAGTGTTGCCTTGTGATAGGTAGGGTATGGTGCTTTGTGAGTCCTGGTAATGCTGTCAGGATACGGCGGGTTTGCTATGGGTTCTAAATGGGCAGCGTTTGTAGTAGTTCCTAAAGTGCCTGGCGGTTGGCACTGGATTATAGTAATGTAGAAATCTTTTAGTCTTTCTTTATCCATACACTCATTAAGAGACATGTTTACTAAAAGTTAGTGTATGGTAACATTATGCAAATAAGGCCACTTATGCACAAGAGGCCCCGCACCGAGTCTCCGCACATGGCCCCGCACCCCCCTTGGGCCGCCCCTGCCCAAGAGCGCATGGTTCAGAACAATGTATCCTTGAAGGATATTACCAAAAGAATGAAATTAGGGCATATCAGCAGAGAGGTTCCAATAAAGATAAAAACAGCCCAAATGCCCTTGAGTACGGAGCAGACAGAGCTTATAGATTCCAAATTACCCCTGCCTACCAATAGCCAGATTAATATAAATAAAATAGTGTCTCTAAAAATGCTTGTATGCAAATGCTAGAAAGTCTAAATAATAAGATGGGAGAGTTAGAATATATAGAACTAAATGAGAGGTTGGGTATGATTGGTATCTCAGGGACATGGTGGAAGGAGGACAACCAGTGGGACACTAATACCTGGGCACAAACTACATCGTAATCTTAGAGCTGATCAAATTGGTGGAGGGGCTGCACTCTATGCTAGAGAGGGCATTGAGTCGCAAAGGCTTAAAGATTTGCAGGAAACAAAATTTGCTGTAGAACCTCTATGGATGGAAATTTATTTATTTTATTTATTTAACTCTCTTATATACCACGCTATTCGACATCAGTGCGGTTTACATAGATCAATGGGATTTTACGGTGTGGGTTACACCGTAATTACAGATAACAGGGCCTTCAACTTGGATAACATGTTAACTATTTTACACAAGAATACCAGAACATATATACATATATACATATTTCATCACATTGCGGTGAGGTTACTGGGTAGTCATGGATCAGTGAATTCCAAATTCCATGTAAAAAGGGGAAGCCGATGGCAGTGGGGGGTGTACTATCGACTGCCTGGCCAGAATGAACAAATGGATGATGAAATGCTCAAAGAAAATCAGGGAAGCTAACAAACGTTACAGCACAGTAATAATAATGGGTGATTTCAATTACTCCGGTATCAACTGGGTCAGTGTCACAGTAGAACATGCTAGGGAGATAAAGTTTCCAGAAGAAATAAATGACTGCTTCTTGGAGCAGCTGGTTCATGAACCAAACAAAGGGGAAGCCATTTTGGACCTAGTCCTTAGTGGAAACACCAGATCTGGTGCAAGAGATAAGGAAGTTGGAGCCACTTGGCAATAGTGATCATAACATAACCGCGTTTGATTTAATCAATGGAGGAGAGATGGTAAGAAAATCAACAGTACTACCTTTTAACTTTCGAAAGCGAGACTATGATAAAATGAAGGAAATAGTTAAGAAAAAACTAAAAGAAGCAGTTGCAAAGGTTAAAGACTTACATCAAGCTTGGGTAGTGTTTAAAAAATACTATCTTGGAAGCCCAGACCAACTGTATTCCAAGCTTTAAGAACAGTGGAAGTCCGTCCAAAAAACTGCCAACGTGGTTTAAAGGTAAGGTCAGGGAGGCTGTTCCCACAAAAGCATTGTTCAGGAAATGAAAAAAAAGAGCAAAATGATGAAAACTGGAAACATCACAAGCATTGGCAAGTTAGATGCAAGGCATTGATAAGACAGACAAAGAATTTGAGAAGAAGATTGCTGTGGAAGCAAAAACGCAAAATAAAGACTTTTTCAAGTATATTCGTAGCAAAATATCTGTGAGTGAGTCAGTTGGACCATTAGATGATAGAGGGGTAAAAGGGGCACTAAGAGGGGACAAGGTCATAGTGGAGACACTGAATGAATTCTTTGCATTACTGAGAAAGATGTAGGGATGTTAACCATGACTGAAGTGGTATTTAGAGGTGATACTGTGGAAGAATTGAAAGAAATATCGATACACCGGGAAGATGTATTACAACTATTTCATAAACTGAAGTGTAGCAAATCACCTGGACTGGATGGTATACATCCAAGGGTGTTTAAAGAACTGAAATTAGATTGCAGACCTGCTATTTGTAATTTGTGAACTATCATTAAAATCATCTGTAATACCTGAAGATTGGAGGATGGCCAATGTAATGCCAAGTTTTAAAAAGGGTTCCAGGGGTGATCTGGGAAACTACAGGCTAGTGAGCCTGACGTCAGTACCAGGAAAAATGGTAGAAACCATAATAAAAAACAAAATTACTGAACATGTGGATAGTCATGGCTTAAGGGAGACAGCCATAAGAACATAAGATATGCCATACTGGGTCAGACCAAGGTCCATCAAGCCCAGTATCCTGTTTCCAACAGTAGCCAATCTAGGTCATAAATACCTAGCAGGTTCCACAATGCTTGTATTGGGTCAAGCAGTGATATCCTGGGTCCCTTTTAATAATGGTTTATGGACCTTTCCTCCAGGAACTTGTCTAAACCTTTTTTAAACCCAGCTACACTAACAGCTTTTATTACATCCTCCGGTAACAAATTCCAGAGTTTGATTACACGTTGCGTGAAAAGCGTAGTTACTCACCTGTAACACGTATTCTCAAAGGACAGCAGGAATCAGTCCTCACCTATGGATGACGTCGGCTTTAGACGAGGAAGATCGTGTCTTACTAATCTGTTATGTTTTTTTGAAGGTGTGAATAAACAGATAGACAAAGGAATACTGGGCATCCAAATGGCAGATGAAAATTAATGTGGACAAGTGCAAAGTTATGCACCTAGGAAACAACAAGCCAAACTATGGTTATACAATGCAAGATTTCACATGAGGAACTGCCACCCAGGAAAAAGATTTAGGCATCATCATGGATAAATTGATAAAAACCCTCTGCCCAGTATGCAGTGGTGGCCAAGAGAGCAAATAGAATGCTAGGTATCATAAGGATATTATAATGCCTCTTTAACGTTCCATGGTGCGACCGCACCTTGAATATTGTGTACAATTCTGGTCACCGTATCTTAAAAAGGATACAGCATTATTAGAAAAGGTACAGAGAAGAGCCACCAAAATGGTAACGGGGATGAAAGGATACCCCAATGAAGAGAGGCTAAAAAGGTTAGGGCTCTTCAACCTGGAAAAGAGATGGTTGAGGGGAAATACGATAGAGGTCTATAAATTAATGAATGGAGTGGAACGAGTAAACGTAGATCGATTGTTTACAGCATCAGAATATATAAAGACTAGGGGACATGCAATGAAGCTACAGGCTAAACTATTTAAGACTAATAAGAGAAAATATTTTTTCACTCAACGTGTAATCAAACTCTGGAAGCAAGTTTTTTTTTTGGGGGGGGGGGGATCCACAGGTGAATAGAAGATTGTAATTGGATGATGGTCCTAGTGTGGAGATGAGGATTCTGTTGGATAAAACTTCAGACATTCTGTTCACAGAAAATAGTCAATCTGGCTATAGAAGTTATACCTGGATGAGTAACAAGTATAGTCCCTACTAAAAGGATTTGGGATTTTCCTGCTTGTGATATAAGGGTACCTGTTTCCTGGATAACCTTCTTTCAGGACTGGCTTGCTTTCTCTACTTTCCCCAGGTTTACAGCTTGGCACAAGGAACAGTCCATGGGAGTGTCCTCCTCAATCAGCTTCACCTCGGGCTCTCCCAGCTGCATAGGCTCTGTCTCCCCATCCTGCTCAGCATGCTTAGCTAACAGCCTCCCGGGGGATCTTGGAGTCTCTCTTGTTCCTGGCTTAAAACTCTCCTGCAAACTCTCCTGCAGCTGTGCTACATGCCAAATAGCACTCTCTCCAGCTGGAAGCTTCGTTCCTCTGCTCTGCTCAGCTCAGCCTGGCTTCCTGCTTCTACTCTCCTCCTTTCTACTAAGTCATACTCTGCTCTGGGTTTATACTTCCAGGGCTCTAACTCCAACCCAACCCTACTCAGGTGACAGCAATCAGCCTGACTCCGGGCACCTGAGTGCTTGAAGCATTCACTGCCTAAAGGGTTCTGAGCCTTGTATCCTCTCCCTTTCATTCCACTAGGGGGAGCATGAAATGTGGTCCACGTGGAAGTTTTCTGATTCCTGGAGGTGTTTATGGCTTTCCTACCCTGACTCGGTAAAAGGGGGCCCTTTACTAGGGTGAATTCCCTGTCTCTTTGTCCTCCCCCGGACTCTGGATAGGCCTCCTTGCCGCAATACCCACTCTGGACGATTTTCAACACCCAGGAGTTGGTTGTTATGATGGGCCACCTGTGGACGAAGTGAACCAATCGTCCCCTCACCTGCTGAGATACTGCACTAGGTAACAGAAGATGGACCATGCACTCCTTAGGAAAGGGTCAAAAAACCCCTCCAGGATGTGGAGCAGGCTGAGGCTTCTGGTGGAGTGGCTGGTGCTGCACTTGGCCCTTTTGCTGGGCTGGCTGAGAGCCTTGTTAGGCCTGGCATGGAGGGTAATCAGAGTTATACCTGCACTTTCATGGATAGAATGCCTTCTTCCCAGCGGACGTCTTGGCAGGGTCTGCAGTTTTCCTGGAGAGGCAGTTCATTGTCAGTTCTTTTTCTATCTCCTCTGCCTTGTCCTCCATAGGCTTGCCAAACAAAATTTTCACCCTGAAAGGGGACATCAGCAAGCTTGTCCTACACCCACTGCTCAAGGTCAGACTGCAGCCATGCCAGGCTGCGGGCCCCAATACCAACTACGGCTACCCTACTGACAGATTCAAAAGCATCATAGGATACTCTGCTCATGTACTTTGAGCAGTGCTTCCCTTTATTCACTAGGCTATGTAACATTTCCACGTGTTCCAGGGCAGGGCAGATAATTTGCTGATGTTCCCCATGATAGGTAGCCATGTAGAGCTGCTAAGAGAGGATGAGGGTCACTGGCATCAATCCCTTGTAGCATCGACATCCTACCTCATCTCAGGTACGGGCCCTCTCTGCCTGGTGGGATGGAAGAATGAGAGCTTCTGATCCGCCTCATAGCCAATTCTACCACCATTGAATTGTGGTGTAGCTGAGGTTTCTCAAATCCTGGCCTCTTTTGGACTCGATACAAAGAGACCAACCTTCAGCTGATAGGAGACACCATCAAAGGGTTCTCCCACATATGGAAGAGCAGGTGCTGGAGGATGTGGTGCACGGTATTGTAATCGCTTCCTTCGGTTGCAATGGGTATTGTAAAATCTCCAGCTCTTCAGCCCTCAGTTCCTCTTTAGCTTCAAGGGTGAAGAGTTGCCTTCTAACAGGGACTTGTGTCGTTCATAGGGTGGTGAAAGATCAGAGGGAATGTCCTGATGCCGATCCAAGACTGACTCAGAGTCAGTTAAGAAATCAAAGTACGAACATGCCTCCTCTCAATGCCCTCAGCACTTGGGAGGGGAAGATAGTGCTCAGGGTGCCCAATGACGATGCTTCAAGCCCTCGGAACCAGAAGAACTAGTGGAGTAGATTGCCACCAGCACCGAGTCAGATTGCCTACCTGAGTCCCCCTCCTAGGCCAGGGAGAGCATGGGTTTCTAAAAAGGGCTGCACCAACATAGGCACTAGGCTCTTCTCCAGGGCCTGAATGTGCTCAGCCAAGAGCACAGTCTCAGGTGGAGCTGGAGCAGCTGTGCGGCATCTAATTCCAGTGCCTTCGTCAGGGACTCCATGATGGTTACTGCATCAGAAGACCACCGATGGCCTTCTGGGGCTTTGGTTGATAGCGCCTCCCACCAGGGAAGCTTGGGAGGCTGCTCCCAGCTCTCGAGGTCACCTCAAGGGGGGCTCTAATGCTGGTGTCTCTAGGGTTTGCCCCCGGCTCTTGAAATTGGCTCTCCACGGGCATAAGACTGATCCTTCTGGGAGTCTGTCAACTCAAAAGATAGCCTCCTGTCCATGGCACTGCAGCCCCTCGGCTCCAAATGAGCACAAGCGCTGCACAATGCCGAAGCCTCAGCAGAGTCCCTCGAGGGCATTGATGCAGATGTCGATACCGGCACCAGCACCAGCACCGAGAATGCAGACTCTAACAACCCGAAAAGAGACTCACACCATTTCTCACGGTTCTTAATGATCTTTTTTGTCATCTGCAAACACAGTGTACAAGATGAAGGCTCATGGTCGAGCCTGAGGCATTGAATACACCAGTTATGGCGGTTCGTCACTGAAATGGTGCGGCCGCACCGGGTGCATTTCTTGAAGCCACTGGCTGGCTTAGACATGTAGGGGAAGACTGTTTCCACCAAATCAAAGTTCGCCAATGTCTCAGGAATTGCTGTGACAAACCCCACATGGCAAAAATTAAAGGAAAGAAAAGAACCGTCCGATGAAGGGAAGGAAAGGCAAGACCAAAAAACAATACTGATGACGTTGAGAAAAAGAAAAACAAAGGGCAGATAAGTATGCTTTTTTGATGCCAGATGAACATCTGATGGGCTCCGTGGAAAAGAGAAGACTTGGGGTTGGGAAGGCAGGCGCACATTCGCAATGGAGCTCCCAAAAGCTTCTTATGGAAGCTGAGGAGCGTTCCCCACGTGGGCTCCATTAGTGATGTCACTCATATGTGAGGACTTCAACCCTGCTTGTACTGGAGAATGAATTAAGCTGCAACAGTATTTGGGCCTGTAAGGATCTGTATGGCATCCTTTTGGGAAGTACTGATGTGGGGGAAGCTATTGTTTGAACATGAGCTTAAGGGAGTGTGCTCTGTGTTAGGGGGAAGGGGTATGTGGTAGTTATGGCACTTGAATTGGAGAACACATCCCTCCTACTTCTAACATATCCAATACACCGATTACAATAAAAGAGGAAGTCCAATATCTTGGAGTGATTCTAGACAAGCAGCTTACCCTCCAATCACATAACAAGATATCCAAAACAGCCTTCTTCAAACTCGCAATGCTCCGGAGACTAAAACCCCTCCTCAATAAGGAACATTTCCGCACAGTATGCCAGGCCATCATTACACCTGTGCTGAACTACTGTAACATCCTATTCCAAGGCCCACCTAAACAAACCACCCGTCCACTACAAATAGTCCAGAACACCGCTGCCCGTATTATTGCTAGTGCTTCAATACAAGACCACATAACTCCAATACTACATGATCTGCACTGGCTACCAATCTCCTCACGGGCAAAATATAAATCAGCACTCACCATCTTCAAAATTAAAAACAATATGTCAGCAGGAATACTACAGAAACTCATCGGAACCAAAGCAAGCAAAAGACCAGACAGAAACGGCACCAAAAATAACATACTAACATCCACTCTATTCACAAGAACCAACAATCCACATCCATGCGAGCCTTCTCTCTTGCTGCACCCGCTGTTTGGAATGCCCTCCCAGATATTCTAAGATCAACAACTGATATAAAAGAATTCAGAAAGCTCCTCAAAACCAACCTATTCATTGAACAATTCAACGAAGACCACCAAGCACCAAATCACACCAATCACCCTACAAGCCGATTTACACAAGCCATGAACACTATAAGGACGTCACATGAACCAGCTACCAGCCTTCTCCAACCTATAAATGACCCTTGCATCCCCCCTGCTACTTGTATATAACCCCTGTACATAGTTCACAATGCATATAGCCCCTGTTCATAGTTTATCACTGGTGTCTCTTGATCTGTCAGCAGCCTTTGACCTCATCGACCATCACACCCTTCTGTCACGGATGTCAGAAATGGGCCTTCGAGGCACTGTCTGGCACTGGTTTTGCTCTTTCCTTTCCACCCGTTCCTTTTCCATTCACGTCAACGGGCAGTCCTCCACTGTTCTTCCCCTCACCTGTGGCGTCCCCCAGGGTTCAGTTCTTTCCCCCTTGTTATTTAACATCTTCCTTGCTCCACTACCACTAATTATACAGCAATGTCCCGTATCAGCATACATCTATGCGGACGATATTGTTCTCCTTTTTCATACATCACCACTATCCCCTGACATCTCCCAACTTAACCTTTGCCTTACTCACATTGCTTCTTGGTTGTCGGAAAATTTTCTCCACCTTAATCCTGCCAAGTCCTCTGCAATGTGGGTGTCCTTGAGTGGTACATGCCCTACCTTGGTTCCCTCCATTGGCTCGGTTGCTATCCCCTTAACGTCCTCCTTCCGGTACTTGGGTGTTCTTTTGGATCCATCCCTTTCCTTTCAGGAACATATCACGTCACGCTCTCGCCGCTCTTTTGCCGCCCTACGACAAATTCGAGCCGTTCGTTCTGTGCTACCCCCTAGCTCACTGGTTACCCTTGTCCTTGCATTGGTTGTCAGTAGGCTGGACTATTGCAACGTCTTCCTGGCTAACCTCCCCAAGTATCAGCTCCAAAGACTACAACGGATTCAAAATACAGCAGCACGCCTGGTTACTTTCTCTAGTCGGTTCGATCACATTACTCCCATTCTCATCCAGTTACATTGGTTGCCTCTTCGCTTTCGCTTTCACTACAAATTTCTGATTCTGATTCATCGCGCCATTCATACCGGAAATCCTCTTTACTTAGCCGACTGCATCTCTCTACATTCCCCTCACCGCCAACTCCGCTTAATCCATGCCAACCGCTTATCACTTCCCTCACCGTCCCAAGCCCACTTAGAACAGACTCGCCATTCTGCCTTTTTCTTTTTTGGACCCCTCCTCTGGAACATGCTACCAACTCCCCTTCGGCTAGAACCCTCCTATCCTCAGTTTAAGTCATTGCTCAAGACCCATCTATTTCAGAAAGCATATGATCTTCCCCCCTGAAGCCCCCTCCTGGTTACCCTGTTTTGTCTTTGTCCTTGTAGGTTGTCACTTGTTTGTCCCTTGCTCGTTTGTTTATGTTGCCTGGCTAGGCTATGGCTGTCTATGATTTGGTTGTAGTGTGGTGTTTCTATTCTGTCCTTGCCTCCTTCTTTCCTATTTATTATTGGCGTTCCTTTTCTGGTTTGTAGTGTTGAATCCATCCATTTTATTGTACACCGCTTAATGTTTTTACAATAGCGGTTTATCAAATACGAATAAAGATAAAGATATAGCTCACCAGTTAATCACACTGCTCACCCACAGCACACAAGTCAATGTATCCACTGCATGTATTCACCCTCCCACTCTTGATTGTTTGATGTGCTAACCGCTTTGATTTAAAGATAAAACGGTATATTAAATCCTTTTTAAATAAAAATAAAAATAAATAAAATAAAACTCATTAAATAAATTTTATTTTCAAAAAGGAAAGATATGTATAATTGGGGCAAGGCCCATGGGAACATGATGTACGTCTTCACTAGCAGCACATCATGTGACCCCGTCTCTGCAGCAAGACTTAAAAAAGCAAAGAGATGCTTTCCCCTACTTAACCGTTCATGTCTACAAGGTTATATTTACCAGAAGACAAAACTGAAAAGCAAATAAAAACATAAGTCTCAGGAACTAGTTCCTGTTGACCTCATTCATAGTAGACCAAGAAACAGAATTTAAGAAATAGGGCAGCAGATGGCAACCCAATTCACCAGTACTTCTCTCCACCATAACATCCTATGGTACCTTCATTTGGGCTCTCCAAACTTTAATTCCTATTTAATTATAAACTATACACATATGTAAATAAAAATTATGTCCCTCATCTCCTTTTCTTAAGGGTGGGCCCGGGCTGTGATTTGTAGTTTTCTGCTGATATAGGATATGACAGATTTAACATGGGAGTTGTGATATAATGTTTTGTAGGGTGAGTTGGGATTATAGTAACATATAGAAACATAGTATAGTCGGCAGATAAAGACCAGAATGGTCCACCTAGTCTGCCCATCAAGGCGGCAAGAGTAGGTGCACCTGCCGCTCCGTGCAAGTCACCCCTCCCCATGCCTTTGTTTAGGGGTGTAACCTCCGCTCCATGTAGGTCACCCCTATTTGCTGAGATTAGGAATATTATATAAAAACGTAGAAACATGACAACATAAGACCATATGGCCTATCTAGTCTGCCCTTCCATATCAACCACTACAACAGTCTCCTTTTTTCCTTTAGAGATCCTCTGTGTTTGTTCCATGCTTCTTTGGATTCAGATATTGTCCTCATCTCTACCACCTCCACTGGGAGACACTTCCATGGATCCACCACTCTTCCCATAAAGCACAGTTACTTACCTGTAACAGGTGATCTCTGGGAACAGCAGCAATTAGTCCTCACTTATGGGTACGTCGGAACCGACGGAGCCTGCGCGGGAAAGCTCCCCAGCTTCCCAGAAAGGAAGCTTTTGGGGCCTCCCACTGCACATGCGCGCTGCCTTCCCGCCTTCCTGACCAGCTCTCCTCAGTTCGAGTTTATAGCTGAGACAATAGAGAGAGGAAAGGAAGATAGATAGAAGATACAACTCCTAGGGGAGGTGGGTGGGTTGTGAGGACTAATTCCTGCTGTTCCCAGAGATCACCTGTTACAGGTAAGTAACTGTGCTATCTCCAGGAACAAGCAGGAATAAGTCCTCACTTATGGGGACTCCCTAGCTAAGATGCCTGGGAGATCCCCTCCCAAGGGTTCACCATCTTCGTATGGATCTCAGGCATCCATCCAGGGAAGGTGGGCAGGAGTTGTTCAAGTATGGAACAGGTGTTTGAGGACAGCCTGACCAAACAAGGCATCCCGGCGGGAGTCCTTGTCCAAACAGTAATGGGCTGTGAAGGTATGAACCGAGGCCCAGGTGGCTGCTCGACAGATCTGATCTATGGATACAGAGTGAAGATGAGCCATAGAAGTGGCCATGGCTCTCACATTGTGAGCTGTGACATGGCCTTCCAGAGAAATGTTTTTACTCTGGTAAGCAAAGGAAATACACTGAGCAATCCAATTGGAAAGTGTACGTTTGGAGACTGGAAGTCCCAAATGAGAAGGATCAAAAGCCACAAAAAGTTGGGAAGACTTTCGATGTGGTTGAGTCCTGTGGAGGTAAAAGGCGAGAGCTCTTTTACAGTCTAGAGTATGAAGGTTCCTCTCTGCACTGGATGCATGAGGAGCCGGGAAAAAGACAGGTAGATATACCTCTTGATTAAGATGAAAAGGCGAGACCACTTTGGGCATAAAGTGGGGATTCGTCCTAAGGACCACCTTATCATGATGAAACCTAGTATAAGGTGGATGAGCCACTAAGGCCTGTAGTTCACTGATGCGACGAGCCGAAGTGACTGCAATAAGGAAAAGGACCTTCCAGGAAAGAAATTTCAAGGAGGTAGAGACCAACGGTTCAAAGGGTGGCTTCATCAGCTGACCCAGAACCAGGTTTAAGTCCCATGCTACCAGAGGAGGTCAAATGGGAGGTTTGGTTAGAGTCAGGCCTCTCATGAATCTTGCAATAAGAGGATGAGAGGAGACAGGTCGTCCATTTATAGGTTTTAAGGATGCTGCAATAGCACTCAAATGGACTCTTACTGAATTCGTCTTAAAGCCTGCATTAGAAAGATGCAGGAGATAGTCTAGTAGAGAATTCAAAGGAAGTGCTAGAGGGTCAAGACCCTGCTGAGCACACCAAATGGAAAAGCGTTTCCATTTGAAAGCATAGGAACGCCTCGTGGAAGGTTTCCTAGAGGCATGCAGGATATCTTGCACAGGTTGAGAAAGATTGAAGTCATGAAGGCTTAGGCCTTCAGTAACCAAGCTCTGAGGTGTAGGGACTTGGGGTTCGGGTGCCACAAAGTCCCCTCCTCCTGAGACAGAAGGTCTGGAGCAGCTCCCAGGTCCAGGGAGGGTCCCTGGGAGAGATGCAGAAGTAGAGGGAACCACACTTGGCGTGGCCAGCGTGGAGCTATGAGGATCATCGACCCGTGATCCCTCTGGAGTTTGAACAGAGTCTTGGGAATCAAAGGAATGGGTGGAAAGGCATATAGGAATTCCTGACCCCAATGCAGGAGAAAGGCGTCGTTGGCCTGAGCTCCCTGACACGGAGTCCTGGAACAGAACCGGGGAAGTTTGGCATTCCACGGACTTGCAAAGAGGTCTATGTCCGGGGTCCCCCATTCCTGAAAGATTCTGCGTATCTGGTCCCTGTGTAGGGACCATTCGTGTGGAAGCAGAACTCGACTGAGTCTGTCTGCCCGAGAGTTTTGAACTCCTGGAAGATACACTGCTAGAAGATGAATTTGATGCTCTCTGGCGAAGGCCCATAATCTGAGAGCTTCGTTGCAAAGCGACAGAGAGCCCGTCCTGCCTTGTTTGTTTATATAGAACATGGCCACCTGATTGTCTGTATGAACTAGGACAGTCAGGTTGACAAGGAGGGAATAGAAGACTTTGAGGTCAAAGTATATTGCTCGCAGTTCCAGGAGGTTGATATGAAGGGTGGTCTCCTGAGGAGACCAAGAGCCCTGAGTGGAGAGGTCTTGGAGATGGGCTCCCCACCCTGTTTGGGAGGCATCTGTTGTGAGGGTTGCTTGGGGCAACAACGGTTGGAAGGGGGCCCCCAACAACAGATTCTTGGTGGATACCCACCATTGGAGGGACCAAAACTGACGTTTTGAGGGTAGTATTTGGTCGGAGAGCGCTCCTGATGCTTGAGTCCACTGGGTGGCCAAGGTCCATTGAGCTGCTCTCATATGAAGACGAACGTAGGGCACCACGTGCACCGTGGAGGCCATGAGGCCCAGAAGTCGCAGCATTTCCCGGGCTGTCATGTGACTGCTGGACTGAGCTTGGGAGGCCAAGCACAGCAGACGTTGGGTCCTGACCTGAGGTAGGTAGGCCCTTGCAGTGGTGGTGTCCAACCGGGCCCCTATGAATTCCAGAGACTGAGTAGGGATGAGTTGAGACTTGGGAAGGTTTACTACCAGTCCCAGATACTGCAGAATGCGCCTTGTGCGGTCCAGGGAAATCTGGGCCTCTGACTGAGATGGAGCTCGGATGAGCCAGTCGTCCAGATATGGGAATACAAAAATTCCCAGGCCTCTTAAAAATGCGGCTACGACTGCCATGCATTTGGTGAACACTCTTGGAGCAGAGGCTAGACCGAAGGGAAGTACTCTGTACTGGAAATGTTTTTCCTGAAACAGAAATCGAAGATATTTTCTGTGGGATGGGTGGATGAGTATATGTGTGTACGCATCCTTGAGATCTAGAGAACAAAGCCAATCCTGACTCTGAAGGTATGGAAGGAGAATGCCCAGAGAAAGCATTTTGAATTTCTCCTTGTAAAGAAATTTGTTCAATTCTCTCAGATCTAGAATTGGTCTGAAACCCCCTGTCTTCTTTGGTATTAGAAATTAAGGGGAGTAGAGCCCTGTCCCTTGTTGAAGAAGAGGAACCTCTTCTATTGCCCCTTGGGCAAGGAGGGAAGAGACTTCCTGACCCAACAGGGCCAGGAGAGATGGGGGAGAATTGAACTGCCTCACCATGGTATGAGGAGGAAGGCTGGAAAAATGAAGTTTGTAACCCTCTCTGATGATAGAGAGGGTCCATTGCTCTGATGTAATTTGCCCCCATCTGGGAGCAAAGTGAGCTAACCTTCCGGGAGTGGTGAGGGGCTCTGGTTGTTCTAGAGCCAGAAAGGTTAAGTTCTCTAGGGGCAAGTCAAAACCCCTGAGGGGGTTGAGCCTGCTGGGGTGTAGCAGACGCCGCAGGCTTGGACCTTGCCTGTTTAGGTTGCTGACGCTTAGCAGCAAAGCGAGGCTGAGAAGATTGTTGGCCAGTATTTGTGGAAAATCTGGTCTTCTTGTAGTAAGGCCTCTTGAAAGACTTTTTCTTGGTAGGAGTAGAGGTAGACTTAGAAAGTCTATCTAAAGTAGCATTTTCTGCGTCCATTTGAGTGGCTTTAATTTGCCAGTCTTTACCAAATAAGTTCTCACCTGTACAGAGCAGATTCCGTAAGCCATCTAGGACCCAGGGTTCTAGGTCAGAGGCCTGGAGCCAAGCAAGTCGTCGGGCTGCAATGGCAATGCCCGGAGCTCTACCGGCACCCTCAAAGGAATCAAAGGCTGCTCTGTTGGAGAACTTAGAAACATCTAGAAGCTGTTTCACTAAAGAAATGAACTCCTCCTTTCTATCTTCAGGGATAAAGGGGGCAAAATGCTTTACCTTTAGGGCAAGTTCCCTTAGAAACATGCCCATATACAGACTGTATGAATTAATCCTGGCTATAAGCATACTAGCCTGGAAGATTTTCCTACCAAAAGAGTCTAGGGTCTTACATTCTCGCCCTGGAGGGGTAGAAGAGTGCCTTTTGGTACTCTTAATCTTTTTCAGCGCAGACTTCACCACAATGGAATGGTGAGGCAGCTGAGTTTTTTGAAAACCAGGAGAAGGAGGGACCCGGTACATGGTGTCCAACCTACGAGAATGAGGAGACAATGTTAGAGGAGCCTCCCATAAGTCCATCAAGTGTTCTTGAAGGATTTCATGGATGGGCAGGGAAACTGCCTCTTTAGGAACCTTAGGGTATCCTAAAATATCCAATTTCTTTGATCTAGGTTCTTTCTCAGAGGATGTAGTAATAGAAAGTCCTTTAGCTACTTCTATAATGAAGTCTTGAAAGGACAAATCCTCTGGTGGAGACATTCTCCTCTTTGGGGAAGAAGGCTCTTCAGGAAGAACAAGAGAGAGCTCATCAGAGTCATCAGAGGAGTCAAAATCCTCAGAGGAATCAGAGTATCCTCTATTCGCTTCCAACGCACGATACGCATACCGGTCGGTATCGACATCGGGCGTACCGGGCATGGGATCGGTATCGGGTGAAAACCCGGATCCGGCATGCACCGATCTGCGTTTGGAAGACGATGGCCTCGGTTCCGGTATGGAAGCCAGTACCGGAACCGGACCCGGAACCGCTGGATGCGGTACCGAGGGCGTCGCAGCCTTAATGAAAGCCAGGATGGCCTGCTGCATGGTCTGAACAGTATTGTCCATGGACGCCACTGCTGCCTGGATGTCGGTACCGGCATGGGCCGGTACCCCAGAGCAGTCTAACAGGTGATCGGTCGAGGCCGTGCCATCGATGTCAACCTGTAACCCCATAGATGGTGCGTTGGAAGCCAGAGCTTCCCGCCGGGGTTGTTTGGCTGGGGCATGGTCCTCAGATTCAAAATTGAGAGCCTCTCGATACTTTGAAGGAGATTTGCTCTTTGAGGACCTGCCCGAAGAAGGTTTGGTTACCTGAGATCCATCCGGAGAGGAAGACCTGGATGACTGTGATGCTGGATTATCTGAAGCAAACAGCACATGGAATTTGTTGGCCCGGTTCTGCAAACCACGTTTAGACATCTGGGAGCAGAATGGGCAGTCCGGAATGGAGTGGTCAGGCCCCAAACATTTAAGACACCAGTTATGGGTGTCTGTAACAGAAATAACAGCACTACACTTGGTACACTTCTTGAAACCAGGAGCTGGTTTCTCCATGAGGAGATTTTATGTAGGCCTGAGGCCTAACAGAAGTCACCAAGTTGTGCTAAAAAATAAAAGCTTTTTTTTTTTTTATTTAAAGAAAGAAAAGAAAAGAGAGACCGGCGGTACCGGTTTTCGTATGGGGAAGGCAGGTACGCGGTCTAAAGAAAGAAAATAAAACAAGAATTTCTTCAGCGGTGACAGGAACACGACCTGCTGGCTCCGTGGAAAAAGAGAAACTGAGGAGAGCTGGTCAGGAAGGCGGGAAGGCAGCGCGCATGTGCAGTGGGAGGCCCCAAAAGCTTCCTTTCTGGGAAGCTGGGGAGCTTTCCCGCGCAGGCTCCGTCGGTTCCGACGTACCCATAAGTGAGGACTTATTCCTGCTTGTTCCTGGAGATAGAAATATTTCCGCATATCACTCCTAAATCTATCCCCTTTCACCCTCATCCCATGTCCCCTCGTAGCAGAGCTTGCTTTCAATCGAAAGAGGCTCTCCTCCTGTGCATTTATGCCATGGAGGTATTTAATGTGTTCAATCATATCACCTCTATCCCACCTTTCCTCTAAGGTGTACATATTAAGATCCTTAAGTCTGTCCTCATATGCTTTATAATGAAGCCATCCTCTGTACTGACTCCTTTTGAAGGTACGGTCTCCAGAATTGCACAGAATACTCCAAATGAGGTCGCACCAAAGACTTATACAGAGGTACTATCACCTCCTTTCTTCTGCTGGCCATTCCTCTCCCTATGCACCCAAGCAACCTTCTAGCTTTTGCTGTCACCTTTTCTACCTGTTTAGCTACTTTAAGATCATCAGACACAATCACGACTAGGTCCCGCTCTTTAGAGGAGAAAAGTACTTCACCCCCTATACTATACCACTCCCTTGGATTGCTGCAGGCCAAATGCATGACCTTGCATTTTTTAACATTAAATCTCAGCTGTCAAATTCTAGACCACTCTTCAAGCTTAGCTAGATCCCTTCTCATGTTATCTACACCTTCCTGGGTGTCTACTCTATTGTAGATTTTGGTATCATCCGCAAAAAAGGCAAAGCTTACCCGAGAGCCCTTCCGCTATATCACTAACAAAGATGTTAAAAAGAATCGGACCAAGGATAGATCCCTGTGGCACACCATTGGTAACATCCTCCTCCTCAGAGTGAGCTCCATTTACCTGTAGCCTTTGTCGCCTCCCACTCAACCAATATATGTTGTGAGTTGTGAGGCTATATCTATTGTACTTTAATGATGAGTGTAAATTAATTTGAGCTTTGTTGAGAGGTGATAAAGAAATCGTAATTAATCAAATACATGAAATGAATAGTACATAAAGGAATTGCACTTTCAAAGCAGAACTAAATCTCACTGTCATTCTATTTCTAAAGAACAATATTTGTGCACATGCCTGTATTTATTCATTTACTGGGATTTATCACCCACCTTTATGAAGTGATTCATCCAAGGCAGCATATGATCAAATGCAAGCAAAAATATTTTAAATTAAAACAAATGTCTCATCTTAAACAAAACTTCACTTATATGTAGCATTCACAAAACACCTAATGATTTTTAATTTACTGTACAATTTATTCTCGCTGCTGAATTCCAAGGGATAGGAATTTACAAGTTAAAATCTATTACCGCTCACCAGCAAGATCACACAAGCTTTACATAATGGGCAGCTAGCGAGCAGCAGAAGTAAGAGGTAAGTTGTCTGTGCAGTGCTATGGTGTAGTAAAAGCAAGGCTGCTTCATCCACACCCCAAAACATGCCATTTCCAGGGAAGGAATACAACCTGTCGCTGTAAGTTCTCAGACTTAAGGCCTGAATTACTTGCTCCCCCCTTCCCCCAAGAGGCAGAATGGGAGAAAAGCCTTATTGAATCAGCCCTTAGACTGAAAGGGAAAAACTAAAGTAGTAGGATTAACAGCAAGGCTCAAAATACATGAAAGGAAGCCTTGCTTTTAAACCATCAGCGCAGCCGAATAAAAGTTCACCCAAGTGTATGCGTGCTTAAAGCAGTATGAATAACTGCATTTGCATGCTCTACATTCTAACGGGGAAGTTGATCCTCTTCACAAAAGGGTAAAATTAATATGACTACAAAGAAATATCTACTGCAGAATTCCACAGATGCTTCTTGAAAAGATGTTAACCATGCTGGTATTTAATAAAGTAAATGATGGTAAACATACCATAAGAAATACTTTTATAATAAAGGAACAATCTTGCATTCATTCTTGGGAGCAGAAACCCACACCCCCAAACTCTAAGCATTTATGCATCCACTCTCTTCCCCTCGGTGTACTTTTCCCTTGGCAGAAATGCAATGAGACTCCTGGTGACCCAGCAGCTCCTGGGTTTTCTTGGCAGTGTGAATGAAAGTAGATTGCCAGGCCTTTCTTCAGAGGCAATGGAGGGTTAATGAACTTGCCCAAGGTCACAAGGAGTGTCAGTGGGAATCGAACCCTGGTCTCTTGGTTCCCAAGCCAGTGCTCTAAGCACTAGGTTACTCCTCCACCCCACTCCCTTTGGCAGAACTTGCCTCATATTCTGCAGTACATAGGGTGTTCATCTTTAAATGAACAGCATCTTCTCATTAAATAGATAACTGATACAATTGCTAAGACATTTATTTATTCTATTCCAGGAAAAGTTAGAAGTGACCTTTGCTGCTTTGACAACTGGTACAGTATATAACATACAGCTATGTACGCGAGCATGCTGCCTCGATCAGTTCCACATTCCAGTGGCTGCATGTCATTGTTAAAACTGGGGCCACGGGCACAAGCAGCTGATTAAGCAGAACTAGCCTCATTCGTGATCCTTAGATCGGCACCATAATATATCATTTAAACAATCTCAAAGCTTTTGCAGTACATGCCCAGGCTGTATCACCTCTAAGAAAATCAAATGAAGCAAAGGTGGTCTTCATCAGACACTCAAGCGGGGCGACATCAACCAGTGGCACTGGAACAGAACAGCTCTCCCAGAACTCAAAATTAGGGTACACATGTACATACCTTCCTGTATGCAGCAGCCCCCTCAGTTTAAAGACCAGAATCAATTCTTGAGGAGGAAAAGCCTTACTTTAATCCTTTTATTCATCCACTCTGTTCCTCTGTTTACGGTTATATGGATGAGAGTGCCAGATCCATGATGCCTTTCAATATAAGCAACAGGATCCCACCCCACCCTTACTGGTTGACATAGTGTAGTTACTCACCTGTAACAGGTGATCTCCAGGAACAGCAGGAATTAAGTCTTCACATATGGGTATTGTTGGTACCGACGGAGCCTGCGTGGGATCGCTCCCCAACGTGCAAAAGGAAAGTTTTTGGGAGCATCCCACAACGCATGCGTGCTGCCTTCCTGCCTCACTGCCTGTCACTTCAGTTGAGTATAAAGCTGGGCCAAGGAGAGAGACAGAGAGAGAGAGATAGAGAGACAGACAACTCCTAGGGGAGGTGGTGGGTTGTGAAGACTTAATTCCTGTTGTTCCCGGAGATCACCTGTTACAGGTGAGTAACTACGCTATCTCCAGGAACAAGCAGGAATGTAATCTTATAAGAACATAAGAACATAAGATATGCCATACTGGGTCAGACCAAGGTCCATCAAGCCCAGTATTCTGTTTCCAACAGTGGCCAATCTAGGTCATACGTACCTAGCAGTTTCCCCAAGGAGACACAGGTTCCACAATGCTTGTATTGGTTCAAGCATTGATATCCTGGATCCCTTCTTAATAATGGTTTATGGACCTTTCCTCCAGGAACTTGTCCAAACCTTTTTTAAACCCAGCTACACTAACAGCCTTTACTACATCCTCCGGTAATAAATTCCAGAGTTTGATTACACGTTGAGTGAAAAAATATTTTCTTTTATTAGTCTTAAATAGTTTACCCTGTAGCTTTATTGCATGTCCCCTAGTCTTTCTATATTCTGATAAGGTAAACAATCGATCTAGTTTACCCGTTCCACTCCGTTCATTAATTTATAGACTTCTATCATATCTCCCCTCAGCTGTCTCTTTTCCAGGTTAAAGAGCCCCAACCTTTTTAGCCTTTCTTCATAGGAGTATCCTTCCATCCCCTTTACCATTTTGGTGGCTCTTCTCTGAACCTTTTCTAAAATCGCTATATCCTTTTTAAGATACGGCGACCAGAATTGCACACAATATTCAAGGTGCGGTCTCACCATGGAACTATATAGAGGCATTATAATATCTTTTGTTTTATTTTCCATTCCTTTCCTGATCATACCTAGCATTCTATTTGCTCTCTTGGCCGCTGCTGCACACTGGGCCGAGGGTTTTAACATGGTATCCACAATGACACCTAAATCTTTTTCCTGGGTGGTGGTTCCTAATTTGGAACCTTGCATCGTGTAACCATAGTTTGGGTTGTTCTTCCCTAGGTGCATAACCTTGCACTTGTCCACATTAAATTTTATCTGCCATTTTGATGCCCAGTCTTCCAATTTATCAAGATCCTCTTGCAATTTTCCACAATCCTCTTGGGTTTTAACAACTTTAAATAGTTTTGTGTCATCTGCAAATTTGATAACCTCACTCGTTATTCCACTTTCCAGGTCATTTATGAATATATCAAAAAGTAGCGGACCCAGCACAGATCCCTGGGGTACACCACTATTCACCTTTCTCCATTGGGAAAATTGGCCATTTACATATGGGGACTCCCCAGCTGAAAGATGCCAGAGGAATGACCCCAGCGAGCTGTGAACCCGTGTGAACAGGGTCATACTTCCTCCCATGGATCCCTGGCATCCTACCGGGATGGAGGGTAGGAGTTGCATTAAGTCTGAAAGAGATGCTGCAGGACAGCCTAGCCAAACGAGGCATCCCGATGGGAGTCCTTGTCTAGACAGTAGTGGGCTGTGAAGGTATGTACTGAAGCCCAAGTAGCCGCTCTACAGAAATCATCTATAGACACAGAGCGGAGATTAGCAACCGAGGCTGCCATTGCTCTGACATTATGAGCTGTAACATGGCCCTCGAGGGAAAGACCTTTACTATCATAAGTGAAGGATATGCAGTTTGCAATCCACTTAGATAGGGTTCCTTTGGAAACTGGAAGTCCCAAATGACTAGAATCAAAAGCAACAAAGAGTTGAGAAGACTTCCTATGTTGTTCAGTTCTTTGAAGGTAAAAAGCTAAAGTTATTGCAATTAGGAAAATGACCTTCCAGGAAAGGAATTTTAAAATTGTAGAGGCTAAAGGTTCAAAAGGCGGCTTCATAAGCTGCCCAAGAACCAGATTCAGGTCCCATGCCACTGGTGGCTTCTTTATGGGGGGCTTTGTCAATAGTAGACCTCTCATGAATCTTGACACAAGTGAATGAGAAGAGATTGGTTGTCCATCCTGGGGCTTGTGGAAACCGCAATAGCAGTGAGATGGACTCGCACTGAAGCCGTCTTTTGAATCTTTAGACACTACAACTTTAAAATTCCTTTCCTGGAAGGTCATTTTTCTAATTGCAATAACTTCTGCTAGACGCATTAGTGAACTGCAAGCTTTAGTGGCTGACCCTCCTTATACAAGATTCCACCATGATAAAGTAGTCCTCAGGACTCATCCACACTTTATGCCGAAGGTGGTTTCGTCTTTTCATTTAAACCAGTCGGTTTACCTTCCTGTATTCTTCCCTAGGCCTCATGCCTCCAGTGCAGAAAGGAACCTTCATACCTTAGATTGTAAAAGAGCTTTAGCTTTTTACCTTCAAAGAACTGAACATAGGAAGTCTTCTCAACTCTTTGTTGCTTTTGATTCTAGTCATTTGGGACTTCCAGTTTCCAAAGGAACCCTATCTAAGTGGATTGCAAACTGCATATCCTTCATTTATGATAGTAAAGGTATTTCCCTCAAGGGCCATGTTACAGCTCACAATGTAAGAGCAATGGCAGCCTCGGTTGCTAATCTCCACTCTGTGTCTATAGATGATATCTGCAGGGCTTCAGTACATACCTTCACAGCCCACTACTGTCTAGACAAGGACAAGATGGAGGAGATACTCCAGAAGCGACTCCATGGGCACGGAAAGGGGGTTAAGCCCCTTTTTTGAACACCATATAGAAAACCATTTCCATTTGAAAGCATAGGAACGCATTGTGGAAGGTTTTCTCGAAGCTTGAAGGATATCTTTCACTTGCTGAGAGAGGTGGATATCTAAAGGTTCTATGCCTTCAGCAGCCAGGCCCAGAGGTGCAGGGACTGAGGATTGGGATGCAGAAGCTTCCCGTTCTCCTGGGAAAGGAGATCTGGAGCATATCCCAACCCTAGAGGAGTTGCTTGAGAGAGACGTAGAAGCAGAGGGTACCACGATTGCCTTGGCCAACGTGGAGCTATGAGACTCATATAACCCCTGTCTCTCTGAAGCTTGAAAAGAGTTTTGGGAATTAAGGGAAAGGGTGGGAAGGCATAGAGGAAGTCCTGACCCCAATGGAGCTGGAAAGCATCATTTGTTAGAAAGTACTGAGCCGGAATTCTGGAACAGAACCAGGGAAGTTTGGCATTCTGTGGACTTGCAAAGAGGTCTATATCTGGTGTTTCCCAGGTTTGGAACACTCGAGCCAGTTGGTCTGACTGTAGAGACCACTCATGTGGCAGCAGTATTCGACTGAGCTTGTCTGCCCACAAGTTTTGAATGCCTGGAAGGTATAACGCTAGAAGATGAATTTGGAGCTCTCTGGCGAGGGCCCATAGTCGCAAAGCTTCGTTGCACAGTGATAGAGAGCCCGTTCCACCTTGTCTGTTTATGTAAAACATGGCAGCCTGATTGTCAGTTTGGACCAGAACTGTCTTTTGACTGAGCTGGATCTGAAATGCTATCAAAGCATTGTAAATGGCTCTTAGCTCTAAGAGGTTTATTTGAAGAGAGGCCTCTTGTGAGGTCCAGAGACCCTGAGTGGAAAGATCGTGCAAGTGGGCTCCCCAACCCAACTTGGACGCATCTGCTGTCAGGGTGATCTGGGGCAGTGGTTGCTGGAAGGGGGAACCTACCAGGAAGTTTTCGAGGGACTGCCACCACTGTAGGGACAAAATGAGCTCTCAAAGCAGTTCCCAAAGCTGAGAAGTTTACTAGAGTTCAACAACCTACTCTGCTCAAGGAAATTTCTACTAAAACACCAAAAAGAAAGTAACTTTGCTTTACAAATATACAAAAACCCTTTTAAGCGCTCCCAGTCAGAGAGCTAGCAATTTAATAAAAATAAACCCTCAAATCCTTACCGTTGTTTGACCTGTAGAGCCCCTGTTAGGAATGCCTCAACAGGGCAGGGCTCTGGAGCCTTTCATGCAGGTCTCAGCTGCTCTCAGGTAATCAGGCCCACTAACTGCTAATTAGGTGTCAGCAGTTCCCAAAGCTGAGAAGGTTTCTAGAGTTCAACATCCTACTCTACTCAAGGAAATTTCTACTAAAGCACCAAAAAGAAAGTAACTTTGCTTTAAAAATATACAAAAACCCTTTTAAGAACTCCCAGAGAGCTAGCAATTTAATAACAATAAACCCTCAAATCCTTATTGTTGTTTGCGCTGTAGAGCCCCTGTTAGGAATGCTCAAAGAAATCAAGGAAGCTAACAAAAGTTACGGCACAGTAATAATAATGGGTGATTTCAATTACCCCGGTATCGACTGGGTCAGTGTCACAGCAGGACATGCTAGGGAGATAAAGTTTCTAGATGAAATAAATGACTGCTTTTTGGAGCAGCTGGTTCATGAACTGACCAGAAGCCATTTTGGACCTAGTCCTTAGTGGAACACAAGATCTGGTGCAAGAGATAACGGTGTTGGGGCCACTTGGCAATAGTCATCATAGCATGATTGCGTTGATAGAATAAACGGAGAAGGGAGGATAAGAAAATCCACACTACTACCTTTTAACTTTCAAAAGGGAGACTATGATAAAATGAGAAAATTAGTTAAGAAAAAATTAAAAGGAGCAGTTGCAAAGGTTAAAGATTTACATCAAGCTTGGGTATTGTTTAAAAATACTATCTTGGAAGCCCAGACCAGCTGTATTCCACACTTTAAGAAAACTGGAAGGCAGTCCAAAAAACTGCCAGCATGGTTTAAAGGTGACATCAGAGGCTATTGTTGCCAAAAAAGCATCTTTCAGGAAATGGAAAAAGGAGCCAAATGATGAAAACTGGAAACAGAAGCACTGGCAAGTTAGATGCAAGGCACTGTTAAGGCAGGCAAAGAGAGAATTTGAGTAGAAGCTTGCTGTGGAAGCAAAAACACATAACAACTTTTTCAAATATATTCACAGAAAAAAACCTGCGAGAGTGTCAGTTGGGACTATTAGATGATAGAGGGGTAAAAGGGGCACTAAGACGGGACAAGACCACAGCGGAGAGTCTGAATGAATTCTTTGCTTCGGTCTTTACTGAGGAAGATGTAGGTTTGTTACCCATGACTGAAATGGTATTTAAAGTTGATGCTGCAAAAGAATTAAAATAAATTTCAATACACCGGAAAGATGTATTACAACTGTCTGATAAAACTGAAGGGTAGCAAATCACCTGGACCGGATGGTATACATCCAAGGGTGTTAAAAGAACTGAAATATGAGATTGCAGGTCTTCTATTAATAATCTGTGAACTATCATTAAAATCATCTGTAATACCTGAAGATTGGAGGATGGTCAATGTAACGCCTAGTTTTAAAAAGGATTCCAGGGGTGATCCGGGAGACTGCAGACCGGTGAGCCTGGCATCGGTACTGGGAAAGATGGTAGAAACCATCATAAAGGACAAAATTACTGAACATGTAGATAGTCGTGGCTTAATGGGAGACAGCCAACATGTTTTATGCTTAAGTACAAGGTTGTTAAAGTGTAAACCGCGCTGATGATGAATAGCGCGGTATATAAAAACTGTTAAATAAATAAATGGCTTTAGGGATGGAAGGTCTTGTCTTATTAATCTGTTATGTTTTTTTGAAGGTGTGAACAAACAGGTAGACAAAGGTGAGTCAGTTGATATAGTGTATCTAGACTTTCAGAAAATCTTTGAATAGGTCCCTCATAAAAGACTTTTGGCAAAGGTAAAAAGTCATGAGATAGGAGGCAGTGTACTATTGTGGATTAGGAACTGGTTAAAAGATAGAAAGCAGAGGGTAGTGCTAAATGGCCAATTTTCCCAATGGAGAAAGTTGAATTAGTGGAGTACCCCAGGGATCTGTGCTGGGTCCACTGCTTTTTAACATATTCATAAGTGACCTGTAAATGGGAATAATGAGTGGGGTTATCAAATTTGCAGATGAGATAAAACTATTCAAAGTTGTTAAAACCCATAAGGATTGTGGAAAATTGCAAGAGGATCTTGATAAATTGGAAAACTGGGCATCCAAATGGCAGATGAAATTTAATGTGGTCAAGTGCAAAGTTAGGCACCTAGGAAAGAACAACCCGAACTATGGTTACACGATGCAAGGTTCCACATTAGGAACCACCACCCAGGAAAAAGATTTAGGTGTCATCGTGGATAACATGTTAAAACCGTTCCGCCCAGTGTGCAGCAGCGGCCAAGAGAGCAAATAGAATGCTAGGAATCATAAGGAAAGGCATGGAAAATAAAACAAAGGATATTATAATGCCTCTGTATCATTCCATGGTGTGACGGCACCTTCAATACTGTGTGCGATTCTGGTCACCGAATCTTAAAAAGGATATAGTGTTATTAGAAAAGGTACAGAGAAGAGCCACCAAAATGTTAAAGGGGATGGAAAGATATCCCTACGAAGAGAGGCTAAAAACGTTAGGGCTCTTCAACCTGGAAAAGAGACAGCTGAGGGGAGATATGATAGAGGTCTATAAATTAATGAATGGAGTGGAACAGGTAAACATAGATCGATTGTTTACGCTATTAAAATATAGAAAGTCTAGGTGGCATGCAATGAAGCTACAGAGTAACCTATTTAAGTCTAAGAGAACATTTTTTCACTCAACGTATAATCAAACTCTGGAATTTGCTACCAGAGGATGTAGTTAAAAGCTATTAGTGTTGCAGGGTTTAAAAAAGGATTGGACAAGTTCCTGGAGGAAAGGTCCATAAACTGTTATTAAAGGGAACCTAGAATATCCACTGCTTGACCCAATACAAGCATTGTGGAACCTATCTCTTTTGGGGAAACTGCTAGGTACTTGTGACCTAGACTGGCCACTGTTGGAAACAGGATACTGGGCTTGATGGACCTTGGTCTGACCCAGTATGGCATATCTTATGTTCTTATGAGATGCGTCGAATTCTTGATTTTGTCTGTTAAGCGACCTGTGGCTTGTGTCCACTGCGAAGAGAGGGTCCACTGAACCGCTCGCATGTGTAGGCGGGCATAAGGGACCACATGTACCGTGGATGCCATATGCCCCAGCAGTTGAAGCATTTCCCGGGCAGTTAGTAGGGTTTTCTTTACTGCTTGGGAATCCAATTCTATTATTCGTAGACAGCACGGCTGTGGCAGGAATGCCTTTGATTGCTGTGTGTCTAAGCGAGCCCCTATGAACTCTAGGGATTGAGAAGGGGTGAGGTGAGACTTTGGGTGGTTGACTATTGGAGAATTCTCATGGTACGAGAAACAGCTCGTTCTGTTTCTGGAGCTGTTGGTGCTCTGATGAGCCAATCGTCTAAGTAGGGGAAGATGAATATCCCCAGTTGTCAGGAATGCTGCTACTACAGCCATGCATTTTGTGAAGACTCTTTCGGCAGAGGCCAGCCCGAATTGAAGGACTCTGTATTGGAAGTGGTTTCCTTGAAAGAGAAATCGAAGGTACTTCCTGTGATTTATATGGATGAGGATATGCATGTACACATCTCTTAGATCTAGAGAACATAACCAAACCTGATTCTGAAGGTATGGTAAAAGTGTTCCGAGGGAGATCTTGAACTTTTCTCGGAACAGAAATTTGTTCAATTCTCTGAAGTCCAGGATAGGTCTGTATCCCCCTGTCTTCTTTGGGATAAGAAAATAGGGGGATAGAACCCCCTTCCCCCGTTGGGATATGGGTACCTCTTCTATTGCTCCCTGAGCAAGAAGTGAAGAGACCTCCTGACACAGGATATCGGTGACAGGGCCTTGAGAATTGAATTGTTTTATGATTGTAGACGGGGGCATGCTGAGAAAGGGAAGTTTGTACCCCTGTCCTACAATGGACAGAGTCCAGTTTTCTGACGTTATTTGTTGCCATCTTTTGGCAAAATAGCATAATCTGCCTGGAATGGTCAAGGGCTTCAGAGGCAAAATGTTTAAGTTCTCTAGGTAGAAGTCAAAGCCCCTGCGGAGGCTGTACTTGCTGAGCCGGTTGAGCTCTTTGAGTTTGCGGCTTTCTTTGTTGTCTAGGTTGCTGCCCCTTCTGGGGAGCATGAACTGGACAGTGAATTGGATAGGAACAAGAGTGGTAAGATTTTTTCTTTTTGTTAAAGAAAAACTTCTTGCCTGTTTTTTTCTTTGATGGGTTGGCTGTAGACTTCAATAGTCTATTCAAGGTGGTATTGTCAGATTCAATCTGATTAGCCTTGGTCTGCCAATTCTTCCCAAATAAGTTTTCACCTGTGCAAGGAATGTTTCCTAACTTCTCTTGCACCCACTCCTCTAAATCTGATGCTTGGAGCCAGGCAATGCGCCGTGCTCCAATAGCAATAGCAGAGGTTCTGCTAATAGCTTCAAAGCAGTCAAAAGCTGCACGATTCACAAATTTGGAGACATTTTGAACGTGCTTGAGCAGAGTGAGGTACTGCCCCCTTTTATCTTCAGGAAGAAGAGGACTCATGCATTCCAGATCTGCTGTGATCTCCTCAAGAAACATTCCCATGTAAAGGGAATATGAGCTAATCCTAGCTGCTAGCATGGAGGATTGAAAGCATCGACGCCCAAAGGCATCGAGTGTCCTCGATTCACAGCCTGGCAGGTTGGAAGAATGTGTTTTAGCACTCTTTATTCTCCGCATGGCTGATTCCACTACCATGGAATGGTGCGGTAACTAAGTCTTCTGAAACCCTGGAGAAGGTGGGACTCGGTACATGGTATCGAGGCATCGAGAATGCAGTGACACCGTTAAGGGAGTTTCCCACATTCTGAACAAAAGATCTTGAAGGATCTGATGAATTGGCAGCATCGCTACCTCTTTGGGAGCCACAGGGTATTGAAGAATTCTTAGTTCTTCTGCCCTAGGTTCCTTCTCAGGAGTAACCGTGATTGAAAGCCCTTTAGCTATATCATGTATGAAATCCTGAAAAGACATGTCTTCTGGAGGAGACATTCTGCGCTCAGGAGAAGGAGATGGATCCTTCAAAAGAACTGCTCTTGTATCGGTAGAGTCATCGGAATTGGAAGACTCATCGGAGCTTTGCATCGATAGATGCTGGTAACGATGAATATCGGTACTGTGGCGTTTCGGTTCCAACTCCTCGATGCCGGAGAAACTCTTGAGGTTTGGCATGGGAGAAAGCCGTCCCACCTGAGTGGGTGCCACTGGAGCCAGTACCAGTGAATAGTGGTGTACCCCAGGGATCTATGCTGGGTACGCCGCTTTTTGACATATTCATAAATGACCTGGAAAGTGGAATAACGAGTGAGGTTATCAAATTTGCAGATGACACAAAACTATTAAAAGTTGTTAAAACCCAAGAGGATTGTGGAAAATTGCAAGAGGATTTTCATAAATTGGAAGACTGGGCATCAAAATGGCAGATGAAATTTAATGTGGACAAGTGCAAAGTTATGCACCTAGGGAAGAACAACCCAAACTATGGTTACACGATGCAAGGTTCCACATTAGGAACCACCACCCAGGAAAAAGATTTAGGCGTCATTGTGGAGAACATGTTAAAACCCTCGACCCAGTGTGCAGCGGCGGCCAAGAGAGCAAATAGAATGCTAGGTATGATAAGGAAAGGAATGGAAAATAAAACAAAAGATATTATAATGCCTCTATATCGTTCCATGGTGAGACCGCACCTTGAATATTGTGTGCAGTTCTGGTCGCCGTATCTTAAAAAGGATATAGCGATTTTAGAAAAGGTTCAGAGAAGAGCCAACAAAATGGTAAAGGGGATGGAAGGATACTAGTATGAAGAAAGGCTAAAAAGGTTAGGGCTCTTTAACCTGGAAAAGAGACGGCTGAGGGGAGATATGATAGAAGTCTATAAATTAATGAACGGAGTGGAATGGGTAAACGTAGATCGATTGTTTACGTTATCAGAATATAGAAAGACTAGGGGACATGCAATGAAGCTACAGGGTAAACTATTTAAGACTAATAATAAAAGAAAATATTTTTTCACTTAACGTGTAATCAAACTCTAGAATTTGTTACCGGAGGATGTAGTAAAGGCTGTTAGTGTAGCTGGGTTTAAAAAAGGTTTGGACAAGTTCCTGGAGGAAAGGTCCATAAACAATTATTAAGAATGGACCCAGGATATCAATGCTTGATCCAGTACAAGCATTGTGGAACCTGTCTCTTTTGGGGAAACTGCTAGGTACATATGACCTAGATTGGCCACTGTTGGAAACAGAATACTGGGCTTGATGGACCTTGGTCTGACCCAGTATGGCATATCTTATGTTCTTATGTGTGTAGCGGTCTTAGCAGTACCAAGGCAGCTAAGAGGGACACTAGACTGCGTTCAATAGCAAGGATTCTCTTATCCATCGCTAATGCCGATGCCTGGTTGGTACCGGTGGAAGCGGCTACGACCCCAGAACATGGCAACAGAAGTTCTGCAGAGGTAGAGGCCTCTGGAATATTCTGAGACCCCGTTTGTGCTTTGGAGACCGAAGACTCCCGCCGGGGCAATTTTGCCGGTGTACTTTCCTCGAGGGTAGTGCCAGTGGCATCTCGATGCTTTGCAGGAGATTTACCCTTCAAGGACCAGCTAGTCTTTAAAGACTTTTGTTTAGTTACCTGAGATCCATGGGAGGAAGATGAAGCCCTGGAGGATGTCGATGCAACTGACATCGTGTCAACCGTGAAAAGAGAACCGGCCTTTGCAGCTCTGTTCTGCAGGCCCCTTTTGGTCATCTTTCTACAGGAGAGACACTCCGCTGGACAATGATCAGGACCTAAACATTTAAGACACCATTCGTGGGCGTCGGTGACGGAAATAGTACCACCACAGTTTGAACATTTTTTAAAACCACTAGTTGGCTTCTCCATGTCTGGAGATTTTTTGGCCTAGTGCCCAAAATGGCGCCTAACCCCAGGAGGGGTAAGGCACCGAAGAAAAGAAGTTTTGTTTTTTGGGGGTTTTTTTAGAAGAAAATAAGAAAAGAGAACCGGCGGTACCGGTAGGCATCGAAAGAAGGCAGATGCGACCACAAAAAAACAAGAAAGAAGATAGAATTTTCTGCGGTGACAGGAGAGACGTCATGTCGGTTCCACAGAAAACGAAGAACTGAAGTGAGAGAGGCAGTGAGGCGGGAAGGCAGCACGCATGCGCTGTGGGATGCTCCCAAACGCTTTCCTTTTGGATGCTGGGGTGTGTTCCCGCGCAGGCTCCATTGGTACCGACGATACCCATATGTGAAGACTACATTCCTGCTTGTTCCTGGAGATAAAACAGTGCCACTTATTTCTCTGGGTGGATTAGCACTGACCAACTAACTACAAAGCTGTAAATACAGAGTAAGAGATGGAGTCAAAAGAGAGTGCAACATAAAATATGCAACAGTAGAATTGCTGGGCATCTCTTAGGGGGAAGAGAATACAGGTTCCTCTTCAAGTCTCACTGAGCTTGTGGTGACTCCGCTGTATAACATCTATTCTAAATCTCAGCAAGGGGACACAACAATTGAAGTATGACAGGAAACAAAAAGAAAAATACATACTGGCAGCACATTACCCAGGATAAAAAAAAGTGCCCACCTGTAGCTTACACACTAGGGCTAACTATGATGGCAGCGATAGTGCAGACACTGCATATGCTGATAACATCCCCGCCACAGATAAAGGCCATGGTGAACATGGTGAGCATGTTTATGAACCCACTGTGGCAGGAGATAAAACCAGAGAAATTAATGAAAGTTAAGAGGATTAACTACAGTTAAGTGGACTTCTGCAGATAAAGAGGAGAAAATGTATTGCTACTTTTATGTTACAATCCCTATATTGACACAAGAGAAATTGCAAAAAGCAACTGATGCAAATTTAAGATCTTTAATTTCGCAGATCAAAGTAAAGTATGTGAATCTTGAATCAACTAAGGGCATCCGTGGAAAAAGAAATGGAGAGGAGACGACCTAGGTGAGAATACTACAAGAAAGATATATACAGAAAGAGAAAAAGCAGGTGAGGGGGTGAGAAAGCTTAAGAGATCTGGAACTGCAGGAAAGTGAGATGAACAAAGGACTAAAAAGGAAGAAGAAAGTGAGAAGAAAGACCTAGAGGTGGAGGAATTCAAGATCCTAGTCCACGTGGAAAAAGATGAATATGCTGGGTTCCAGGCAAGAAAAATATTGTTGTTGTTGTTAAGTGCCGTCGAGTCGGAGTCGACTCATGGCAACCCTCTGGATAGCTATCCTAAATTGTGTTCGGTCTTCAGTCAGGCGGCTCATTGTTGACAGACTGGTACCCCACAGCTGCTGTTATTGTATCGATCCATCTCATTGCTGGCCTTCCTCTTTTGCCAAAAAATATTACCAAAGTTCAATTTAACACCTAAGGCTAAAGGTATGATAATTAAGATGAACAAGGAATGTCCTGTATAAGGAGGCCATTTATTGGCATCACCAAAATAAATTTAAAACAATCTTGTGCAGATAAAATTATTACGGCAAGAATACTACCAACTACAAAACAGGTAAAGAAGAAACAGAACAACAGTTCCTACTGGGAAAAAGTGAATCGAAGGAAAAAGAAAATCATTGCGTGAGGAAGTATAATTGATAGATGGGTATCTGAAAGGATTAGAATCAAAGTTATTAAGGAAGAACCAAGACATCAAGCTGAAACATGCTGCATTAACAGAAGACCTGAAATTTATATGTTCCAACAATAAATTGAAAGTCACAGCAGAAGCGTAAAAACTGCAAAGATATGAAGAAAACAGAAGAGATAGGTATCAAAATAAATTATTTAGAGATAACCCAAAAGAGTTCTACATGGAATTGGGAGAGACGATAATATAGTAAAAATACAAGCAGAATGGGTTCCCTGCATAAAGGAACATTTAGAAAAGAACGGGTAAACGTAGATCGATTGTTTAACTTATCAGACTAGGGGACATGCAGTGAAGCTACAGGGTAAACTATTTAAGACTAATAAAAGAAAATATTTTTTCACTCAGCGTGTAATCAAACTCTGGAATTTGTTACTGGAGGATGTAGTAAAGGCTGTTAGTGTAGCTGGGTTTAAAAAAGATTTGGACAAGTTCCTGGAGGAAAGGTCCATAAACCATTATTAAGAAGTGACCGAAGATATCAATGCTTGATCCAGTACAAGCACTGTGGAACTTGTCTCTCTTGGGGAAACTGCTAGGTACATATGACCTAGATTGGCCACTGTTGGAAACAGAATACTGGGCTTGATGGACCTTGGTCTGACCCAGTATGGCATATCTTATGTTCTTATGTTCTTAAATCAAACCTATGAACAGCCTGCAGTAACAACAAAATAACTGGAAAGCAGGTTAAAATGAGCCCCCAGAGTGGAAGAACCATGGCCCAGATGGAGTGACCAACGTTTGGCTCAAACAGTTAACATCACTCAAACACTACTATGGAAACCCTTGAACAATAGACCAAAGGAAACTATGCATTCAACTTGCTTGACAATACTACCCCAAAAGTTCAAGAGCAAGCAAAACACCCGCAATCAGGCTTTCTCCCTACATGCCTCAAACATTCGTAACTCCCTACCCCTTAATCTAAGAGCCATTGAGATATTAGGAGACTTTCAAAAAACTAAAAACCCAATTTTTCTTAGAATTTTATGGAGCCGACCCCCACTAGGAACAAACCTGACACAAATCAAGTAATAAGTACATTAAGCTCAACACTCATGAACCTCACCGCCCCATGTCTCAGGAAAGTCACAGACCATGTGTCAGAAAATCCATCTCAGACACTAACCTATAGAAATGGATACTTCACATCTCCACCTCCAGTCCCCAAATACCAATTACATCAACGCTACTATGACTCATCTGTTTCACCCAGATATACCATATTTCCCGGATTATAAATTGACACTGAGTATAAGTTGCAGGGGCCAAAAGGAGGTTAAAACAGTTAACATTTTAATGTAAGTCACCCCACCATATAAATCACAGCTCATTGCTAGCTCATATCCGTTGGAGCGGCTCCGCTGAGAGCCAGCTGAGAATCGGGGTCAACTATCGGCGACTGGCGATCCGAGGAGAGGTAGGAAGGCCACAGAGCACATCAAGGCAGCTTGCAAGTTCTCTAAGGAGCCGTGATCAGGTTGACAAGGAAAAACTTATGCGAGTTAACCCTGGAGTACTAGAACAGCAGAATCCTGGTTCTTCGATAGCTACACTCTTGCATAGCCTTGAAGAGGCAGGAGTTTGCCCCATTTCTCAATTGCTACAGCAGCCCGGTGCAGAGAGCAGCTGAAGGTGGCAGCAGAGGGGCTTGAACTTAAAATTAAAATTTTTCAGTTTTACGCAACCAGTGTCAGCCTGCTTTAGCACAGAGCACCATGGAACTGTGTACACATTGTTAACTCCTCCGGCAGTCCTGTGGCTTTAGGAGAGCCGCAACTACTGTACCAGGCCTGAGCTGCTGCACAGTGGAGTGGAGAGGTCAACCCTAGATAGGGCAGTGGCAGCCTGCCTTCCCACGAGCCTGTTGTGCAGCAGCATGGTGGTAAGGTCCCTCGTCAGTAGGAAGGGGCTTCTATATCTTCCTTTTTAGCTGGAGGGCTACAGTAAAGTTATTGTGTAAGTCGCCCCTTTATATAGGTCGCACCGGCTTGTCACAATGTAAGAAATCACAAGTTATAATCCGGGAAATACGGTAGCTGATACCTTATACACAAGTTAAGCTAAGTTAAAGTCACTTTAGTCACTTTCTGGCTCCTTTTATTTTTTATTGTCATTTATTAAATTATTGTAGGTATTTCATTCCATATAATTTACGCTTCATTCAGTACTTAATATTGTTTGCTTACACCAAATTAATTGTAAACCATCAGTGACACCTGCTAGAGAAGGAATGCACCGACAGTGAGTAGAAGCATTTATTCCACTGGCAAAGTTCTGTTTAATGCTGGTTCCACATTCGCTGAGCAAAACAAGGCATTCAAAATCCTTTATCATGGGAAGCACAACGAAGGTAACTGGACTGTACTTTAAAACCCCATTTTTTGACGTGATTATGGAAGGGGACCTTCTATCATAAGAATATAAGAACATAAGATATGCCATACTGGTTTCAGACCAAGGTCCATCAAGTCCAGTATCCTGTTTCCAACAGTGGCCAATCTAGGTCATATGTACCTAGCAGTTTCCCCAAAAGACGCAGGTTCCACAATGTTTGTATTGGGTCAAGCAGTGATATCCTGGATCCCTTTTAATAATGGTTTATGGACCTTTCCTCCAGGAACTTGTCCAAACCTTTTTTAAACCCAGCTACAGTAAGTGCGTTTACTACATCCTCCGGTAACAAATTCTAGAGTTTGATTACACGTTGAGTGAAAAAATATTTTCTCTTATTAGTCTT
Organism: Ichthyophis bannanicus; assembly: GCA_033557465.1. NCBI lineage: Eukaryota > Metazoa > Chordata > Amphibia > Gymnophiona > Ichthyophiidae > Ichthyophis > Ichthyophis bannanicus. Next base: position 947,272,744 of record CM066035.1, on the reverse strand, counting down.
AAATAGGTTACCCTGTAGCTTCATTGCATGACCCCTAGTCTTTCTATATTCTGATGACTTAAACAATCGATCTATGTTTACCCGTTCCACTCCGTTCGTTAATTTATAGACCTCTATCATATCTCCCCTCAGCCATCTCTTTTCCAGGCTGAAGAGCACTAACCTTTTTAGCCTCTCTTCATAGAGGTATCCTTCTATCCCCTTTACCATTATGGTGGCTCTTCTCTGTACCTTTTCTAATAATGCTATATCCTTTTTAAGATACGGCAACCAGAATTGCACACAATATTCAAGGTGCGGTCGCACCATGGAACGATACAGAGGCATTATAATATCCTTTGTTTTATTCTCACATTCCTTTCCTTATGATTCCTAGCATTCTATTTGCTCTCTTGGCTGCCGCTGCACACTGGGCGGAGGGTTTTCCACGATGACACCTAAATCTTTTTCCTGGGTGGTGATTCCTAATGTGGAACCTTGCATAGTGTAACCATAGTTTGGGTTGTTCTTTCCTAGGTGCATAACTTTGCACTCATCCACATTAAATTTCATCTGCCATTTAGATGCCCAGTCTTCCAATTTATCAAGATCCTCTTGCAATTTTCCACAATCCTCATGGGTTTTAACAACTTTAAATAGTTTTGTCTCATCTGCAAATTTGATAACCTCACTTGTTATTCCTTTTTCCAGGTCATTTATGAACATGTCAAAAAGCAGCGGACCCAGCACAGATCCCTGGGGTACTCCACTATTCACCTTTCTCCATTGGGAAAATTGGCCATTTAGCCCTACCCTCTGCTTTCTATCTTTTAACCAGTTCCTGATCCACAATAGTACACTGCCTCCTTATCCCATGACTTTTTAGTTGTGCCAAAAGTCTCTGATGAGGGACTTTGTCAAAGGCTTTCTGAAAGTCCAGATACACTATATCAACTGACACCTTTGTCTACCTGTTTATTCACACCTTCAAAAAAACATAACAGATTAGTAAGACAAGATCTTCCTTGTCTAAAGCCATGACTATCCACATGTTCTGTAATTTTGTTCTTTATGATGGTTTCTACCATTTTCCCGATACTGACGTCAGGCTCACCAGTCTGTTTCCCAGATCACCCCTGGAACCCTTTTTAAAAATTGGTGTTACATTGGCCATCCTCCAATCTTAAGGTATTAGAGATGATTTTAAAGATAGTTCACAGATTACTAATAGCAGGTCTGCAATCTCATATTCCAGTTCTTTCAACACCTTTGGATGTATACCATCCGGTCCAGGTGATTTGCTACTCTTCAGTTTATCAAATAGTTGTAATACATCTTCCCGGTGTATCGATATTTCTTTCAATTCTTCCACAGTATCACCTTTAAATACCACCTCAGTCATGGGTAACATCCCTACATCTTCCTCAGTAAAGGCCGAAGCAAAGAATTCATTCAATCTCTCCGCTATGGCTTTGTCCCCTCTAAGTGCCCCTTTAACCCCTTTATCATCTAATGGTCCAACTGACTCTCTCACAGACGTAGTTGAATACAAAGATTTTGGCTGTATCTAGCATACTGGTTTTTGAAAGTTGTTCAATATAATTATTTCCACCTCTAATTTTATCTTTTTCTTGGCTTTATAAAAAGTGCCCTTTTTCAATGATACTAGTGTCTGGGCTTATAATTAAAGTAGTGTACAAGAACCATCCTAAGTGAATATAGCTGATGGAATGGCAATATTCTTTTACCTTGTTGATTTAAATGATCTTATAGGATTTCCTGTTCCCCTTTAAAGTATCTCCTTTCAACCATAATTGTTAGAGAAAGAATGCGCTGACAGTGGTTTGCAAAGTTTATCTTACCAGCTAAGATTGTTTTGATGGCGGTATTTTAGTTAGTGTGATCTTATAATTATGCATCAGGTATTCAGTTTATGTTAAGGGACTCACAATGAAGCCAATTGTATTTTATTGGTAGCATTCTATTTGCAATTGCTGAAGGGAGATGTTTCTTGGATATGTAGCTACTGAAGCACTTTTATAGCAGTGCATGGACTGTTCTATACTTACATTTTCATTAATTTACAAATGCATTGTTTTTAAGTGAATTTAGTATGTATATTTCCATTAAACATAAAGGATGATGACACCTCTGCATATTTTTCAGTTTGTTAGCTAGACTCCTGAATCAGCTTCTTTGCGAAACGTGGCCATGTCAAGTGTAGCTAACAGAGTGTACCAATAGTATTATTGCATTCACTGTTATTGACTGAAAGATAAGTTTTAAAAATTTTGACTTTTTGATATATTGTGCATTTTTTCAAAAAATAAAATTAAAAAGTTATAGTAAAGGGGTTTTTATGATCTATGAGGACGAGTGCCCAGGACCCAAGTAAGGGCTCTAAATTCTGGTTGAGAGATAACACAGAGGTCTTTTACCCTTCTGTTTTATGTCATTAAGCATAGTTACTCACCTGTAACATGTGTTCTCCAGGAACAACAGGAATCAGTCTTCACATATGGCTCGCACAAAAGCATCTCCCCAGCTTTCAAAGACAATGCATGCATAATCCCCTTCGCACCCAAGGGTGCCATCTTGCCTCAGTCAAATGACATAGCTAAGACTGCCAAGGAAAAAATAAAAGAAAATACCAGAAGGGAGCAACTCCAAGGGGAGGAGGGAGGGTAGTGAGGACTGATTACTGCTGTCCCCGGAGAACACCTGTTACAGGTGAGTAGCTACACTTTCTCTAGGAACAAGCAGGAAGTCAGTCCTCACATATGGGACTCCCCAGCTACAGACTACCAAGAACCTGTAAAAAAGCCACAGTGACTTGCAACGGGTGAGCTGTGATGAGTAACAGCTGAGTCCCTACTGAGACTCTCTCAGTAGACCTAAGTGTCCAGCAGAGAGCCAGAACTCCGGTAGCCTGAACACAGAAGGGTCGGAAGGCAGGAGATGGCAACACTCCGAAGCGATTACAGAGTACGGCCTAACCGAAGGTGCTGTCCCATCAGGATTCCCTCTCCAGGCAGTAGTGAGCTGCGAAGGTATGGACCGAAGACCAGGTGACTGCCTGACAGATCTCCGTCACGGGGACGTAACACAGATTTGCAACCAAAGTAGCCTTGGCCCTCACGCGGTGTGCCGTGACCCTCTGGTTCAGTGAAATCGCTGCCTGCTCGTAGGCAAGGATAATGCAGTCTGCCGCTCAAGAGGACAGAGTTTGTTTAGTCAAAGGGAGCCTCAGATGGCTGGGGTCATAGAATACGAAAAGCTGACATGCTTTGTGGTGGCCCCGAATCCATTGCAGATAGGAGGACGAGGTCCTTTTATAATCCAGATTATGGAGAACATTCTCCGCCCTACTGGCATGAGGCCTTGAATAGAATGTGGGGAACACCACCTCCAGGTTGAGGTGGAATGGAGACACCACCTTCGGCAGAAACATGGGGTGTGTGCGGAACACCACCATGTTCTTGTAGAACCTCATGTAGAGGGGCACTGCCATCAGAGCCTGGAGCTTGCTGTCTCTGCAAGCTGATGTGAGTGCTACAAGGAGAGGTACCGCAGGTGGCAGGTAGCCAGAGGCTCAAAAGGAGGCTTAGTGAGCTTCAAGAGCACCACATTGAGATCCCACTCCACCGATGGAGCGTGGACGGTGTTTTGGATAACATGAGGCTCAAAAGGAATCAAGACACAAGGGGCTGAATTGAGAGGGACTTTCCTTCAACAGGATGGTGATGCGCTGCAAAGGTGCTCATGTGTACTCTGACCGAATTGGACTTTAGTCCCACCTGAGACAGGTGGAGCAGGTACTGGAATACCACATGTAACAAGCAGGTGAATGAGATTGCCTGTCTTTCTGCATACCAGATCGAGAATCGGCGCCACTTGAAGGCGTACACCCTTCTTGTGGAGACCTTACGAGAGGCCAGAAGAACCTCCTCCACATCCCAGGGAGGTTTAAGAGAGCTAATGCTACCCTTTCAGCAGCCAAGCCGTGAGTGACAGGGACCCCAGGAGAGAGCCTTGCTGCTGTGAAAGTAGCCCTGGGGCTTGTCCCAGGGAAATCGGCAATGCTGCCAATAGGGAGAGGAACAGTGGGAACCAGGGCTGCCTGTGCAACCGAGGAGCTATCAGCATTAGTGATGCTCTGTTGCGCTGGACCTTGAATAGGCTCTTGGCGACCAGCAGTGTAGGTGGGAAGGCATACAGAAGGCCCTCCGTCCATGGGATGAGGAACACATTCGGTGCCATCCAGGATGGGTGCAGATGGCAGGAGCAAAGTCAGGGCAACTGCGTGTTGTCTGGACTGGCGAACAGGTTCATCATGGGAATGCCCCAGAGACTAAACAGCCAGGAGGCTAGTACTGGTTCCAGGTACCACTTGTGTGGCTGGAGGACTATGCTCAGTTTGTCGGCCATGGCATTGTCCTGGCCTGGGTAGTAAACTGCCCTCAGGAGCATTCCCCCTGTGTGCTGCAAAGGAGCAGAGGACTACTGCCTCCTGGCAGAGGGGGTACGACCCTGGTCCCCTTTGTTTGTTCATGTAAAACATTGCAACCTGGTTGTCTGTCTGGATCAACACTGGGTGGTGCTACAGCTGGTGGCGGAAGGCTTGGAGAGTCAGGAATATCACCCGGAGCTCCAGAAGATTGATTTGCTTCCAGGATTCTCTCTGAGATCAACCACCTTGCATCTGGAGGCCCTCGCAATGTGCTCCCCAGTCCAGTAGGGAGGACCCTCTGGGGGTGGGTGCCTGGAAGGGCATCCCTGCCTGAAGGTGACAGAATCTGCCACCATCCGAGAGAGGCCACCATCTGGCGGGTCACTTGCACGCTGTCCCTGAGCCTGCCTGTGGCTTGAGTCCACTGAGAGCAGAGGCACCACTGGGCCATGTGTCCCAATAGGCAGAGTAGAAGCCGGGTAGGTAGCGTCTGGCGACGATGTACCTCTGCGGCTAACTTCCTGAGGTGTTCTGACCTCTCCTGAGGGAGGAAGGCTTTTTTTCCTGGAGGTTATCTATCTGCGCCCCTATGAACTCTAGGCACTGGGCCAGAATGAGGTGGGACATGTGTAGTTATGATGAACCCCAGGTGCTACATGGCATTTATGGTGCACCCAGTGGCGCATTCTGCCTCTGCAGCTGTGTCCCCCTTTATGAACCAGTCACCCAGATAAGGGAAGACGAAGGCCCCTTGGAGCCAGAGGTGGGCTGCGACCACTGCGAGGCACTTTGTGAAGACCCTTGGTGATGAGGCAAGACCGAAGGGAAGCACACTGCATTAGTAGTGCTGTCTCCCCACCACAAACTGGAGGAATTTTCTGTGGCTGGGGTGAATTAGGATGTTCATGTAGGCATCCTTTAGGTCTAAGGAGTATAGCCAATCTCCCCGCTGGAGGAATGGCAGCAGTGTCCCAAGGGAGAGCATCGTGAACTTCTCCCTGACCAGAAACTTGTTGAGCTCTCGCAGGTCCAGGATGACCCCCTGTCCTCTTGGGGATGAAGAAATACCTAGAGTAGAAGTCTGTGCCCCAGAGATGTTTCGGCACTGGCTCCACTGCTTTGTCTTAGATTAGGCCTGCTAGCTCAGTGAGAAGCAGGTTTTGGTGAAGGAGAGGCATGCTCTCCTGGGAAGTATGAGGGTGGCACCCACTGTAGGTGGAGGAGGTAGCCCTCCTTGACCACTTGTAGTACCCAGATATCGGTGGTGATGGCTGGCTACCTGTGGGCAAACAGGACTAGGTGCCCCCCTGTGGACTGCAGAGGACCCACTCGGGGGAGGTCGGGCCCAGGCAGTCAAAAGCTTCCCCCAGACTGGGCTGGGGTCAGTGCCTGGGACTTCAGGGCCCTTTGCTTTTGGAGACCATGTCCATGGACTTTTTGCTATTGAGGAGCCGAGAAGGCCTGGAAATGTGGGGTTCTTCTGAGGTTGCACCGATGTCTTCATGATCTAGGCTCTCCTGCGCAGACCATAGACCCTGGGTGCGCAGCCCGTCCAGGTGCATTCCCCAGCCAAGCTTGGATGTGTCTTGGGGGTAGCGGACACTTGAAATGGCAGTCCCTGAAGCATGATCCTCAGTTTCAGCCACAAGTCGAGGGACCGCACCAAGGACATGGTGAAAATGATCCAGTCGCAGAGGTGTCCCATCGCCTGTTTCCATTGCATGCTCAGGATCCACTGGGCCTGCCGCATGAAGAGATGTGCACGGGGGGGGGAGGGGGCAGAGAACCTGCAGCATCCGTTGGACCATTGTGTGGCGTAGGCACTGCACGTTGCCCGCCACCTCAACAAGCCGCTGCATGCAGTCCATCGGCAAGAATGCCCATGCTCAAGCGGTGTTGAGGAGGGCCCCGATGAATTCCAGCTGTTGCACAGGACGAAGATGAGACTTAAGGTAATCTATCATGAAATCTAGCTGCTCGAGCACCTGAATGGTGAGCTCAGCAGACTGCTGCATGCTGTCCTGCGTGGGACCTTTGATGAGCCAGTTGTCCAGATACGGGAAGACAAAGACCCCCCTGGTCCAAAGGTAGGTGGCCACAACCTCCAGGCACTTCATGAAGACCCACAGGGCTGATGCCAGCCCAAAGGGAAGTACTCTGTATTGGTAATGCTGGCCTCCCAGCATGAACTGGAGTTATTGTCTGTGATTCGGGTGGATTGTGATGTACATATATGCATCCTTTAAATCCAAGAAGCATAGCCAATCATCCTGTGTAAGGTATGGGACCAGCATCCCCAGCGAGATTGTTTTGAACTTATCGAGCACGAGGAACTTGTTTAGGTTAAGCAGGTTCAGGATGGGCAGGAACCCGCCGGTCTTCTTGGGAAGCAGGAAGTATCGGGAGTAGAAGCCTTGCCCGACCTGAGCCGGGAGCAGTGGCTCGACGGCCATATCATCCAACTTCTCCCTGAAGCAGGCTCCAATGCACAGGATCTATGGGGCACGCCCCAGAGAAGTACGTAGGCAGCAGCTTGGTAAGATATAGTCGATAACTGCTTTGGACGATCTGCAACACCCAGGTTTCTGAGGTGACGAGAGCTCACTGGTGGGCGAAGTGAATAAGCCGCCCCCCTACCTGTGGGGGCACCCCGACAGACAATGGTCATCTGACTATACTCTGGAGGAACCCATCAAAATCCCATACCTAGCTTGGGCTGGGGGGCAGATTGTGTCTTTGGGTCTTCTCCCTCCACTGTGGGTGGAGAGAGTCTGTGCCTTAGGCTGTGCCTGCAGCTAGGACTGGTAATATGTTTATGTTTATGTTTATTCAATTTGATATACCGCTCAGGCCAGAGGCATTAGAGCGGTTTACAATACTATATCATTTGAGGAAAACGGAAAAGAACGCCATTTATATGATAGGACAGAGAAGAGGACAGAGACAGTCAAACAGATAGGAGAAGAGGAACAAGGAACAGCAAGTTACCACAAAATAGCAGCACATCACTCTAGTCCACAATGTTTCTTCTGCGTGGCATCCCCGGTCTTCTAGAAGAGTCTGGAGAGGGTCGCATGCCCTTTCTCTAGCTCCTCTGCCTTCGCTTTCCGAAAAGCTTCTCACCCCAGCAAGGAACGGTCCAGGTTCGAAGATTGCAGCCATGCCATCCAGCATGTAGTGATGCCCACAGCCTCCACTCTGCCTATGGACTCAAAGGTGTTGCAAGTGCATCACACCATGAACTTTGAGCAATCTGTGCCATGAGCCACCAGGGCCCAAAAGGACTTACAATGATCCTTAGGGACAAAGGCAGCAAATTCCTTTAAGTCCAACATGACATCCTTGAGGAATATGCTCATATAGGTCTGATAGGTCAGTATTCGGGCAACCAGCATGGAACCCTGGTAGCATTTCCTCCCAAAGTAGTCTAGGGTATGAGCCTCACAGCCCAGTGGCACTGAAGACTGAGTCTTGGCACTCTTATTGCACTTCAAGACCAGCTCAACTACTATGGAATTGTGGGGCAGCTGAGGTTTCTCCAACTCTGGGGCCTTCTTGACCTAGTACAAGTAATCGAGCCTGTGGCTAATGACAGGAACCGTAAGCAGTGCCTCACACAGCTGCAGCAGCTGCCTTTATAGAACATGGTGCACGGGAACAGTCACTACCTCCTTGGGAGCAAAGAGGTACTGGAGGTGGTCCAGTTCTTTTGCGCTCTGTTCCTCCATCAATTCCAGGCAAAAAGGGATGGCCCTGGCCATATCCCACACGAAGTCCTAGGAGGACATGTCCTTCAGGGGCGAGTTGCACCACTCAGGTGGAGATGACGGGTTGGACGAGAGGTCTGGTGACCGAAGATCCAATGCTGTTGATTCCCCCTCGGTCTCTCATTCTGATTTTAAGAGGAAGTCAAAATAGTGCAGAGTCAACTCCTCCCACCGGCTCTGCAGTTTGGGAGAAGGCAGACGTCAATGGCTCTCATGTCGCCCGGCATGCAGATGGTGATATCATTGGACCCCGGATTCCAACGTATTGGAGAAGGAGATTGTTCTGGGAACCAGAGTCGATGACGATCTCCCATCCTATGTCCCCACCTCGACGGGCAGGGCATGGGTCTTCAGAATAGGTTGGAAGGAGTGCGGCGACAACGCTCTGTGCAGTGAAGCCTGCATTCCATAAGGCTTTCACCGCCACCAAGTGAGCTTTGAGTGCTGAAAGGCATTCCCTTCAGAACCACCAACTGTGAGGTGGCCGATGCTGCAGCTGCAGACAGCAGCATCGACACCTTGAGCGGGGACTTGATAGGTGCATCGGGAGACATCCAGATGTCCTCCTGGGCACTGGGAGTCAACGTCGTTACCCAGGTCAAGTCCTCCCGGCCAGCCGCTTCCAGCTATCGCTCTCCGCATTGTGTGAAGGAGAGCTGTGATGACGCTGCACCCAGAATTTCTCTCGGTGCACTCCCTTCAGTATTGACCCTGGACTTTAAAACTAGCAGCCTGCTCTGCATCAGCCTCTCCATCTCCTCCACCACACTGCAGCTCCGATCGGCGATCGGCCCCAGGAGAGCAGGACGAGGGATTCCCTGCCCGCCCCCCCCTACTCCCCCGCCGGTAGCAGAGGGACCAATCCGAGCCAACCCTGGATTTTAAAACTGGCAGTGCTCTCAGGCGTGCTTGCACCAAAGGGCCCTTTGGCATGGCTCTTAGGCGTGGATCCTTGGCGTCCTAAGCGACCCGATCCAAAAGGGCCTAAACCCAAATTAACCTCACAACTTCAAAAGTGTAAGCTTCTAATTAACCTCCAGCTGATCCTCAGTCTTTCAAGTATCGTTGTCCATTCTAATATTTTCACCCTAAATGCATTGTATCTTCCCAGTCTTATCTTAGAAACTATCTCTGAACCAATGAATAATCTCCTGCTGTTTCATCCCTGCTTCTCGGTTTACTGTTTATAACTCGTTATCCCATACTATAACCAGAGCGGAGGAGTGGCCTAGTGGCTGGGGCAAGGTACTTCAGGCCGGAAGGTCGAGGGTTCAAATCTCACTAGAGGACAGCAACCTTGGGCCGGAAAGACTGGGGTTTCTAGTCCCACAGGTGCTCCTTGTGGTCTTGGGCAAGCCACTTAACCCTCCATAGCCCATGTTCACTGTAAAATAGTTATCTCCAAGTTATAATGCCCTGTTCAATGTAATTTCAGTTTGTTCAATGTAAACCGCACTGATGCAGAATAGCGCGGTATATAAGAGAATGTAAATAAATAAATAAATAGTGATTGACAATCTCTTTGCAAGCCTAACCAACTACTGTATTTTACATAGTAACATAGTAAATGACGGCAGATAAAGACCAGTATGGTCCATCTAGTCTGCCCAGTAAGATGGCAAGAGTAGGTGCACCTGCCGCTCTGTGCAGGCCACCCCTCCTCATGTCTGTTTTAGGAGGGTAAACCCACCGCTCCGTGTGGGACACCCCTGTATGTAGGAAAATTAGATACGTTTAGTTTGATTTTATCCTGTTGCTGTAAAGGGATCCACGGTGTCTGTCCCATGCCATTTTGAATTCTGTCACTGTATTTGCTCCCACCACTTCCATCGGGAGGGCATTCCAAGCATCCACCACCCTTTCACAGTGAAAAAGTATTTCCTGACATTGCCTTTCAATTTGCTCCCTTTCAGCTTCATGTTATGCCCTCTAGTTTTACAGCTTCCCCGTCTTTGGAAGAGGTTTGTTTGTTCATTATTTCTCTTTAAGTATTTAAAGGTCTGAATCATATCTCCCCTGTCCCTCCTCTCCTCCAGAGTGTACATATTTAGGTCTTCAAGTCTCTTCTCATAAGGCTTCTGACGCAGGCTCCAAATCATTTTGGTCACCTTCCTCAGAACCTTTTCCAGTCTTTTTATATCCTTTGCAAGATATGGTCTCCAAAACAGTATTCCAAGTGAGGCCTCACCAGCGACTTATACAGTGGCATTATTACCTCCTCCTTTCTGCTGGTAATTCCTCTGTGTATGCAATCCAACATCCTCCTGGCTTTTGCCACCGCCTTGTCGCACTGTTTTGCCACCTTGAGATCCTCAGAAATGCACACCAACCTCTCGCCCCCTATCATGTACATTTCTCTTGGATTTCTGCTTCCCAAGTGCATGACACTGCACTTCTTTGCATTAAATCGACAAATCATTAGACCATTCTTTCAGCTTTTGTAATCTTTCCTCATGTTATCCACTCCCTCATGGGAGTCCACTCTGTTGCAAATTTTTGTCTCATCTGCAAAAAGACAGACTTTTCCATGCAGTCCTTCCGCAATATCACTCACAAAAACATTGAACAGTAACGGACCAGGGACCGATCCCTGGGGCACCCCGCTAATCACCCTCCTTTCATCCGAGTGAGCTCCATTTACCATCACCTGCTGTCTGTCAGTCAACCAATTTCTGATCCAGTTCACCACCTTGGGACCCATCCCCAAACTATTGAGTTTATTGATGAGCCTCCTATGAGGAAGAGTATCAAAGGCTTTGCTGAATTCCAGGTATATGACATCCATTGCATGCCCCTGATCCAGTTCTCTGGTCACCCAGTCAAAGAACTCAATCAGATTTGTTTGGCAAGATCGTCCTTTGGTAAAGCCATGTTGCCTCGGATCAAGTAACCTGTTGGTTTTGAGAAAGTCCACTATTTGCTCTTTCAGAAGCGCCTCCATTACTTTTCCTGCCACCGAGGTAAGGCTCACGGGCCTGTAGTTTGTCACTTCTTCCTTGTCACCACTTTTGTGAAGAGATACCACATCCGCCTTTCTCCAGTCCTGAGGAACTACTCCCGTTTCCAAGGATCTGTTGAAAACATCCTTTAGCGGCCCTGCAAGAACCTGAGCTCTTTCAGTATCCTGGGATGTATCCCATCCGGTCCCATGGCCTTGTCCACTTTCAGTTTTCCAAGTTGTTCTAACACATCATCTTCTGTGAATGGTGTGGTATCTACTTTATTTATTTATTTATTTATTTATTTAACAATTCTTATATACCGTGCTATTTGTTATCAGTGCGGTTTACATTCAACAAAAATATTCAAAACAGTGAAGAATGTTTGAATTTACATTATAACAGGGAATAGAACTTGGAGAACATGGGAGACTATTTACATGTTGAAATAAATCAGGGTAGATACGGAATACATGAAAAATATATACATAAGATATTGCACAATGGATAATACTTGATCTGCAAAGACGTAGGATGTTTACAGGCTGGAGAGAGAATGCTTAAGGCAAGAGTGTTATGTTGTGTAGGGGGCTCTGGTATGGGGGTGGTTTCTTGGGGGGGGGTAGATGATTGAGAAAAATGGAGCAGAAAGAGGTGGTGTTTTATTGCTTTCCGGAATTGTAAGAGGTCTCTGATCGCTCTGATTTCTGGTGGGAGGTCGTTCCAGCATTTTGGTGCGTAGTGTGCAAAGGTTCTTCTCCTGGTTCTACTTCATTCCCATTTTTATATTTGGAGTCACAGATGTTCGTTCTCCAGGATTTTCTTTAGTAAAAACAGAGCAGAAGTATTTGTTTAGTAATTTCGCTTTTTCAATGTCACTTTCCACGAGTCCATTCCCAGCACTTCTGAGTCCTGCAATTACACCTTTGATTTTCCTCCTCTCCCCAATATAGTGGAGGAGTGGCCTAGTGGTTGGGGCAAGGTACTTCAGGCCGGAAGGTCAGGGGTTCAAATCCCACTAGAGGACAGCAACCTTGAGCCGGAAGGACTGGGGTTTCTAGTCCCACAGGCGCTCCTTGTGGTCTTGGGCAAGCCACTTAACCCTCCATAGCCCATGTTCCCTGTAAAATAGTTATCTCCAAGTTATAATGCCCTGTTCAATGTAATTTCAGTTTGTTCAATGTAAACCGCACTGATGCAGAATAGCGCGGTATATAAGAGAATGTAAATAAATAAATAAATAAAATAAAATAAAATATATCTGAAGAAAGTTTTGTCGCCACACTTCACATCTTTAGCCATCTTTTCTTCTGCCTTTGATTTTGCCTTCCTTATTTCTCTTTTTATTTATTTATTTATTTATTAAACATTTCTTCTATACCGCGCTATTTTAGATCAGTGCGGTTTACATTCAACATCAACTATACAACGCAGGCACTCTGAGTTGTATTTACAATGAACGGGGAGATCAACTTGGAAATAACTGGGGAAACTATCTACATTGTATTTACACTGGTACCTACTTTCAGGCAGGGTCTATCTACATCTTATTTACATTGGGTGTCTAAATTCTGTTTCAGGGAGTACTGTTGGGAGACAGAGCTGATTATCCTTTTTTTTTTTTTTCGTCTTTTAGTTTGATCCTGTATTCCTTTCTGTGTTCCTCTGTTTGCAAGTTTTTGAATTTTGTGAAAGCTGTGTTTTTTGTCTTTGAGCAGCCACTTCCTTGAAGAACCAAATAGGTTTCCTTCTCCTCTTGTTTTTATTTACTTTCCTTACATATTTATCTGTTGCCCCTTTTATTGCCACCTTTAGTTTAGCACATTGCATTTCCACTTCCCTTATGCCCTCCCACCCTGCCAACTCCTCCTTCAGGTACTTGGCCATTTTACTGAAGTCAGTATTCTTGAAGTTTAGGACTTTGAGCTTGCTATGACTGGACTGCACCTTGGCTTTTATCCCACACCACACCGTGTGATGATCACTGCTGCTCACAGGGGCACCCACCCAGACATTGGACACGCTCTCACCGTTGGTGAGCACTAAATCCAGCATTGAGCTTTCCCTGGCTGGTTCCATCACCATTTGTCTAAGTGACACATCTTGGAAAGCATCCACAGTTTTTTTGCTTCTTGCCAGATTTGCAGAAGGAGTACTCCAATCTACATCGGGCAGATTAAAGTCACCCAATATGATCACTTCCCCTTTGTGGCTATCCTGGCAATATCTCTAATCAATTCATTATCTATTCCTTAGATTTGAGTCGGAGGTTTGTAGACTACAGCAGTATGGACAACAGTGCCATCACCTCTTTCCAACACAATCCAGAGCGCTTCTTCTTTTCCCCATGTCCCCTGCATTGCAGTAGCCTTAATATTGCTTTTTACATACAAGGCTACTCCTCCTCCTTTTCCACTTTCTCTGTCTCTTCTGAATAGATTGTAGCCAGCCATGGCTATATCCCATTCATACGATTTATTAAACCATCTCTCTGTAATGGCCAGAATGTCCAATTCCATTTCCACTATTAGAGCTTCCAGGTCCGGAACTTTGTTAGCTAAGCTTCAAGCATTTGTGCACATTGTTTTCTAGCATTTAACTGGCTTGCATGTATTTTGCTTTGATTTTGTTCTACCCACTTCTTCCCACTTGTCCTTGGTGTGTGGTTTATAAATGTGGCTGTTTCTGATGTTATTCTGCTTTTGCTGGGAGTAACGTCCTGAATTTGTCCTTCCCCATCTAGTTTAAATGCATATCCACATACTGCCTGAATTTTTCACTAAGGATTCTTTTCCCTGCGACAGAGAGATGCAGCCCATCAGCACAGTACAGTCTCTTGTTGGTCCATCTGTTTCCCCAGTCGCCAATAAATCTGAATCCTTCCCGTTCACAGCAGGTCTGGAGCCATGTATTAAAGCTGTTAATGCGATGCAGCCTTTCTACCCCCTTACCAAGAACAGGTAGAACTTCTGAGAATGCAACCGTGTTAACAATGGGCTTGAGTTTCTCTCCCAGAGTCTGGAAGTCTCTTTGAACTGCAGAGGCACTGTTTCTAGCCAGGTCATTTGTACCCAGATGGATGACATCATCAAGTTTGGAGTGTTCACTTTCTGGGCTAAGTATATCAACAATTTGGTTTGAATTCCTGCTGGCTGAAGAGCCTGGGAGGCATTTGACTATCTTCTCTCCTTTGAACTGTGTTCCCAAGATGGTGCCTCTGATGATGGAATCTCCAAGTAGTAGTAATTTTCTGTTTAGCGAGTTTTTATTCATATTTGGTGCTTTAGCAGGAGATTGGGCATTGACTGCCTCATTTAAGGGCCCTTCAGTTTCCATGGATTGGGCATCCTCATTAGCCAAGGCAGAAAAGGCATTATTGCAGGGATATCTCTTGATGTATAGGATGTCTCTGCATTTACTTGATTCTGCCACTAACCCCCTAAGACGTCCCCACCAAACTTACTCAAACTTGCTACTACCACCTACCAACAGCCCCAAACAATCCCTCAACCTCCCTCAACCTTCTCACACCACCTAAATCACTAAGAAAGAGTCCCTCAAGCACTGCCACACCAACATGTGGACCCATCTCCTTCTGCTATACATTATCTCATCCTTCCTCTTGTATGCTCTGGAAGTGAAGCATAACACCTTAAATCAGATTCCAATAATTTATTTATTTATTTATTTAGCTGTATTTATATCCCGCTTTTCACCTGGTCAAAGCAGTCAATTGGGGGATACATTTAACATGAGGGGATATGAGACATATACTCTAATACTTACAGGGAACATGGGCAATGGAGGGTAAAGTGGCTTGCCCAAGACCACAAGGAGTGCCTATAGGACTAGAAATCCCAGTCCCTCCGGCCTGAGATTGCTGTCCCCAGGTGGGACTTGAACCACCGGCCCTCCGGCATGAAGTACCTTGTCCTAACCACTAGACCACTCCCTCCCAATAATCCACTCATTAAGATCTCCTCCCACCTTAAATACCCTACCCCACCCAAGCCACCATTACAGGAACTGCAGACTTTAAAAAATTCTCACTAATCCCCATTTCACCCCCACGCAATCCTCTCAATACACATACTCCCCCCCCCCCCCCATTTAAATGCTCTCTGATCAACATGCGCTAAGCTAGGAATAAGATCCCTCTCACAGCAGACCTAATATCCGACCATGATTTAGACATTCTGTCTCAAAGAAATATGGTTCCATGAAACAGATTCCATGATAATAGATCAGCTCTGCCCCCCTACCCACTCAATCAGCATAAGTAACAGAACAACCAGCAGAGGTGGTGGAGTTGCTATAATCTCAAGAACTGACCTACACTTGCAAAATGCAATGTGTGCCTTCTAGTCAGTCCTGACTCCTGGTGACCCAGAAGCTCCTGGGTTTTCTTGGCAGTGTCACCGGAAGTAGATTGCCAGGCCTTTCTTCCGAGGCAATGGAGGGTTAAGTGACTTGCCCAAGGCCACAAGGAGTGTTAGTGGGAATCGAACCCTGGCTGCTTGGTTACCAAGCCAGTGTTCTAACCACTAGGCTACTCCTCCACTCCATGACCTACACTTAACCACAACTGAATAAGTCTCCACCCCAGGAATGGTTTCCATCAGAGTCTCCAACTCCCTCTCACTATACCTTCTATACAGAGCCACCCAGAACAACCACCTTTCTACTATACTTGAGTCAGCTTGTACCCCCCAAACCACCACACACCCCCTTATCTTAGGTGATCTTAATCTCTATTCAACCTCACTGAAACAAGCCTCTGCATTTCTAGAAGCCATGGAAGCCCTATACTTTTCACAGATCCTCATATCATCCACCCATAACAAAGGCAATATCCTGAACCAAATCTTTATGCCACGGCATATATCATCTAATGGACAAATTACACACTCCATTCATCCTGTGCCGTGGTCTGACCACTCACTCATATTATTCTCATTTCCTTCCCATCTCCAGAAAAGACCACAAACTACTCCATTGCAACAAACACGCAAATTAAACAATTTGATATTGACACATTCCTCAAACAAGTCATTCCTCCACTAGAGCTCCTTAAACAGACTAACCTTGACTCCCAAATTAATGAATGGAATGAAATCATGACCTCTGCTGCCCAACTTCCCCCCAAACCACATTCACATAAGCAACACAAAAGAGCCCATTGGTTCTCTGCCAACCACGTGACATAAAAAAAAAGAACTCAGATGGCTTGAACGCTACTGGCGACATTCCCATGACCCTGACACACATTAGCTACACAGAAAAACTGACTTTACTGCTACAAAACATTAAAACAGAAGAGAGAACACAACAAAAATATCATGCGTTCTCCAAATAAACCTAGAGAACTCTTTTCCATCACCAAAGCCCTAATAAGCGAACATTTGCAACAGGAACTGGATTCAAAAACATCCTCACAAGCCATAGCAGACCATCTCCGCTCTAAATTCCAGTCACCCCTTCCACAAACTAACCTCCAAAATTTGACTCATTGTAACAATGCATCCCCTACAACAACCTGGAACGAATTTGATTCCCTTTCACTTGACAACATAAGCATGGTCATTAAAAGCCTCAATGCCTCTACCTCAGCTCTAAATCCATGACCAGACTCCTGGATAAAGGGTGCCAGAGAATCCATCAGCCCATATATCCTACCCATAATAAAAGCCTCCCTCCAGGCCAGGATTTATTTCAACATCCTTAAAAATGACCTCAATACATACTATTCTAAAAGGATCGAAATTGGACCCCTCATTGCCTACATCATACAGACCAATATCAAGCATCCCTCGCCTAGCAAAAATAACAGAAAAATCGTTCAAACCCAACTGCAGAATTTCATGGATGACCATGCCCCCCAGACCCATTCCAACATGGCTTCAAAAAGAACCACAGTGCTGAAACTCTTATAACGTCTCTCTTAGAGACCCTATATACCCAATATCCTATTCAAGGTTGTCTACTAATCTTCCTTGATATATCCTCTGCTTTCGATTCACTCCTCCATGATCAACTCCTAGACAGACTTCATGAAACTGGCCTAAGAGATACAACTCTGAACTGGTTCCGCTCCTACCTGGAACACAGAACACAACAGAGGTAACAACACCTCCCAGCCAAAAGCAAGGAGTTCTGCAAGGATCCAGTCTATCCACACTCCTCTTCAATATCTTCCTTCAACCCCTATGCAGAATCTTTCAAGACCATGGTATCCAATGTCAGATATACGCAGACTATATCATGTGGAGTGGAGGAGTAGCCTAGTGGTTAGAACACTGGCTTGGTAACCAAGCAACCAGGGTTCAATTCACTCCTTGTGGCCTTGGGCAAGTCACTTAACCCTCCATTGCCTCAGAAGAAAGGCCTGGCAATCTACTTCCGGTGACACTGCCAAGAAAACCCAGGAGCTTCTGGGTCATCAGGAGTCAGGACTGACTCGAAGGCACACATTGCATTTTGCATATCATGTTCTTCACCCCATTCAACATAACAAACCTTAATTTTTCAAATGTAAGCAAATGCTTCACAAATTAAAGACACTGGCTCAGTTGTCACAATCTCTTAATTAATCAATTTAAAATGGAAGCTCTCTAAATTTTTTCCAATCCTTCCTATACCCTTCTGACATCTCTTGCCCTTGGCGACTTCACCCTCTCCATAAAAATATTAAGTCAAATATCTCAGATTAATACTTGACCAGAACCTCACCTTCCATGACAAGATAAGGAAAACAACAAATACAGTCTATGCTAAATTACGAACCCTGAGAAATCTCCAACCTTTACTGAACCCAAACTCCTTCCGTACTGTCTGCCATGCCCTTACCATCCCTACCACTTGACTATTGTAACCTCATCTACACCAAGGTCTCCCTAAGCAGAGTATCCAAGCCCTCCAAATGGCACAGAACACAATAGCTCACTTAATCACAAATACCTCCAGACGTGCCCATATCAACCCAATCCTCTATGACCTCCACTGGCTCCCTATGCTATCCAGAATAAAATTTAAAACCATCACATTCATACACAATTATCCACAACAAATCAGCCCCTGCTTATCCTTACTCCTATCCAAAACTACCACCACCAGATTGTATCGACCTAATACCATAAACATCCTAAACATACCATCAGCAAAGATAAAAAGCAAGCGATCCACCTGTAATAGGGCCTTCTTTCTTTGCACCCCATCTATATGGAACGCCCTCCCATTCGAACTTCGTAGTTGCCCTGACCATTCTGAATTCCGTAAGAAACTCAAAACTCACCTCTTCCAAGAACACTTCTCTCTGACACCTTAAGCCATCCCATCTCTAATGCTCCCCACCTCTCTGCTGCCACTTCATACCCCACCCCCACTTATCACTCCCATTACCCCTCTTCTCATATCTCCTTACCCCTGCCTCCACCTAACACCCTCACTCAATAATCAACATATATATATATAAATAGTTCACAGTTAACGTACACATGTTTATGTTCTAGAAGTTACTGTTCCATGTACAACAGCTGTGCTGTGCTGTTATGTTCCTTGTAAAGTGTCATGAATTGTATTAAGACGGTAAATAAATAAATAAAGACGGGATCTTGTCAGTCTCGGCCCCCTCTGCTTTGACTACGCATGCTGCTCCTTCCCCTTCTAACGATCAGAGGCAGTTTACATAGAACAGTTAATGTTACATAGAACAATAATTAAACTATATACAGAGAACATTTAATATGTCATCTATACCTGGGAACAGTCTAGTGGAGGTTGGATAATATAACGCTATACATATATACATAACTGAATTCACACAGTGTGTGATGAAAGAGGTGACCGGGAGTGAGTGCTAGGCAGTAGTTAGGTTGTTGGGTTGTATATCGCTGGATTGTATGATTGTATCGTTGATGGAGAGGTTGCTATGGTGTTCGGAAAAAAGATGTGTTTTCAGTTCTTTTCTGAAAGCTTGAAGATCCTTTAATGATCTGATTGGTTCTGGGAGAGAGCTCCAGAGTGTAGGTGCTGTATATGAAAAGGCTCTATTACTGGTTACCTGTTTTGTTTTTCGGAATGAGGATGGGGTTGCTAGTAGGTTTAATTTACTTTTTCTCCTACTTCTATTGTCTGGTTGGAGTTGTATTTTGGTTGTAAGAAAGGATGGAGAGATATTATTGATAAATTTGAATGTGGTGACTAGGGACTTGTATTTTGCTCGATAGAAAGTTTCATCTTAGCTTTTTACCGACTCACAGAAACCTATGTTGCAGGTGGTTAAAGAGGATGGCGGCCTCTGTGTCCTGGAACTTAGGGGATATAATTTGGCTTTTCTGTTGTGACGGGCAGGGGACTGGAAGGGAAACACTTCGGAACACTGCAAATTGGAAGTAGAGGAACAATTAGTTATGGTTTGTCTTATATTTTGCAAGCCAAAAATGGAGTACTACTGCCATGGGTTAAGAGGATTATGTTGCTGAAATCAATACAGTGGGCTCGGGGGGTTCTAAGAAAGAGGTATGGCTTGGCACACAACTGTTCAGTGTATCTCCCTATATTGGGGAATGGAGAATTTGTACCAGAGATGGGTAGGACACCATTTAATAGATGGGCTGCTAAAGAGATTAGCCTAGTGTGGAAGCTTTTGGAGGAGGGCAAACCCAAATAGCAAACTTTTCCTAGATTTTAGTTTATTCAAACACTTGAATACTGCTTCTCAACCGAAAAAGGATGCAGCAAAAAAATGTGACTATTTTTCTATACTGCTTTTCTCCAGGTCAAAACATAGTAAATGACGGCAGATAAAGACCAGTTTACAAGAAACAGCAACAGCTTTACATAAAACAAGGAATTAAAAATGTACAAGTTACATCATATAATGCATAAAGAAAAAAAGCAGACAAATATATCACAATATGGGTTAGGGGACAAAGACTGGCTCCAGGTTCTATATGAGCACATGGCAGGTCAATAAGAAAGAAATGTTTGAATCTTTCACTTGATCAAGTTTGGCCTCAAGATGAGCTAGAAAAAATGAGTAGCGGGGACTATTACAAGGGCTTTATAAAGTGTTATAAATCTACGTCTTTTATGGAGACAGTGCTAAAGCAGGCTCAGAATCTGGTTATTGAGCAAGAAGATTTTTGTGATGGAGTGATAAAGGGGAAGGAATTGGTAGGAAGTGTCCAGCTGAGAGAAGTACACTTCAAATTGTTGCACAGATTGTATATGCATTCAAGGTGGGCTTGGAACTCACAGGCGCTGGATTCTAGTAAACGCCTGAAGTGCAGAAACCCTGAGAGTACCTTTATATATTAAATATGGGATTGCCAGTTCAGAAGACTATTTTGGAAGAGGTATGGGGTCATTTCTCCATTCATGCGGATGCCAAGATTAATAAGGCAAATGTCCAAACAAATCCCTTCGAAACAATTCCCTTTGATTATTAAAAAGAAAAATTTGTAAACTGAAAACATGTACAAAGTTATTTTTTCATCTTGCATTATATTTAGGACTAATGACTTTCAACACTTGTGCCGTTATTTATCCCGTTGCGATACAAGATATACCCGAGGGGGTTGCGTTGTGCAATTCTTGGTAGCCTGAACTTAAACTTAAAGAACTGAAATATGAGATTGCAGACCTGCTATTAGTAATCTGTGAACTATCATTAAAATCATCTCTAATACCTGAAGATTGGAGGATCGCCAATGTAACACCAATTTTTAAAAAGGGTTCCAGGGGTGATCCGGGAAACTACAGACCGGTGAGCCTGACGTCAATACCGGGAAAAATGATAGAAACCATCATAAAGAATAAAATTACTCAGCATGTAGATAGTCATGAACTAATGAGAGACAGCCAACATGGCTTTAGACAAGGAAGATCTTGTCTTACTAATCTGTTATGTTTTTTTGAAGGAGTGAATAATCAGGTGGACAAAGGTGAGTCGGTTGATATTGTGTATCTGGACTTTCAGAAAGCCTTTGACAAGGTCCCTCATGAGAGACTTTTGGCAAAACTAAAGAGTCATGGGATAGGAGGCAGTGTACTATTGTGGATCAGGAACTGGTTAAAAGATAGAAAGCAGAGGGTAGGGCTAAATGGCCAATTTTCCCAATGGAGAAAGGTGAATAGTGGTGTACCCCAGGGATCTGTGCTGGGTCCGCTGCTTTTTGACATATTCATAAATGACCTGGAAAGTGGAATAACGAGTGAGGTTATCAAATTTGCAGATGACACAAAACTATTTAAAGTTGTTAAAACCCAAGAGGATTGTGGAAAATTGCAAGAGGATCTTGATAAAGTGGAAGACTGGGCATCAAAATGGCAGATGAAATTTAATGTGGACAAGTGCAAGGTTATGCACCTAGGGGAGAACAACCCAAACTATGGTTACACGATGCAAGGTTCCACATTAGGAACCACCACCCAGGAAAAAGATTTAGGCGTCATTGTGGATACCATGTTAAAACCCTCGGCCCAGTGTGCAGCGGCGGCCAAGAGAGCAAATAGAATGCTAGGTATGATAAGGAAAGGAATGGAAAATAAAACAAAGGATATTATATTGCCTCTATATCGTTCCATGGTGAGACCGCACCTTGAATATTGTGTGCAATTCTGGTCGCCGTATCTTAAAAAGGATATAAAGTTATTAGAAAAGGTTCAGAGAAGAGCCACCAAAATGGTAAAGGGGATGGAAGGATACTCCTATGAAGAAAGGCTAAAAAGGTTAGGGCTCTTTAACCTGGAAAAGAGACGGCTGAGGGGAGATATGATAGAAGTCTACAAATTAATGAGCGGAGTGGAACGGGTAAACATAGATCGATTGTTTACCTTATCAGAATATAGAAAGACTAGGGGACATGCAATGAAGCTACAGGGTAAACTATTTAAGACTAATAAAAGAAAATATTTTTTCACTCAACGTGTAATCAAACTCTGGAATTTGTTACCCGAGGATGTAGTAAAGGCTGTTAGTGTAGCTGGGTTTAAAAAAGGTTTGGACAAGTTCCTGGAGGAAAGGTCCATAAGCCATTATTAAGAAGGGACCCAGGATATCAATGCTTGAACCAATACAAGCATTGTGGAACCTGTGTCCCTTGGGGAAACTGCTAGGTACATATGACCTAGATTGGCCACTGTTGGAAACAGAATACTGGGCTTGATGGACCTTGGTCTGACCAAGTATGGCATATCTTATGTTCTTATGTTCCCCTTGGATTTGAATATTTTAGATTGAATAGTTTTGAGCTGATTGTTCGGCTCATGAAAAAGAATAAAAAGGAATGTTTGCTTCAAGAGGGTTTTTCTCTCATGGTAAATGGTCTGACAAAAAATAACTTTGTAAATGTTTTCAGTTTACAATTTTTTTCTTGTTAATAATCAAAGGGAATTATTTCGAATGGGTTTGTTTGGACATTTGGATATTTTCCTCTTTTGTGTTTTGTTTTTTTTATAAGATTAATAAGGCAGGAAAGGTGCATTCTTTGGATTGGGGGGCGGGGAGGTGTAGGCACTATCCCTGGTCTCCAGTGTGCATGTATTGTTCATTGCTAAAAGTTGTCTCTTGGTACAATAGATAGTGGAGAGGCCCTCTGCCTTACTTTGTCGGAATTGATTCTTCAGCTATTGCTGACAGAAAGTCAATGAGAAAAGCAGATAGGCAGCAAGTTAAAAAAAAATTGACACACATGGAAGCTTTTCCAGATGTCGATGTCGCAACTTCAAAGTGTGTTAATTGTGGCAGCAGTGTGGGTGGAGGAAAGTGAGTAGGGGGTCATAAATATGGAGAATGGATTAGATATGGGGAGATGATTGTAATAAGGAAGCTAGATTATCATCTATAGTAGTGTGCAGGTTGTATTAGAAGAAGTGAGTTTAAGGTATGATGATATAATTCTGCCTGATAAAGGAGCTGATGGGATTGGGTTTGTTTGTTTTTTTGTTTTGTTTTTTTTAACATTTCAAGGCGAATAGGAGAGGGCTAGATGGTATGTGTGAGTATATTCTTATTGTGAGTTCTTGTTATATTGGACTCAGGTTGGGATGGGGAAAACTGGAAAATGAGAAATTGTGACCTCTTGAAAAGTCTTGTTGGACGTGTATAAGCATTGTTACATAGGCAAAAGGGTTCTGAATTACTCTCAATGTTATTTGCATAATAATGCACAGTTATACATAAAACTGCAGAATAGCTGCTACAGTAGGCCTAGTTTTTTCCCCCCATTGAGAAGGGTTGGTTATGGTGCAGATAAAGTGGAGAAAAGTTAAAAGGCTTTGCTTCAGTAACTCTTAATAGTAGCTCTGCTTTACTGCTTCCCTGAAGAGATTTATATAAAAGAAAATATTAGCATGTTTAAGTTCAGGCTACCAAGAACAAAATATTTTATCCTTCTCTTTATTCTGTATTAGCAGCTATAAAGAAGCCAGGTAACCCCACGATGAGAAATTTCCTAACTTGACAAACTGACAGCCCAGCTGTCCAAAACATCTCATCATACAGCTTCAGATTAAATTCAATTTACAGTGTAGTGGAACTATTAAATGTAATTCAGAGTACAATGTAACTATTAATAAAGCAAGGATAGAAGTCGGACCACAAGACAGATGAGCATTCAATTATGCAAGCAGTAAAAAGGCAAGGCACAAACCACACAGGGATTGCCAAACACACCTTCATAACTTGCCTATGCATCTTATGAACTCCAAGAGGCGGCTTTCCTTGGCACAATGCAAGTCCTACACCAAGCATTAAGAGTAACTAGTCCATTTGGAGAAACTGCAACCCAACTGAGCAAGATTCAGATAACTGTGGTTTAACACGTGTTTTGCCTGCTTCCTGTAGTAATGAGAGGTTATTGGGCTTGACCTTAGGGCACTCACCAACTGCACAAGTCAAGTGAGGCATCAACATGGGCAACCGAGTAAGGAGGACATTCAGGCATATAACAAGGCACACGATAATAGTTTGCTATGTCTTCAAAAATGAGATACTCTACAACAGAATAAACAAAGCCTAACTGGTTTTTTTTTTTCAGATTTTAAGGACTTGATATTTACAACCACTTATCTGGTTAGAAGCACCTACTAACCAGACAGTGCTGATTTGAGTCCAGCCACTGATTTTCAGAGGCATTATTTAGATCATTTCATTTAAGTTTTCATTTATTACAGGTTTTTATATCCTGTTATATTCCAGTAGTTCACAGTGATTACATCAAAGAAATAATACAAAATTGGAATATCAAATATCTAAAGTCAGTCAAAAAATACAAAAGAAATAAAATTAAAAAGTAAAATAGTAAATATAAAAACGAAAGATAACTATAAATAAAAGTTATAAAAGAATATTTTACTCTGTAACAATCAAATAACTGAAATAAATGTGTTTTAAGAGCTCAACAAAGAATTTTTTATATACCTGATCTCAAGAGGTAATTTATTCAAGACAGGCCTGACAGAAAAACAATCATGAGTCCAATGCAAATTAAATAAAGGAATAGCTCTATCCATTATACCTGCTTGTAAAATAAGTTTAATGGTGGTATTTAATAATTTCACTCACTCCCATTGTTTTATGGGAAAACGTAATGTTGCAAAATTAAAGCTTGAACCTCTGTCTAAGGTGTTATTATTTGAAAAAAAGCAATGTTTTCACAATATATGATATAGGGTTGATCTCCGGAATCGTCAAGGAAGCTACCAGAAATATTTTAAGACCTGTCAATAAAGGAAGACTCTGGGGTAATTCAGCAGAATTCCTAACCATAATAAAATTGTCTTATTTCATTTAAACATAAAACACAATAAAATGTTCCACTGAAAATGTGGGAGCAGAGTGCAAATTATCTGGATAGCGGCAAAATTTTATATGTATTTATTTATTTATTTTTAAGTGTTGTCAAGTCGATGCTGACGCCTGACAACCCAGCAGCCCCTGGGTTTTCTTGGCAATGTATCACCGGAGGTAGATTGCCAAGCCTTTTCTTCTGAGGCAATGGAGGGTAAAATGACTTGCCCAAGGTCACAAGGAGTGCCAGTGGGAATTGAATCCAGATCTCCTGGGTGCTAGGCTATTGCTCTAACCATTAAAGACAAAGATCATGACAACTGATCTTTGTCTTTAATGGTTAGCTTATGTTTCATGTAAAAAGAACTAATTATATCGCTCTGTTCTTTATCGTTGTTTTTTGTAAACCGCAACTGATCCTTGGGAAAGTGCGATATATAAGTGATTATTAAATAAAATAAATAAATAACTGTCATAATCAAAAGGTTCATCGTTGAAGGAGAAGAAATTGAAATCGTGAACAGCTTTAACCTACTTGGATCAACTATCAATAAAGAAGCAACAAGCAGACAAGAAATTAAATGACGCATTGCTCTTGGCAGAATGGCTATGAAAGACCTAGATAAGATTCTCAAGAGCAGAGATGTCTCTCTCCATACAAAGATTCAACTTGTTCAAGCCATGGTATTTTCAATAACATCATATGGATGTGAAAGCTAGACAGTGAAAAAGATAGACAGGAAGAAAATTGTTGTCTTTGAATTATGGTGCTGGCGGCGAATACTGTGTATACCATGGACTGCCCGAAGAACAAACCAGTCGGTACTGGAGGAGATCAAACCTAAGCTTTCTTTAGAAGCTCAGATGACAAGACTTAGACTTTCATATTTTGGACACATCATGCGAAGAGAGAGATCATTAGAGAAAGACATCATGCTTGGCAAGATAGAAGGTCAACGCAAAAGAGGAAGGCCAGCAATGAGATGGATCGATACAATAACAGCAGCTATGGGTACCAGTCTGTCAACAATGAGCCGCCTGACTGAAGACAGAACACAATTTAGGATAGCTATCCAGAGGGTCGCCATGAGTCGACTCCGACTCGGTGGCACTTAACAACATTACACAGATGATTATCTGGGTAGCTACACTGAAAATCACCACTATCGAGGTAGTAGATGCGGTCACATCTGGATAATGGCTGGTAATGAATATCTGGGTATATCTTTAAAAGCCATAGAAGCATAAAAATAGAACTTTAAACATGCTATGAGTTTTTAATGAGAGTGTTACAGGTAAGGAAGGAAAACCTGATATGAGTTCAGAGTTCAACTAGGCAAAAAAAATCCCTATTATTACTACTACTTATTTGTATAGCGCTACAAGGTGTACCCAGCGCTTTACATACACATGTAAGACAGTCCCTGCTCATTAGAGCTTACAATCTAGTCAAGACAGACAACACAATAGCTGAGGGCAAGAATATATCTGGGGAATGGTAAGGAAATACATAGGAGGCTAAGCAGAGCAGGATTCAAAAAACTATCCCAACACTGAAAATCAATGTAAATTACAGTATCAAAACAACTTTCTCAAGACCAAAACTTAACTTTGGATTAATGCAATTTAATAGTGTTTTCCAACCAACAGAACAATACAAGATCCCAACTCCACAATGAAAATACTGCGAAAAACAGAAGCAACAACTCAGTTCTCTCTCTTTCTGGTGAACCTGTTGCATGAGGCCAAGTATTTATTGAAAAGAAAGCAAAGAATTTAAAAAGTGACGCAGGCACCAGGGAGACGATTAGGAGGGTAAGGGAAACATTTAATGGCAGACCTACTGCTTTGTGACTAGAGCAAAAAACACTAGATAAAAGAGATCTTTGCTGCTTAAACAATGTCTTCTCAAACTATAGCAATTTGAAAAATGACTTTACAATGTAGGAAAACAATGCAAGCAGTACAGCACTAATAGATCTGAGACAAGTCCCAAGATGTTTTAAGATGGTATTTTACTTACCAGATAACCTCCTTTCCTCGAGTCCTGCTAGACCAATCCAGACAAATGGGTTGTCTGGACTAGTCTAGCAGGATGATATGCAAATAGTCGTTGCACAAACTGTATCAGAATTCAAACTATGGAGATAGCAACAAGGATCCTCTTCAGTGGAAAGGAAATGTTTATGTTTATTACATTTGATATACCGCTCAGGCCAAGAAGCATCAGAGCGGTTTACAATCCTACATTTATGTTATGGAAAATAAGAAAAGAATGCCATTAATAAGATAGGACAGAGTAGGAGAAACAGATAGACAAAGTGATAGCACAGATAGGAGAAAACAGAACAGCAGACTACCTTCACAAACTACAGGCATGACAAATAGACTCACAATTTCTGTATGATTTTAATCATTCGCCACGGACCCCGCCCTGGATTCTAGTCCGGTAGAAGAAACAGGAGGAATGCAAAATCGATTCTCCTGGGCAGAACATAATGCACGCAGGAGAACATAAGGAATAGTGAGACACGATGGGAGGACACACCACTGAAAATGCCTTATGCGTGAAACACAATCTTGAAATGAATACAGAAGAAAAGAGGACACAAGTGATAGTGCATGAGCAGCAGAGTGGTGTGGTCGAATTTGAAGGCATGTACGAGAAGCTGAATAGCGGTGTTCTGAAGTGTTTCAATTTTCTTCAAGGGTGTGATGCCGAAATATGAGGGAGTTGCAATAGTCTAGTCTGGATGTCACAAGTGCATGGATAAAAGTATGTTTTGCTGGTGGGGGGGGGGGGGGAAGTGTCAAGGAAAAAACAGCCCGGAACTGGCAAAGGCCAGCAATATGAATTTTGTTAGAGTGGAAATCTGTTGATGAAAAGATAGTTCACAGTCAATAATAATCCCGGGTTATTTGAAGTAATCAGTTATTGTGATCTGCAAGCCAGCTAGGGAAGGGGCAGAGTTGGGGCATGGAAGATGTCCAATGTTCCAGGTAACTTGTCTTTACTGGATTCAGTTTAAGGTGACAAATAAAGCCAGGCAAAAACTTTCTCCAAGCAGCTGTTAATGTTGGAAAGGTTCAGGGACCTACTGCCAGTGAATGAGATCAGCACAGATGTCATCTGCCTAAATAAAAAAGCTGATACCAGCATCCTGGATCAGAGTGGCAAATATCTACCACTAAGATAATCGGCCCATTCAACCTGCACAGATAAGGATCAATTCAATTATTTCTGTCATACTCTAAGAAGATTTTCCAGCCATCAGTCAGAGGTTCGACTGCCTGCAGTCAATTTTTGCCATCTTACTCTATGGTTCTTACAAATCCCATACTTAATCCAATATGCATGTGTTACTATCAAGTTTTATAACACTGGTCAACATTGAAATCGTTACTGACTTTAAAAAGCCCTAATCTGTAGTATCTTGGTGAGCTGAACACAAATATAACATTAAAAAAAAATTATTGGCTCTCGTTTTGAAGATATTGCACGTAGTTCATTTTTGACGTTTCACCGTGTAAATTTATCCAGTAGGACATCAACAACGTCCCAAGTAAGCCTTGAATGATGCAATATTGCATCACATTGTGTAATACCAGCATGCACACATCATCCAGAGTTGACTGCATCATTTTCTGATGCAAAGCAATACTACTGCCAGACGACTGCTGAAGCCATCTGACGTCAGCAGTGTACTATACGTAGTCGGAAAGGTTGAGCATTTAAAATATTTCAGACTGTGTGTAAGACAGTTTAAGCTACTGTTAAATGTAACTTTTATTAATCATATAATTTTAGCCATTTAGGTACAATACAGAACAGTAATGCCGCGACAGTGCGTTAATACCGTTGACAATTTCTGCTACATTTGTGGGGAAGTGACATTTGCCAACCAGAAGAAAAGTATCACTTCTCAACTGAAGAAGGCTTATCATCTTTTACTTCAGATGCAAGACTGGTGACCAAGACAAGCCTTGGGCCCCGCACATATGAGCTACATGTACAACACAGCTTTCACAGTGGTTGAATTGCAAAAGACCATCAATGCCGTATGCAGTCCCCATGGTGTGGAGAGAGCCAAGCAACCACATAAATGACTGTTACTTCTGCTTGGTTCCTCCTCTTTCCAGCGGAATAACGAAGCAAATGAAATTGAGCATTGTCTACCCAAACATTCCGTCTGCATTGAGACCAGTTCCACATGGTGAGGGACTTCCTATTCCAGAACCTCCATCAGAATATTCTCTTGATTCATCTGATGAGGACAAGGGTGAGCCGACCTGTTCTTCTCCTGGTCCGTCAGCTTGCAATGACCCAGATTTTCACTGGGATGCATTATCAACCCCACACAGAATAACACAGGAAGAACTAAATGACCTGGTTCATGATTTGGACTTATCCAAGAACAAGGCAGAATTGCTAGGATCAAGACTCCAACAATGGAATCTTCTAGAAAATGTCAACATTACTTCATATCGAAAGCGCCACAAGCAGTTGGAGCCTTTCTTCAGAAAGGAAAGTAATCTGGTATTCTGTTCCGATATTGAAAGCCTCATGAATGCCTTAAAAATCACTCATGACCCACAAGACTAGAGACTATTTATAGACTCTTCGAAACTGAGTCTGGAGGCTGTGCTTTTGAACAAAAGAAAAAGTCTTCCATCTATTCCAGTAGCGCATGCCGTCCACATGAAAGAGACATACAATAACTTAAAGCATCTACTGACTTCCATTAACTATAACAAGTACAGCTGACACCTCTGTGGTGACTTGAAGGTAGTTGCCCTTTTAATGGGACTGCAGCAGGGATATATAAAATATATGTGTTTCTTATGTGAGTGGGATAGCCGAGCAAGGGATTGGCACTACTTGCGGAAGGAATGGAATCGCAGACAAAATGTAACAGTTGGAGAGAAGAATATCCAGCACCCAGCTCTGGTTGAGTCTCACAAAATCCTGCTACCACCCCTTCACATAAAACTAGGTTTGATGAAAAACTTTGTGAAAGCCATGGACCGCACTTCGTCAGCTTTCTGATACCTGCATGAAAAATTCCCTCGACTAAGCGAAGCAAAGATTAAAGAGGGAGTTTTTGGGGTCCTCAGATTCAAGAGCTCTTCAAAGATGACTGGTTCAACAACTTGCTGCAAGGTGATGTGAAACAAGCATGGAATGCTTTTCGCCTAGTGTCAACAAACTTTCTCAGGAATGTTAGGGCAGAAAACTACAAGGAACTAGTAGAAGACATGCTAATGCAGTATCAGAAACTTGGCTGCAATATTGCTCTAAAGATCCATTTCCTTAATTCCCATCTCGATTTCTTTCATGACAACTGTGGTATGGTTAGTGATGAACAGGGCAAATGTTTTCACCAGGATATCGCAACGATGGAGTAAAGATACCAGGGAAAATGGTCCACTACAATGCTGGCTGACTACTGCTGGAGACTCCACAGAGAAGCTCCCGAACAGCTGTACAAGAGATAGGTGATTGAAAAAATCTAAGCAGTAGTCTATGACTTGGTTTTTTACAGGTATTAACCGAAGGCATATTATATTTACTATTGACATGCATTTCGTGATGTAAACATTAATTCTTGTAGATTACAAAAAAACTAGAGCCAACTTTGCAATTTCACTGTCATATTCGTGTTCAGCATATAAAATTTGATAAGAAATGACTTTTTATTTCAGTTACATGAGTTTTGTAAAAATTTGTTGACCAGTGTAATCCAAATAACTTCTAAAACTAGTGAGGCTGGTGTGGAAACATTCAACTACTCCATGTTTACTGATGCTAGGGTCTAACCATGGCTACTTCGTGCTAAATCCCCATTCTTCTTGGAAACCAGGTGTGGTCAAAGTAGTTACTCACCTGTAACAGGTGTTCTCCAGGAGCAGCAGGAATCAGTCCTCACATATAGATGACGTCTGCGTCGATGGAGCCCCCATGCGGAGCATTTTCCCAGCTTTCAAAGAAAGCCTTTGGGAATGCAGGCATGTATGCGCGGTCCCCTTCCCACCCAAAGGTGCCATCTTGCTCAGTCTAATGACATAGCTAAAAGACAGCACAAAAAGAAAATGAGCTATATACAACTGCAACTCCAAGGGGAGGAGGGAGGGTCATGAGGACTGATTCCTGCTGCTCCGGGAGAACACCTGTTACAGGTGAGTAACTACTCTTTCTCCAGGACCAAGCAGGAAGTCAGTCCTCACATATGGGTGACTCCCTAGCTTTGGGCTACCAGGAACCCAGGCTGAAAAATAAAGCTCCCTCTAGAACCCCAGCAACAGTGAGAGAATCTTCTCTGAGACTACACCTGAATGGTAGCCCAACACCAGGGCCGGAGGGTAGGAGTTGCCTAAACCTCAAAGAGATTACAGAGTACCGCTTGCCCGAAAGCACTGTCCCTACAGGACTCCCTCTCGAGGCAGTAGTGGTCCGCAAACGTCTGGCTTGAACACCAAGTAGCAGCCCGGCAGATGTCTGCCAACGGAACAGAATGGAAGTGAGCTACTGATGCGGCCTTTGCCCTGACCCGGTGGGCCGTGACTCGACCCTCCAGGGAGAGGCCGGCTGACCTGTACGCCCAAGCGATACAGTTTGCCACCCAGATGGACAACGTACGCTTAGTGACAGGCAACCCCAATTTATTAGGGTCAAAGGAAATGAAGAGCTGAGAAGCCCTTCTATGCCCCTGCGTACGTTCAAAGTAAAAGGATAGCGCCCTTCTACAATCCAGGGTATGCAAGACAGTCTCTGCCCTACTGGCGGGTGGCCTGGGAAAGAACATTGGAAGTACCACCTCCTGGTTGAGGTGGAAGGAGGACACTACCTTTGGAAGGAACTTAGAATGAGTCCGCAAGACTACTCTGTTCTTATAGAACCTGGTATACGGCCTATCCGAGACCAGGGCCTGAAATTCACTCACCTGCCTAGCCGAGGTGAGTGCCATAAGGAACAACACCTTCCAGGAGAGGAAACGTAAATGACAGGTTGCCATCGGCTCAAAAGGTGGGCGAGTCAGTTGCTGCAAGACCACATTGAGATCCCACTCAGTGGCCGGTGGACGAATAGGAGGCTTAAGCAGAAGCAGGCCTCTGAGAAAGCGAGACACCAGAGGGTGGCCTGACAGAGACTGTCCATCCACCGGCGAGTGGTGAGCTGAGAGGGCACTGAGGGGAACCCGGACAGAGTTGGACTGAAGTCCTAGGTTGGAAAGATGGAGCAGGTATTGTAGCACCACCTGGACAGAGCAGGAGAAGGGGTCCACTTGCTGTTGAGAACACCAAGTAGAGAACCTATGCCACGTCAGAGCATAGGCCTTCCTAGTGGAATGCTTCCTGGAGGCCAACACCACCTCTTCAACCTCCCTTGATAGGAGCAAGGGAGCAAGGACTAGCCTTTCAGCAGCCAGGCCATCAAATTGAGGGATTTGAGGTTGGGATGCAAGAGGGACCCCTGATCCTGAGTCAGAAGGTCAGGTTGCAACCCCAGAGGAAGTGGAGTATCCACTGCCAACTGCAGAAGAAAAGGGAACCACGGCTGCCTGAGCCACCTGGGGCCTATCAGGATCACCGTGGCTCGGTCCTGCTGGATTTTGAATAGAGTTCGGGTCACCAGAGGTGTGGGAAAGAAAGGCATACAGCAGGCTCTCTGACCAGGGGATCAGGAATGCATCTGGCGCTGTTCTCAAGGGATGCAGTTGCCTGGAACAGAACCTGGGTAGTTGCCGGTTTAGCGGACTGGCAAAAATATCCATGGTCGGGAGACCCCACTGAAGAAAGATCTGTTGAAACTACCAGAGGATCCAACTGCCACTCGTGAGGCTGCAGGAGTCTGCTGAGCCTGTCCGCCAGGTAGTTTTCCTGGCCTGGGAGGTAGACTGCACTGAGGGTCATGCCCTGAGTGACAGCCCAGGAGCAGAGAGCTTGTGCTTCCAGGCATAGAAGTCTGGATCCTGTGCCTCCCTGCTTGTTGACGTAGAACATAGCCACCTGGTTGTCCGTCTGAACTAGGACAGACTGGTGAGACAGGATCTGAGAGAAAGTCCGTAAGGCTAGTCAAATGGCCCTCAATTCCAACAGGTTGATCTGCTGGGCAGCCTCCCACGGAGACCACAGGCCTTGGGTGCAGGCTCCCTGGCAGTGTGCCCCCCAGCCCTGCAGGGAAGCATCGGTTGTCAGTACCTGAGTGTGTAGGGAGGCCTGAAAAGGAACACCCCTGACCAGATTTGGGAGATGCCTCCACCAGCGTAAGGAGTCCACCAAGAGTTTGGACACCTTTATTCTGTCTGACAATTTCCCTGTGGCCTGCAGCCACTGAGCCCTGAGTTGCCACTGAGCCGGCCTCGTGTGTAGCCGGGCATGTGGGGTGACATGCACTGTGGAAGCTATGTGACCTAAGAGCTGGAGGAAGTGTCTGGCCGAGACCAGAGAGTTCGCCCGAAACTGGCCAGTCAACTTTATCAGCCTGTGAGCTCTGTCCACAGGCAAATACGCCTTTGCATGGATGGTATCCAACTTTGCCCCTATGAATTCCACGTCCTGTGAGCGGACCAAAGTGGACTTTGGGAAGTTTATAACGAACCCCAGGTGCTGAAGCAGGGATATGGCTCTGCAGGTGGCCTGCCTGGCCCCTTGTGGAGACTGGCCCCTGATTAGCCAGTCATCCAGGTAAGGAACACAAATATCCCCTGGTTCCTGAGGTAGGCAGCAGCCACCGCCAGGCATTTTGTAAAACCCTGGGGGCAGAGGTGAGGCCAAAAGGAAGCACTCTGTACTGGAAGTGCTTTCCTCCCACCACAAATCTGAGGAATTCTCTGTGACTTGGATGGGGATGAGGATGTGAGTATAAGCATCCTTCAGGTCTAAGGAGCATAGCCCATCTCCCTGCTGGAGGTAGGGCAGTAAGATCCCAAGGGTAAGCATCTTGAACTTTTCCCTCTCCAGAAACTTGTTCAGATTTCTCAGGTCGAGGATGGGTCTGAGGCCTCCTGTTCTTTTTGGTACCAGGAAGTACCTGGAGTAGAAGCCTTGCCCTTCCAGGTGGTGAGGCACCGGTTCCACCGCCTGGTCCCTTAGTAGACCTTCCACCTCCTAAAGGAGTAAGTTTCTGTGCAGAGGGGGTCTTGGAGGCTCCCCTGGAAAGTAGGAGGGGGATATCTGGGTGAAGTGGAGCAGACAGCACCTTTCGATGATGCTTAACACCCAAGTATCCCCTGTGATGGCTGGCCACCTGTCTGCGTACAGGGTCAGCCGACCTCCTGTGCCCTGGAGAGGTGGAGAGGCTATGCTAGCATAGTCAAAAACCTCCTCCCTGCTGAGCAGGAGCCGGAGTAGGAGGCTTGGGGACCTTCTGCCTACAGGGCCCATGACCCTGCCCCTTGGCCTGCTGGCCATGTTGGGGAGATGCAGAGGCCTGGTAGTGAGGGTAGGTTTTGTAGGCAGCGGTCTTCCTCGGGTAAAAGGTCTTTTTCCCTGAGCCCCTCTTCTGAGAAGGGGTAGAGGTTTTCCTGGACAGCCTGTGATAAGGAAGCTTATCATAGCTCAGGAAGGAGCTATAGAAAAGGTGAAGTGACTGTGAACAAGCAACCTGTCAGTTCTGGTAGAAATGAGAAAACAGAATATTTCCATAAAGGACTACCAGTCCCAGAATGCACCAGGTTTCCAACAGCCATTAGAGGAGCTGAAGTGGGGAAACGTGTGTTCAATCAGGAGGCCTATGAGGTAATCCCTAAGCACTCATCTCAAAGGGCAGGGCCTGATTCAGCACAGCTGTGCTGTGCTAAGGTGGAGCACTCATCAAAGCAGAATAAAGGTAGAGTTTATTCTACAGAGAATTATCCTCATCCTCAGTTTCATCTGGGAGATCCTCAGAATCAGCTTGGAGATCCTCAGAATCAGCTTGGAGATCCTCATCTTGGACAGCTTCATCATCTGGAGGATCATCAGAAGCAGAAGCCAGACCGGACGGACAGAGAGGGCAAGAAACCCTTTGGAAGAAAGAAGAGAAAAGCATTTGGGAGGTCTAGAGGAGTCCAGAGCAGTACGTATACTGGGGGACATTCAAAAGGCCAGCATACACCATTGGACTGGGGAAAGCCAGAGGAATGGTGCTGCAGAGCTAGGAATCTCCAGACGGTACCTGTGAGGGAGACGGCTGCACGTGGAAGGGACCCTAGGACCCGTGCCAGAAGGTATGTGAAGAGAGACCCAGTGTCCAGGGATCTGGATTGGAAGGCTGGACATAAGAACTGGATTACATACTGGCCAGGCTATTTAGAGAGGAACTCTAACAGCAATGGAAGCTCAGGTATGAACACTGATCTATGTCCTAGCTATATCCTTGAAAGACAACAGGGAAACAAGTATTCACCTGAGAGTGCTCCATTGAAAAATTCCTCTGTGCCAATCCATGATATTGAACCGATGATTGTTGAGGAAGGGGGAGAAGTCTTAGATACAGGCTGTGAATACATGGATTGCTCTTTGTCTAAACTCCTTTGGTAATTTACTGTTACAAAGTACAACAACCATCACAAAGAAATACCAACTTGTTCTTTAATCTACTCAGAAAAGCTCCTGAGTAGGATTTTTGAGCCACGCAGTAGAAAGCAAGCCAGCTAAGGGGTTTCAGCTGGGTAACTGCTAGCAATTGAGCCTTACCTAATTGCTTGTGAGCTCTGAGGAAATCACTTCTGAGTCTATGTGTGAAGATATAAGAAGTTAACCTGAAAAGAACAGTTTTTCCCTTCTTTGTGGGTTTTGCTTGTTGTTTGATGCACTGCTAAGAATATTAGCTAAAGCCTACAGAAAAGACCAGTTTGTTACCAACCAGGTCTTTATTCTTTTGCTTTGATTGCCTGACAAGTTCATCTGTTGTTTTCCTGATTTTGTTTTTCTAAGTTTAACACTGAAAGCAAGTATCCTGTTTTATGTGCTACCAAGCATATCTGTGTTGGGAGAAATAACCCCATAAATAAATATCTTATTGGCTTTACACTCAAGCACAACTAATTATTGTGAGTGGCTGTGTCTGGTGTGAATGGACTGCATTTCCCACAATCCCTTGCAAATCATATTGATATATGCACTTGCCAAGACTGTGAACATTTTCACCCAGGCAGCCGTCTGACAAGCCTTGTCTGGGTAAGAGTCTCGGTCTCGAGTTCTGCAGCCTTTTCGGCCATGGGCTTGCCAAAGAGGTTTTCACCTCGGCTAGGGACATCGACCAACTTGTCCTGTAAACACGGCTCGAGGTCCGAGGATTGTAGCCAGGCCTGGCAGCGTGCACCGATGCCGGCCCCTGCTACCCAGGCCGAAGCCTCAAATCCATCGTAGGCTGCTCGATATAAACTTCAAGCACTCTCGAATACCAGAAGACAAGGCCTTGAACCTCTGCAAAGGTTCCTCGGACAGACCAGCAGAGAACCCGGCAATCTCCTTTGCCAGGTCTCGAAGGTACATGCCCATGTACAGCTGGTAGGTCTGGACACGGCAAGCAAGCATAGAGCCCTGGAAGCACTTTCTACCGAGGGCATCCAGGTTCCGGGCTTCCCTGCCAGGAGGCACCGAGGAGTGCATCCTCTGACTCTTCAGGCGATGCATGGCCGATTCCACAACCATGGAATAGTGCGGTAGCTGTGCCTTTTGAAACCCGGGGCTCTTGCGGACTCAATAGATGGAATCGACCTGCTTGCTTAGAACCGGCATCGAGGCCGGCGCCTCCCACATGCGGAAGAGCAACTGCTCCAGCATCGGAGGAACCGGGACAGTAAAGGCCTCCTTGGAAGGAGAGTCATACTGCACAGCCTCGAGCTCCTCGGCTCGAGGCTCCTCCTCGGGGTCCGCAGGGAATGCCAGTGTCTTGGCCATGTCCCTCATGAAATCCGAGAACCTGGTGTCCTCCGGAGGGACCTGGTCTGAGGCTCGGAAACCGGTGAGTCCGAAGGGACGCACCGAGTCCAGAAGGTGTCAGGGGACTCCTCCTCCTCCGTTTCCCACGCCGATTCCTCCAAGGAAGAATCGAGCGGCTCTGAGTGGGCGGGCACCTACGCCATCCGCCCAGACGCCGAGGGAACCGGTGTCGACGACCTCAGTTCCGAACGGGAGGCCGAGGATCAACTCGAGTTCGCATGGTCTCGAGGATCGGCTCGGCCTCCGGGGTCGACTTGGACGTCGATGTCCCAGTGGTCGGGGCTGGTGAGACCGGCGATCAGCATCCGCTGCTGCTCCATGAAGGCAGACAATCTGCTCGCCAAGGCCGTCAACCTGAGTCCTAGCTCAGGAGACCCAGCAGCCTCAGACTCGGGCCCCGACGGCATCGGGCCCGACGTCGGCTCCCCCGGAGGAGAGTCCACGAGGATTACAGTACTCACGTGACTCGGGGCCTCCGACTCTACACGAGGATGGTTTGCAGGCCTCTCCGACTCCGAATACCCGGGACAGCAATCGGGGCTATGCGACCTGGCCCTCGAGGAGCCAAGAGCGTCCACCGATGCCGCCCTCGCGGGTTTCTTCTTCCTTCAGTGCTCCCTCCCTTTCAGAGGAGCCCCGACGATGCTCGGGGTCAGACTCCCGAGAAGTCGAGACCTCTGACGAAGTCCAGACCCGTCTAGAGGCAGATTCGGAGAAGATCTTCTCACGCTGGTGCTGATGGCTCCGCAATGCCTTGGAAGACATTTTGCCACAGGGACTACAGACCGTAGAATCATGGTCTGGCCCCAGGCACCGGAGGCAGCAGTCGTGTGTGTCAGTGAGAGACATCAGTTTCTTGCACCGATCACACTTCTTAAAGCCACTTGCAGCCATTGGGGGGAAAAAGGGCCCCTGCAAGATCAAAAAATTGGGCTGCCAGGGAAAAGAAAAAAGGCACGAATGCAGTCTCTAAGGACAAAAACCAAAAAAAAAAAAAGAGAGATCCGGGCTCAGCACCAGTGTACCGAGTCCAGGCGGGAAAGGAACCGACATTGAACCGAAGAAAAAACTCGACCCAACACAGAAAAATCAACTTTTTTCACGGGTGACAAGGACAGGCGTCCGTAGGGTTCCACAGAAAAAAGAAGACTGAGCAAGATGGCACCTTTGGGCGGGAAGGGGACCGCGCATACGTGCCTGCACTCCCAAAGGCTTTCTTTGAAAGCCGGGGAAATGTTCCGCATGGGGGCTCCGTCGACGCCAACATCACCCATATGTGAGGACTGACTTCCTGCTTGGTCCTGGAGAACTGAAAACAAAGGAGAAGGGTAGGTATCCGCAGAAAACAGGGTGAGGCAAACCAGAAGCGGAACCTAAGGACCAGGCCTACACGTAGATATCTTAATGCAGACAAAGTTTATTGAGGACCCAACTAAAAGGTTTCGGTCGGAGGCCTTCTTCAGGGGTCTCACCTACCAGATCCCAGCGATGATTCAAGTTGCACAGGTCTAGGATGGGCCTGAGGCCTCCTGTTCTTTTTGGTACCAGAAAGTACCTGGAATAGAAGCCCTTGCCCTGCAGGTGGTGGGGCACCAGTTCTACTGCCTGATCCTCAAGAAGACCCACCAACTCCTTCAGAAGAAGGTCCCGGTGAAATGGAGACCTGAGGAGCTCTCCCGGGAAGTAAGGAGGCGGCACCTGGGCCAGGTGAAGGAGATAGCCCTCTTGGACTATCTGCAAGACCCAGGCATTGGTGGTAATGGCTGTCCACCTGTGGGCATACAGGGTAAGCCTGCCTCCTGTGCACGTCCTGTCCCCTGTGGGGAGAGGGGCCATGCTGAGAGAGTCAAAAGCCACTGCCAGGCTGGGCCGGAGCCGGTACCTGGGGTTTGCGGGCTTACTACTTACGCAGGCCATGCCTGTCTCTTGGCCTGCTACCCCTGTTGGGGAGCCGGGGAGGCCTGAAAATGGGGGTAGCTTTGGTAAGCAGCACCCTTCCTCAGGTAAAAGGGCTTATTAATCGAGTCCTTCTTGCAAGAAGGGGCAGTTCCGCAGCATTGTTGGTCATGGGTTTGCCAAAGAGGTTCTCTCCTTGGCATGGGACATCGACCAACTTGTCTTGAACCCATTGCTCGAGGTCGGACGACTGCAGCCATGCCTGGCAGCGTGCACCGATGCCAGCCGCGGCTACCAGTGTTGCCGACACAAACCCATTATAGGCCGCTCGAGACAAACTTCGAGCACTCACGGACGGCGGTGGACAGGCTCCTGAAGCGCTGCAAAGGCCCCTCGGAGAGACCAGCTGAGAACCCGGCGAGCTCCTTCGCCAGGTCTCTCAGGTACATGCCCATGAACAGCTGGTAGGCCTGGATCCGACAAGTCAGCATTGATCCCTGGAAGCACTTTCTGCCGAGGGCATCCAAGTTGCAGGCATCTTCTGGCTCTTCAGCCTGTGCATGGCCGATTCCACAACCATGGAGTTGTGCGGCAGCTGCGACTTTTGAAACCCAGGGCTTCAGCAGACTAGATACATCGAGTCGAGCCATTTGCTGACAACCAGCACCGACGCCGGAGTCTCCCACATGCAGAGCATCAGTCGTTCCAGGATCAGAGGAACGGGTACAGTAAGGGCCTCCCTACAGAGAATTATCCTCATCCTCAGAATCAGCTTGGATATCCTCAGCTTGGAGGTCTTCATCATCTGGAGGATCATCAGAAGCAGAAGCCAGAGCAGACGGACAGAAAGGGCAAGAAACCCTTTGGAAGAAAGAAGAGAAAAGCATTTGGGAGGTCTAAAGGAGTCCAGAGCAGTACGTATACTGGGAGACATTCAAAAGGCCAGCATACACCATTGGACTGGGGAAAGCCAGAGGAATGGTGCTGCAGAGCTAGTAATCTCCAGACGGTACCTGTGAGGGAGACGGCTGCACGTGGAAGGGACCCTAGGACCCGTGCCAGAAGGTATGTGAAGAGAGATCCAGTGTCCAGGGATCTGGATTGGAAGGCTGGACATAAAATCTGGACTACATACTGGCCAGGCTATTTAGAGAGGAACTCTAACAGCAATGGAAGCTCAGGTATGAACACTGATCTATGCCCTAGCTATAACCTTGAAAGACAGCAGAGAAACAAGTATTCTCCTGAAAGTGCTCCATTGAGAAATTCCTCTGTGCCAATCCATGATATTGAACCGATGATTGTTGAGGAAGGGGGAGAAGTCTTAGATACAGGCTGTGAATACATGGATTGCTCTCTGTCTAAACTCCTTTGGTAATTTACTGTTACAAAGTACAACGACCATCACAAAGAAATACAAACTTGTTCTTTAATCTACTCAGAAAGCTCCTGCGTAGGATTTTGAGCCATGCAGTAGAAATTAAGCCAGCTAAGGGGTTTCAACTGGGTAACTGCTAGCAATTGAGCCTTACCTAATTGCTTGTGAGCTCTGAGGAAATCACTTCTGAGTCTATGTGTGAAGATATAAGAAGTTAACCTGAAAAGAACAGTTTTTCCCTTCTTTGTGGGTTTTGCTTGTTGTTTGATACACTGCTAAGAAAATATTAGCTAAAGCCTACAGAAAAGACCAGTTTGTTACCAACCAGGTCTTTATTCTTTTCATTTGATTGCCTGACAAGTTCAGATGTTGTTTTCCTGATTTTGTTTTTCTAAGTTTAACACTGAAAGCAAGTATCCTGTTTTATGTGCTACCAAGCATATCTGTGTTGGGAGAAATAACCCCATAAATAAATATCTTATTGGCTTTACACTCAAGCACAACTAATTATTGTGAGCAGCTGTGTCTGGTCTGAATGGACTGCATTTCCCACAATCCCTTGCAAATCATATTGATATATGCACTTGCCAAGACTGTGAACATTCTCACCCAGGCAGCCGTCTGACAACTCTTGTATGTAGACCATCCAGTCCAGGTGATTTGCTCCTCTTTAGTTTATCAAATAGTTGTAATACATCTCCCCAGTTTATCAATATTTCTTTCAATTCTTCCAATGCATCACTTTTAAATACCATTTCAGTCATAGGTTACTTTCCCTACATCATCTTCAGTAAAGACCTTAGCAAAGAATTCATTCAGTCTGCTATGGCCTTGTCCCCTCTTAATACCTCTTTTACCCCTCTATCATCAAATGATCCAACCGACTCTCAGGTTTTTTGCTATGAATGTACTTGAAAAAGGTTTTATTATATGTTTTTGCTTCCATGGCAAGATTTT
This sequence comes from Ichthyophis bannanicus, assembly GCA_033557465.1. Taxonomy (NCBI): domain Eukaryota; kingdom Metazoa; phylum Chordata; class Amphibia; order Gymnophiona; family Ichthyophiidae; genus Ichthyophis; species Ichthyophis bannanicus. The sequence goes on along the minus strand of CM066035.1, from coordinate 947,231,658 downwards.
TTTCAAATTCTCTCTTTGCTTGCCTTATCAATGCCTGCATCTAACTTGCCAGTGCTTATGTTGTTTCCAGTTTTCATCATTTGGCTTTTTCCATTTCGTGAAAGATGCTTTTTTCCTTGCGATTCCTAGCATTTTATTTGCTTTCTTGGCCACTACTATACACTTGGCAGAAGGTTACAAAGTATTATCCACGATGACGCTCAGATCCTTTTCTTGGGTGGCGGTTCCTAATGCTCCTCAATCATGAAATGTGTCACCACCTGAACTCAGACAAACACAAGACTGGGGAAGGTTAAAAAAAACCTCCTGAACTTAGCCTTTTTGTACCAAATGAAGGTGTGACAATGAGAGAGAGATGCACTGGCTAAGTAAAAAAGTCATTGAAGATATTAGTGTTTGAAGATACAAAAGATTGGACACAAGAAAAAAATTGGAGAAGAGAATGGGTTTCTGCTGGGTATGATGTTATTTTGTGCTTACATTTGTATGTACTCTATCTTATGTAGTTACAAATTCTAGAAAATAAATATGCGAGTCTGCCTCTCATTTTTTTATTATGGGTTAAGTGCTTTTTCAGTTGTGTTTAGTCTTGTTTTATCTATGCACTCCATTGCAGGAACAGAGTTATGTAGAGGCTTTTACATCTAGGATTATCACATATTACTATCGATAAGACATATCAGGTAGTTACTCACCTGTAGCTTATGTTCTCTGTGGACAGCAGGTATAAGTCCTCATGTTTGGGTGATGTCTCCAATGGAGCCCTGCATGAGAACACTGCCCAGCTCCTTTTGGAAGCTTTTGGGAGGCTCTACTGCACCTTTGCATCTCCTTCCTGTCTGCCACCATGGCACCATCTTAGATCAGTCTGATAACATAGCTGTAGCAGACGATAGCTCCTTGGGAGGTGGGAGGGTTGTGAGGACTTATTCCTGCTGTCCATGGAGGACAGCTGCTACAGGTGAGTAACTACCTTTTCTCCGTGGACAAGTAGGAATGAGTCATCAGGTATGGGACTCTCAAGCTACAGACTACCAAAAACCAAGAAGCCCATTCCAGGGGCAAAACTCAACTGCAGAATGGCGAGAAGCCATGCCAACTCAAATACCAACTATGTACAATAGCAATGATTTTCCTCTTCCTTTTTATTTTTGATAGCCTGGACAGAACACAATGGGCCTAGTGGGGATGGAGTTGCGAACAGATTGGCCGAAGTTGCTGTAGCATTGGGAATCCCATCTAGTGAGCAGTGAGATGTGAATGTGTGAACAGAAGACCATGTTGCAGCCCTGCAGATCTCTTCCATGGAGACCAAGTGCAAACTGGCCAGCAACGCAGCCACGGTCTGCCATTGTGAGCTGACACATGACCATCAAGGCACAGGCCTGACTGGGCATAAGTGAGAGAGATGCAGTCCATTAGTCAAATTGAAAGGGAGCATTTGGAAATGCCAGCCTCTATCTTGCTGGGGTCCAAACAAACTAAAAGCTGGATGGAGTTTCTATGAGCTTTCGTCCACTCCAAGTAGACGTCTAAGTCTCACTTGCAGTGTGCAATGCAGCTTTCCCCTTGTGGGCATAAGGCCTTGGGAAAAATGTTGGCAGAACAACTGATTAAGATGGAAATCCAAAACTACCTTCAGAAGGAAACTAGGATGAGTACAAAGGAACACATTATTATGGTAGAATTTGGTATAAGATGGATGCTGAGGTGATCACCACCAGGAACAAGATTTTCAATGGGCAGGAAATGAGTGGTTCAAAGGGAGCTTTCATGAGCTGCTCAAGAACCTTGCTGAGGTCCCAAGACATTGCATGGAGTTTGTAGGGAGGCTTTAAGAGAAGCAACCTCCACATAAAGCAAACTAAAGGCTGTACCGATATGGACTTTTCTTCCACACCTATATGGTATGCTCCAATTGCACTGAGGTAGACCCTGATGGAGTTGGATTTAAGAAACAGTGCAAACTGGAAACACATACACTCGCAGAACACAAAGCATTCAAGTCTGGAGCAAGATGATAAACAAAGAGACAGACTTTATTGAAGTATATTAACACACAGGAAAAGTACCCAACACGGCCATGTTTCAGCTAAGCCTTTGTCAGGGGTAGCAATCTTGAACATAGAAATAGATCACATGTGAAAAAAAGGAAAAACATACATACAAATAAATTCCATCAGTGAATACAATAATAAGCAAAAAGAGATAAATCATAAAAAGTATACAATTTTTATAATACCTAAAAACAGAGAATCCAGATAATGTAATCAAAATTATATGAATATATAAAGTAAAAATGAAAATAAAGAGATAAAAAGCAGAACATTACAAGAATCTACTACATAAAATCATATCACGAAGTAATAGAAATAATAAAAGAAGTTGTGTTGTCAAGTATAATGCAAACACATTAATATAACTATGAAATCAACCCAGAATGAGTAGAAACAATAAGCACAGTTACTTACCTGTAACAGGTGATCTCTGGGAACAGCAGGAATTATTTTTATTTTATTTTTTTATTTTTTATTTATTTATTTATTTACATTTTCTTATATACCGCGCTATTCTGCATCAGTGCGGTTTACATTGAACAAACTGAAATTACATTGAACAGGGCATTATAACTTGGAAATAACTATTTTACAGGGAACATGGGCTATGGAGGGTTAAGTGGCTTGCCCAAGACCACAAGGAGCACCTGTGGGACTAGAAACCCCAGTCCTTCCGGCCCAAGGTTGCTGTCCTCTAGTGGGATTTGAACCCCCGACCTTCCGGCCTGAAGTACCTTGCCCCAACCACTAGGCCACTCCTCACATATGGGTACGTCGGTACCGACGGAGCCTGAGCGGGAAAGCTCCCCAGCTTCCCAGAAGGAAAGCTTTTGGGGCCTCCCACTGCGCATGCGCGCTGCCTTCCCGCCTTCCTGACCAACTCTCCTCAGTTCGAGTTTATAGCTGAGACAATAGAGAGAGGAAAGGAAGAGAGAGAGAGATACAACTCCTAGGGGAGGTGGGCGGGTTGTGAGGACTAATTCCTGCTGTTCCCAGAGATCACCTGTTACAGGTAAGTAACTGTGCTATCTCCAAGAACAAGCAGGAATAAGTCCTCACATATGGGGACTCCCTAGCTAAGATGCCCGGGAGATCTCCTGAAGGGTATGAGACCCTGAAAGGTTCTTCATCTTCCTATGGATCTCAGGCATCCATTCAGGGAAGGTGGGCTGGAGTTGTTCAAGAATGGAACAGGTGTCTGAGGACAGCCTGACCAAACAAGGCATCCCGGCGGGAGTCCTTGTCCAAACAGTAATGGGCTGTAAAGGTATGAACCGAGGCCCAGGTGGCTGCTCGACAGATCTGGTCAATGGACACAGAGTTTAAATGAGCCATAGAGGTGGCCAGGGCCCTCACGTTGTGAGCGGTGACATGGCCCTCCAGAGAAAGGTTCTTACTCTGGTAAGCAAAAGAGATACACTGAGCAATCCAACTGGAGAGTGTTCTTTTGGAGACTGGAAGTCCTAAATGAGAAGGATCAAAAGCAACAAAAAGCTGAGAAGACTTTCGATGTTGCTGTGTCCTGTGGAGGTAAAAGGCAAGAGCTCTTTTACAGTCTAGAGTATGAAGGTTCCTCTCTGCAATGGATGCATGAGGAGCTGGAAAAAAGACAGGTAAATATACCTCTTGATTAAGATGAAAAGGTGAGACCACTTTAGGCATAAAGTGAGGATTTGTCCTAAGGACTACCTTATCATGATGGAACCTTGTATAAGGTGGATTAGCCACTAAGGCCTGCAGTTCACTGATGCGGCGAGCTGAAGTGACTGCAATGAGGAAAATAACCTTCCAGGAAAGAAATTTCAAGGAGGTAGTGGCTAAGGGTTCAAAAGGTGGCTTCATAAGCTGACCAAGAACCAAGTTTAAGTCCCATGCCACCGGAGGAGGTCGAATGGGAGGTTTAGTTAAAGTTAAGCCTCTCATGAATCTAGCAATAAGAGGATGAGAGGAAACAGGTTGTCTGTCCATTGATGGGCTTAAGTGATGCCGCAATAGCACTCAAATGGACTCTTACTGAATTTGTTTTGAGTCCTGCATTGGAGAGATGCAGGAGATATTCCAAAAGAGAATTCAATGGGAGTGCCAGAGGGTTAAGACCCTTTTGAGCACACCAAATGGAAAATCTTTTCCATTTAAAAGCGTAAGAACGCCTAGTGGAAGGTTTCCTAGAGGCATGTAGGATATCCTTCACTTGCTGCGAAAGATTGAAGTGTTGAAGGTCTAGGCCTTCAGTAACCAAGCTCTGAGGTGTCGGGACTGGGGTTTGGGTGCCACAAAGTACCCTCCTCCTGAGACAGAAGGTCTGGAGCCGCTCCGAAGTCCAGGGAGGGGGCTTGGGAGAGATGCAGAAGTAGAGGGTACCACACTTGGCGTGGCCAGCGTGGAGCTATGAGGATCATGGACCCTTGATCCCTTTGAAGTTTGAACAGAGTCTTGGGAATCAAAGGAATGGGTGGAAAGGCATACAGGAAACCCTGACCCCAATGCAGGAGGAAGGCATCCTTGGACTGAACTCCCTGACACGGAATTCTGGAACAGAACCGGGGAAGTTTGGCATTCCACGGACTTGCAAAGAGGTCTATGTCCGGGGTTCCCCATTTCTGGAAGATTCTGAGTACCTGATCCATGTGCAGGGACCATTCGTGTGGAAGCAGAACTCGACTGAGTCTGTCTGCCCAAGAGTTTTGGATTCCTGGAAGATATACTGCCAGGAAATGGATTTGATTTTCTCTGGCGAAGGCCCATAATCTTAGAGTTTCGTTGCAAAGCGACAGAGAGCCAGTCCCTCCTTGTTTGTTTATGTAAAACATGGCTACTTGATTGTCCGTGTGAATAAGGACTGTCATGTTGCTGAGGAGGGTATGAAAAACTTTGAGAGCTAGAAAGATTGCTCGAAGTTCCAAGTGGTTGATATGAAAGGTGGTCTCCTGTGGAGACCAAGTGCCCTGAGTGGAGAGATCTTGGAGATGAGCCCCCCAACCTGTTTGGGAGGCATCTGTTGTGAGGGTTGCTTGGGGCAACAATGGTTGAAACAACAGATTTTGAGTGGATATCCACCATTGGAGAGACCAAGAGAGACGATTGGAGTTTGCTATTTGGTCTGAGAGAGCTCCTGATGCTTGAGTCCACTGGGTGGATAAAGTCCATTGGCCTCCACAGTGCATGTGGCCTAATAGTTGTAGCATCTCTCTGGCAGTCAAGTGGCTTCTGGACTGAGTCTGAGAGGCTAAGTGCACCAGACGTTGGCAAAGGGCCTGAGGTAGATAGGCCCTTGCGGTGGTGGTATCCAACCAGGCCCCTATGAATTCTAGGGATTGAGTAGGGGTGAGTTGGGACTTTGGCAGATTGATCACAAGTCCCAGATACTGTAGAATTCACCTGGTGCGATCCAGGGAAGTCTGAGCCTCGGACTGAGACGGAGCTCGGATGAGCCAGTCGTCCAGGTATGGGAAGACAAAAATTCCCAGGGCGCGTAGAAATGCATCTACTATTGCCATGCATTTGGTAAATACCCTTGGAGCAGAGGCTAGACCGAAGGGAAGTACTCTGTATTGGAAATGTTTTCCCTGGAACAGAAACCGTAGGAATTTTCTGTGGGATGGATGGATGAGTATATGTGTGTACGCATCCTTGAGATCTAGAGAACAAAGCCAGTCCTGACTCTGTAGGTATGGGAGGAGAGTGCCTAGAGAAAGCATCTTGAATTTCTCCTTGTATAGAAATTTGTTCAATTCTCTGAGATCCAGAATGGGTCTGTACCCCCCTGTTTTCTTGGGAATGAGAAAATAAGGGGAGTAAAAACCTGACCCTTGTTGAGGAAGAGGAACCTCTTCTATTGCCTTTTGGGCGAGAAGAGTGGTCACCTCCTGACTCAACAGGTCTAGGAGAGATGGGGGAGAATTGAAACTTCTCACCATGGTATGGGGAGGAAGGTTGGAGAAATGTAGTTTGTAGCCCTCTCTGATGATAGAGAGGGTCCATTGCTCTGATGTGATTTGCTCCCATCTGGGAGCAAAATGAGTTAATGAGGAAGCACATGTAAAAACTGAAAAAACAATCCATTGTATAACTGACAGGAGAGCTCTTAAAGAGAATTCTGAAATACTGTACACTTACACATTAAAACACAGTGGTACGATTGCAACAGGGCACATAATCCATCAAGAAACGTTCTCCCAAAAGGACCCAAACACGAATCAAACCAACAGTAAAGGCTGTGGAAGGAGGGTTCCCAGGCCTGGAGAATATCGTTATGTCTTATAAGCCAGTAAAAGCAATAGAAAGCCTTAGCTGAAGGACACTTTCAAATCAAGAAATGGAGTGGCTGCAGTAAAAAAAAATACACACTTAGTGCATGAATTGATTGATTGATTTATAATGGAGATATGGAGCGCAATAGCATGACAATCGATAATCTAACTTGGAAGGGCTCAGTGCAGAGAATTACCCAGCCAACTTCTGATGAGCAAGGTAGCATTTTTCATGTCAGTCTTAAAAAACAGTGATCCATTTAGTAAGCAAGAGAACTCCCAACGACAGCTTTTTTAGCGCTGTCGTGTGCACGATATATGAGCACAGCAAGATCTATAAGTAAATGGACCCTGTAAACTTTAGACATGTTAAAGGCTAATACATGTTAAAAGTATCAAAACCACCTGACAAAAAGGATGCTGTCAATAGCTAATACAGATGCCAGCTATGTACAACCAGGGAGCCTCTTAAAAGTACTCATATCGCAGGAAGCTACATGTTTAAAATAATATGAAAATATAATGCAACAGGTCAGCGGCTGAATATCACCACTGAGCCCTCGGAACACCCTGATGCTAAACCATTAGCCTAAGAACATGTAGCAGCAGTATCTATGGATATTCAGCAGTCTACAGACGGTGTAAATGCCTTTGAATATCGTGCCCTTACTTTATCATCATTATGATCCATGTCCGTGCATCCCTCAGAGGTGAAAGTTAGGCACCTCTCTCTCACCCCATCCTCCTTCCCTGTTCCTAGCACATATTCTATTCCTCTCCCATCCTTCCTCTTGATCTCAGCATGTTCTCTCTCTGGCAATCTCTGTTAGGTGGTCACTGTGTTCTAAGCACAATATAAAAGAGCATTTCCTAAGTGAACACATGCATGTTTTTGACTTTGGGACTGCATGAACACTAAATGGGATGGGTGTACACAGGAGGGTTGAGAATGGCAAGGGTGGGTCTGTTGAGGATGGAGGAGGAAGAGAAGACAAGATGATGTATGGTTTGGGGAGATGCGTGCAACTTAACCCCTTCCTTCCCACCGCTCTTTCATCTGTCTATTCAACTTGCTAGTCTTGGGGATGGGGAAGGGCTGGCCAGTGCTCCCTAAGATCATCAACTGCTCTCTCCAGCGGCCTTTACCCTGCCACTGCCACCAGTAGAAACCTTTGGTACTGAAAAACCAGTATCTTATGGGCTTAAAAAAAAAGAGAAGCACTGCCAAAACCAAAGATGGAAGTGTTGCTCGCCACCATGTTTCCCTGCAGTGTTCTCCATTCAAATCTAAGCCATGCCAGTGGTGGTGGTCACCGCTGCATTTTGCAGTTGATCTGGAATGTACACACATCTATAATGATGTTGCGGGGCACACGTTGACCGTCTGCCCTTGGAACATTTGTTTTTTTTCAATAATGAAATCCCACACAATTGTAGTGGTGACAGGGTGAAGGCTGCTGGGGAAGTCAACAGCAAAGGAGCCCAAGGAAGAGTATCCAGTCATCCAAAACTATACAGAGCAGACAGACAAGAGACAGGTAAACATGTGCTCCCTCCGTCCTTCCTCCTTCACATGATCATCCCTCCTTGTTTCCCCAGATTCCACAGGTATTTCTCTGCTGGGAACAACAAAGCTACAGAACCTTTTTAAGTTTTCCTCCCTTACAACTGACCTCAGAGTCTCCCACCAGATTTCCAGCTGCTCTATAGCAGACAGTATTGGAGGGTGTCCGTGAGTAATCTCTGCAGACAGACACAATTCTTCTGTTATCTTATATATCGATGGTAACACCTTAGTTACAAAGTGAAGCAGCAATAGAAGTTGAATTTAGCAGCTTGTGTTTAAATGTTTTACATTTCTCTACTCAAATGATTCAACAAGTGCTGAGACTGTCAGAATGAATGGTAAAGTGGGTGATATGAAACAATAAAAGTTCTGATAGAAACGCAAGTACTCATGTAGCAGAGTTGTATCTTAACAGCAGGCTATGCAGGTATTGATAATTGTTTGGATTATTACAAAGCTTTGTGAAAAGACATTTGATAGGAAGGAGGAGGATTCTCTCCAAGATGAAGTATGAATGAAGATAATAAAAGCTGTGTTGGTATGGAGAGAGGTATCTTAAAAGTGATCCCATTCTACAGCTGGAAGACATCCTTAGCAGTTCAGACAGAATAACTAGACACACTGGATGGGCCAACTATACTTTTTCTGTCATCCACTACTAAGTTGTTAATATTTAATCCGTGAAAGGCAGTATATATATATTCATGAAAAGGACTCCTGGTTCCCTGTACAGTAGCGGGTGCAATGTGAACTGCTGGCTTTGACTTTCAAAATACTGCTAAATCAGAAGCATAGATATCTACGGACAGCATATAGTTGCTGTACATGCCAGCTAGGCCTTTACAATCAAGACACACTACAGATACACAGGTTATTAGGTAAGTCCCTGGCTAAAGCAAACATTTTCTACAGCAGCTCCGGTCTTAAGGAATAGCCCATCTCGAACTGAAATGCAAATCAAACTAACTTTCTTTTGGAAAGCAATTCAAAGCTTTTCTCTTTCCACGGTAGGGCAGCAGGATTGTGATGTTATTCATGTGTTTTTTAATACTATATACAAGTCATATTGCAAAACACTTTAACTGATTTTTTTCAGGAATACAGTACATACATTTTTATAAATAAAATAAATACTAAAGCAGAAATTTGTTAGTGTCATGTGCTCCAAAACATGCTGAAATCCACAGCACAGACCATTAGATTTAAAGCTCCTTAATTAAAGATCACAAGGTGTTTATCGCCACCTAGTGAATTATCAGAGCCATTACACAGGACATTACAAATGACCTCATGCTCAACAGATGCAAAAGAAAAAAAAATGTCAGATAACGTCTTTGCTTGAAACCACATTATTTAATATCTCCAGGAACAAGCAGGAATGAGTCTTCACATATGGGTACGTCGGTACCGACGGAGCCTGCACGGGAACGCTGCCCAGCTTCCAATCAGAAAGCTTTTGGCAGCATCCCTCGCGCCTGCGCGCTGACTTCCCGCCTTCTCCAGAGCCTCTCTTCAGTTTTCGTTTTTACGCGGAGCCGGCAGGACGTCCTCCTGTCACCGCAGAAACTTTTCTTTTTACTTTCTTTAATTACTTTAGTTTTTGTTTTCTTGTGGTCGTGGCTGTATTTCCCGCCGCCACCGGTACCGCCGGTGGATTTTTGACTAAATTCTGAGAAACTTTTTCTTCAGTTTTTTTGCCTTAACTTCTTGGGCCTACCAGGCCTCTTCCTCATGGAGCCTTCTTTTCCTAAGAAGTGCATTCGATGTGGAAACACCTGTTTCCTTTTAGACTCCAATAGTTGGTGCCTCAATTGTGTGGGTCCTGACCCTTTTTCCCCTGACTTGTCAGGGGATACTTTTGTGAGGAAACCTTCAGTTTTTAGAGTTTCCCTCGATACCGTTTTTTATTCGGCAGTGAGGGAACCCGGTTTCTCCTCTTCACAGGATCAGGTAACCCACAAACAGTCTGTTAAGACTAGTCAATGCTTGAGTGGTATGTCCCATGCCCAGCATGGTGACGGCTCCGGCCTTACCCTCAAGAACCCATTGGCATTACCCCTGCGGGAGTCTGCGGGCTCCAAAGCATTAAAGGGGTTTCAGGTTGTTCCTGGGGCTCACCCCTCACAGAACATACCTGAGCCATGTCCGGGGGTGGTATCCGCTTCGAGCGGTCCGATCCCCCGGCATCGGCACCGGTGTTGAGTGTCCCACTCTTCACCAGGGATCGTCATCGGGCATCCTCGGTACCTTCGGGACCAATCGATACGCTCCAAATTGACTCCCCTCGATCCCAGCCGTGCACGGTGCGGGTATCTGCTTCCAGCGGTACCGATTCCCCGGCATCGGCTTCGGTGTCGAGTGTTTCACTCTTCACCAGGAATCGTCCTCTAGCATCCTCAGCACTTTTGGGGCCGGGCGAAACGATACCGATGGACATTTCCATATCTCAGCCATGCTCCGTGATGGTACCGGCTTCGATCGGTTCCGATACCCCGGCATCGGCACCGGTGTGGAATAACGTTCTCCCGGCAAGAGGTTGTCCTCGGGCATCCTCGGTACCTTCGGGACCGATCGATGTAACCCAGGCTGCTTTACCGGTATCGGCATCGCCGATACTACCACCGACGTCAGTACCCTCGAGACATGCATCGAATGACTCGCTTCCTTCGATGCCGAGTCTTGAATCGATATCTAGTCTCGAGGACTGGGTACCGACGCGTCCCGGAACCTACTCCCGTTGTTTCCAGATAAGCAGTTCCGAGGATCCTAGCCATAACTCTCGCATGATCTCGGTACCATTGCAGCAGTTCCCGATGACAACTTCAACTGCTGGCCCTGTGTCAGTATCGATATCGATGCCTGTTCTTGCACCGATGCCTAGTTTGGAACCGATACCTGGGGTTGCTGATGCAGTACTCACTGCCTCTAAGTTACCATACCAGTATCCTTGTCCATCTACTAGGGTTCTCTCCTCACACCACGGTACGTCCTCTGGTGCTCAGCCTCTTTCTTTAGCCTTACCAGGGAAGGTTCCCATAGGAGATCAGTCTTTTCAGGCTTTTCTCCTGGATATGGCAACCTTTCTTAATATCCCTGGTTGTGATGCTATTCCTGGCTCACCGGCACAAATGGAAAATATGATGCTTCCTTTACATCCTGCTCTGCAGGATCTCCTTCTGAAGGTCTGGAAATCACCCTTATGGCTTCCTCTACCTTCTACAGCCACTGAGGTTCGGTACCGGGTGCCTCCCTCCCCAGGATTTCAGAAGCCTCAACTTCCTCATCGTTCCCTTGTAGTGGAATCAGCACTGAGGAAGGTTAAGCGCAAGAAGAAGCATTCTTCTTATCCGCCAGGTCGTTCTTCAAGAACACTCGATGCGTTTGGTCGTCAAGCCTTCCAAACATCTATGCTGGCCTCCAGAATTCTTTCATATATTTTCCACATGAGTCTCACACTCCAGGAGGTCACGGAGAGATTGTCTCTTTTGACCCCTTTTATGCCAGAGCCCAAGGCTACTAATTATTCCTTGCTACTCAATCATAGCCAGAATATATCTTGGTTCCTTTCTCGTGCTTCTATAGACTCTTTTGAGTCTGTTAGCAGATCTTCTGCTATTGCCATTGCAGCACGTCGCAGAGCCCGGCTCGAAGCTTCAGACTTGAGCAGATAGGCACAAACTATATTGGCTCATTCTCCTTGTACAGGAGAAGGTCTCTTCAATAAGGAGGCTTTACGTCAGGTTGCTCAATGCTCCCCTGACTCTCCTTCCACTAAGGACCATTCTAAGCCGACTCCTTCTTCAAAAGGTAGGAAATGTCCTACCAAACCTTCTTTCCCTAAGAAAAGAAAATTTCATTCATCTCCTGCCCATCATTCGGCTGTACCTAAACAAGGGACACCTCAGCCTAGTCTGAAGTCTGTGATAAGGAAGCTTATCATAGCTCAGGAAGGAGCTATAGTAAAGGTGAAGTGACTCTGAACAAGCAACCTGTCAGTTCTGGTAGAAATAAGAAAACAGAATTTTTCCATAAAAGACTACCAGTCCCAGAATGCACCAGGTTTCCAACAGCCATTAGAGGAGCTGAAGTGGGGAAACGTGTGTTCAATCAGGAGGGCTATGAGGTAATCCCTAAGCACTCATCTCAAAGGGCAAGGCCTGATTCAGCACAGCTGCGCTGTGCTAGGGTGGAGCACTCATCTAAGCAGAATAAAGGTAGAGTTTATTCTACAGAGAATCATCCTCATCTTGATCTTGGACATCCTCAGTTTCATCTGGGAGATCCTCAGAATCTTCATGATCTTGGACAGCTTCATCATCTGGAGGATCATCATCAGCAGAAGCCAGAGCGGACGGACAGAGAGGGCAAGAAACCCTTTGGAAGAAAGAAGAGAAAAGCATTTGGGAGGTCTAAAGGAGTCCATAGCAGTACGTATACTGGAAGGCATTCCAAAAGCAAGCTTACACCATTGGACTGGGGAAAGCCAGAGGAATGGTGCTGCAGAGCTAGGAATCTCCAGACGGTACCTGTGAGGGAGACGGCTGCACTTGGAAGGGACCCTAGGACCCGTGCCAGAAGGTATGTGAAGAGAGATCCAGTGTCCAGGGATCTGGATTGGAAGGCTGGACATAAGAACTGGACTACATACTGGCCAGGCTATTTAGAGAGGAACTCTAACAGCAATGGAAGCTCAGGTATGAACACTGATCTATGCCCTAGCTATACCCTTGAAAGACAGCAGGGAAACAAGTATTCTCCTGAGAATGCTCCATTGAGAAATTCCTCTGTGCCAATCCATGATATTGAACCCATGATTGTTGAAGAAGGGGGAGAGGTCTTAGATACAGGCTGTGAATACATGGATTGCTCTCTGTCTAAACTCCTTTGGTAATTTACTGTTACAAAGTACAACAACCATCACAAAGAAATACAAACTTGTTCTTTAATCTACTCAGAAAAGCTCCTGAGTAGGATTTGAGCCACGCAGTAGAAAGCAAGCCAGCTAAGGGGTTTCAGCTGGGTAACTGCTAGCAATTGAGCCTTACCTATTTGCTTGTGAGCTCTGAGGGAATCACTTCTGAGTCTATGTGTGAAGATATAAGAAGTTAACCTGTAAAGAACAGTTTTTCCCTACTTTGTGGGTTTTGCTTGTTGTTTGAAACACTGCTAAGGAAATATTAGCTAGAATCTACAGAAAAGACCATTCTGTCACCATCCTGGTCTTTATTCTTTTGCTTTGATTGCCTGATAAGTTCAGATGTTGTTTTCCTGATTTTGTTTTTCTAAGTTTAACACTGAAAGCAAGTATCCTGTTTTGTGTGCTACCAAGCATATCTGTGTTGGGAGAAATAACCCCATAAATAAATATCTTATTGGCTTTACACTCAAGCACAACTAATTATTGTGAGCGGCTGTGTCTGGTGTGAATGGACTGCATTTCCCACAATCCCTTGCAAATCATATTGATATATGCCTTTGCCAAGACTGTGAACATTCTCACCCAGACACCCGTCTGACAAGTCCTCCAGCTCTGGCCAGTCTCAGCATTCCCAGCAACCATAGGGGCTGGGAATTATACTCTACAGTTCACTTCTACCCATTAGAAGTTTATTCACTGTGATTTTCTTTTTTCAGTGTACTAAGCTGTCGGAAAAATATTTGTTCAGGGACTACAGACTCCTCTTCTTACTCTCTAGAAGAGCAGTTGCAACTATCCCCTGATAGTTCTGTCCCAACTGAACATTTTTTCCTTCAGTTGACTTACCCTATGGGTACGTCACCCTCCAATTACTTGCTCTACCCTCTCAACCGGGCTTTTTCCCTAACTGAGGGGTACCATACTGAAAGGCTTCTCTAGCAAGCTCGTTCCTCAGACAGGGAGAAGGGATATCTCCTCTCCTTTCTTGTCTGTTTTTCTTTATTGGGCACAGGACAATCTCTCTGCTGTTTCCGTCAGCAGCTGTGCCTGCAGGAGTTACAGTGATTGTATTACTGGTACTTTTTACAAGTTCCAGTCCCTTGTTCAAAATTTTGTCTAGCCTCAGTAGTGATTCCAAGCTACTAGTCAGCTATCTTGGATCCTCCTACTCTTTTAGGCTTTCTCACATTATTCTATCCATCTCCTCTCCTAGGATATGGCAACACACCTGACTTCAGTCAGTTTATCTCATATCTCTCCTGCACAATGCTCTCTGCAGTCTTCAGAGAAGCTTTCTACTATGAGGGCCTTGCTATAGAGCATTGACCTTGTCTCTAAAGCTTCCCTATTAGTAGGGAAAAGCTTATAATCCCTTCCCATGCCTATGAGGGTTCTCCACACCCTCAGGCCTGGGGTGGTAACATGAAATATAAGTTCTTCTGCGTGAAAATCCAACGCTGATGTTTACGCATGCTACCTCTGGGTCCCTCCAGTAGGTCCCTCTGGTATCTTCTTCTGCGTTTCTGCACATCTGCCATGTCAGTGTTCTGTGGAACTCCCGCCTTGTTCCTTACAGATTCATATGATCATCTGTTCTCACGCAAACATCACGGTTATCGTGTTGGATTGCCTTCTTGCATCCCTCAATCCACGGAAATAGATTCTCTATACATATCCCAAGTAGGTTCACCCTCTTGTAGAGCGAAGAATCTTTTTCTTTTATATTCCCCAATGTACAATTATGGGGCTGGGTGGTAGACATGTATCTTCAACTTGTTATCTTGTATGTAGCATCTCCATATATGTCTACATACCTATATCATTACTCTGGTGGTGCAAAACCATGCCCCACAAATGTATATATATTTCGGTATATCATATCTATATCTATATCTATATATATATATCTATCTATCTATCTATAGATATATAAATATATATATATTCCATCCACATATATATATCTGTCTATATATGGGTCTATTGGGGGGGCTTCTTAAGGGTTGATATGTCTTACACACTATCACCCTTACTGTCTATACTAAATGTTTTACCTTCTAGAGGTTTTAGACAGTCTATCGCCCTACTTCGCATATCATATTACGATGCAGAAACTGTCATGCACCTATAACTACTGTGGTGCTAACAAATTCCATTTTTTCTTTAAGTCCTTGAAGCATCAAGCTTCAATATTTTTCCTACCTCTCGCCAGCTAGGAAAAATAGTGTACATCTTGTCCCCCGCAGCCCCCTCTGGTGGCGGCGTAGTGGTTCCACCGGGGCTGGGGAGCGCATAAGATTAGGGGTATTAGGGTTGGCCTGTTGCGAGGGTCATGAGGTAGCGGCCCTCTGTGCCAACCTCGTTGCCAACTTCCCAATAAAGCGACTTTCAGCCAAGTGTAGGGAAAAAGGAAAAAGGCATTTATTTCACCTTTACGCAAAATGGTTCAAAATATGCGGTTAAGACAATAACAGGGCTGTATCATTCCTTGTATCAGGTTCAACTCACACAAAACGTTCAAAATAACATTGTTAATCTTCACAGAAACTTAAAACATAAGGCATCCTGTATTCTCTTCATACATTCTGTTGCTCCAAACAGCTTAAAGCTTTCCTACTGTACAATAAATACAATCCATGGGTTCATCTGCCTCATCAACCTCAGATTCCCCTGGCATCCATTCCATCTCTGAGGGGTCTGAGTCTGAAACCTCAGGAGGGTTGAATTCGGGCTTTCTGAAAGCATGCCACACTGTGTTCCAATGCTGGTTTGTCAGCTTGGGGCGTCGGTTTTTGGCTATGGTATAGAACCCTGGCTGTTCATCTGCTACAGGTTTAAAAGTTCGCTTGTCCCAGCCTTTAGCATTACTAGCTTTCTTCTTGGGGAGATTATCTGTTACTTTTTGCATAAAAGTGTCCTTATCATACAGATAAAACTCATTCTTTTGTTTCTCTCTTGTGCTAGGTTTAGGCAAGCAATCGCAGGCAACAACTGTTTTACCTTTAAACTTCCTGCAGTCTCTTACAGGAAAGGCTTGAGGCCTAGCCTGATTGTCCTCCAATTCTTGCAGGCTCAAGTATTCCCTGTGTGTCTTAATTAATTCTTTAGAGTGGGGAGAAACTTCTCTGAGGCATGGCTGCAGCTGATGCGCTTGTCCTTTACTTCCACCCCTGTGGCAGTTGGCTAGTGGCCGCACCCTCTCAGCTCTTCCCTGTTCCCCAGGCCTCTGAGTTTTCCACTCCTCCTTCAGGTTACTTCTATAAAAACCTTTAAAAGTACCTTTCTCTCCTTGGGTATTCTTTTCAGCTGGATATCTCTTTCTCAGATTGTGTCCCAGCCCTTCTCCCTGGATAGGGCTTTCTCTCAGGCTGGAAGGGAGAGCACCTCCTTCCTTGGCTGCTCTCTGCAGTGCTGCTCCTTCCAGTTGTCTCTGGCCTTCCTCTAGGCCTGCTCTTTGGCCTTCACCTCGGCCTGCTCTCTGAGTTACTCCTTGGCCTGCTTCTCGGCCTACTCTCTGGCCTGCTCTCCAAGTTGCTTCAACTCCTTGAGCTGCTCTGGGTCTGACATCGACTCCAACTCTGGCTCTGACTCCCACTCTGACTCCGACTCTGCTTGACTCAGCTCTGTCCCTGCTTAAATCTGGACTAACTGATTCTAGGTCCTGCCCATAGAGGCGTGGTTCCTCTGCTTCCAGGCTGGCTCTCCTGCTCCCTCTATGTGGACTTTCAGGAAATTGCATGTGAAGCTTGTTTTTTTCAAAATTTAAAACTTTTTTTCTTTCTGCCAGAGGGTCCGCTGTATCACAATCTTTATCTTTGAGTACACAGCTGTTCTCCTTGGGAATAGGGGTTTTTCCAGTCCCCCTCTTCCCGCCAGGACTGGGCTAGTTCTCCAACTCCGTCAGTCTTCTTCCTTTAGTCCTCAATGTTAATGACTTTATGCCTAAAGGAGTTTTCAGCTTTTTCCCATAAAGCTTCCATTGAAGACCTGACGTCTAATCCTACCCAGTTGACACCTGGATCGTCTGCTACCTCCAGGTCTGGACCTTCATCCTCACTGCTGGGAGGTCACCTTGAAGATTCCGCCACTGCTTATCCAGTAGACTCCATCATGCTCTCTACTTCCTACAATACAGTAGGTAAGCTGCATATTTTAAGTGTACATTAAAGGTGTTTTAATGCTACTCATCATATATACCAAGGACTCCTGTAGTCTGTAGGGCCCTGTAGTCCTTGGCTATGCTGTTTCTTTCCTCACAGCTCCTTTATTGTCAACTCCTACCCTCCATCCCACTTTGGATGCCGGGGATTCCTGGAGACAAAATGCACCCCTGGTCCAGGCTCCTGCATTTTTATGGGATCTCCCCCTGGCATCTCCAGCTCGGGAGTCCCCATATGTGAAGACTCATTCCTGCTTGTTCCTGGAGATAGCACAGTTACTTACCTGTAACAGGTGATCCCTGGGAACAGCAGGAATTAGTCTTCACAACCCTTCCACCTCCCCTAGGAGTTGCATCTCTTATCTTCTTCTTCCTTTCCTCTCCTCGCCTTTGTCTCAGCTTTGAAACTCAACTGAAGAGAGGCTCTGGAGAAGGCAGGAAGTCAGCGCGCAGGCGCGAGGGATGCTGCCAAAAGCTTTCTGATTGGAAGCTGGGCAGCGTTCCCGTGCAGGCTCCGTCGGTACCGACGTACCCATATGTGAAGACTAATTCCTGCTGTTCCCAGAGATCACCTGTTACAGGTAAGTAACTGTGCTTTACTTTCTTATAGCCTGCTCAAACCCAAATGGTCCAAAGTGGATAGCAAAAGAATTAAAATAGTATATTACAAAAGTATAATAAAAACAAAGAAACCCATCTTCCAACTATACCAAAACCTATCTTATGAAGTAATACGTCTTGAGGGAACGATAAAAAGATAGATATTTCAAAGATACACAAAGAGCTAATATTCAGCATCTTGGGAGAAAGTTTATGATGCCCTCGCCCACCACAGCAAGGGATTAGGACACTTGTCCTTGGCCTTATCTGCCACAGAACAGACACTTGCAAGCAGTAGCAGATAGAGCAGTCCTTCCTATGATTAATTCCATCATCAATCTCACCTCGCCTCTTTTATTAAAGCACACCATAATATACTGCTATCTTACAAAAAGCACTATCTTGATGCTTCCCTACCTGCAAATTATTGACCAATATCTAACCAGCCATTCCTCACTAAACTCACTGAAAAAGAAGCCTTTTTAAAGCTCACCAACTTCATATCCAGAACTAATCTGTTATATCCAAGACAGTCTGGTTTTCACAATAAACACAGTACAGAAACTGCAGTGACAGCCCTAGTTAGTAAGCTTCTTAACAACTTTGATTCTCACAAATTAGCTTTGATTGTTTCAATCTTTTTACCGCTTTTGATGCCATTCATCATTCTCCTCTTCTTCACAGCCACTGAAGATGGCATTAATGTATCCCCCAATTGACCGCTTTGACCCGGTGAAAAGCGGGATATAAATACAGCTAAATAAATAAAATAAATAAATAAAAAATAATGACAATGCCCTCACCTGGTTTATCTTGCTTTTTGCACAATCACACCTTCTAAGTTCAAACTGACGCCTACACATTCTTTTCTATTTCTGCCTTCCCTTGTGCTGCTTCCCAGGGATCCATAATCTCCCCTGCCCTATTCAATACATTTCTTCTCCCTCTTAACTCTTAAGATCACAGCATCAGCAGTTTTTGCAATGCTGATGACATTCTGCTGATTTACTACTCCTCTACCCCATCCTCCCCAACCTCTCTATCCTCAATACTTGTCTTGACTTACCAATCACCTTAAACTCAATCTGAAAACATCTCAAGCCCTTTGGGTCACTAAGTTCCTTCTCCCCCTACTGTTGGCCCCATGATCCAAGTCCCATTAGTTACCATCCAAAGCCAGAAGGGTGCTGGGTTGCAAACAGAGAAGAATTACCAGCAGAAAGGAGGAGATACTAATGCCACTGTACAAGTCAATGGCAAGGCCTCACTTGGAGTATTGTGTTCGGTTTTGCAGACCATATCTTATAAAGGATTATAAAAAGACTGGAAATGGTTCAGAGGGCGGAGACCAAAATAATCTGGGTTCGATTTACACTGGCACTCCTTGTGACCTTGGGAAAGTTACTTTACCCTGCATTGCCTCAGAAGAAAAGCCTGGCAATCGACTTCCGGTCATACCTTGCCAAAAAAAAAACAGGGGCTGCTGGGTCGCTAGGAGTCAGCATTGACTTGATGGCACTTAAAAAAAACAAAAAGAAGAGGAGGGACAGGGGAGATATGATTCAGAACTTTAAATATTTAAGGAGTATTAATGAACAAATCAACCTTTTTCAAAGACGGGGAAGCTGTAAAACTAGAGGACATAACATGAAGCTGCAAGGGGATAAATAGAAAGGCAACGTCAGGAAATACTTTTTCATTGAAAGGGTGGTAGATGCCTCGACTGCCCTCCCGATGGAAGTCGTGGGGGCAAATACAGTGACAGAATTCAAAATGGCATGGGACAGACACAGTAGATCTGCGCGCAGGACCCAAAAGGCAGGCAGAGCTCCGGAGTCTCAATGCGTGGATGAGATGATGGTGCAAGGATAAGGGTTTTGGATTTGTTAGGAACTGGGGAACATTCTGGGGAAAGGAGGAGCTCTTCCGAAGGGATGGGCTTCACCTTAACTGGGATGGAACCAGGCTGCTGGCACTGTTTATTTATTTATTTATACATTTTTCTATACCGCCTCTTCCAGAGATCAGTGGCGGATTACAGGTAACAAAAATGTTACTAATAGAAGACTATTATTTTACAGAGAACAATTGTAGAACATTTATAACATTTAACTCAAACGTCAAAACAATTAGAACTGGTGGCAAATTAAATGCCGTACCATATAACTAATTACATTCAAAATTAAAAGGTGTCTATTTACATTAGTGATAAACATCTCTATTCAAAAGTTAGTTGATCTAGATGGTGATATGGCTGTGTGAGGAGTGGATGTGTGCCTTGTCTAGGTAGGATCTATGTATGATTGTTGTTCAGTGCTGATCTGTGAAATCTGAACATTATCAAGTTGAAGGTTGTGATAGTGCAGGGTAAATAGGTGAGTTTTTAGTTCCTTTCTAAATAATTGAAGGTCTTTAATTTCTCTAAGATCGATTGGGAGGTTGTTCCACAACGTTGGGGCGAAGAAAGAGAAAGCAGAGTTACTTGTCTTCCGACTTGTCTTTCGAATGGTATCTGGGACTAGTAGCATGTGTAGGTTCACTCTTCTTCTTGATCTGTTTTCATGTGAGATGTTGATGAGCGTAGACAGGAAAGACGGTGCTAAATTATTAAAGATCTTGAACGTAGTAACTAAGGATTTATAGATAATTCTATATGAGACAGGTAGCCAGTGCAGAGCGTAGAGAATGGGAGATATGTGGTCTGTTACTTTCGCTTTGTAGATGATCCTTGCTGTGACATTTTGGGCTAATTGAAGGGTGTGTAGATTTTTCTTCGTGGTTCCTTGAAGAATACCATTGCAGTAATCTAAATGAGGTGTTATTAGTGTTTGGGCCACAGATCTGAAGTCGGTGTTATCTATTAATGGTCGTAGCTGTTAACCTTTAAAAAGGAGATAGAGCAGCTTTTAAACTAGATAATAGGGGAAAGTTGACAGTCGCCCAAGAGCGCTTGGTTCGGAAGAATGTATCCTTGAAGGATACTACCAAAAGCAGAGAGGTTCCAAAAAAGAGTAAAGTAGCCCAAATACCCTTGAGTATGGCGCAGACAGAGCTTAAAGATTCCAAATTACCCCTGCCTACCAACAGCCAGATTAATATGAATAAAATACAGTCTCTAAAATGCTTGAATGCAAATGCTAGAAATCTAAAAAATAAGACGGGAGAGTTAGAATATATAGCACTACATGAGAGGTTAGATATGATTGGAATATCAGAGACATGGTGCAAAGGAGGACAACAGTGGGACACTGATACCTGAGAACAAACTATATCGTAATGATAGAGCTGATCAAATTGGTGGAGGGGTGGTAAGGAAATCCACAGTGGATTAACTTTTCAAAGGGAGACTATGATAAAATGAGGAAAATAGTTAAGAAAAACCAAAAAGGAGCAGTTACAAAAGTTAAAGACTTACATCAAGCTTGGGTGTTAGAAACATAGAAACATAGAAATATGACGACAGAAAAAGACCACATGGCCTATCTAGTCTGTCCTTCCATAACAACTACAACAGTCCCCTTTTTACCTTTAGAGATCCTCAGTATTTTTCAACAATGAGGACAGTAACTGTATTCAAAAAAGCATGGGACAAACAGAGGATCTGTTTATTTAAACAGATTTCTATACCACCTTCTCCTTCAATCAAGGCCTTAGGCAAAGATGATTCGCATGACAGCTTGGCCAAAGTATCCACCAAGTTTTTCACCCAGGCCGCATTTACTACAAACTTTCAAGCGGCCCTCAGCTCTGGACTCACCTAGAGTGTGCCTGCATACCCCCTTGCTTGTATTCGGAGAAAGCATAGTTGCTTACCTATAACGAGGGTTCTCTGTATACAGCCACACTCACCCGCCTGCCGTCCTCTCTGAAAGGCTGCTACCTTCAACCATTGTCTGCAGGAATTTCTTACAGCTGGCCAATCTACATCCTCCTTCCCACATCATGAAATCTATCACATCTGTTAACATCCAGCTGCCTCATTTCTATGGACGTCACAGACCATCTCTGTTTGGTTGCTGCTCTGAGTGCTATACTGCTGCACTCAACTGCTTTGAAACTGACTGAATCGTTTCAGAGCAGGCAGCAAGGCGGGAAAAGGCACACATGTTCAGAGAAGTCTGAGCTCGGGGAGAACTGGGCACAGGCACTGTCAGAGACCGCACCTAGAATGTGGTTGTATGCCCCTGCTGTAAATAGAGAACCCCATTCAAGTAAGCAACTATGCTTTCTTCAGAGTTGAGAAAATCCAACCATCATCTGGCTGGAGACAAAATACTGGGGCACCCTCTAGTGGCTCAGGCTGATAGAGGCATAGGAGCCATGTCATTGAAACCATTGGCTACCTGTCTCCACCAATCTGTTGATAGGGGAACATAAACCCACTTGTCTGGACTAGTCTAGCAGGACGATATACAAACACTTTTTGGACATAAAACTAATTTTATTTTTTTCCAAAAAAATAAGACTTCAAAATAAGCAACTTGTCAATCTCAGAATTAAATGTTACCAAAGTAGCTCTATTGTCAGCCACCTCATTTGAAGACTCAAAGAAATGAGATAAACCAATAGATTCTTGAGCAACATCGGTGGGAATATCAACGGCCGATTTATTAGGTAAACAAAGATTTAATGACAGCCAATGTCAGTTTCAATATTTCTTTAAAATACTTCCAAACCAACTAAGAGAAGACAGATGTGTCCTTGCAAAATGAACCCTTAAATTTGTATTTCCTAAGGAATTTTCCAATGACTCAATTTGTCTTTGTAACACAAGACTATCTTTAATCCCAGCAAACCCAGACACCTGCAGATTCAAAAGCAGATACCCAAGTCTTCTCAAATCTAATACCAGATTGAGATGTTTTCTTATCTTGACTATCATATTTAGTAATTACTTCCTGAGAAAAGGATGTAGCTTTCTCAATAATAATTTGTTTAGGCTAATATTTTCTATTAAATGCCGTTGAGTCTGTGTCTGCTCATAGCAACCCTCTGGATAGTTGTCCTAAACTGTGTTCAGTCTTCAGTCAGATGGCTCACTGTTGACAGAGTGGCAGCCATAGCTGCTGTTATTGTATCGCTCCATCTCATTGCTGATCTTCCTCTCTTGCGTTGACTTTCTACCTTGCCAAGCATGTCGTCTTTCTCTAATGATCTCTCTCTTCTAATGATGTGTCCAAAGTATGAAAGTCAAAGTCTTGTCATATGAGCTTCTAAAAAAAAAGCTTAGGTTTGATCTCCTCTCGTACTGACTGGTTCGTTCTTCGGGCAGTCCATGGTATTCACAGTATTTGTCTCCAACACCATTAATTCAAGGCATCGATTTTCTTCCTGTATCTTTTTCACTGCCCAACTTTCACATCCATATGACGTTATTGAAAATACCATGGCTTGAATGGGTCATATCTTTGTATGAAGAGACATCTCTGCTCTTGAGAATCTTATCTAGTTCCTTCATAACCATTCTACCAAGAGCAATGTGTCATCAGATTTCTTGACTGCTTGTTTCTTTATTGATAGTTGATCCAAGTAGGTTAAAGCTGTCCACTATTTCAATTTCTGCTCCATTAACTATAAACGTATTGATTTTGCCAGTTGTCAGGATCTTTCTCTTCTTTACATTAAGATGCAGACTGTGTTCCTTGATCTTGAGAAGCAAATGTTTCAGATAATCTTCACTTTCAGCCAGTAATGTGGTATCATCAGCATAGCGAAGGTTGTTGAAGAGTCTCCCACCAATCTTCACACCTCAGTTGTCTTCATGCAGTCCCGCTTCTCTAATGATTTGTTCTGCATATAAATTAAACAGGTAGGAGGGAAGTATGCAGCCTTGTCGTATACCTTTGCTGATTTTAAACCATTCTGTTTCTCCTTGTTCGGTTTGAACCGTAGCTTCTTGATCAATGTAAAGATTGTGCAAGAGAATTATCAGGTGTTCTGGTATACTTATGCTTCTTAATGTGGCCCAGAGTTTCTCATGGTTTACACAGTCAAAAGCCCTGCTGTAGTCAATAAAACACAGATATCCTTTTGGTATTCTTTAGTCTTTTCAAGGATCCATCTCATATCTGTGATGACTCTCATTCCTCACCCCTTCCTGAACCCTGCTTGCATTTCAGACAGTTCTCATTCCAGGTATGGTTGTAGAATCTTGCTGGTATGTGGGATCAAAGCCATTGTGCGATAATTTCCACAGTCAGTTGCATCACCTTTCTTTAGCATCTGTATAAACACAGACCGTTTCCAATTAGTTGGCCGTGATGTCTTCCAAATTTCCTGGTAGAGCCTTGTAAGTCTGGTAACAGCTGCATCTGATTGCTATAATACTTCAATGGGCATGCCATCAATGCCAGGTGCTTTGTTCTTTGATAGGGCTTTCAATGCGCTTCGACTTCTTTCATCACCAATGGTTCCAGATCATAAGGTACAGATTGAAACAGCTGTTGATCCACTTGATCTTTGTCATATGACAACACTGTATATTCTTTCTACCTTTTCTTGATCTTTTCAGCATCATTCAACATGGATCCTTGATCAACTTGTAACATTCCAATTCGAGGCTGGAATTTTCTCTTTAACTCTCATAGTTTTAGGAACGCTGATCTTGTTTGTCTACAAATAGTTTCTGCTTCTATTTCCTTGCATGCATCATTGCAGTATTGTCTTGATGCACTTTGGAAATCTGTTGAGTTCTTTGATGTCCTCTCTTTCTCCTCTGGCTTTAGCCCCTCTGCATTTCTAGGCAATTTTCAGAGTTTCTTCGGTCATCCATTTTGGTCATTTTTGCTTTTTCACCTTTTGTAGAGAATTCTTACTTTCTTCCCATACAACATTCGTGATGTCATCCCATAACTCTTCTGGGGCTCTGTTATTTGTATCTAAAGCAGCAAATCGATTTTGCAGGTAGTTTTTAAATTCCAGTGGTATATTCTCAAGATCATATTTTGCTACATTCATGAGTGGCTTACTCTTTTTCAACTTTAGCTTGAGTTTGCATACCAATAGTTGGTGATCTGTACCACAGTCAACTGCAGGTTTTGTCTTTGATGTTATAGAGCTTTTCCATCATTGACTTCCATAGATGTAGCCAATTTGATTTCTGTACAATCCATTGGGTGAAGTCCATGTGTACAGTCGCTGCTTGTTTTGTTGGAAGGTGTTTGAGATGAACAGATCATTGGTCTTGCAGAATTCGATCAGTCTTTCTCCAACTTCGTTTTTGTTGCCAAGTCTACTACTACCACTGATCGTTTGTATAGTGCTACAAGACTTACGCAGCGCTGCACAGACATGTAGGAGATAGTCCCTGCTCATCAGAGCTTACAATCTAGTCAAGATAAACACAGGTGTAGACACGGTTACATCTAGGGGGAATGGTAAAGAAACACAAGGAGATCAGGTGGATCAAGATCCGAAAGTGACAGCGAAGAGGTGAGTTTTCATCTTGGATTTAAAAAGGGTCAGAGAAGGCACCTGGTGTACAGACTCAGGTAGTTTGTTCCAGACATAAGTAGCAGCAAGGTGAAATAAGTGAAGTCTGGAGTTAGCAATAGAAGAAAAGGGCACAGACAGAAGCAATTTGCCAGAAGAGCAGAGTTCCCAAGGGGAGGGGTGTAGGGAGAGATAAGAGAGGAAAGGTAGTGAGGAGCTGCAGAGTGAATGCACTTACATTTATTTATTTAACTAGGTTTCTATACCACAAATCTGATAATCTAAGCGGTTTACATGGAACAAAACTTATAGGTCAGGAGGAGGAGTTTGAAATGCATGTGGAAATGGATAGGGAGCCAATGAAGTGACTTGACAAGAGGGGTAATAAGAAAATGACGAGGCTGGCGTAAGATTAGCTGCGCAGCAGAGTGTTGAACAGATTGAAGGGGATAGATATGATTCAAAGGGAGACCAGCAAGGAGTAGGTTACAGTAGACAAGACAGGAGGAGATTAAGGAGTGGATAAGTGTCTTAGTAGCGTGTTCAGAAAGGAATGAGGATTTTGTTGATGTTATAGAGAAAAACCGCATGTCTTAGCTATCAGATGGATGTGTGTGGAGAAAGAGAGGAGATTCAAAGACAACCCCAAGGTTGTGAGCAGAGGAAACAGGGAGGAGTAGAGAGTTATCCACAGAGACTAAGAAAGGAGGAAGAGGAGAGAAGGTTTTAGGGGGAAAAATAAGCAGCTCAGTTTTGGCCATGTTCAATTTCAAGCGGCGGTGAGACACATCCAGGCAGCAATATCAGAAAGGCAGGCAGAGATCCGGGTCTGGATTGCCGGAGAGATTTCAGGCGTAGAGAGGTATATCTGGGAGTCATCAGCATAAGGATGGTACTGAACGCTATGGGAAGAGATGAGCGCACCAAGTGACTGGGTATAGAGAGAGAGAAAATAAGTAGACCCAAGACAGATCCTTAGGGCACACCAACTGACAGCGGGATGGCAGCAAAGGAGGAGCCACGAGAACAAACACTTACAGAGCAATGTAAGAAATAAGAAGGGAAACCAGAATAGTACAAAGCCCTTAAAACCAAGCGAGGACAGGGCATCAAGGAGAAGGCTGTGGTCAACAGTGTCAAAATCAGCAGAGAGATCAAGACAGAGTAAAGGCCCTTGGATTTTGCCAGGGAACAAGTCACTGGAAATTTTGGCAAGAGACTTTTCCGTAGAGTGTAAAGGACGAAAGTCAGATTGTAAAGGATCCAGGAGGGCATGAGAGGAGAGGAGAGGAGGTCAAGGCAGCGGCGGTGAACCACATGTTCAAGTAGTTTAGAAACGAAGGGGAGGCTTTCTTGAGGAGAGGTGTAACTACAGCATGCTTGAAGGCTGCAGGGAAAGTTGCAGTGGAGAGCGATAGCTTGAGAATATGAGAGATGGAAGGGACAACAGTGGATTTTCCAACCACTTTGCCTTCTTTATTGCCAACTTTTGGTGTTTCATCACCCATGACTATCAGGATATCCTGTTTGCATGTTCTGTCAACTTCAGCTTGTACTTGTTCATAGAACTCATTCACTTCTTCTGCAGCTGTTGTTGGGGCATATACCTGAATTATAGTTGTTGATGGGCATACCTTGTAGACGAATAGAAATTAAGCGTTCACTGATTGCATTGTATTTCATTACAGTTTTTGCACGTTTCTTAATTATAAATGCAACACCATTTCTTCGTCTTTCATTTCCAGCACAGTAGACCATGTGATCATCAGATGCAAAGTGCCTGATGCCAGTCCATTTCAGTTCGCTGACACAACAGATCGAGTTGTACACGTTCCACTTCATTCTTGACCACCTCCAACTTCCCTTGGTTCATGCTTTGTATGTTCCATGTTCCAATGCGTAAGACATCTTTACAGCTTCTGACTCTCATTTCATGCGCAGCTACATCAACAGTCAGACGTCCCAAGGGCTTTGATCCAACCACATCATACATGCTGGTTTTACTCTGAAAAGTCTTCAGCTCCTCCCTAGTAGCCATTTGAGTGCCTACTGGCCTGGGGGTCTCATTTTCCAGCACTATAGTGCAATTTGTTTTGTTGTGTTTATTCATTGGGTTTTCGTGGCAAGATACGGAAGTAGATTGCCCGGCCCTTTCTTCCACGCAGTTTAAATCTAGTGTTGTTGCCATTGTCACAGAAATGTGATCCTCTACCGCCAACACGTCCCATTCTGCTGCTGCTCTGATGGGTGGTTTGTCTTGGTCTGGCACCTCAGCTAACGCCTCTCCGTCTTCGGAGACCCTGCCAGTAGTTAAGCAACTGACAGCTTAACCCTCAGCATCACTGATGCACACAAGTCCTCTCAGCACAAGCAGCTGCAAACCAAGTGAGTAAAACCAGTGCAGTAAAACAGTTTTCTAAATATGGCAATAATATATTTGGGAAGCAGACAATATTGCTAAGAAATTCAAACCTTTAGGCATAGAAATAGAGTCGCCAGGAAGCATTACCACCAGAGGCGATACAACATTTCCCACTACTACAGGTGGATTTCACTCCCCCCTAACTGATCTGAGGACAGCTGAAGGCTGTGGTGGAGTCATCCTAATAATGGGGCTTAATGTCGCCCCTGACAAGGAAGGGGAAAACAAACTAAGAAGTTCAGTCATAGATGTTACAAGGGCAAAAGGCACGTCTGTCCATCTTACCAGAGCTACAAGAGTTAGATGCTTTCTGTCCCTTATGCTTTTTCTCGGCACCTCCTTTAGACATGTCAAAAACACACCCTAAATTCAAACTGGCACCAAAGGGTAATGTTCATTTGTCCCCATGCCCACATGGCAAGACATCTGTTTTTAAGAGCAGCAGTCGCAGATTGCTGACAGCAGCAAAGGGATGGGCAGTCACTCACCAGTGCACATCCACTGGGGCTCTATTCTGCACTGGGTCAAGTCTGCCAGCACCGTGGCATTAAAAAGATCTCCAGCACAAGGCAACCCCTTCTCTCCCCCAAGGCTATCAGACACTTAAAAAGCATTAACTACATATATTTTCCCCAAAATATCACCCAGGTGAATGCTAAGTACAGATCTTTGATGCAACCAGCCCCGGCAATCTATCCTGTACTTGGGTCTTTTTAGATGACTTCTAAAAACCCAGTGCTCAATCAGGCGCAACAGCTGGACCCTGCATCGGCCACATGGGGAAGGCAGTCTGTATGTAGTATGAACCCCAACAGTCTGAGGCAGGTGCACAGTGCTTACATAACCAGTGTTTCTAGTTTTTAAAACTATTAGTGAGTCTCTCAAATTTCTCAATACAAAGACGACATCATTCTCTCTTTCATACAGCTGTTGCACATTTCCTTTAATTACATCTTTTCTTGCTCTCACCTTCAAGATGCACACCTGTCATTAAACCAAAATTACCCAAGAGAACAGTATTTTACCTTCTATCATGCACGCAGGTACTTTCCTCTAATACATGAGATAGCTCTCCAGCCACATCTGAATGAAGATTATTCTCTGGTTTGACACTCAGTGACTTTAAAGGTGGCAAGGGAAAGTTAAGCAAACACTTCTTATAGCATCTTACCTCTCTCCCTTTGTGTGTCACCAGAGCAGCCAGCGGCTTGGCATAGAATCTGCTGTAGGAAAACCCCAGACAGCCATACATGCTGTTAGCTGTGAGCTTCAGAGCCTTTTGTCGAATGTCATACTGCAAAGGTGATGAAAGAGGAGAAATACTGGTAACTATTCTGACTGCCTTTCAAATCAGCAGCTTACTGCAAAGAAAGGCTAATAACACGAGCACTAAGATCAGGAGGGAAAAGGTCATCAGAGTTTTCGGACTCTGGTAACACACAATTTTAAATGATGGCAATCACAGATTTTACACAACAGCAGAGGAAGTAGCCAAATGGTTGGAGCAATCGGCTGAGAACCAGAGAAGCAGGGTTCGAATCCTGCTTCTCCCACTGACACTCCCTGTGACCTTGTGGAAGTCACCTTTTCCCATTGTTTCAGATACCATCTTAGAATACAAACTCTTTAGGACAGGGACATAATGCACCTGTTTTAATTCTTACCACTGTTTAGTGCTGTGTATGTCCAGTAGTACTAAGTTTGTATTTTATATATATATTTTTTTTTATCTTCATTAATGCTTCTTTTTTTTTCTTTTCTTTTTTTTTATTTTGCTGTGCTTTTATACCGCTTTTCACCGGGTCAAAGAAGTTTAGAAACACCTCAAAGTTACACTAAAAACGTGGAGTTTTTCCGATTCTGTCACTTACCCAATATGCCTGGAGCTGTAAAAAGAGACCGCCCACAGAATACACATTTCTTGTATGCCCACATGAGCACACAGATGAGAGGGCACATTAACAGTCTTTCTACTCACTCTCCTGACAATGCCCAGTGCTCACTTTCTCAAGCTTCTGCTCCTGCCAGCAGTATACACAAAAGTTCAACAAGTATTTCCATCTAGTCATTAAAGATATACATCAGACACCATCCTGTCCGCATTACAGCTCAACCACTACAAAATTTGCACTGCTTGCTCCTCTTGCAAATTTTTAAAACACAACCAAATTGAGATCCTAATAGCTGCAATAGTCACAACTGCTTGTTCTTCCATTTGTTTGCTTTCAACAACAGAACTAAAAGGACTTTGCTCTTCAGGTCAATTATACAAATTTTCTCCATTGCCCAAAAACTGGCACTAGTGTATGGCTCCAAGCATTCAGTAAGGCAGCAAGCGTATAAATTCACATGCATGCATTTAAGACCTAGCAAGGGCTTCCGTTCACTGTTCGTGCTTTTTAATTAACCAGTTGGGGCTCTATTCAATTATACTCCTCCCTTCCTGTGAAGGTCGATGCTATAATACTCTGTGAGAAGCTTCTTTTGCCTTGGTTACCAATCATGGATATAATTACCCTCCTTACGGCACTTCTTTGCACAACACTCCAAACAACTGGTTCCATAACAGGGCTGTAACAGTAACTATAGCAGTCACAGTGACTAGTTACCTGTAATCTAATTACTATTCTGAGTAACAGTGGGAAGCAGGAGAAGGAGGGGAAGGAGGGGGTCATAAATGAATAATCACATTACTTATTCAGACCCTAAGTACTATTAATTACTTTTAGCTCTGTTATGTCATCAACTTTCCAAAGGCAGGTAACTAGCACCCTAAAAAACAAGAGCCAGCCACAGAAATGCACTGGATATTTAAGAAAGATGTGATTTCAGTTATCAACTGGTATCATTTGTGTTTCCATTCAACTGCTACCCAGGTCAATCTTTAAAACAGAATCACTGGTGGTGGATGTTCAATTACTTCTTCACAAAACATCTCCCCCAGTTTCAATACTACAAATAAGATATTAAAGACAACAAAAATTTTACTGGACTTAAATTCCCTTCATTAGCTCAGTGCAGAAGAGGTTTGTTCCTACTTGTTAATTTTGTTTTCCTGAATCTTGTTAGACCAGTCCAGATGTGTGAACATATGCTACTTTGCCAGAAGATGGAGATAGAGAAAGCAAAGTTGCTTACCCCTTAACAGGGATTCTCTATAGCAGAGGTTCTCAACCTATGGGTCGCAACCCCCACGGGGGTCGCCAAAGAATTTAGCAGGGGTCGCCTTACTCCGGCGTTAAAAAAAAAAAAAAAAAAGGCGCACAAGTTGCTGCCGCTGCCGAGTCCACTTCTCGGCAACAGCAAACTCACAGACTCCAATCTTCTGCAGCCGCAGCTCCCTGCCTCCTCTTAGGGAACCGCGGCAATACCTGTAAAACCGTTGCGGAGCCTTTCTGTCTCCGAACGGGGCTCCATGCAGCATTGTCCTGCCTCCAAAGGAAGTTGTTTACCACTTCCTTTGGAGGCGGAACAATGCTGCACAGAGCCAGTTTAGAGACAGAAAGGCTCCGCAACGGTTTTACAGGCATAGCCGCGGTTCCCTAAGAGGCAGGGAGCCGTGGCTGCAGAAGGAGGCAGACATGGGGAGCAGGGAACCTGCAAAGGGGCTGACATGGGGGCGGGGGGCTGACATGGAGGGAGGGAGGGGGGCTGACATGGAGGGATGGAGGGAGGGGGACTGAAATGGATGGATGGAGGGAGGGGCTGACATGGAGGGAGGGGGGCTGACATGGAGGGAGGGGGCTGATATGGATGATGGAGGGAGGGAGGGAGGCTGACATGAACAAGGGGGGCTGACAGGGAGGGAGGGAGAGAGGGGAGGGCTGACATGGAGGGATGGATGGAGGGAGGGAAGGGGGCTGACATTGATGGATGGATGGAGGGGGGGCTGACATGGACGGAGGGGGCTGACATGGACGGAGGGGGACTGATATGGAGGAATGGATGGAGGGAGGGGGCTGACATAGACAGAGGGGGGCTGACATGGACAAAGGGAAGAGACAGGGGGACGTACTGGACAGAAGGGGGATAAATGCTGGACAGAGGGGAGAGACAGTGTGGGTTAGGATTATAATGGGCAGATGGGGGGGCTAGGACTGGTAATGGGTTGATTAGAGAAGGCTAGGACTGGGAATGGACTGATCAAGGGGATGTTGGGACTAGTAATGTGCTGATAGGGGGGCTAGCATTGGAAATGAGCTGATCGGGGAGGTTAGGACTGGAAATGTGCTGATTAGAGGAGGCTAGGACTGGTAATGGGCTTATGGGGGGGGTAGGACAGGTAATGGGCTTATGGGGGGGTAGGACAGGTAATGGGCTTATGGGGGGGTAGGACTGGTAATGGGCTGATTAGGGGAGCCTAGCACTGGTAATGGGGTTGAGGAGGGACTAGCACTGGAAATGAGATGATTAGGGGAGGCTAGCACTGGTAATGAGCTGATGGGGGGTAGGACTGGTATTGAGCTGATTAGGGGAGGCTAGCACTGGTAATGGGGTTGAGGGGAGGCTAGCACTGGAAGCGAGCTGATTTGGGGGCTTCGACTGGGAATGAGCTGATTGTGAGGAGGGAGGATAGAGCTGCTGGCCCTGGAAGAAAACTGGGGGCTAAAGCTACAAATGGGCTGATATGAGGGGATGGGAGAATGGAACTGGAAGGGAGTGGATCTGAGAGGGGCTGCCATGGTATTTGTTCTAGAAGGGACTGGTCAGTGGGGAAGGAGGAAGACTGGAAGGGAATGGACACCAGTGGCAGTCATGGGAATGCAAGTTGACATTGGAAGGTACTGAGACGAGTGAGGACTGGAAAGGGGCTGATAATGGGGAGGGTTACTGGGACTGGAGATAGGCTGACGGAAAGAAGTGAAGAAAACGAAAGAAGAGATAAGAATGGCAGATGGACCATAGACCACAGAAAGAGAGCTAAGAGAAGACAGGAAAGCAGAAGCCTCAGATTGGGACCAGCATGATCAGAGAATAAATTGGTCAGACAACAAAGGTAGAAAAAATAATTTTATTTAATATTAGTGATTTGACTACAAAATCATCATAATTTTGAAATCAAATATTGTTACTTGTTATTGTGATTGTGGTTTAAATAAGTAAATTTTATAAATAAAAACATATTGCAAAGGCCTATGATATATTAATAATTTGATTACAGCAACAATGCGTTAACGGTAAAGGAAGAGAGATGCATTTGATTTTATCATTGGGGGTCACCACAAGTTGACCAATGGTAAAAGGGGTCACGGTACAAAAAAGGTTGAGAACCACTGCTCTATAGAAACATGACTGCAGAAGAAGATCACATGGCCTACCTAGTCTGCCCTTCCATATCAAATACTAGAGTCCCTTCTTTTCCTTTAGAGATCCTCTGTGTTTGTCCCATGCTTTTTTGAATTCAGACTCTCTCCTCGTCTTTACTACCTCCACTGGGAGACTATGTCATGCATCTACCACTCTTCCCGTAAAGCATAATTACTCACCTGTAATAGATGATCTCCGGGAACAGCAGGAATTTAGTCCTCACATATGGGTATCGTCGGTGCAGACGGAGCCTGCGCAGGAATGCTCCCCAGCGTCCAATTAAAACGCTTTTGGGAGCATCCCACAGCGCCTGCGTGCTGCCTTCCCGCCTTTCCCAACTGCATCTCTCCAGTTGAGTTTTAGAGCTGAGACAAAGAGAGAGAACGAGGGAAAGGAAAAGAGAGAGACAGAGAGATACAACTCCTAGGGGAGGTGGGTGGGTTGTGAGGACTAAATTCCTGCTGTTCCCAGAGATCACCTGTTACAGGTGAGTAACTATGCTATCTCCAGGAACAAGCAGGAGTGTAGTCATCACATATGGGGACTCCCTAGCTTTAGGTGCCAGGGAGAGACCCCAGAAGTTGTGTGTCTCTGAGAAGGACTCCACTTCCCCCCATGGATCTCTGGCATCCTACCAGGGATGATGGGCAGGAGTTGATTAGCTATGGAACAGGTGTTTGAGAACAGCCTGACCAAACAAGGCATCCCGGCGGGAGTCCTTGTCCAAGCAGTAATGGGCTATGAAGGTATGAACCGAGGCCCAAGTGGCTGCTCGACAGATGTCGTCAATAGACAAAGAGTTCAGATGAGCCATTGAGGCTGCCAAGGCTCTCACATTGTGAGCTGTGACATGGCCCTCCAGAGAAAGGTTCTTACTCTGAAAGGCGAAAGAAATACACTGAGCAATCCAGTTAGATAGTGTTCTCTTGGAGACTGGAAGTCCCAAATGAGAAGGATCAAAAGCAACAAAGAGTTGAGAGGACTTTCTATGTTGCTGTGTTATTTGTAAGTAAAAAGCTAGAGCTCTTTTACAGTCCAAGGTATGAAGATTCCTCTCTGCATTTGATGCATAAGGTCCTGGAAAAAAGACAGGTAGGTAGACCTCTTGGTTGAGATGAAAAGGCGAGACCACCTTAGGCATAAAGTGTGGATGAGTTCTACCTTGTCATGATGGAACCTTGTATAAGGTGGATTAGCTACGAGTGCTTGCAATTCACTAATGTGGCGTGCTGATGTGATTGCAATGAGAAAGATAACCTTCCAAGAAAGGAATTTCAAGGAGGTGGTAGCTAAGGGTTCGAAAGGTGGCTTCATGAGCTGCCCAAGAACCAGGTTCAAGTCCCATGCCACTGGAGGTGGTCTAATGGGAGGCTTAGTTAGGAGGCCTCTCATGAATCTTGCTATAAGAGGATGAGAGGAAATAGGTTGTCCATTTAGAGGTTTAAGAGAAGCTGCAATAGCACTCAAATGGACTCTTACTGTATTTGCCTTAAGGCCTGCATTAGACAAATGGAGGAGATACTCCAGTAAAGATTCCAGAGGTATCGCAAGGGGGTTAAGAATCTTTTCTGAACAACAAATAGTAAACCTTTTCCACTTGAAAGCATAAGAACGTCTAGTGGAAGGTTTTCTGGAAGCATAAAGAATATCTTTCACTTGCTGAGAAAGATGAAGATCTTGGAGATCTAGGCCTTCAGCAACCAAGCCCTGAGATGCAGGGACTGGGGATTGGGATGCCATAACATCCCGTTCTCCTGAGATAGGAGATCTGGAGCAGACCCTAACTCCAGGGAGGGAGCTTGAGAGAGATGAAGAAGCAGAGGGTACCACACTTGCCGTGGCCAATGTGGTGCTATGAGGATCATGTGGCCTCTGTCTCTCTGAAGCTTGAAGAGGGTTTTGAGAATTAGGGGAATGGGTGGAAAGGCATACAGGAAGTCTTGACCCAAGTAAAGGAGGAAAGCATCCCTGGCCTGAGCTCCCTGAGCCAGAATTCTGGAACAGAACTGGGGAAGTTTGGCATTCAACAAACTTGCAAAGAGGTCTATGTCCGGGGTTCCCCAAAGTTGAAGTATCCTGGTCACCTGGTCTGCATGCAGAGACCACTCGTGTTGAAGGAGAACTCGACTGAGTCGGTCCGCCCAAGAGGTTTGAATGCCTGGAAGATATACTGCCAGCAGATGAATCTGATGCTCTCTGGCAAGGGTCCATAGTCGCAAAGCTTCGTTGCAAAGCGACAGAGAGCCCGTTCCCCCCTGCTTGTTCACATAGAACATGGCTACCTGATTGTCCGTGTGAATGAGGACTGTCTTGTAGCTGAGCAGGGAGTGGAGCACTCGCACAGCCAGGAAAATTGCTCTGAGTTCCATGAGACTGATATGTAGACAGCTCTCTTGTGGAGACCAGGTGCCCTGGGTGGAGAAGTCTTGCAGATGAGCTCCCCAACCCTTTCGAGAAGCATCTGTTCTGAGAGTTGCTTGGGGTAAGGGTTGTTGGAAGGGGCACCCCAGCAACACATTTTGAGTGGACCTCCACCATTGGAGGGACAAAATGAGGTGACTTGTGTTTGTTATTTTGTCTGACAGGCACCCTGATGCATGGGTCCATTGGGTGGATAAAGTCCACTGAGCTGCCCTCATGTGGAGGAGAGCATATGGAACCACATGCACGGTGTATGCCATGTAGCCCAGCAATTGCAACATTTCTCGAGCAGTTAGATAAGGCTTTAGCACTGCTTGAGAAGCTAACCGCACTAAGTGAAGGCAACGGGCCTGGGGGAGATAGGCCCTTGCTCTTGTGGTATCCAGAAGAGCTCCTATGAACTCTAAAGATTGAGAGGGAGTCAGACTGGATTTTGGGATGTTTATTACCAGCCCTAAATACTGGAGGATACGCATTGTGCAGGATAGAGAAGTCTTGGCCTCTGACTGTGTTGGAGCTCGAATGAGCCAGTCGTCCAAGTAAGGGAAGACGAATACTCCCAGAGTACGGAGAAATGCTGCTACCACAGCCATGCATTTCGTGAACACCCTTGGAGCAGAGGCCAGACCCAAAGGAAGCACCCTGTATTGGTAGTGCTTTCCTTGAAAAAGGAACCGAAGGAACTTTCTGTGGGTTGGATGGATGAGTACATGGGTGTACGCATCCTTGAGATCTAGAGAACAAAGCCAATCCTGACTCTTAAGGTATGGAAGCAGAGCACTGAGAGAAATCATCTTGAATTTCTCTTTGACAAGGAATTTGTTTAATTCTCCGAGATCGAATATAGGTCTGTATCCCCCCGTTTTCTCTGGGATAAGAAAATAAGGGGAATAGAAGCCTATGCCCTGTTGATGAAGAGGCACTTCTTCTATCGCCCCTTGGGCAAGAAGATTGGCACCTCCTGACCTAAGAGGTTGATGAGAGAGCTCGGAGAATTGAACTGCTTCACTATTGTGTGAGGGGGCATGCTTGAAAATTAAGTTTGTACCCTTCCATTATGATGGAGAGTGTCCAATGTTCTGCTGTTATTTTCCCCCATCTGGGGGCAAAATGACATAACCTTCCTGGAATGGTGGACGGTTCTGGTCCTTCTAGAACCAGAAAGGCTAAGTTATCTAGCTGAAAGTCAAAGGCCCTGAGGAGGCTGAGGCTGCTGGGCCGGTGGAGGCCTAGCAGCCTTTGCTTTCTTCTGTTTGGGTGGTTGCTGACGTTTGGTTGAAAACTGACCTGCAGAAGATGCCTGCTGAGTATAAGCAGGATAAAATCTTTCCTTTTTAGAAAAAGATGTTTTCTTGAACAACTTCTTTCTAACAAGATCAGCAGTGGACTTGGATAGTCTATCCAAGGTGGAATTTTCAGCATCCATTTCATTGGCTTTTTCTTGCCAATCTTTACCAAACAGGTTCTCACCAGTACAAGGGTTATTTCCCAATTTATCTTGTACCCAGAGCTCTAAATCAGATGCCTGGAGCCAAGCAATTCTACGTGCACCTATGGCAATAGCCGAGGTTCTGCTTATACACTCAAAGCAGTCAAAGGCTGCACGGTTGGAGAATTTAGAGACATCTTGGGCATGTTTGACCCAAGTGAGAAAGTCCTGTCTTTTATCCTCAGAAATGAAAGGACTTAAAGTCTGTAAATTATCTGTGACCTCCTTTAGGAACATTCCCATGTAGAGACTATAGGAACTGATTCTTGCAGCAAGCATGGAAGCTTGAAAGACTACGTCCAAAAGCATCCAGGGTTCTGTATTCACGACCTGGAGGATTAGAGGCATGTCTTTTTGCACTTCTAATCCTTCTCATAGCTGACTCCACCACAATAGAGTGGTGAGGAAGCTGAGTCTTATGGAACCCAGGACAAGGAGGGACACGATACATAGTATCTAACCTACGAGAATGAGGAGAGGTGGTAAGAGGTGTTTCTCACATCCTCAACATGAGATCATATAGAATCTCATGAATGGGTAAGGTAGCTGCCTCCTTAGGAGTTTTGGGGTATTGTAAAATTTCTAACTCCTTGGCCCTTGGCTCTGTTTCAGGGGCCACAGTGATGGACAGGCCCCGAGCCACCTCTCTGATAAAGTCTTGGAAAGACATGTCCTCTGGAGGAGACATCCTGTGTTTAGGGGAGGAGGACTCCTCTGGAAGAAGTATCGCTGCATCGACGGAACTTTCAGAATCCTCAGATTCTTCTGAGGACTCGAAGTATCATCTGTCCGGATGCTACTGCAGAGTCCGATACCCGTACCGACCGAGGTCGGTACTGGGAATAACCGGTACCGGAGAATTGGTACCTGAGGGCATCGTAGGACAGAGTACCGGCATAGCAGAAACCGATGCCGATGCTATTGGTACTGGTGCCGATACCGATGCTAGTGCCGGTACCGTTGGAGTTCTGTTGCGGTACCAAGGGCGTCGATGTCACAAGGAAAGCCGCCAGACTGCGTTCCATGGTCAGAATTCTCTGGTCCATGGACGCCGCCAATGCCTGGAGGTCGGTACAGGTGTAAGCCACCGGTACCCCAGAGCATGGCACCAGGAGATCTGTCGAGGCCGAGCCATCTAGAACATCCTGGAACACCGATAATGCTTTGGAAGCCTAAGCCTCCCGCCGGGGTAATTTTGCAGGTGCAGAATCCTCGAGGGCAACGCCAGAGGCTTCTCAATGCTTAGAAGGAGATCTACCCTTCGAGGACCGACTGGATTTATGTTTAGTTACCTGAGATCCACGGGAGGAAGAAGCAGCCCTGGAAGACGTCGATGCCACCAAAGCTGCATCAGAGGGAAACAGGGTACTGAGCTTGGCAGCTCGGTTCTGCCGACCTCTTTTAGACATCATGGCACATGACACACAATCCGTGATGGAGTGGTCAGGACCTAACCATTTTAAACACCGTTCATGGGTGTCGGTGACGGAAATGGTACCGCCACACTTGTTGCACTTTTTAAAACCTGAGGCAGGTTTTTCCATGTTAAGGAAGTTGGCGGGTGCACCTGAAAAAAATAGAAAGAGAGATTTTTTTTTTTTTTTAGAAATAGGAAAAGAAAGACCGGTGGTACCGGTAGAGCGTCGAAGAAGGCAGACGCGACCACAAAAAGAAATAAAGAAATTCTTCTGCGGTGACAGGAACACGACCTACTGGCTCCGCGGAAAAAGAAGAACTGGAGAGAGGCAGTTGGGAAAGGCGGGAAGGCAGCATGCAGGCGCTGTGGGATGCTCCCAGAAGCGTTCTAATTGGACGCTGGGGAGCGTTCCCGCGCAGGCTCCGTCGGTACCGATGATACCCATATGTGATGACTACATTCCTGCTTGTTCCTAGAGATAGAAATATTTCCACATATCATTCCAGAGTCTTTCCCCTTTCACCCTTATCCTATGTCCCCTCATAGAAGAGCTTGCTTTAAATCGAAAGAGACTCTTCTCTTGTGCATTTATGCCACAGAGGTATTTAAACATCTCTATCATATCTCCTCTATCCCGCCTTTCCTCTAATGTATATTCCTCTAATGAGTGGGAGGAGTGGCTCAGTGGTTGGGACATGTTACCTCAGGCCGGAAGGCTGGGGGTTAAATTCCTGCATGGGGACAAGCAACCTCAGGCTGGAGGGACTGGGGTCTCTAGTCCCATGGCCACTCCTTGTGGCCTTGGGCAAGCCACTTAACCCTCCATTGCCTCAGGTATACTTAGATTGTGAGCCCTTCGGGAACAAGAGAATGAAAAAGTACCTGTTAGTATACATGTAAACCGCACTGAATCTAAAGAGCGCAGTATAAAAAAGAAATAAATAATATAAAATAAATACATATTAAGATCTTTAAGCCTGTCCTCATATGCTTTATAATGAAGACCACTAACCATTTTAGTAGCTACCCTCTGCACCGACTCCATCCTGTTTATATCCTTTTGAAGGTGCAGTCTACAGAATTGCGCACAATACCCCAAATGAGGTAGCGCCAGAGACTTAAACAGAGGCACTATCACCACCTTTTTTTTCTGCTGGTCATTCCTCTCCCTATGCACCCAAGTATCCTTCTGGTTTTTGCCATTCGACCTTTCTACCTGTTTAGTCACTTTAAGATGAGATAATCACACCCAGGTGCCGCTCTTCTTTTGTAGACATTAGTACTTCGCCCCCTACACTGTACCGCTCCCTTGGATGTTTGCAGCCCAAATGCATGACCCTGCTTCTCTGCTTCAGCCTTTACCCTCAACAGAGAGGATGGAAGAGAACACCAACTGCATACCTAATCTGCTTCACCCTCTGTCCCAGAACCATGACATCACTTTTGATGCACTCGGAGGGATATCTAGCAGTATCACTTGTGCTGACATGGATGAGCAACATCAGATAAGAGTCGGTAGGATTGACAAGTCTCGGCAAAATCTCTAACATCTTGGATTTTGGCATCTGGCAGACAGTACAACTCTCTGGACATGAAAAGGCTGGTCGGCAGATGGATACCTCAAAGCCCCTCAGAAGAGAGTCCCCAGTCACCACTACCCTTCGTTTCCTTTTGGTCACTGATTCTGCAACTCTGGGTGATCGATCTCTGGTTCTTCCCTTTCCTGAGATGGTTTCACCTCCTCCACTTCCAGGGCTGCATACTAGTTCTTCAATTCAAGGGCTGATGGAGTTGAATTGTTGATTCTGCAGGCTCTGGCAACTCTGTCCAACTCTTTTCATTCTGTAGTTTCCCATCTTCACCTCTATTGGGACAGCTTAGATCAGGGGTCTCAAACTCAAATTGCTTTGAGGGCCAAATGAGGACTTGTAGAGTAACCCGGGGGCCGCACAAGACGCAGGCCTCATTTGCATAAGGGCATCATTTGCATAAGGGCATCATTTGCATAAATATTTGCATAATGTTACCATACACTAACTTTTAGTAAACATGCAGAACATACACCATCATCAAACAAGGAATCACAGTTTAGAAACAGGAAGACAATTAAACTGGGAACCCCAAAAGCCAAACTTAGAATGTACAACACTGTAGAAATAAAACTATAAATTGATTTCCTCTTGTATTAAATAAAGTGCAGACGTTAAAGATGCACATTTCCAAGAGCTGACATATTTCAGTTAATAAATTCAAAATAAAGAGATATTTTTCTACCTTTTGTGCATTTTTTGTTCCAGCCACTTTCTTCTGGTTTCTTCGTGTCTTCTGCTAACGCTCCATTGTCTGCTGTCCATTTATCCTTTCTTCTTTCCTAGTTTTTTTCCATTCTCTCTACATCTGCTTTAACATAATAATCATTCTCCTTTTGCTCTTTCCTCATTCCTATTTCATCC
This sequence comes from Ichthyophis bannanicus, assembly GCA_033557465.1. Taxonomy (NCBI): domain Eukaryota; kingdom Metazoa; phylum Chordata; class Amphibia; order Gymnophiona; family Ichthyophiidae; genus Ichthyophis; species Ichthyophis bannanicus. Next base: position 947,191,167 of record CM066035.1, on the reverse strand, counting down.
ACTCAAATTTTACCCCTCCATCCTCAATCCCCACTTACTCTCCCAATACCCGGCCAATTGTAGATTTTTCTTCCCTCCCACACAAAATATATTTCCCCTCTCCATTTCACTCTCCCAGCCCCATCCCATTCTAATCGTCCCCCAACATCAACTCCCTTCTAGCTCCTGCCCCACCCAGCATCCGCTCCCTTCTAGTCCCCGCATCATCAGCCCATTTCCAGTCCTAGCTCCCTCCCCTCACAGCCCATTTCCTTTCCAAGCCCCCCTCCTCATCAGCCCATTTCCATTCCAAGACCCCTTCCACTCCAAGACCCTGTCCCCATCAGCTATTTGCAGTTCAAGCTCCCCCTTCTACTTGGCCCATTTCCAGTCCTAGCACCCCCCCCCAGTCCATTACCAGTTCTAGCCCCCCCCCCATAGCCCATTATCAGTCCTAAGCCCCCCAACAGCCCACTTCCAGTCCTAACCCTTCCATCGCCCCATCTTCATTCTTAGCCCCCCCATAACCCCATTTTAGTCTTAGCCCCCCAATCAGACCACCTCCAGTCCTAACCCCCATCACCCCATTTTCAGTACTATCCCCCATCACCCCATTTTCAGTCCTAACCCCCCCCCATTACTAGTCCTAACCCCCCCCCCCATTACTAGTCCTAACCCCCTCCCCCCATCAGCCCAAGTAAATTTAGTTGTAGCTTTTTCCCAAGCTGGAAGCCAGGAGAGTCAACAGGATATAGCTGCCGTCCCTGTGGGCCCGAGTACCCCCTGCGATCCGCTCTCCAACGACCCGGCCCGCAGGCCTTCTTTCTGTGCAGGTCGCTGCTCACTCGCCGGGCTGCAGGCTCTTGACCGTGCTCACCTGAGATCGCTGGGGCTGCACGGCTCAGGCAGGCTTACAGTAGCAGCAGGCGGAGCGAAGCGGCTCCAACCGCGGGGATCCGCGGCTTTTCCGCTGGCGCTCACAGTTGCAGTCAGCAGGTGACAGAAAGCAGCACCTGCCTCGGGGGCACGCTCTTCCTCCTCCCGCACCCGTAAATCGCCACCGACCGGTCTCTCAGGCACTGGAGAGGATCCACACACTGTCATCAACCTGGAACGGTGAAGCCCCGGGGGGGGGGGGGGGGAATGTTGCTGTTTAGCGGACGTTAGCTTTAGTTGGGGGAATCCCGGCAGCAGTAGCAGAAGCCGGGGTTTGTTTTTTTTTGGCCTCTGCATCGCGGGCCGCACAAAGCGGCCCGCGGGCCGCGTGTTTGAGACCCCTGGCTTAGATGTTTCAAGAAGCATCTCATCAATGTACTTTTCGCTCTCTTAACTGCTTCTCAGTCTTGCCACGTCTTCTCTGAGCTCCTCCACTTGTATCATGAGGGCTTCAGCTCACAGGCATCCTGCCTATGGAACCAGTTCTACGATTGGCATCAGACTCTATGGACAAAGAGAACTGCTGCAGAATTTGCACAGTAGGGTGATGAGCTGGAATGTATAAGCATGGATATTCTATCTCAGACTCCCTTGTTAATTTGCACACCTATGAATAGTAACATTTTGAGCTTAGATAGGATTTTTCTCAATTGATCAGGAATCCTAAACTGATTAGAGAAATGATCTCCTGAACAGAATGCTCTACAGCCGTCTCTTGATGCAACAGAAACAAGCCAATCATCTCGCTATGGGAATACATAATGCCCACATCTTCAAAGCTGGGCCACTACTATTACAAGGAATTTTGTGAAAACTCTAGGTACCAACAAAAGGCCAAAGGGCATAATTTTATATTGAAGGTGCTGAGCCTGGAATGTGAACTGTAGATACTTCCAGTAGGTTGGACAGATAGAGATGTGGGTAAAAGAATCTTTCAGATCTAGGGAAACAAGCCAAGCATTTTGATCTAGAAGTAGTAATATGGTGGTCATGAGTTCATTTTGAATTTTTCTTTTTTGATGAAAAGATAGAGATCAACAGATCCAGAAAAGGTCTCAGACCCTTTATTTCTTTGGGAAAAGGATGAACGTTCAGTAGAATCCTCTGTGACTGTAGGACTTTCTCAACTGCTTGTTCCGTAACAGTTACATAGTAACATAGTAAATGACGGCAAATAAAGACCAGTATGGTCCATCTAGTCTGCCCAGTAAGATGGCAAGAGTAGGTGCATCTGCCGCTTCGTGCAGGCCACCCCTCCCCATGTCTTTGTTTTTGGGGTGAACCCACCGCTCCGTGTAGGACACCCCTGTATGTTGAGAAATTAGATAGTTAAGTTTATTTAGATTTTATCCTGTTGCTGTAAAGGGATCCACTGTGTCTGTCCCATGCCATTTTGAATTCTGTCACAGTATTTGCCCCCACCACTTCCATCAGGAGGGCATTCCAAGCATCCATCACCCTTTCAGTGAAAAAGTATTTCCTGACATTGCCTTTCAATTTACCCCCTTGCAGCTTCATGTTATGCCCTCTAGTTTTACAGCTTCCCAGTCTATGGAAGAGGTTTGTTTGTTATTTCTCTAAGTATTTAAAGGTCTGAATCATATCTCCCCTGTCCCTCCTCTCCTCCAAAGTGTACATATTTACGTCTTCAAGTCTCTTCTCATAAAGCTTCTGATGCAGGCCCCAAATCATTTTGGTCGCCTTCCTCTGAACAGTTTCCAGTCTTTTTATATCCTTTGCAAGAAATGGTCTCCAAAACTGAACACAGTATTCCAAGTGAGGCCTCACCAGTGACTTATGGCATTAGTACCTCCTCCTTTCTGCTGGTAATTCCTCTTTGTATGCAACACAACATCCTCCTGGCTTTTGCCACTGCCTTGTCACACTGTTTTGCCACCTTGAGATCTGCAGAAATAATCAAACCAAGGTCCTTCTCCTGGTCCGTGCACACCAACCTCTCGCCCCCTATCGCGTACATTTCCCCTGAATTTCTGCTTCAAGTGCATGACACTGCACTTCTTCGCATTAAATCTTAACTGCCAAGCATTAGACCATTCTTACAGCTTTTGTAGATCTTTCCTCATGTTATCCACTCCCTCAGGGGAGTCCACTCTGTTGCAAATTTCCATGTCATCTGCAAGAAGACAGACTTTTCCATGTAGTCCTTCAGCAATATCACTAACACACACATTGAATAATGGCGGGCCCAGGACCAAACCCTGGGGCACCCCGCTAATCACCCTCCTTTCAACCGAGTGAGCTCCATTTACCATCACCTTCTGTCGTCTGTCAGTCAACCAATTTCTGATCCAGTTCACCACCTTGGGACCCATCCCCAAACTACTGAGTTTATTGATAAGCCTCCTATGAGGAACAGTATCAAAGGCTTTGCTGAAATCCAAGTAGATGACATCCATCGCATGCCCCTGATCTAGTTCTCTGGTCACCCAGTCAAAGAACTCAATCAGATTTGTTTGGCAAGATCGTCCTTTGGTAAAACCATGTTGCCTCGGATCATGCAACCTGTTGGTTTTGAGAAAGTTCACTATTCACTCTTTCAGAAGCTTCTCCATTACTTTTCCCGCCACAGAGGTAAGGCTCACGGGCCTGTAGTTTATCACTTCTTCCCTGTCACGACTTTTGTGAAGAGATACCACATCCGCCCTTCTCTAGTCCTGAGGAACTACTCCTGTTTCCAAGGATCTGTTGAAAACATCCTTTAACGGCCCTGCAAGAACCTCTCTGAGCTCGTTCAGTATCCTGGGATGTATCCTGGGATGTATCCCATCCGGTCCCATGGCCTTGTTCACTTTCAGTTTTGCAAGTTGTTCTAACACATCATCTTCAGTGCAAGATCTGAAGCTGACATGCTACTATCCTAGAGTTATAACAGCACTTTGACAGACCACCTTCCCAATCCTATTCAGAATTATTTTATCCTTGCCCAGAGGGGAACTGGACTGGAGCTATTTTTCTTGATAGCTGCATCTGAAACAAATGGATTAGTGAGGCCCTGATAAAAGTACTTCATACTTCAGATTGAGGCACCTAGAAATTGAGGCAATGGAATATGGTTTCTTCCAAATGGAAAGTTGAAGATCCTCTAGGACTTGATGGATCAGAATGGTGATGGTCTCCTCGGGAGTATCACAGAACTAATATGGACTGAAAGTTTTATTAGCAGGAGCCCGAGTAGTACTAAGAGAAAAAGTTTCTGAAATCGTTTAGAGGACTTTAGGAGCAATTCCTCCAAATGGGTTGGCTTTGTGCATACAACAACAGTCTTAAATCAAGCTTGTGGCACCTAAACAATGTGAAAACTATCTTTCTGCCACATTTTCTTGGTCTCTGACTGCATTCCTTGGTACTTAATGGTACTAAAATGGTCAATGGTCTTAGTTATGAAGCATATGAGGACAAAGATCTTAACACGTATACTTTAGAGGAAAGGCGGGATAGGGGCGATATGATAGAGACATTTAAATATCTCAGTAGCATAAATGCACAAGAAGGTCTCTTTCATTGAACGCAAGCTCTGCTACAAGGGGACATAGCATGAGAGTGAAAGGGGATAGGCTCAGGAGCAATATGCAGAAATATTTCTTTACGGAAAGAGTGGCAGATGCGTGGAATAGTCTGCCATTGGAGGTGGTGGAGACGAGGACAGTATCTGAATTCAAAAAAGCATGGAACAAACACAGAGGATCTCTAAAGGTAAAATGAAAACTATTGTCGATATGGAAGGGCAGACTAGATAGAAATATGACTGCAGAAAAAGACCACATGGCCTATGTTTTATGTTTCTCCCTCTCAACACAATCCACAGAATGGCAGCTTGGGACTGATACCTCTATAATCAATGCCATTCTGGTGGTGTTCTTTACCATTATGTCCGGCTTCCGTGCATCCAGCTTATCATTGGTCAGAAATTGAGTATCCCAAATAATCATAACCTCTTCATTCTCTTAGGGTCATGATCCCAGTACTTTTCAGGCACAGTGATGATGTATTCTTCACAGAGTTCCCAATGGATAAGGCATGCTACTTTGTTGTGCCTTTCTGTATAGAATTTTTTTGCCATTAGAACTTCACAGCCAGCTATGAGATAAATCAGAGTTTCCAGTTCTTTACAGAATAGACATATGTCTGTTTTGCCTGTTTTTTCAGTGCTCACTGTAAACCATACAATCTGAAATGGTTAAAGGTTGCAAAGTTAAAGATTCACATCAAGCATGGGTGTTTAAAAATACTATCTTGGAAGCCCAAACCAGTTGTATTCCACACTTTAAGAAAAGTGGAAGTCCAAAAAACTGCCAGCATGGTTTAAAGGTGAGGTCAGAGAAGTGGCTGTTGCCAAAAAAGCATCATTCCAGGAAATGGAAAAAGGAGCCAAATGATGAAATTTGGGAACAACATAAGCACTGACAAGTTAGATGCAAGGCATTGATAAGGCAGGCAAAGAGAGAATTTGAGAAAAAACTTGCTGTGGAAGCAAACACACAAGACTTTTTCAAGTACATTAGTAGCAAAAAATCTGAGAGAGTCAGTTGGACCATTAGATAAGAGGGGTAAAAAGGGCGATAAGAGGGGACAAGCCCATAGCAGAGAGACTGAATGAATTCTTTGCTTCGGTCTTTACTGAGGAAAATGTAGGAATGTTACCCATGACTGAAATGGTATTTAAAAGTGATGCTGCAGATGAATTGAAAAATATCTATATACCAGGAAGATGTATTACAACTATTTGATAAAATGAAGAGTAGAAAATCACCTGGACCAGATGGTATACATCCAAGGGGGGGTTAAAGAACTGAAATATGAGATTGCAGATGTACTATTAGTAATCTGTGAACTATCATTAAAATCATTTGTAATACCTGAAAGATTGGAGGATGGCACTGTAACGCCAATTTTTAAAAAGGGTTCCAGGGGTGATCCAGGAAACTAGATTGGTTTGACACTCAGTGACTTTAAACCCTACTGCCTACTGCTGTGTGCCCAAGGACTTCAGTTGCATACCTAGCATAGCCGAAACAATCCAAGGGGAGGAGAATTGGTTGTGAAGACTTATCCTACTGTCAATGGAGGATGCTTGCTACAGGTGAATAACTGTTTTCTCCATGGTCAAGGAGGTTAAGTTCTCACTCATGGGAATCAATTGCAGCCTACCTCTATAAAAAAAGTAATAAAGGAGTCTTAAAGGACTACAAAAGGGGACTGCTACTTCTGGAGAGAGATCTGCAATTGTAAGTATTCACTAAAAAGGCCCACACGTCTCCCCAAAATGTTCTTATAATCTGATACACCTACCAAATATGCCAAAGGTCACCTTGCATTCCACATCCCCAACAGCAATAGTCCCTTTGGGACGGAAACACATATAAGAACATAAATACCTTCTAGCCATTTTCAATAATATTAATAAAAATTGAAATGCGAGAGATGATATGCACTCTTTCATGTCATTCCTTTAGCTCAGAAGAGCACTTTAGGGATTCCATCTATTTAAGCATACCGGGACATTACTCGTGGGAATTACGATAGACTTTTATACAAATTGGTGACTATTGTACAGTATCCAGCCTGCCCTGCTAAGACAGTTTCCCAGGCTGGAGAGCAGGAGAGAGCCTTCCTCCTGCAAGAGTAGTCCTGGGGCTCAGCACAGGGGAATCGGCCATACCATCATTAGGGAGAGGAACAGTGGGAACCAGGGCTGTCTGGCCACTGAAGGGCTATCATAAGATATGCCATACTGGGTCAGACCAAGGTCCATCAAGCCCAGTATTCTGTTTCCAACAGTGGCCAATCTAGGTCATATGTACCTAGCAGTTTCCCCAAGAGACACAAGTTCCACAATGCTTGTACTGGGTCAAGCATTGATATCTTCGGTCACTTCTTAATAATGGTTTATGGACCTTTCCTCCAGGAACTTGTCCAAACCTTTTTTAAACCCAGCTACACTAACAGCCTTTACTACATCCTCCGGTAACAAATTCCAGAGTTTGATTACACGTTGAGTGAAAAAATATTTTCTTTTAAATAGTTTACCCTGTAGCTTCATTGCATGTCCCCTAGTCTTTCTATATTCTGATAACGTAAACAATCGATCTACGTTTACCCGTTCCACTCCGTTCATTAATTTATAGACTTCTATCATATCTCCCCTCAGCCGTCTCTTTTCCAGGTTAAAGAGCCCTAACCTTTTTAGCCTTTCCTCATAGGAGTATCCTTCCATCCCCTTTACCATTTTGGTGGCTCTTCTCTGAACCTTTTCTAAAATCGCTATATCCTTTTTAAGATACGGCGACCAGAATTGCACACAATATTCAAGGTGCGGTCTCACCATGGAACGATATAGAGGCATTATAATATCTTTTGTTTTATTTTCCATTCCTTTCCTTATCATACCTAGCATTCTATTTGCTCTCTTGGCTGCTGCTGCACACTGGGCTGAGGGTTTTAACATGGTATCCACAATGACGCCTAAATCTTTTTCCTGGGTGGTGGTTCCTAATGTGGAACCTTGCATCGTGTAACCATAGTTTGGGTTGTTCTTCTCTAGGTGCATAACCTTGCACTTGTCCACATTAAATTTCATCTGCCATTTTGATGCCCAGTCTTCCAATTTATCAAGATCCTCTTGCAATTTTTCACAATCCTCTTGGGTTTTAACAACTTTAAATAGTTTTGTGTCATCTGCAAATTTGATAACCTCACTCGTTATTCCACTTTCCAGGTCATTTATGAATATGTCAAAAAGCAGAGGACCCAGCACAGATCCCTGGGGTACACCACTATTCACCTTTCTCCATTGGGAAAATTGGCCATTTAGCCCTACCCTCTGCTTTCTATCTTTTAACCAGTTCCTGATCCACAATAGTACACTGCCTCCTATCCCATGACTCTTTAGTTTTGCCAAAAGTCTCTGATGAGGGACCTTGTCAAAGGCTTTCTGAAAGTCCAGATACACAATATCAACCGACTCACCTTTGTCCACCTGTTTATTCACTCCTCATCATCACTAGCGACGCACTCGCGCTGAACCTTCAACAGGGTCTTGGCTATCAGCGGCACTGGAGGGAAGGTGTACAGGAGGCCTTACGTCCACAGGATGAGGAATGCATCCGCCGCTACCCAAGATGGGTGTGGTTGGCGGGAGCAGAAACGGGGCAACTGCGCATTGTTCGGGCTGTAGAACAGGTCCATCACTGGGACGCCCCAGAGCCGGAACAGCTGCGAGGCTACTGCCAGGTCCAGGAGCCACTCATGTGGCTAGAGTATTGTGCTTAATTTGTCTGCTAAGACATTGTCCTGGCCCGGGAGATAGATTGTCCTTAGGAACAACCCTCTGCGTGTAGCATAGGAGCAGAGGGCTGAAGGGGTATGACCCTGTCCCCCGTGTTTGTTCATGTAGAACTTCGCAATCTGATTATCGGTCTGGATCAGCACTGTGTGATGCTGTAGTTGGTGGCATAAAGCTCTGATGGCCAGGAATATCGCCTTACTTTCCAACAGGTTGATCTGCATTTCAGAATACCTCTGGGACCAGCACCTTGTGTCTGGAGGCTCTCGCAATGCATTCCCCTGCCTATTAGGAAGACGTCCATGGTGAGGACCTTCTGGGGGTGGGTGCCTGGAAGGGCATCCCGGCCTGAAAGTGACATGGGCTCTGCCATCATCCGAGGGAGTCTGATAATTGGCAGGTCATCTGCATTCTGTCCTCAAGTCTTCCTGTGATTTGGGCCCACAGAGCAGAGGCACCACTGGGCTGCTCTCATGTGCAGGCGGGCATTTGGTGTCACATGGACCATGGAGGTCATGTGTCCCAGCAAGCAGAGGAGAAGCTGGGTGGATAGTGTCCTGTGCCACTGCACCTCTGTGGTTAATTCCTTGAGGCATTCTGATTTCTCCTGTGGGAGGAAGGCTTTTGCCTGAAAGGTGTCCAGCTGCAGTCCTATGGAACTCTAGGTACTGAGCCGGAGTGAGATGGGACTTGGGATAGTTTATGACAAATCCCAGGTGCTGAAGGCATTTATGGTGTGTCTGGTAGCGCATTGTGCCTCTGCAGCTGTGTCCCCCTTTATGAGCCAGTCGTCCAAATAAGAGAAGACGAAGTCCCCTTGAAGCCTGAGGTAGGCTGCAATCACCGCAAGGCACTTTGTGAAGACCCTTGGAGACGAGGCCAGTCCAAAGGGCCGCACCCTGTATTGGTAATGCTGATCCCCCACTATGAACCAAAAGTCTTTTCTGTGGCTGGAGTGAATTGGGATGGGAGTGTGAGTGTAGGCATCCTTTAGGTCTAAGGAGCAAAGCCAATCTCCCCGTTGGAGGAATGGCAGCAGTGTTCCAAGGGAGAGCATTTTTAACTTCTCCCTGACTAGAAACTTGGTGAACTCTCGCAAGTCAGGATGGGACTGAGGCCCCCAATCCTTTTGGGGATGAGAAAATATCTGGAGTAGAAGCCTGTGCCCCAGAGAGCTTTTAGCACTGACTCCACTGTGATGTCCTGGAGTAGGTCCTGCTAGCTCGGTGAGGAGCAGAGTTTGATAGAGGAGAGGCCTGGTGGATTCTCCTGGGAAGTAAGAGGGTGATTGCCGAGGTAGGTGGAGAATTAGCGCTCCTTGACCACTTGTAGCACCCAGTTAATCTGTGGTGATGGTTGTCCACCTGTGGGCAAACAGGGTTAGGTGCCCCCCCCCCTCACACCTCCCTGTGGGCAGCAGAGGACCTCCTGAGGGAATGAAGGTCATGCCCAGGCAGTCAAAAGCTTCCCCCGGTCTGGGCCTGAGCCGGTGCCTGGAGCTTTGGGGCTTTTTGTTTTCTGGGACCATGTCCCTGGCCATTTTGCTTTTGGCCCTGTTGAAGGGCTGAGAAGGCCTGGAAGTGCGGCGTACTACTAAAGGCCCCCTTCTTCCTCAAGAAGGGCTTTTTTCCTGGGGTTTTCTTCCGGGGTTGCACCGAGGTCTTCTTTGAGAGCCTGGTTCTCTCATCACATACTTGGGCATCTATCTCCGCTGCTTTATCTGCCAAGGGATTCCCGAATAGGTTTTCACCTATGCAGGGGACATCGATTAGGTTGTCCTGTACCCACTGTTCCAGGTCGGATGACTGCAGCCATGCTTGGTGTCGTGCCCTGTTACCAGCAGCGGCCACCCTGGCCGATGACTTGAAGCCTTTGTAGACTGCTCACGCCACAAACTTCGAGCATTCTTTTATTGCCGAGGTTAGGGTCTTGAACCTCTGCAGGGGTTCGTCATCAAGGCTTGCCAAGAATTCCCTGAGCTCCTTCGGCAGTTCCTTAAGGTACATGCCAAAGTAGAGCTGGTAGGTCTGGATTCTGCATGTTACCATCGAGCCCTGAAAGGCCTTCCAGCCAAGGGCGTCAAGGGTTTGGGCCTCCCTGCCGGGTGGCACTGACAAATGGATTTTTTGGCTTTAAAGCCTGTGCATGGCCAACTCCATGACCATGGAGATGTGGGGAAGTTGAGTCTTTTGGAACCCAGGGCTTCGGCATAGCTGGTAGATGGAATCAAGGCGCCTATTAACGATTGGTACAGGCTCCAGCATTTCCCACATGCAGAGGAGCTGACGGTTGAGGATCGGGAGCAGTGGGACCATAAGGGTTTCCTTCGGGGGTGCCTAGTATAGGAGATCTCCAATTCCTTGGTTGTCAGGTTCTCCTTATTTATTTATTTTTTATTTACTGTTTTTATATACCGCACTATTCAATATCAGCACGGTTTACATGGAACAAGAAACTTCAGACAAGTTACATTTATCTGATCATTACATATAACAGGGGAATCAACCTGGATAACAGGAGCAACTATATACAAAACAATAACACTGAAAACCATGCTGTTCATAGAGCACTATGGTCACATCACATAACCTAAGAGAATGGATAACAGCACTCCAATCCTCCCAAACAACTGAATATATATAAAATATGATTCTAGCAACACTGTAAATAGCCCACCCTGTATATAGCTCAAACAAATCAAGCACCCAACACATCCCTCACACAACTAAGTTTTATCCTCACTGCATGTACAACACACACACTTTACCTGATTGCTTGCTGTGATACCACCTTGATTATTAAGATAAGGCGGTTTAGAAATACTGTTAAATAAATAAAACACGAATAACTATTTACATACAAGTGATTTTTGTGTGAAAAGTGTATTGACAATCAGGTAAAGTGACGTAATGTGCAGTTGAGTCAGGAAGAATTAGGTGGTCGGAAGGTAATTATTGATATTTGGGTGTAACTGTATTTCTTCGTTCTCTGGGAAGTATTTGAGGAAAAGGTAATGTTTCAGGGCCTTCTTGAACTGGCTGAGATCAGAGATGGCCCTAATGTGTGCTGGAAGGGAGTTCCAAAGTTTTGGAGCACATGAACTGAAGGCTCGGCTTGCTGTTGTCGAGTTGTATCTAGTGATTTCCTTTGGTACAGTTAGCATGTTTAGTTCCGCGGTTCTTCTTAGTCTGTTGGGTGCAATTGGTTGAATCATCTCCAATAAAGAGGTGGGGGCGAGACCTTTGTATGCTTTAAAAGCCAGTAGCAGAGTTTTGAAAGTGATTCTCGCTTGAATAGGAAGCCAATGTAGTTGTTTTAGAAGGGGTGTTACATGTTCTCTTTTGGGTAGCCCAAAGAGCACCCTTGCTGCACTATTCAAGGCGAGTTGAAGAGGGTTTAAAGTTGATTGAGGAAGCCCTTGTAGTATGGAGTTTGAGAAGTCAAAATGGGGCATGATTAGAGCCTGGTAAACAGTACGGAAATCGGTCGGATCAATCAGTTGACGGAGATGTCTGAGGGAGCGGATTTTGAAATAAACAGCTCTTACTGTGTTGGATATGTGAGTTTTCAAATCCAAATATTGATCAAGAGTCACTCCTAGGTATCGGATATAAGGTTTTACTTGAAGCTTGGCATCTTGAACATCCAGGAATGTGGGGGGAATGAAATTCGAGTTCCTTGAGATAAAGAGAACTTCCGTTTTTTTATGTTGGATTCTGAGATTTTGAGTCAATAGCCAATTTGATATAGTGTTAAAACAATTTGTTATGGGGGCGAGGTCCATCTTATCTATGCAGAACGGCATGTATAATAAAACGTCATCAGCATATATCATACAGTTGACATTAAAAGATCTGATGCTACATATAAGGTTGCATATATATGTTAAATAGTAATGATGAGAGAGAGGATCCTTGCGGGACTCTTTGTCCTTGATGAAATGGATCTGATAATCCCCCATTTGATCGCACATGTTGCCATCTATCTGAAAGGTATGAGTTACACCATTTGAGTGCATTTCCACAGAGGCCCTTCTCTTTTAGACGGATAAGAAGAACCTCGTGACAAACCGAGTCAAAAGCAGACGCAATATCCAAAAAGATGAGTACAAAACCCTGACGGATGTTGTCGATACCAGAGTTTAGGCTATTGAGGAGGGTGGTAAGGAGCGTCTCGACCCCATGAGATTCTCTGAATCCATGTTGACAAGTATCCAATGGTGCTTCAGCGTCAATGTGGTCCTGCAACTGCCTATAAACTACTTTTTCAATAATTTTTGCAAGCGTGGGTATGCTGGCAATGGGTCTGTATGAGTCTGTTTTTTGTGGGTCTAACTTGAGGTTTTTCAATAACGGTCTGATGGATGTCTGCTTGAGAGCAGTAGGGAATGATCCGGTGTCAAATGATTGCCTTATAATCTTGGATATTGTTGGAGTGAGCTCTTTGCAAAGATCCTTTATCCAGAAGGCTGGGCAAGGATCAGTGTGTGCAGTGGACATATTGAGAGATGAGATAGTGTCTTCAATCAGCTTCAAAGAGGGAGTAGTGAATGATATTAAAGGAGTTGGGAGCCCTTGAGAAATTGGGGCAGAGGGTATTGCAATTTTATTTGTGTGGCACATCTTAGATTGTATGTAGGTAGCATATTCTTGTGGGTTGATTTCGCACTGGTGTTCAGGTGACGGTTCCTTGGCTAGTTTCTTGACTAGACTAAACAGGTCGTGAGGTTTATTTAGAGCATGTCTCAGGGTGTCTGTGTGGTACTGTTTCATTTTTTCAGAGATGGACTTGCGGTGAGCGTCAAGATGTTGCATGTAGGCAGTTTGGTGGTTGTTGGTGTGTGACCTCCTCCATCTCTTCTTGGCCTCGGTTCCAATAGTGAGAGCCTTGGCCATATCCCTCACGAAATCGAGGAACATCATGGCCTTAGGTGGGGAACATAGTCGGGTCGCTGGGGGAGACAGGTCTGAGGGCATATCACTGTCGCGCCTCGTGTCCGGGACTAGTCGTCCTCAGTCTCCCATTCAAATTTGAAGTCCAAGTACAAAAACGATGCTGCACGATCATCTCAGTCAAAGACCTCTCTTTGTGGTGCTTGACCTCCAGACGATCATCGGTCCGAGCCATGGGCGCTCGCCAGGGAGGACCGGTATCCCGAAGACAGGACCAAGACCTCGACCGGTGGCACTCAAGGACCGGTTCGACGTCCGGGGAAACCCTCAATGTCAAAGGTCCCGTCGTTGGGGCATATGAACCAGATGAGCCAGACAAATGTCCACTCCTGCTGCATAGCAACTAGGGCAGATAGAGCGTAGTTATTCACCTGTAACAGGTGTTCTCCAGGGACAGCAGTAATCAGTCCTCACTTATGGGTGACGTCGGCAACGACAGAGCTCACACGGAGCAATTCCCCAGCTTTCAAAGAAAGCCTTTGGGATTGCTGCCATGCATGCGTGGTCCTCTTTCTGCCCAAGGGTGCCATCTTGCTCAGTCAGGTCCCTTAGCCGAGCAATACCAAGCAGATGGCAAGGGAAGGACAAAAATCTAGCAACTCAGCAGGAGAGGCGGGATTGTAGTGAGGACTGATTCCTGCTGTCCCTGGAGAACACCTGTTACAGGTGAGTAACTACGCTTTCTTCAGGAACAAGCAGGAAGTCAATCCGCACTTATGGGACTCCCCAGCTTCAGGCTACCGACCTGTAACCAAGAATGTCTCTACGAGGCCGTGAGCAGAGGCCGAAGGCCGAAGGAGCCCGAGTCCTCGGGTCCACGGGGCGAAGCCCTCGGTAGCCGTGAAGAAGAGTCGAGGGCAGGAGTTGCTTATACCCCGAACAGCTTACAGAGTAGAGCCTGGCCGAAGGCGCTGTCCCGGGGGGACTCCCTCTCCAGGCAGTAGTAAGCAGTGAAGGTATTCGTGGAAGACCAGGTCACCACCTGACAGATGTCCATCAGGGGCACGGAGCGCAGCGAGGTCACTGAGGCTGCCTTCACCCGAACCCTGTGTGCAGTGACTCGACAATCTAGTGGGGCACCCGCCTTCGAATAAGCGAAAGAGATGCAGTCCGCTACCCAAACTGAGAGGGTGCATTTGATAACTGCCTGTCCCGATCTATTGGGATCGTAGGTCACAAAGAGACAGCCAGACTTGCGATGAGTCTGGGTGCGCTGCAAGTAGAAGGCGAGAGCCCTTCTGCAGTCGAGGGTGTGGAGAGCCGCCGACGCCTGGTCGGCATGGGGCCTTGAGAAGTAAGTCGGCAAGACTATCTCCTGGTTAAGATGGAAATCCAAGACGACTTTAGGAAGGAATTTAGGGTGGGTATGGAGGACCACCCTATTTCGACAGAACCTGGTGTAAAGGGCATCAGTCATGAGAGCCTGGAGCTCACTGACTCAGTGGGCCGAGGTCAGCGCCACCAGGAAGGCCACCTTCCAGGACAGGTGCCAGAGCGAGCATGTTGCCATTGGCTCAAATGGTGAACAGGTGAGCTGCATGAGCAGCACATTCAGGTCCCATTCCGCCAGCGGAGGTCAGATGGGCAGCTTGGAAAGCAGAAGACCCCGCCTAAAGCGGGAGACTAACGGCTGCCCCGAGAGGGGCTTTCCCTCGATGGGAAGGTGGTTCGCCGAGATGGTGCTCAGGTGTACCCTGACAGAGTTCGACGACAGAGTTCGACTTCAGCCCTTCCTTCGAAAGATGGAGGACGTACTGGAGGATCCATTGAATGGGGCATGAGAACGGGTCGATCTGGAGCCCAGAGCACCAGATCGAGAAGCGCCTCAACTTGAAGGCATAGGCTTGTCTAGTGGAGTCCTTTCTCAAGGCGAGGACTTCCTCGACCCACTCCGGAAGAGTCAGTGAGGCTAAGGAAACCTATTCAGCTGCCAAGCCGTGAGGGATAAGGAGGCTAAGTTCAGGTGCTGCACCCACCCCTCCTCCTGCGTTAGCAGACCCGGGGCAGAGCCAAGTGGAACAGGAGGCTCCATCGATAGCCAGAGCAGAAGCAGGAACCAAGGCTGCCGAGGCCACAAGGGGGCTATGATGATCAACAATGCCCAATCCCGCTGAGCCTTGAAAAGGGTTCTCGCAATGAGAGGGAAGGGAGAGAATGATAGAGCAGGCTGGATGATCAGCCCAGAAAGAATGCACCCGTACTCTCCCTGCTTGGGTGTGGTTGCGGGCCGCAAAAGCCACCATTCATGGGGGAGAAGGATTCTGCTGAGTCTGTCTGCCAGGACATTCTCCTGACCCGGAAGGTAGGTCGCCTTGAGGGATATCTTCCATCGGGCAGCAAAGGAGCAGATGAGGACCGCTTCCTGGCAGAGGGAGCATGATCCCGTGCCTCCCTCTTGGTTGACGAAGATCACCACCATGCTGTTGTCGGTCTGCACGAGAACAGACCTAACCTTGAGGTGGTCCTCGAACGTCCTCAGGGCCCACCGAATCGCCCAGAGTTCAAACAAATTTATCTGCTGCTGAGACTCCTCAGGCGACCACTGCCCCTACGTGCACAGCGGCCCGCAGTGGGCTCCCCACCCTAACAGGGAAGTGTCTGTCGTCAGCACTGCATCGCACTACGGGGCCTGGAAGGGCAATCTCCGAAGGAGGTTGCGGGGGGAAGGGGGTTTTGCCACCAGCTCAGGGACAAGCGGAGGTCGGGAAGGACCCTGACAGGGTCCCTGAGGTGACCAAGGGACAGGCTCCATTGGGTGCTGAAGCACCACTGAGTTGTCCGCATGTGCAGGCGGGCATGGGGGACCACATGCACGGTAGAGGCCATGTGGTCCAGGAGGCATAGCATGGTTTGAGCAGTGATATGGGGAGTGTTTTGGACGCGTGCCGCCAGAGCTCGGAGGCGATCGGCGTGATCTGCTGGTAAGGCGGCGGTCACCCGCTGAGTATCAAGGCGCGCCCCGATGAACACGAGTGCCTGCACCGGCTCGAGGTGAGACTTTGGGTAGTTGACCAAGAACCCCAAAGCCCTACAACAGAAGGATTGTGCGCGACATTGCTAGCTGGGTTTCCTCGACTGAGGACCCCGTGATGAGCCAGTTGTTGAGGTAGGGAAAGATCGGCAGGCCCTGATGCCTGAGGCAGGCGGCGACCACAACGAGGTATTTCGTAAAAACACGTGGGGCGGACACGAGGCCGAAGGGGAGCACCCTGTACTGAAAGTGCTCTCCCTGCACCCTGAAGCAGAGATACTGCCTGTGCTGGGGGTGGATTAAGATATGGGCGTAAGCGTCCTTTAGATTAAAGGAGCATAGCCAGTTGCCCTGCTGGAGGAAGGGCAGCAGAACGCCAAGGGATAACATCTTGAACTTCTCCTGCACAAAAGAACTTGTTCAACTTACGGAGGTTGAGGATGGGCCCAGACCCCCCGTCTTTTTGGGTGAAGTAGTACCAGGAACAGAAGCCCCAACCTCGAAGGTGCGGAGGGACCTTCAACTACCCACTGGGCAAGGAGAGAGAGTAGTTCCCGCTGCAGTAAAACCTGGTGTGCGGGGAGTTGAGGAGGCTCCGCTGCGGAGAAGGGAGGTGGAAGCTTGTCGAAACAAAAGCGATAGCTGTCCAGGATGACCTGGAGAACCCAGGTGTCTGAGGTGATGGAAGCCCACAGCGGGGCAAAATAAGAAGGCATAAGAACATAAGATATGCCATACTGGGTCAGACCAAGGCCCATCAAGCCCAGTATCCTGTTTCCAACAGTGGCCAATCTAGGTCATACGTACCTAGCAGTTTCCCCAAAAGACACAGGTTCCACAATGCTTGTACTGGGTCAAGCATTGATATCCTGGGTCCCTTCTTAATAATGGTTTAAGGACCTTTCCTCCAGGAACTTGTCCAAACCTTTTTTAAACCCAGCTACACTAACAGCCTTTACTACATCCTCCGGTAACAAATTCCAGAGTTTGATTACACGTTGAGTGAAAAAATATTTTCTTCGTCCCCCTACTGACTGCTGTGTCGCCGGAGAGCGAGGGGGGCTATGCCAATGGCGTCAAAATCCCTGTGCGGGTTGTGGAGGAGCTGGAGTTTGGGCTTTTGAGCCCTTAGCCGGATTTACCTTGCGCCCGGGTGGTTGGCGTGGAGTTAGCCGGGTATGGCGGATAGCCCCAGTACTGGAGGCCCTTCCAAAGGAAGAAGGGTTTCTTGGCTGGCTGCTTTTTCTGGGGCAGAGTGGAGGTCTTGCGTGAGAGACAGGTTCTGGTGACAAACTCACACTATCTCCATGGCTTTATCCTCCATCGGCTTGCCGAAGAGCTGCTCGCTGAGGCAGGGCACATCCAGGAGCTTTTCCTGCACCCACTGCTCCAAATCTGAGGATTAGAGCCATGCCTGGCAGCAGGTCCCGATGCCTGCAGCCGCCACCTGAGCCGATGACTCGAATCCATCGTAGGCAGCTCTGGAGAGGTATTTCGAACAGTCTGCAATGGACCTTCAACAAAGTGCTGAATCTATTGAGGGGCTCGCTCTCAAGGCCCGTAGAGAATCCTCCGAGCTCCTTGGTTAAATCGCGCAAGAACATACTCATGTATAGTTGGTATGCTTAAATGCGACGAGAGCATGGAGCCTTGGTAGGCCATGCGGCCTAGGGCATCAAGGGCTCTTGACTCTTGACCTGGCGGTACCGACGAGTGCGATTTTGGGCTCTTCTGCTTGCTCATGGCTGACTCCATCACCATAGAGGTGTGGGGAAGTTGGGTCTTCCTGAACCCCAGCCCACACTGTACCTTGTACATAGTATCAAGGTGCTTGTTCACGATGGGGACCGAGGCGGGGCCTCCCACATGTAGAGCAGCAGCCGAGATAGAACAGGAGGAACCGGCACAGTGAGAGTTTCCCTGGGCGGGGACTCGTACTTAAGAATATCGAGTTCTTCAGCCAGCACAAGGGTCCTCCTCGGCCTGAGTGGCCAGGTTGAGGGCCTGTGCCACGTCCCGAACACCAGGAAGGAGGTGACCTCGGGTGGTGAGTGCCGCTGGAACGCGGGCGGAGTCTGACGGAAGATCCCGGGGGGTACGGGATTCCGGGGAGATGTCCCCATCGGACTCCCACTCCAAAAAAATTTGGTCAATGAGTCCGAGCCGGGCAGATCACTCTGTCCAACAGCCGGTGCCTGCTTGGGCCAGAGGCCCTGGAAGATCTCACCTCCGAGAAAAAGGGAGGGCAAGCGAGACAAACACTGAGGACCCTCATGAGGTCTGCGGCTCTCAGGGGCTTCCTGGATGGATTTCGGTGTCCCACGCAAGGGACCCATGGTCTCTGTGCGCAAGTCAGCAAAGCTGGCTATAAGCACCTGCTGGGAAGCGATGAACACAGAAACACTGTGTTCGAGCACCAGCATGCAGGACTCCCATACGGGCGTGGAACCCTGTGACGCCGACCCCGAGGTCACTGGGTCGAGCGTCGAGGAGGAGAGAGGGTCCTCACCGGGACGGCCCTCAGGAGACTGGCCGCCTTCGCTGGAGGCCTCTGCTTCTGTGTGGGGTACCTTGCGGGGCTGCTCCCTGTCTAACTCTCGGGAACACCAAAGGGGGCTGAGTGACTGAGCGCAGGAGGGCGAGTACTTATCAGGAGCCCCCGATAACTACTTCGAGGCCTTCTTTTTGCGCCGCTCCACCTCAGGGGATCCCTGCTCAGAGTGCTGCAGAGAGCGTGGGGCCGAAGAGGGGGACCCCCACTGGGGGAAAGATGACCAAGGGTGCCACCAGGGATTTCGAGGCGGCCTTTCGTAAAATGTCTTCGGACTTCTGCTTATAATTGAGCAGGGCCTTAGAGGACATTTTCTTGCAGAGCGAACACAGCTCCGGATCATGGTCAGCTCTGAGGCACCGCAGACAACAGTCGTGAGTGTCCATAAATGACATATTCCTAGAGCATCTATCGCATTTTTTGAAGCCAGCGGCCATGGGGGCAAAAATGGCCCGCGCGAGGTCGAAGATCCACACGGCCAGTGGTTAGGGAAAGAAAAAGGGCATGAAGCCAGTGACAAAAAAATGGAAAAAAGAACTATACCCGACAGCTCTAAAAAGATAGAGCAGGGGAAGGACAGGTAGAGGACCGGTGCAACCGGAAAACAAAAGGCCTGTAGGCCAAAAACAAACTATTTCCGAGGGACGAGGACGTGCGTCCGAAGGGCTCCGCAGAAAAAGGGAGACTGAGCAAGATGGCACCCTTGGGTGGGAAGGGGACCACACATGCGTGGCAGCAATCCCAAAGGCTTTCTTTGAAAGATGGGGAATTGATCCGCACGGACTCCGTTGGTGCCGACGTCACCCATATAGTGAGGACTGACTTCCTGCTTGTTCCTGGAGAAACTGCTCTTTAGGGCTGCCATTCTGGTCTCCATGACCGTTGGCTCCGCAGCCTTTGACACGGGCACCGAGGATTTCGGGCCCAGTATTGGTACTGTTGAGGGAGAGTCCTTGATGAGGATGACCTTGGAGATCCGAGGCCGGTTGGTGGGAGCTAACAACTCCTTGCGGGGCATTTTGGCAGGCTGATCCTGCCCTGACTGCTCGGACTCACAACTGGGACTGCGGGACCTGGAGTAGAATTTCACCACCTTCCCGGTTCCGTCCTCTATGGCAGTCTGAGGATTTTTTTCTCCTTTTGTTCCACCTCCGGGGACTTCTGCTTGGAGGAACAGCAGGCACGGGTCTCCGAAAAGGCTCTGGCTTCCCGGGGCACCATGGTATCAATGGAGAATATGGAGTGAAGTTGGACTTCTGAAAAAAATTTTACTGCTTCTGATGGCGGCTCTTTAAGGCGCCATGGTTCTGCAGAACTTGCAGTCTCAGTCTTCATGCTCCAGATCAAGGTATCGAAGGCAGCAGACATGTGGGTCAGTGAGTGACATTTTGCCACACTGGTCACACTTTTTGAAGCCACTGGAGACCATCGAAAAAGGGGGTCCCCGCCACCCGGCAGGTGTTTGAGGTCTTCAGCTGAAAAAGGGCATGAGCGCCAGTCAAGGAATACCTTGATGAAAAACTAAGTAAAAATGAATAGACGAATCCAAAAAGTGATACCAAGGCAAGCTGGCTCAGGGCCAGGAAGGAACCAGTATGTAAACTGTATAAAACTTGAGAATAAAATCAGACTTTTTCTGGGGAAAATTGAACAGCATCCAAAGGGCTCCATGGATAAAAGGAAACTGAAGCAAGATGGTTCCCTTGGGCGGGAAGTGGACCACACGTGTGGTGCATCTCCCAAAGGCTATCTTTGAAAGCTGGGGAGATGATTCCGTGCGTGCTCTGTTGGCGCCGATGTCACCCATATTTGAGGGTTGACTTCCTGTTTGTTCCCAGAGAAAAATTAATTTGATACATGAGCTGCATCACTATGGAGGCACCTCTGCCCCCCGCCCCCAGGGAAGCCAGCCTTTTCATAATCTCAAAATTGAAAATTCCTCACAAAAGTTTCTCATTCCACATAGCCTGCAACGTCCCCTCCCTCCCCCAATCCATATATTCCTTGTAGTATCTTAACCCTCTGCTTTTTAAATCCTGTCCCCTTCTACCAGACCAGCCAACTAAGCTGCTTTGTACTATCTGTGCACATCTGTAACTCCCAATCCTCCCCCTCCCCTTTGGGCAGAAACAGAACCACCTCACTTATACGAGGAAGCCTAAATAAAAGCAGCTTCCTATTAAGGGCTTTTAGTTCGCTTTGTGGGTAACTTCATTGGTAAGGCCATGAACAAGTAAAGAAAGCAGGGGAGAACAGGCATTTTGATAATGGACATTGCCACCCCATCCATGAAAACTGTAGCTTTCAAGACTTACCCCACCTTCTGTATCATAGGGGTGATTACTTTGTTAACCAATTTGCTCAGATCTTGTGCCAATTGAATTCCCAAACGCTTTAATGACTTTTCCGCTACTTAAAGGAGAAAGGTTTTGTCAGATCGGCCATCTGGGTAGCCAGAACACCAAAAATGCTTATATTCCTCCACCCATCCAGACCACAACTCAGATCCCCATAAGGCTACATCAGCCCTTCATAAAACCAAAATTGCCCCAACATATCCACTCAACCCCACTCTAGACAACTACCCCATGCACTCTTTAAACACCATATGCTCTGCTTTGGTTCCAGTCCTTATGCACCAAATCCTTATAATGTCTATGGATCAAAGTCCTTCTCCCTTTCAACCATTACTGTCCAAACCATTCCTCGGTTGTAGCTCTTCAGATTGATCTCTGTTTCCTCTTGCCTCGCTCAAATCGCTGCCAGCAGACCACAGGTTTGCACATCATGGAGGGTTCTCTCGGTATGTTTTTCACACCTGCCACACCCAACTCTCACAGGGCCTCCACAGCCTCTGCGCATAATGCATCCATAGAGTCTTGTCATCTTTAGTCATTGCAAAAGGGAAAAGCCAGCTTCCTGGTGATATCACACAGCTCTCTTCCTTCTCAACGTTACTGGAGATAAGCCCTCAAAAACTTAGGTACAAATTTAGATTGAGCTCCCTTTGGGGACAGAGAAATACATACTGTACCCGAATGTAACTCCTGGAAAGGCATGAGCTAAATACTAATAATAAATAAACTTCAATGTGATGAGTGTCTCTAACCAATTCTTTCAAATATCGAGCATTAGCAGTCACCCTCTTTCAAGGAGTAATGGTGAAAATAGGCCACTATGTTCCTGGGCAGACTGGATTGTTGTGGGCCTAAAGCTCGTTGGACCCTTCTCCAAACTGATCCACATCTGAACCTCAGAGTTCTCCGATCTGCTTCACTTGTCAGGCAGTTCATATACGCCGCTTCCTCTGGGATCCCTCTAAATTAAGAGCATCTAGAGCAGTTTTCCCAAGTCTTTGATCTTTGTCCGCAGTTCAAAATTAGCTTGCTCAAGCGCTGTGTATTTTGTCCAGCTCTGCTAAGACCTCTGAGTGCATCTCAATATGCGTTTCACCTTTATCTGCCATGTGGCAATTCTCCACAATCTCAGTCCCCAACACCATGAGCTCAGATTTCAAGTTGCCAAAACAGTGCTCCACTAACAGCACACTCATATCTTAACAGTGCTGGGACTCATCCACTATCATCTTAGCTGCACCTCACCATGAAGATGAAGGGGTCGAAAAAGCAAACTCATTCAGATCAATGACCAGTTTTTTTAAATTCACCATCCTTCAACCGTTAGGGAATTCGGCTGGTAGCAATCAAAATCGCTTCTTTAGAGGAGCACAGGCTTGCACAATATTCGTTTATAGAGGGCGTGGGGGACAGAGAACACAGCTCAAGCTGCCATATATACCAGGAC
This sequence comes from Ichthyophis bannanicus, assembly GCA_033557465.1. Classification (NCBI taxonomy): domain Eukaryota; kingdom Metazoa; phylum Chordata; class Amphibia; order Gymnophiona; family Ichthyophiidae; genus Ichthyophis; species Ichthyophis bannanicus. Next base: position 947,168,671 of record CM066035.1, on the reverse strand, counting down.
ATTACTTCCTTCTCCTCCCCAAAAAATGTAATACCTATTACAGTAAGCTAGCATAACCCCAGGCATACACAATATATTACCATCTATGAGTTAGGTACAGCATAATTACTCACCTGTAACAGGTGATCTCCGGGAGCAGCAGGAATTTAGTCTTCACATATGGGTATCGTCGGTACCGACGGAGCCCGCGCAGGAACGCTCCCCAGCATCCAATTAGAAAGCTTTTGGGAGCATCCCACAGCGCCTGCATGCTGCCTTCCCGCCTTTCCCAACTGTCTCTTTCCAGTTGAGTTTAAAACTGAGACAAAGAGAGAGAGAGAGAGATACAATTCCTAGGGGAGGTGGGTGGGTTGTGAAGACTAAATTCCTGCTGTTCCCGGAGATCACCTGTTACAGGTGAGTAACTATGCTATCTCCAGAAACAAGCAGGAATGTAGTCTTCACATATGGGGACTCCCTAGCTACAGATACCAGGGAGAAACCCCAGAAGTTGTGTGCCCTTTTGAAAGGGATCCACTTCCCCCCATGGATCACTGGCATCCTACCAGGGATGGTGGATAGGAGTTGATTAAGTATGGAACAGGTGTTGAAGAACAGCCTGACCAAACAAGGCATCCCGGCGGGAGTCCTTGCCAAGCAGTAATGGGCTGTGAAGATATGAACCGAGGCCCAGGTAGCTGCTCAACAGATGTCGTTGATAGACACAGAGTGAAGATGAGCCATAGAGGCTGCCATGGCTCTCACACTGTGCTCTGTGACATGGCCTTCAAGAGGAAGGTTCTTACTCCGATAGGCAAAAGATATACACTGTGCAATCCAGTTTGACAGTGTCCTTTTGGAGACTGGAAGTCCTAAATGACTAGGATCAAAAGCAACAATGAGCTGAGAGGACTTTCTATGTTGCTGCGTTCTTTGCAAGTAAAAGGCCAAAGCTCTTTTACAATCCAAAGTATGAAGATTCCTTTCTGCATTAGAGGCATGAGGCCTTGGGAAAAAAACAGGAAGGTAAACTGCTTGGTTTAAATGAAAAGGTGAAACAACCTTTGGCATAAAGTGAGGATGAGTCCTAAGGACTACCTTATCATGATGGAACCTTGTATAAGGAGGATCAGCCACCAATGCTTGCAATTCACCAATGCGACGTGCTGATGTGATTGCAATAAGAAAAATAACCTTCCAGGAAAGGAATTTCAAAGGTGTAGCAGCTAATGGTTCAAAAGGCAGCTTCATGAGCTGGCCAAGAACCAGATTTAAATTCCATGCCACCGGTGGTGGCTTAACGGGAGGCTTAGTTAGAAGAAGGCCTCTCATAAATCTCGCTATGAGAGGAAATAGGTTGCCCATTTAAAGGCTTGAGAGAAGCTGCAATAGCGCTCAAATGAACTCACTGAATTGGTCTTAAACCCTGAATTAGACAAATAAAGGAGATATTCCAGTAATGATTCCAGAGGTATTGCAAGAGGGTTAAGACCCTTCTGCGAACACCATATGGTAAACCTTTTCCACTTGAAAGCATAAGAGCGTCTTGTGGATGGTTTCCTGGAAGCATAAAGGATATCCTTTACTTGCTGAGAAAGGTTAAGACCATGAAGTTCTAGGCTTTCAGCAACCAGGCCCTGAGATGTAGAGACTGGGGATTGGGATGCCACAGCATCCCGTCCTCCTGGGATAGGAGATATGGAGCAGATCCTAACTCCAGAGATGGATCTTGAGAGAGATGTAAGAGCAGAGGGTACCACACTTGTCGTGGCCAATGTAGGGCTATGAGAATCATATGGCCTCTGTCTCTCTGAAGCCTGAATAAAGTTCTGGGAATTAGGGGAATGGGTGGGAAGGCATACAGAAAGTCCCGACCCCAATGGAGGAGGAAGGCATCCCTGGCCTGACAACCCTGAGCCGGAATTCTGGAACAGAACCGGGGACGTTTGGCATTCAGCGGACTTGCAAAGAGGTCTATGTTCGGGGTTCCCCAAAATTGGAAAATATTGGCCACCTGGTCTGTATGGAGAGACCATTCGTGTGGAAACATAACTCGACTGAGTCTGTCTGCCCAAGAGTTTTGAATGCCTGGAAGATACACTGCAAGGAGATGAATCTGATGCTCTCTGGCGAGGCCCCAAAGTCGCAAAGCTTCGTTGCAGAGCGACAGAGCCTGTTCCGCCCTGCTTGTTCACATAGAACATGGCTACCTGGTTGTCAGTTTGAATTAGGCCAGTTTTGTAACTGAGCTGGGTGTGAAACACTTCAAGAGCAAGAAAGATTGCTCTGAGCTCTAGGAGATTGATGTGTAGATCAGTCTCCTGTGGAGTCCAGGAACCCTGGGTAGAGAGGCCTTGCAAATGGGCTCCCCAACCCACCTGTGAGGCTTCTGTTGTTAGAGTTACTTGGGGTGGGGGTTGCTGAAAAGGGGACCCCACCAACAGATTCTGGGGTGACTGCCACCATTGGAGAGACAAAATAAGACGATCTGAGGTTGCTATTTTGTCTGACAGGCAACCTGACGCCTGAGTCCACTGAGTGGATAGAGTCCACTGGGCTGCCCTCATATGGAGACAGGCATAAGGGACCACATGCACGGTGGATGCCAAGTGGCCTAGCAATTGTAACATTTCCCGAGCAGTGAGGTGAGACTTTAGCATTACTTGGAAAGCTAACTGCACAATGCGAAGGCAGCGGGACTGTGAAAGATAGGCCCTTGTCTGTCTGGTATCCAGCAGGGCTCCTATGAACTCTAGAGACTGAGTGGGAGCTAGGTTGGATTTTGGGAAGTTTATGACAAGTCCCAAATATTGAAGGTTACGCATTGTGCAAGATAGAGAAAACCTGGCCTCTGGCTCTGATGGGGCTCGAATGAGCCAATCGTCCAAGTATGGGAAGACGAATATTTTTAGGCTGCTGAGAAATGCTGCCACCACAGCCATGCATTTTGTGAACACCCTTGGTGCCGAGGCCAGGCCAAAAGGAAGAACTCTGTATTGGTAGTGCTTCCCTTGAAATAGAAAGCGAAGAAATCTTCGGTGAGTTGGATGGATGAGAACATGAGTGTACGCATCCTTGAGATCTAGAGAACAAAGCCAGACTCTGAAGGTATGGCAGTAGAGTTCCCAGATAAATCATTTTGAATTTCTCTTTGAACAAGAATTTGTTCAATTCTCTGAGGTCCAAAATGGGTCTGTGCCCTCCTGTTTTCTTTGGAATAAGGAAAAAGGGGGACTAGAACCCTGCACCTTGTTGATGAATAGGTACTTCTTCTATTGCCCCTTAGCAAGAAGCAGACTGACCTCGTGATCTAACTGGGAGTTGAGAGAGGTCTGAGAATTGAACTGTCTTACCACTGTAGGAGGGGGCCTGCTGAGGAAGTGAAGCTTGTATCCCTCTCTTACAATGGACAGAGTCCAACTTTCTGCTGTTATCTGCACCCATCTGGGGGCAAAATAACAATCTTCCTGGAATGGTGGAAGGCTCTGGCCCGTTCAGGGCCAGGAAGACAAAGTTCTCTAGATGGGAGTCAAAGCCCCTGTGGAGGCTGAGTCTGCTGAGCCGGTTGAGGCTTAGCAGCCTTTGTTTCTTTGTTTAGGTTGTTGCTGATCCCTTTTGGGCAGACTGACCTGAACGATGCCCTTGCTGGGTATAGGAGGGGTAGAACAACTTCTTTCTAGTGAAGAATGTTTTTTTTGTAGGACTTTTTTCTTGCAGGATCAGCTGTAGATTATCAGCATCTAGCTCATTAGCTTTCTCTTGCCAATTTTTGCCAAAGAGATTCTCTCCTGTGCAAGGAATATTCCCCAGTTTGTCCTGTACCCAAAGTTCCAAGTCAGATGCCTGGAGCCAGGCAATCCTACGTGCGCCTTTGGCAATAGCAGAAGTTCTGCTTATGCACTCAAAACAATCAAAAGCTGCATGATTTATGAATTTGGAAACATCCTGAGCATGTTTGATAAGTGCAAGATAATCTTGTCTCTTATCAGGAAGGAGAGGACTCATAAGCTCTAGATCTCCTGTAACTTCCTTAAGGAACATTCCCATATATAAAATGTAGGAACTAATCCTGGCAGAAAGCATAAAGGCCTGGAAGGTTCGACGCCCAAAGGCATCAAGAGTTCTACATTCACGTCCTGCAGGATTAGATGCATGTCTTTTTGCACTCTTGATCCTTCTCATAACTGATTCCACCACCATGGAATGGTGGAGCAGCTGAGTTTTTCGAAATCCAGGACAGGGAGGAACTCGATACAATGGTATCGAGCCTACGAGAATGAGAAGTGGTGAGAGGTGTTTCCCACATCCTTAGCATGAAATCATGCAAGATCTCATGAATAGGCAAAGTTGCTGCCTCTTTGGGAGCTTTAGGATACTGTAAAATCTCCAATTCCTTTACCCTATGCTCTATTTCAGGAGCCACTGTGATACCTCGAGCCACATCCCGGATAAAATCCTGGAAGGCTATGTCTTCTGGAGGAGACATCCTACATTTAGGAGAGGAAGAATCCTCAGGAAGAAGTACTCTGGTATCGACAGAGCTGTCAGAGTCTTCAGTCTCGTCGGAGGATTCAAAAGTATCTCCTGTCCGGGTAATCGTGCAGTGCACGATACCGGTACCGATCGAAGTCGGTATCGACAGGGTCCGGTACCGACTTGTCAGTACCGGAGGGCACAGCATGCATTGGTACCGGTAGTCCACCTGCCAACGTTGATGCAATTGCCCCCGGTACCGATGTAGGTGCTGGTACCGATACCAGTTGAATTGTCTGAAGCGGTTTCGGGGGCATTGATGCCGAGAGAAGAGCTGCCAGACTGCGTTCAATAGCCAAGAATCTCTGGTCTATCGACGCCGCCGATGCCTGGGTATCGGTACCAGACAAAGCGGCCGGTACCCCAGAGCATGGCACCAGACGTTCTGCCGAGGTTGGGGCCTCGAGAACATCCTGGAGCCCTGATGATGCTTTGGAAGACGAAGCCTCCCGCCGGGGCAATTTTGCCGGTGTGAGTCCCTCGAGGGCAACGCCAGAGGCATCTCGATACTTAAAAGGAGATCTACCCTTTGAGGACCGGCTAGACTTATGTTTAGTTACCTGGGATCCATGGAAGGAAGACGAAGCCCTGGAAGATGTTGATGCCACAGATGCTGCATCGGAGGGAAAAAGGGTGCTAAGTTTTGCAGCTCAGTTTTGCCGACCCCTCTTTGACATCATCCCACAGGCAAAACACTCAGAGATAGAGTGGTCAGGACCTAAACATTTGAGGCACCACTCATGGGTGTCGGTGACGGAGATGGTACCGCCACACTTGGAACACTTTTTAAAACCCGAAGCGGGTTTTTCCATTGTAGAGGAAAGTTGGGCCTAGTGCCCAAAATGGCGCGTGGCACCAGAGGAGAAAAAAGCTGGAAGACTTCCAGGAAAATATATATATTTTTTTTTACAAGGAAAAGAAAGAAAGAATTGGTGGTACTGGTGTAGCGTCAAAGGAAGGCAGACGCGACCACAAAAAAGAAGAATAAATTTATTTTTATTTATTTATTTAACTGTATTTATATCCCGCTTTTCACCGGGTCAAAGCAGCTTAACATTGAAGGGCGGGGGACAGTGATCAATTTAGGGTGGGGCGGTCTCTCACCAGGGGGCCAACATTAATGATCTGAACAAACATTAAGGACAAACAGTGGACATGAGACTCTTAGTAGATAGATCTGAGGGTATCTTATGAGGTCTGGAGGAGTATTTAGTGATGGATGTTTGTTTCTGGTCCAAGTTATTCCTGGAACAGGATGGTTTTTAGTTGTTTCCTGAATGTTGAGGGATCTCCGTTGTTTCTGATTTGACTTGGTAGAGAGTTCCAGAGGGATGGTGCGTACAGTTCGAAGGCTCTGTTGCAGGTGCGTTGGTTGTATTTAGTTTGTTCGTGGGGAATGGTGAGGGTGTTGGTGGTTTGTCTGGTTGTTCTGTTGTGGGTGGGTTGGGGCAATAGAGTGTGGAGCTGGGAAGTCTGAGTTTGGTAGCGGGCTTTATGGATAAGTAGGGCAGATTTGTATTTGATTCTTGCTTCGAGAGGGAGTATGTGCAGTTCTCTCAGGACTGGGGTGATGTGATCTTGTTTTTTTTGCCTTCTGGATAATTCTTGCTGTGGTATTTAAGGCTGTTCGTAGTGGGTTGGTGTGGGTGGCGGGCAGTCTGTGGTAAATTATATTGCAGTAGTCCAGGTGGGGGAGCGTCATAGCTTGCATAACTGTCCTGAAGTCCTGTGGGTCAATAAGGGGCCTTAGGCGTTGTACTGTTTTAGCCTTGTGGAATGAATATTATTCCGGTAGTTTTTTTGATCTGTTTGAGTGTGAGTGCTTGGTCTATGATGACTCCTAGGTATTTTATGTATGGTTGAATTTGTATGTATGTGGCTCCTAAGTTGAGGTGCGTAGGTGGGGTGACGTTTGGGTCTTTGGTTACTATGAGGGCTTCTGGTTTTTTTATGTTGATGGATAGGTTGTTCCTTTGCAGCCAGCTGGAGACTTCTATGAAGCAGTCTGATAGGTGGTTGTTCATCGGGTTGGTGGTTGTGATTGGTCCATAGAGCATTATGTCATCTGCATAGATGTGGTAGTTGATGTTATGAGCACGTATGATTGAGCAGAGTGGTTGTAGGTAGATGTTGAAGAGCATGGCGGATAGTGTGGATCCTTGGGGTACTCCTTGTTGTTGCTGGAAGGGGGGGGGAGGTTGCTAAGTTTGTGTGGATTAGTTGTTGTCTATTGCTCAGGTAGGAGTGGAACCATTGAAGTACGACATTTTTTATACCAATTTCTTGGAGTCTGTGTAGGAGGATGTTGTGGGAGATGGTGTCAAAGGTTGCAGATATGTCCAGGAAGATCATAGCGTATCCAGAGTGGGATATTTTCTGTGGTGACCGGAAGTACGACCTGCCGGCTCCGTGGAAAATGAAGAACTGGAGAGACACAGTTGGGAAAGGCGGGAAGGCAGCACGCAGGCGCTGTGGGATGCTCCCAAAAGCTTCTAATTGGATGCTGGGGAGCTTTCCCGCACGGGCTCCGTCAGTACCAACGATACCCATATGTGAAGACTACATTCCTGCTTGTTCCTGGAGATCTTATTTTACTAGCAAACCTCATTTTCAGGCATAAATTACTGACAACCAATTCCTATGTATTCTTTAAACAATCTTGAAATTAACAGTTTACTAAAATATCTATAAACTGCCAGATTCCCTAAGTTCAACTGGTAAAACTTTTCATTCTATAACCAAGCTGTAATTAAACCATCCATCCATAACATGTTTATAAACAAACTGTTTTGGCAAGGGACTAACAAACAATGATATGCACCCCATTCTCCACAGCTGCCCCTGACTACTCCAATCTCTCAGACTGCTTCAAGGAAATAGTCAAATGGCTCCGGCAAAGATCCTGTTTTTACACCTCTTGCAACAGTCAGAATTGATGACACAGACCTCCAGGTCAAAACTCAGGTCAAATACCTCAGAGTCACTTTAGATTAGCAACTAAACTTTCAAGCTCACATCCAAAACACAACCAAGACAGTCTATTATAAGCTCAGGACACTACATAACCTACACCCTCCCTCCTCTGTCGACAATTTCCATGCAGTCTGTCGGGCAGTCACCCCCCACCCCCATCCATTTGACTACTGCAACTCCATATACCAAGGGCTACCTACACACACTATACTAGCACTACAGCTCGTGCAGACCATCAAAGCACACACAATCCTCAGAGCATCCAGACACTCCCACATCACACCCATACTAAAATCCCTCCACTGACTACCCATCACCTCTAGGATCAAATTCAAAGTCCTCACCATCATTCCCAAAGCCCAGAACAACCTCACTGCCCAACACCTTCAGATGTCTCTCAGCACCCCCTGCTCCACCAGACCATGCAAACAGAGCACTGAACTTTCTCAGCCTGCCGCTGCAGATCCGTAACAGCACCCAATACGCCCGCCTAAGGTCATTCCAATTCTACGTCCCTACACTCTGCAAAACACCTAGTCAACTAAAGCCTTTAGCAAACACCTGAAGGCTCACCTCTTCCAAGAGCACTACGGCACACATTAGCACTCTTGAAGGACGATCAGATGAATACCTGTGTTTACTTTGCTGAACTTCATTGTAACCCACTGATGCTATACCTTTGTTGACTGTTTATTTATTTATTTACATTCTCTTATATACCGTGCTATTCCGCATCAGTGTGGTTTACATAGATCATCAAAACTTACACATTTCTGTAGCTGTGTTTACAATGAACCGGTACATGAACTTGGGTCAAACCTGGGTAACTATTTACATATTGGGTAACTATTTACATCTTGACAAACTAATATAGGGGATTCATGGTACTGTGTCGGCTAGCTAGTTGCTGGGGCTGTGGTGGTACATTCTTCTGGGTAATACAAGAGGAAGAGGTGATGTTTTAATGCTTTCCTAAACTAGGCTAAGTCAGGGATTGCCCGGATGCTAGGTGGGAGGGTGTTCCGGCATTTTGGTGCACAGAATTTGAAAGCTCTGTTTACTGTTGCCTGGGTGGACTGAGTTATCTCTTTCGGGATTATTAGTGTGTTGACCGCTGCTGCTCTTCTGGATCTGGTAAGGGGGTTGCTCTTTATGAGCTCTGTTAGGGATGAGGAGGAGAGCCCATTGATGGCTTTGAAAGTCAGCAGTAAGGTTTTGAATGTGAGCCTGCCTTGAATGGGGAGCCAGTGAAGCTGTTTCAGGATGGGCGTTATGTGGTCCCTCCTGGATGTTCCCTGAAGAACTCTTGCTGCTGAGTTCATCATGAGCTGTAGCGGGTGCAGAGTGGACTGAGGGAGACCCTGAAATATGGCATTTGCATAGTCAAAATGCGGTATGATCAGTGCTTGATAGATTGTCCGGAAGTCATCCGGTTCAAGCAGGAAGCGTAGATGCCAGAGAGATCGGATCTTATGGTATACTACTCCTGCTATATTGCTTATGTGCGTCTTCATGTCTAGTCGCTGGTCTAAGGTGACTCCGAGGTATCTGATAGAGGGTTTGGTTAGAAGTTCAGCTTCCTTGACCTTCAGGTATGGTGGTGTGATGAAGTTTGGATTTCTTGTGATGAATAGGACCTCTGTTTTCTTACGTTGAATTCGAAGATTTTGGTTTTGGAGCCAGATGGATACGGCATTGAAACAGTCTGTCAGTGGGGAGAGGTCTGGGTTGTCTGTCGAGAATGGCATATAAAAAAGAACATCATCAGCATATATTAATCAGTTCACCTTGAAAGACCGTATGATGTCACATATTGGCTGCATGTATATGTTGAACATCAGCGCAGAGAGGGAAGATCCTTGTGGGACGCCTTGATTCTGGTGGAATGGTTGTGACGTTGAGATCCCTGATCGTACGTGCTGCCATCTATCCTAAAGATACGACTTACACCATTCAAGTGCTGTGTCACATATTCCCTTCTCCTTGAGACGTCGCAGGAGGAGCTCGTGGCTTACTGAATCGAAAGCGGCTGCTATGTCCATGAACATGAGAACGCACCCTTGACGGATGTTGTCAATTCCAGCCATTATGTTGTTAAAGAGCGTGGTGAGGAGTGTTTCAACACCATGTGCCTCTCTAAAACCGTGTTGGCAGGGATCAAGGGGAGCGGATGCTTCGATGTGTTCTTGAATTTGTCTTTGGACATCTTTTTCAATAATTTTGGCCAGAAGTGGTATGCTTGATATCGGTCGGTATGAGTCTGCCCTCTTTGGGTCGAGCTTGCTGTTTTTTTAGAAGCAGTCTGATGGAGGTGCGTTTAAGGGATTGGGGGAATGTGCCTGTTGTGAAGGAACGGTCCATGAGCCTGGCTATAAAAGGGCTGAGGTCTGCTCGTAACTCCTTTATCCAGAAAGCAGGACAAGGGTCGGTTTGTGCGGTGGTCATGCTGATCACAGCAATGGTATCTTCAATATGTTTCTTGGATGGCATGGAGAATATGGCCCAGGAGTGATAGATATCTTGGCTCGAGTGCGATGGTAGGTTCTGGGGACTTATTTGTCTTGCAAAGCTTTGATTGTAAGTAATCTGAAAATTCTTGGGGGTGTATCTCACTTGGTTGCTCAATGTGCTGGTTCTTTTGTTAGGTTCTTAACAAGTGCGAACAGGTCGTGGGGTTTGTTCAAAGACCGCTTTAGTGCGTCCGTGTGGAATCTTTTCATGCTCTCTGTAACTGCTTGGCAGTGCTTCTCCAGTTGAAAGTTATATGCCTGCTGGTCATCAGTGGAGTGTGATCGGCACCAACGTCTTTCCAGCTTCCTCAGGAGGGTGAGTGATGATCTGAGCTCGGTGGAGTACCAAGGTGCGGTGGCCCGTTTCCCTAGCGGTTTATTCGAAGGTAGGCGTAGATCGATTGAGCTGATACTTTTATTCCAGTTGAGAACCATCTCCTCAGGATCGTGTGTTGTCGAGGCGAGGAGTGTGCGGGTTTGGTTTAAGACCGTGTTCTTGTCAAAAGCCTGAAACCTACGTGGAGCTGTGTTAGCGGTCCTGCCGACCCTATTGGCGTGCTTTTGAGATTTGTCGGGTAGGGGTATTTGGAATGTGATCAGCTTGTGGTCGGACCAGGGGACTGCGGTAGTGGACACCATAGGGGTGTTGGTTGCGTTGAAGGTAGTCTGTGGAGCGAAAACCAGGTCCAGTAGGCCTCCTTTATCGTGGGTGGATTCATTGACCAGTTGCCTGTATCCTAGTTCTTCCAGAGCATCGAGGAAAGCCAAGGCCTGAGCGTCTTGCAAGGAGGGCAGATTGAAGTCTCCTAGGACCCAGTTTACTGGATCAATTGACCTTGTTGTATCTTACTCCTATCATATCCTTGCCTTTCCTCTGTTGCCTGAATTCACCATTTTGATTAGTAGAAAAACAGTATAGCAAAATCGATTAAATAAATAAATCCTTTTTTTTTTTTTTACTACCCTTCCTGAATTACTACCAATAGCCAAAGAAGACATATTGGGACCTTTGTTTGTTCTACCTTACTACTACTACTGCACCGTATGCCTGGAACTCACTATTTGAGTCGGTACATCAGGCTCCATCTCTTAAAATTCTGGGTTACCATATTGACTCCCTGTTATCTTTCAAGACACAAATCTCTGCAGTAGTGTCTTCCTGTTTTTCTACACTTAAGTCAATTCGTTCTATTAAATCCTTTCTTGACAAAGCTGCATTATTTAGTTAATTTAATTTGTTTATATACTGCCTTTCTACTATCCAAGGCAGTTTACATAGAACTTAACCGATGTAACAGTGCATGAGCGACTGTTGTACAATGTTTTGTTTGTAGGTTAATCCAGAGTCAAGCAGGGATGTGAGCAAAGTTTCCATTCCATGGTTTAGTTTAAAACTGTGTTGGTAAGGATCAAGTGGGGCATGGTCATCAATGAAGTCTTGGAGTTGGTTTTATACCAGTTTCTCTATTATCTTTGATATGAATTAGATACTTGATATCGGCCTATAGGTCTTCGGTGAAGTGCAGTCCAGCTTTCTTCCTTTTAAAATGGGATGAACAGAGCTTCTCTTTAAGGAAGTGGGCATTTTTCGCAGGGATAGGGGTGCATGTATTATGGTGTGTAGGAAGGGGCTGAGGAGTGCTCTTGTGCTTTTAATCCAAGTTAGTGGGCAGGGATCCAGATGACCTTGGTTATGCCTTTAGTAATTAGTCATTTGGACTACTACACGTCACTCTACAATGCTCTTCCCATATCGGTCCTAAAACGGCTTTAACTAGTTCAAATGCAGCAATAAAACTTGTCAGTGTTTTCATAGTAACATAGTATATGACAGCAGATAAAGATGGCATGGTACAGATACAGTGGAATCCCTTTATAAAAACAAGATAAAATCAAAATAAAATTAACTATCTCTACAATGGTCTTCCCTGTATGATGACAGATAAAGACCAGCATGGTCTATTTAGTCTGCCCAGCAAGGTGGCAAGAGTAGATGCGCCCGCCGCTCTGTGCAGGTCACCCCTCTCCATGCCTTTGTTTAAGGGTGTACCTGCCGCTCCGTGCAGGTCATCTTGACTTGTTAAGATATTAGTAGCATAGTAACATAGTATATGATGGCAGATAAAGACCAGTATTTTCCATCTTAGTCTTTCCAGCAATGCGGCAAAAGTAGGTGCACCTGCCGCTCCGTGTAGCTGCATGAGGAGGGGGTGACCTGCACGGAGTGGCGGGCGCACCTAATCTTGCAACCTTGCTGGGCAGACTAAATGGACCATGCTGGTCTATCTGTACCATGCCATTTTGAATTCTATCACTGTATTTGCCCCCACCACGTCCATCGAGAGGGCATTCCAAGCATCCACCACCCTTTTCAGTGAAAAGGTATTTCTTGACGTTGCCTTTCAGTTTACTCCCTTACAGCGTCATGATATGCCCTCTAGTATTTACAGCTTTGAAAAAGGTTTGTTCATTAATACTCCTTAAGTATTTAAAGGTCTGTATCATATCTCCCCTGTCCCTCCTCTCCTCTAGAATATACATATTTATGTCTTGGAGTTTCAAAGAAGTTTGATCATGTAACTATTTTTGAAAGAAAATTATTGACTTCCAATATGATATCACATTAAAAACAAAATTCTACTTTTTGTTCATAAATCATTTTTCTCAGGGCTTCCAGTGTATTTGCCTTATTTGCTTGTGCCTTATGTGCCACCTAGGTCTCTCTGCTCACAAAGTCAGAATCTTTTAGTGATTTCACCTAATAACTCAGCCATTTACTAATCAACTCATCAGTCAGCATTCTAATTTTTGGTCCTAATTCTTTGGAATTGTATACCATTATATATAAGAACAACGTTTTTGTTAACAAGTTTAGGAAAGCTTTAAAAAGAACTTTTCTAATTTGGCCTCTGGAGGAGATTAGATGGCCTCCACTGCCAGTATTTTCTGCTGAAATCAGCTGTATTTTATGTTCTGTGGGTTTATTCGTAGTTTTCATTTGATGATTTGTGTGTTACTGATTTTGTGGTTTTTATTTTACTTTATTGATTAGTTTGTGATCTGCTGGTTTTTATTTTGGTTTTTATTGTAACATTTTATTTGTAAACCGCTCTAGTTATTACAGACAGCAGTATTTCAAGTTTTAAATAAACCATAAAAACCCACCACTTCAAGGCAGCTTTTGGATTCTGACCCCTGTATTCTCCTGTTTGCTACCCATGTGTATTATAACTTTTTTCCCCTTAGTTCTAATCTAGTTTCCAATTTGTTGTATTTGTCGGTCTTTCATAGATTGACGGCTCTGTTGAGCAGGAACTGTCTCTTACATGTATAAGGTCAGTGCTGCATGCTTCATGCAATCCTCTACAAATAAGCAGTAGTATTTATTTAGCAAGTTTTTTTATACCATATACTCTAAAAGTCACAGCGGTTTACAATGAACTTAAATGGTGAAAAGGGAAATTACAATTAAGTTGATAGCTGAAAGATATTTTGGTTACAAAATCTGATGGAAAGTGCATTTAAACAAGAATTCAGAAGGTGCTCTTAACAATAGTAGAGTAGTAGTCTTACAATATTCTTTCTCTGGGGGATTTTAATTTGGAGGTTCTAGGAGCATACATGGGATGTGATTAATTTAGTCAGACTGAATTGTATAATAATCTATTGTAGTGTTGTGGTGGGTATGGTGAGCTCTTAACATTATAGATTTATGTTTCCTCAGCAGAGTTGGTGCCATAGTGCTGTAGAAATAGGTGTGTCTTTATTTTCCGGCGGAAGTCCTGGTGTCTTATTGACTGTACATTATTGGATAACGAGTTACAAATATGTGGTGTGTATACCGAGAAGGCTCCTTTGGAGGTGGTTTGATTGCATCTGTCTTGAAGCAGTGAGCTTGTTAGTATTCCTTGATTTGCTGTGTGCCTTGTCCTAGTTTCCAGCGGTTTCGAAATTAGGTTTTGAAGAATTTTGGCTGATTGATGGAGTATTTTGAAGGTGGTTTTAACAGTCTTGTAATTAATTTGCATATGTATTAGGAGCCAGTGCAAATTTTGAAGTATGATTATGGCATGGTGAATTCGATATTATTCTTGTGGTTATATTTTGAACCATTTGCAGGAGTTGGATAGTTTCTCTTGACAGACCCTGATAGATAATATTGCAGTAGACTAGAATTGGCATGGTGAGTGTCTAGCAGACGCCTCTGAAATCGGTCAAGTAATGGACGGAGCCTGTTAAGTATTCTTAGCTTATGGTATATTTCTTTGGTGAAATTTCTGATGTGGTTTGGAAGGTTAGCCCTTTGTCCAGTGTGACTCCCAGGTATTTGACGTGGTTCTTTACCTCCAGGATCATATTCGATAAGCAGATAGTTGGAGGTGGATTATATATTTGGACAGCCTCTGCTTTGCTCTGGTTGATAGCCAGGTTATGCTCTGAGAGTCAACAGCTCATGGCTGTTAGGCAATTTCTTATGCTTGTGCAATCTGGGTTGTCCGTGTTGAATGTGGTGTAGATGAGGATATCTTTGGTATATAAATATAGAAACGTGATAACAGAAAAAGACCACATCTTTACTCCGACTGGCTATTTAGCCACCTACTTTCACCCACCCAAACCACACCAATCCCTATCTAGTCTGTCCTTCCATATCAACCACTACAACAGTCCCCTTTTTTCCCCTTATAGGTAGTAGATGTACATATTGGTTGTGTAAATATGTATGATGGCACATATTGGTTGCATAAATATGTTGAACAGGAGAGAGGACAGGGTGGAGTCTTGGGGGACACCTTGCTTTAATTGGTATTGTTTGGAGATACTGGGTCTGACTCACTTGTTGATGTCTGTCATCTAATGAATGAAACCATTACAAGGTGGTGCCCGCTAGACCTATTGATTGTAGGCGCAATGAAAGCTGGTTATGATGTATGGAGTCCAAGGCTGATGCAATGTCTAAAAGGATAAGCACATATCCTTGGGTAGGTTTGTCTGTACCTATAAAGCTGTCAAGTAGAGAAGTAATAATGGTCTCAACACTATGTGACTGTTTGAAACCATGTTGGTATAGGTCTAGTGGAGAATGAAAAGGCAGTTCAAATCCAACTGCAAGACCACATAAAATCTCAATTGGCTGCGAATGGTATACTTGAAATTGGTCAGTAGGAGGCTGGTAACGTGGGGTCCAATGTGGGGTGCTTCAGTAGGGGTCTGATAGAAGCATACTTCAGGTTTTTGGGCATCTAAAACGGAGATAGAGATAGTTGAGTTATGTTAAGTAGGTTAGAGTTCAGCTCCTGTTTAGTGACTTTGACCCATGAGACAGGGCACAGGCCCAAAGGAGAGGTTGAGGTGTTTATATTGGTGGTGATAGCTTCTAGTTGTGAAATCTGCCACGGGTTTTATAGGTGGTAAGCTTGTTGTTGGTGGTGTTAGGAGGGCAGTTCCAGATGAGGATTTATGGGATTTATCCTGGAGATATTTTGCCATAATGTGTGGGCATAAGGTTGTAGCTGCTTGGTTTGAGCTGGGAGGCTTTATTGTGTGATTTTTAATAGCTCCTTTGGGAGGTTAAGGGAGGATTTAAGTAGCTATGCATGATGTTCTCTCTTGCTTTGTGTGGTCTGTGAGCAGTACTTAGCTTGGGCAGTTCTGTATGCTGCTTGATGGGATGGGTCTCCAGAATATCTCCATTTTCATTCAAGTCTTTGTAGCTTGTTCATCAGTTGCTTGAGGTCAGGTTTCTTCTTTTTGATGAGGCATTTGGGTTTATGGCATAGGAGGAGACTGTGTTGTTCCAATCCTGTATAATGGCGTCCAGGTCTGTTTGTTGTGAATTTACTAGTGATGGTATGCAGCTCAAGAATGCCTCTCTGGCGAATGGTGGAAATTTGCGTGTTCTGATCTGTCTGAACATCTTTAGTGAGGTTAGATAATAGGAAGAATGTAACCAAGTAATGATTGGACCATGGGATTGGTGTGGTTTAGGTGGGTGGAAGTAGGTGGCTAAATAGCCAATCAGTTGGAGTGAAGATGAGGTCAAGCAAGCCACCTTTCCTGTGGGTAGAGTTGGTGATCTGCTCTAGGTGGAATGCTTCCATAGAGTCAAGAAAGCTGGATGCTTACTGTGTCATTGTGGAAGGCAGGTTAAGGTCTCTCAGGAGTACGAACCATTTGTTAGATTATGAGCACATGCTTTCTTGATAAGGAGTGACAGGTCATAGGCGTTTGAGGAAAGTGAGCAATAAGCCAAGCAGACTCATAGATGCTTCTTAGAGATGGTGATTAAGCCTATGCCATTTGAGGAGGTGCTTTTGTGGGTTTTGAAGTGAACCTCTTTGGCAATAACCAGAACTCCACCCCCTCACATTGATGTTCTGGGGCAACTGCATAATGTGTATATGGGGGGGGGTATTAATTGGTTTATTACAATATCAGTGTCGTTCAATCATGTCTCTGTGATAAACATGTCGTCTAGATGATTGTCAGTGATGTAATCCAGTATTATATAGTAACATAGTAAATGACGGCAGATAAAGACCAGTATGGTCCAACTAGTATGCCCAACCAGGAATATGGGAATTTTATTTTTTTATTGATCTTTCATTAATCATAGCATATTTGATGAGTTTGTGCCTTGTTGGGTGTTTCAATGGTTGATAGTTTGGATGTGTCGGTGCAAAAGTGATTAGGTTGGCTGGTTCCCTAGCTCATGCTTTTTGCATGTGGGGCCAAGCTTTCCCATATTTTGATCTGGGTATCATCGGAACGTAGCTGGTTGTAGTTAGGGCCATAGTCGTGGAGAATATTCGAGCTAGCAGAATAAAGGTTAAGATTATGTGCATGCATAGTAATATAGTTTATGACGGCAGATAAAGACCAGTATGGTCCAACTAGTATGCCCAACCAGGCGGTAAGAGTAGGTGCCCCTGCTGCTCCATGCAGGTCACCCTTCACCATGCCTTTGTTTAGGGGTGTACCCACAGCTCCGTGTAGATCAACCCTATTTGCTGAGATATAAGAGAGTTAAGCGTAGTTACTCACCTGTAACAGGTGTTCTCCAGGGACAGCAGGAATCAGTCCTCACATATGGGTGACATCGACAGAGCCCCCTTGTGGAGCAAATCTCCAATTTTCGAAGAAAGCCTTTGGGACTGCATCACGCATGTGTGGTCCCCTTCCCGCCCAAGGGTGCCATCTTTCTCAGTCAAATAACATAGCTAAAAAGATGGCAAAAAAATAAAAAGTAATCAAGGACTGCAACTCCAGGGGAGGAGGGAGGGTCGTGAGGACTGATTCCTGCTGTCCCTGGAGAACACCTGTTACAGTTGAGTAACTACGCTTTCTCCAGGAACAAGCAAGAAGTCAGTCCTCACATAAGGGACTCCCTAGCTATAGGTTACCGAGAATCCATAACTGAAAAATAGGCTTCCTCTAGAAGAGCCGCAGCAGCCATGATAGGAGTTCAACCAAGAACGTAACACTCCGGTAGCCTGACACCAAAGGGTCGGAGGGTAGGAGTTGCCTAAACCACGAACAGATTACGGAGTACAGCCTGGCCGAAAGCACTGTCCCGTTGGGACTCCCTATCCAGGCAGTAGTGGGCAGCAAACGTCTGGCTTGAAGACCAGGCTGCGGCCCGGCAGACGTCTGCCAGCAGCACAGAGCAGAAGTGAGCCAATGATGCGGCCTTAGCCCTGACCCGGTGGGCCGTGACTCGACCCTGCAAAGGGACATCGGCCGCCCTGTATGCCCAGGCGATGCAATCTGCCACGCAGGTGGACAACGTACGCTTGGAGACAGGCATCCCCAGCTTACTGGAGTCATAAGAGATGAAGAGCTGAGAAGCCCTTTGATGTCCCCGCGTACGCTCCAAGTAGAAGGCCAACGCCCTCTTACATTCCAGTGTATGCAGAACTGCTTCTGCCCGGCTGGCATGGGGCCTGGGAAAGAAAGTCTGAAGCACCACATCCTGGTTGAAGTGGAAAGAGACCACTTTCGGCATGAACTTGGGGTGTGTGCGAAGCACCACCCTGTTCCTATAGAACCGTGTGAACGGTTTATCGGACACCAAAGCTTGCAGCTCACTCACTCGTCTAGCCGATGTGAGTGCCGCTAAGAAAAGCGTCTTCCAAGAGAGGAAGTGGAGATGGCAGGTAGCCATCGGCTCAAAGGGTGGGCAAGTAAGCTGCTGCAAGACCACATTCAGATCCCACTCGGCCACCGGGAGGCAAACCAGGGATTTCAGCAGAAGCAGACCTCTCAGAAACCTGGACACCAAGGGATGTACAGAGAGCGGTTGCTCTTCCACTGGAGAGTGGTGTGCTGACAAAGCACTAAGGTGAACTCGGACCGAGTTTGACTTGAGGCCTAAATCGGAAAGGTGAAGCAGGTACTGCAGCACCACAGCCACCTGGCAGGAAAATGGGTTCTCACTCTGCTGAGTACACCATATCTGAAACCTACGCCACTTAAATGCGTAGGTTTTCCTAGTCGATTGCCTTCTAGAGGCTAGCAACACATCCTCTATCATTTTTGGGAGGAGAAGTGGTGCAAGGACTACCCTTTCAGCAGCCATGCCATCAGGCTGAGGGACCTGAGGTTGGGATGCAGAAATGAGCCCACATCCTGTGATAGGAGATTGGGCGGAAATCCCAGCGGGATTGGAGTCTCCTCCGCCAGTTGCAGGAGGAGTGGAAACCAAGGTTGTCTCGGCTACCTGGGGGCCACCAGGATGACCGAGGCCTTGTCCTGAAGGATCTTGAATAAGGTCCGAGCTACCAATGGCGTGGGAGGAAATGCATATAGGAGGCCCACAGACCATGATATTAGGAAAGCATCTGCAGCTACCCTGTGTGGGTGCAGCTGTCTGGAACAAAAGCGAGGCAACTGGTGATTTTGAGGGCTCGCAAACAAATCTATGGATGGTCGCCCCCAACGCTGGAAGAGTTGCTGGGCTACATTGGGATCTTCACTCGTGCGGCTGGAGAATTCTGCTTAGCTTGTCTGTTAGGAAGTTCTCCTGACTTGGTAAGTAAACCGCCTTGAGGAACATACCCCGGCTGACTGCGAAGGAGCACAGGTCCATGGTTTCCTGACACAGGATACGAGAGCCTGTGCCCCCTGTTTGTTCACATAGAACATCGCTACTTGGTTGTCTGAATCAAGACAGATTGATAAGCCAGGGTTTGGAAGAAGGTCCGAAGAGCTAGGCGGATCGCTCGAAGCTCTAGGAGATTGATTTGTTGTGTACTCTCCCATGGAGACCACACACTCTGAGTGCAGACCTGCTGGCAATGAGCACCCCATCCTAGCAGAGATACATCCATAGTCAGCACCCTTGAGTGCGTGCAAGGCTGAAAAGGCATTCCCTTCCAGGAGGTTGTGAGGTTGAAGCCACCATTTCAAAGACTGTATCAGGTGATGGGATACCATGATGTTGTCTCCGAGTCTGCCTGTGGCTTGTGTCCACTGGTCCTGGAGGCACCACTGAGCTGTTCTCATGTGGAGTCGAGCATTGGGTGTCACATGCACTGTGGAGGCCATTTGACCAAGAAGGCGCAGAAAGTGTCTTGCTGAGATGCGGGATCTGCGACTCATTTGCTGCACTAGGGCTACCAGTCTTTGAGCCCTTTCCTCTGGTAAATAAGCCCTTGCTTGAAGGGTGTCTAACCATGCCCCTATGAACTCTAGCCCCTGAGAGGGAACCAGAGTGGACTTTGTGTAGTTGATCACAAAGCCCAGGTGTTGAAGCAACTGGATAGTGCGGGACGTGGCCTGTTGGGCTTCTAGAGCTGACAGGGCTCTGATGAGCCAGTCGTCTAAGTAGGGGAAGACGAAGACCCCTTGAGTCCTTAGAAAGGCCGCCATCATGGCAAGGCACTTTGTGAATACCCTGGGTGCCAAGGCTAGGCCAAAAGGCAGCACTTTGCACTGAAAATGGTTTCCTCCCACTACAAATCTTAGAAATTGTCTGTGGTCTAGATGAATCAAGATGTGTATACGCATCTTTGAAGTCTAAAGAGCATAGCCAGTCTCCCTGGCAGAGGTAAGGCAGCAATAATCCAAGGGAAAGCATCTTTAACTTTTCCCTCACCAGGAACTTGTTCAGGTTTCGCAGGTCGAGGATAGGTCTTAGGCCTCCAGTTCTCTTTGGTATCAGAAAGTACCTGGAGTAGAAGCCTGTGCCCTGGAGGTGGTGAGGCACCGGTTCAACCGCCTGATCCTCGAGAAGACTTGTTAACTCCTGCAAGAGGAGGTCCCTATGAAGAGGGGGTCTCCCCTGGAAAGTAAGAGGGAGGCACCTGGGTGAGATGTAACCGATAGCCCATTTGAACTATCTGGAGAACCCAGGTGTCTACTGTAATAGCTGGCCACCTGTGGGCATACAGGGTCAGCCTTCCTCCTGTGCAGGGCCTTGCGTCCTTCGAGAGAGAGACTATGCACCGGGAGTCAAAAAAACCCTCCAGGCTGGGCCGGAGCCAGTGCCTGGAGCTTGGGAGACTTTTGCTTATGCGGGCCCTGCCCCCATCCCTTAGCCTGCTGCCCCTGCTGGGGAGCTGGGGAGGCCGGATACGTGGGGTAGTATCAGTAAGCTGATCCTTTCCTTGGGAAAAAGGGCTTCTTACCCGAGCCCTTCTTTTTAGATGGGGCAGAAATCATCTTCTCGATTCTTGTCCGGGTCAGGTACTCGGACTCTATCTCGGCAGCCTTCTCAGTCATGGGCTTGCCAAAGATGTTTTCACCTCGGCAAGGGACATTGACCAACTTGTCCTGAACCCATAGTTCCATGTCTGACGACTGTAGCCATGCCTGGCGTCATGCACCGATGCCGGCTCCTGCTACCCGGGCCGAAGCCTCAAAGCCGTCATAGGCTGCTCGCGTCAAACTTCGAGCATGCTCGGATCCCAGTGGACAAAACCTGGAAGCGCTGCAAAGGTACCTCGGAGAGACCAGCAGAGAACCCAGCAATCTCCTTTCCCAGGTCTCACAGGTAGATGCCCATGTACAGCTGGTACATATGGATTCGGCATGACAGCATCGAACCCTGGTAGCACTTTCTGCCGAGAGCATCCATGTTGCGGGCCTCCCAGCCAGGAGGCACCGAGGAGTGCATCTTCTGGCTCTTGAGCCAGCGCATGGCTGATTCCACAACCATGGAGATGTGCGGCAGCTGTGCCTTTTGGAACCCAGGGCTCTTGCAAACTCGATAGAGGGAATCGATTCGCCTGCTGAGGACCGGCATCGAGGCCGGTGTCTCCCACATTCGGAGCATCAGCCATTCCAGAATGGGAGGCACCAGTACAGTAAGGACTTCTTTTGGAGGAAAGTCATACTGGAGGACCTTGAGCTCCTCAGCTAGAGGTTCCTCCTCAGCATATGCCGGGAATGACAAAGCCTTTGTCATGTCCCGGACAAAGTCCAAGAACCAGGTGTCCTCCGAGGGTGACCCTCTCCGAAGTTCAGATCCCGGGGAGTCTGACGGGACGTACTTGGTATGGTGGGTGCCGGCGGATTCCTCGTCCTCTGTCTCCCAACCAGACTCCAAGGAGTCGATCGGCTCCAGCCTCGAAGGCTTTGGTCTCGACCACCCCGACGTCGAGGGAATCGGCGTCGACGACCTCGGTCTCGAATGGGAGGACGAGGGGGACCTCGGCTGAGGATCAACTTGAGACCTGATCGGCTCGGCCTCCGGGATCGACTTGGACGTCGAAGTCCCAGTGGTCAGGGCGGATGGACGTGTAAGACCGGCCATCAGCGCCCGCTGCTGGTCCATGAAGGCAGACATGCTGGGCTCCAAGGCCACCAACCTGAGACCGAGCTCAGGAGGCTCTGCAGCCCCCGGCTCTCCTGGGGGAAGAGTCAACAACAAGAACAGTGCTTACCTTCCTCGGTGTCTCCGGGTCCTTTTGAGAGAGTTTGGCAGGCCTCTCCGACTCCGAGGATCCGGGGCGGTGAGCCGGGCCCCGCGACAGAGCCCGCAAGGGACCAGGCCGTTTGGAGCTCTTAGACACCACCCTCATGGATTTTTTCTTCCTCCGGTGTTCCCGTGAGGGAGAACCCCTTTCAAAGGACACCCGACACTGCTCGGGATCAGACAGTTCCTGAGAGGTCTGGGCCCGGGCGGTTGCGGACTCCCTGTCATGTTGCTGCTGCCTGCTCCTCAATGACTTGGTAGACATCATCTTGCACTGGCCACAGACCACGGGGTCATGGTCGGGCCCGAGAAATTTGAGGCAGCAGTCGTGTGTGTCGGTTTGAGACATTAGCTTCGAGCAATGATCACACTTTTTAAACCCGCTGGCAGCCATCGGGGGAAAAAGGGCCACTGCAAGGTCAAAAGACTGGGCTGCCATCTAAAAGAAAAAAGCGCACAAACGCTAGTTACTAAGGACAAAAACAAAAAAATAGGCCGGACTTGATACCGGTGTACCGAGCTGTAGGCGGGAAGGGGAACCGGCGTTGAACTGGTTGGCAGAAAATAGAATTTTCTAACTTTTATCAACTTTTTCCAGGGGAAACTAGGACGGTGTCCATTGGGCTCTGCGGAAAAAAGGAGACTGAGCAAGATGGCACCCTTGGGCGGGACGGGGACTATGCATGCGTGATGCAGTCTGTGATAAGGAAGCTTATCATAGCTCAGGAAGGAGCTATAGAAAAGGTGAAGTGACTCTGAACAAGCAACCTGTCAGTTCTGGTAGAAATAAGAAAACAGAATTTTTCCATAAAAGACTACCAGTCCCAGAATGCACCAGGTTTCCAACAGCCATTAGAGGAGCTGAAGTGGGGAAACGTGTGTTCAATCAAGAGGGCTATGAGGTAATCCCCAAGCACTCATCTCAAAGGGCAGGGCCTGATTCAGCACAGCTGTGCTGTGCTAAGGTGGAGCACTCATCAAAGAAGAATAAAGGTAGAGTTTATTCTACAGAGAATTATCCTCATCCTCAGTTTCATCTGGAGGATCATCAGAAGCAGAAGCCAGTGCGGACGGACAGAGAGGGCAAGAAACCCTTTGGAAGAAAGAAGAGAAAAGCATTTGGGAGGTCTAAAGGAGTCCAGAGCAGTACGTATACTGGGAGACATTCAAAAGGCCAGCGTACACCATTGGACTGGGGAAAACCAGAGGAGTGGTGCTGCAGAGCTAGGCATCTCCAGACAGTACCTGTGAGGGAGACGGCTGCACTTGGAAGGGACCCTAGGACCCGTGCCAGAAGGTATGTGAAGAGAGATCCAGTGTCCAGGGATCTGGATTGGAAGGCTGGACATAAGAACTGGACTACGTACTGGCCAGGCTATTTAGAGAGGAACTCTAACAGCAATGGAAGCTCAGGTATGAACACTGATCTATGCCCTAGCTATAACCTTGAAAGACAACAGGGAAACAAGTATTCTCCTGAGAGTGCTACATTGAGAAATTCCTCTCTGCCAATCCATGATATTGAACCCATGATTGTTGAAGAAGGGGGAGCGGTCTTAGATACAGGCTGTGAATATATGGATTGCTCTCTGTCTAAACTTATTTGGTAATTTTCTGTTACAAAGTACAGCAACCATCACAAAGAAATACAAACTTGTTCTTTAATCTACTCAGAAAAGCTCCTGAAGTAGGATTTGAGCCACGCAGTAGAAAGCAAGCCAGCTAAGGGGTTTCAGCTGGGTAACTGCTAGCAATTGAGCCTTACCTAATTGCTTGAGAGCTCTGAGGGAATCACTTCTGAATCTATGTGTGAAGATATAAGAACGGCAGCTCTCCCCTTCCCGGGGATCGAGCCATTACCAGCGGGAGGGGCTACCAGCGCAACAAGGTCCAATCGGGACCCGGCAGGCTCGGCAGAGCACTTTTGAACTTCGCGCCATCGGGCGCTGAATCTCTGCAGCCCCTCGCCACCACCGGCAGCTCTCCCCTTCCCGGGGATCGAGCCATTACCAGCGGGAGGGGCTACCAGCGCAACAAGGTCCAATCGGGACCCGGCAGGCTCGGCAGAGCACTTTTGAACTTCGCGCCATCGGCAGGCCCTTAGGCGAGGCACGATAGGCGACACGAAATATCCTAAGCAGCGCTCCAGCGTCCCGAATCCTGCTTCTCGCAGCACCCTGCGGCACAACCAAGAAACCAACCATCTGCTCACCCGCCCGAGGACAGAGAGGAGGACCACCAGATGTCCAACGCACCCAACACAACTCTTAACGGCTCTCGCTATCAGCAATCCCTTCAACTACAGTCAGCAGCACCGGTCAGTATCCATGTACCAGACACCAAGCCCACATTGGAACACTACGATCCAATTCTATGGACTATCATTAAGTCACTTGTAACTTGTAAAGTAACCTATATATATAACCTATACATATATAATATATATATATATATATGAATAACCTGTATTTACAGATGCTATATATATGCCAGCAAACACAGTGTATGCTGTACCACCTTAATACTGCTATTGTACCACCTTAATACTGCTATTTTGCCAATTGAAGGTCAATATACTGTTAATTTCTTTCTTGACAAATGTATCATCTCTGTATCACACCCTCTCTCTTTTAAGATAGGTTATATATTAGCATGTAAACCGTACCTCCTCATTATTGCAATCTCGTATAACTGCTCCTCTGTACTGAAGAATTCTCAGCACTATTTTGGGGCTCATAAAAGCTTCATACCAATACTACAGTATAGCTCTTCCACACTTCGTACTTACATATAGGGTCTCACACCCAATCGAAATCCTCAGAATGGCCCTCCAGGTCGCTGTCTTGCTTAGCTTCTACCTCTTCCACTGGCTTGGAACCTCCCAGGCTCTTTACACACCACAAAGCAGGATCCCAATCCTGAATAGCCATGGAAAAAGATGGAATTGCCCCCCTTACTCCAACCCAGGAAGTAACACCTACACGCGCCACTCCCACCTGATTCATGTGGCACTCCAGCTATCCAAGTCAACCAGACAGGAAAAACCTTTGAGATGCCGACCCCTAAAATGTGCCATCATCAATGCACGCTCCATTCGCAATAAATGGCCAGTGGTCCTTGACACAATCTCCTTTTATGACCTGGAAATACTTATGATCACAGAAACATGGCTATCTTCAGAAGACAACGTCATCCTACACCAGCTACTACCCCCCAATTTCTCAATACATACGCGGCATAGGGAAAACAAAAAAGGAGGAGGTGTACTCATAATCTCCAAATCTGAGCTCAACTTCCACATTCTAGACTCTTCCAGCACAAACAGCCTAGACATCCTCTCCATTGCTAATCAACAATGTTCCCTCAACCTGATATATAGATCACCATCCACTTCCCCAGAAGATCTTCCATCCATTATTGACCTCGCAGCTAACACCCTCTCTCCCAATAAGCCAAATTGGTTAATGGGCGACTTCAATCTCCCGTCCTTACCACAAAGCCATGCAAATGCGTTCCTTGATGCAATGGAAGACCTAGGTCTCAAACAAATCATCGGTGAACCCACACACACAAAGGGGAACATTCTTGACATGGTATTTGCTCCACACCCTGTCATGGACCAAAGCCACTATATCCTCCGATATCAGTCATAGAAGTACCCTGGTCCGACCACAAATTGATCATCATACAGATACCCATCAACAATGTCCAACTAGACAGAAGCCGACCTTCGAACATACCCTCTCGAACTACCACCAGATGCTTTCGCCCCTTCGATAGGGAACACATCCTGTCGGAGACCCCATCACTCATCAACAAAACCACACCAGACCTTGATGAACTAATCGCTTACTGGAACTCTAGCCTGCTTGCCATCTCACAACGCCCAAACCCAAAGAATACAGCAAGGTCAAAAGGATGCTCCGCCCCCTGGTTCTCTCCTGAGCTGCGAGCATCCCTTACGCAACTACGTAAACTTGAACGCCGATGGCGCAGATCGCATTCAACTGATGATCAGACCGCTTACCGAACCCACCTTGCAACACACCGAGAATCAATCACTACCAAAATGAGACAATATCACACTGACACCTTAAAGAGGTCTCTGAACAAGCCACGTGACCTTTTCAATCTAGTCAAATCCCTCTCAAAAGAACCTTCCCCGGTACAGCACAGCGAAATTCACCCGCAGGAATTCGCGGATTATCTGCAATCCAAGATCGTGCAAACCAATAAGGTGGTAGCGGCCCCATATCAAGAACCAACGGGCCTATCACCACTTAACATATTTTCTACACCATCCACTAAATGTATCGAGGACACCATAGCCTCACTCAACACCTCCACCGCACAAACTGACCCATGTCCAGCTTTTTGGATCAAGGAGCTACGTGATGTGTTCAGCCCTGTCATTGCAAAAATAATGAAGCTATCCTTCACTACATCATATTTCCCCACTTCACTTAAGCAGACTTCCATTAGACCACTATTGAAGAACCCCAAGCTTGATCCACAAAGAGCTGACTCTTACCGACCAATAGCCAGCATCCCCCTCTTGGCCAAAATAATTGAGAAAGAAGCACAACGGCAAATTCAAGATCACATCGATGCTGCTTCCCCCTTAGATAGCTGCCAACACGGATTCAGAGAATATCATGGGGTAGAGACACTACTCACTGGTCTTTTCAATGAAATCATCACTGGAATTGATAACATCCGTCAAGGTTTTGTGCTCATATTTCTAGACATTGCCGCGGCATTCGACTCCATGAGTCACGAAATTCTCCTTGGAAGACTGAAGGAGAAGGGAGTCTGCAACAGTGCACTAGAATGGTGCAAATCTTACCTTGACGACAGATGGCAATATGTGAAATCAGGATCAGAAGAGTCAACACATTTCCATCAAAAGCAAGGAGTACCCCAGGGCTCATCGTTATCCTCATTACTTTTCAATATCTACATGCAGCCCATCTGCAATATCATAAGATCATTCAACGTGAATTGTTTGATATATGCAGATGATATCCTATTATACATGCCCTTCTCCACAACTCACATGGACCTGACCCCTCTCACAGACTGCTTCAACGCAGTTTCAACTTGGCTCCAAACACAGAACCTTCGCATCCAACATAAAAAAACGGAGGTGCTATTCATCACCAGAGATACCTACTTTACCCACCCATCCCATGTCAGTGTCAATGAAGCTGATTTGCAAACCAAAGATGCAATAAAATATTTGGGAGTTGCTTTGGATCAACATCTTAACATGAAAAGCCACATAAGCAACATAGTCAAAGCCGTCTACTTCAAAATACGCTCTCTCAAGCACCTACGCTCCCTTTTGGACCCAGATGACTTCCGAACCATATATCAAGCGCTGATCCTGCCGCACTTTGATTTTGCAAATGCCATCTTACAAGGTCTACCCCAATCCACATTAACCCCCTTACAGTTGGCCATGAACGCCGCAGCTAGGATCCTTTACGGAGCATCCAGATACGACCACGTGACCCCCATTCTCAAACAACTGCACTGGCTACCAATCAATGGGAGAATCACCCTCAAAACCCTTCTATTAGCTTTCAAGGCAATCAAAGGTATTTCAGCCTCCTCACTCACTCATCTTATCCACTTTGTCCCTCCCAACAGATCCAGAAGATCAACAGCTGTAAACTTGCTTGCAATACCAAAGGCTTCGACAAAGTACAACATGACAACCACAAACAGGGCTTTCAGCTTTTACGTACCCAAATGCTGGAATGCTCTACCCCCTGACATTAGGGCCATAGCCAACCAACATCAGTTCAGGAAGGCCCTAAAAACCCACCTGTTCCTCCAACACTTACCTGACAGCAATTGATCCTAGATATACCTTTCAGGAATTGACCCAATTTAGTTAGAAAAGACCTACTTGCATTATCTGACTTTTATCTATCCTTCCAATGTAAATAGATTATGTATATAGTTAACCCTGTTTTCCAAGTTTATACTCCCGTTCGATGTAAACCTGACAGCTTGTTGTTATGGTCGTTAAGTTATAATGTAAACCGCACTGATGCTAAATAGCGCGGTATATAAGAAATTGTAATAAATAAATAAATAAATAAGTTAACCTGAAAAGAACAGTTTTTCCCTTCTTTGTGGGTTTTGCTTGTTGTTTGAAACACTGCTAAGAAAATATTAGCTAAAGCCTACAGAAAAGACCAGTTTGTTACCAACCAGGTCTTTATTCTTTTCATTTGATTGCCTGACAAGTTCAACTGTTGTTTCCTGATTTTGTTTTTCTAAGTTTAACACTGAAAGCAAGTATCCTGTTTTATGTGCTACCAAGCATATCTGTGTTGGGAGAAATAACCCCATAAATAAATATCTTATTGGCTTTACACTCAAGCACAACTAATTATTGTGAGCAGCTGTGTCTGGTGTGAATGAATTGCATTTCCCACAATCCCTTGCAAATCATATTGATATATGCACTTGCCAAGACTGTGAACATTCTCATCCAGGCAGCCGTCTGACAAGTCCCAAAGGCTTTCTTCGAAAGCTGGCGATTTACTCCGCATGGTGGCTCCGTCGACGTCACCCATTTGTGGGGACTGACTTCCTGCTTGTTCCTGGAGAATGATTATTTTGATTTTATCCTGTTGCTATAAAGGGATCCACTGTGTCTGTCCCAAGCCACTTTGAATTCCGTCACTGTATTTGCCCCCGCCACTTCCATCGGGAGGGCATTCCAAGCACCCACCAATCTTTCAGTGAAAAAGTATTTCCTGACGCTGCCTTTCAGTTTGCCATAGTGGAATGATGCTGTTCGTTTGATAGCCTGGAAGGTATCTTGCAAGGAAGACAGATAGTTTTCTTACCTTTCCGTCGCTTGGTGTAGCGGCAGGGTTAAGAATGGTTGGAATTCTGAGCAGGTGAAGGTGATGCGAGATGGAGCTTATCACCTTAGAAGGCTCTATAGTCTGTCTCCCGTGATGGCACTGTGCTACAGGTATAAGGTAGCCAATATGCTAGTTTTTTAGTTAGCTGAAGGTCCTTGGTGCAACCCAGTAGAGATGTTCTGTGTTCAGGGTGTTACTACATTACAAGCAATCAAGTCTGGGATGAAAACACCATAGCCTGATGGGTCACATTCTAAACATGAATATCCATGGGGTCTTTTACTACATATCTGCCATCAGTATTTCAACTTTTAGCTTTCATCTTGCTCATCCTGTAGGTGTCTGTCCAAAACATGCCCCTCTGTTGCCCTAAAGGGGCTTGATCTGTGGCTAGGTCCCACAGCTCTACTGCCAGGTAGCTAGTAGCAGAGACAAGACCCTAACAGAGCTTAAAAGCAGAAAACAGTAATTTAAAAATAATTCTACTTTGCACAGGGAGCCAATGCAACAGAATCAAAAAGGGGATTAAAGTTTTGCATGAAACAAAAAGGGTAGTTACTCATCAGGGATAGCAGGAATCGGTCCTCCAGGGATAGCAGGAATTGGTCCTCACATATGGGTGACATCGGCGCCGATGAAACTCTTGCAGAAGCATACTCACAGCTTTCAAAGAAAGCCTTTGGGAGATGCCACCATGCATGCATGGTGCCCTTCCCGCCCAAAGGTGCCATCTTGCTGAGTCAAATGACATAGCCAACAGACAGCAAAATCAAAGATGGTAAAGAAGCAACTTCAAATGGACGAGGGTGGGCTGTGAGGACTGATTCCTGATGTTCCCGGAGAACACCTGTTACAGGTGAGTAACTACGCTTTCTCCGGCAACAAGCAGAAAGTCAGTCCTCACATATGGGATTCCCTAGCTCCAGGCTACTTAAAGCCCGTAAGGAAAAAACACGGTCCCCCTCAAGGGGAGCCGTAAGCAGCAGCAATTGAGTCCACAGAACAGACTGCAGTATTTATTTTATTTATTTGTGAGATTTCTATACCACCATTTTGGGTAATCATAGCGGTTTAGAATTCGAAACAGTTACATTGAACAGCTAACAATAGATCAGATGCCAGAACAAGAAATCAAGGAAATTTACAAGATTCTGACAATAGTATAGCCTATATACAATGCGACTGTTTAAAGCTGACAAACGCGGTAGGTGCATGTTAAGATTTTTATTTATTTATTTATTACAGTTTCTTATATACCGCGCTATTCGGTATCAGCGCGGTTTACATCATAACATAACTACCATAACGACAAGTTGTCAGGTTTTACATTGAACAGGGATACAAACTTGGATAACAGGGTAAACTATGTACATAAGCTATTTACACAGCAAGGATAGGTAAAAATCAGAAAATGAGTATGAGGGCATTTCTAGAGGGGTCTAGCGTGGGTCATTTATTGAGAGGGGTATCTAGGTTTAATTGCTGGCTGGGAAGTATTGGAGGAAGAGGTGGGTTTTGAGTGCCTTCCTGAACTGATATAGATTGGTTATGGCCCTAATGTCAGGGGGTAGTGCATTCCAGCATTTGGGGATATATAAACTGCACGCCCTGTTTGTGGTTGTCTTGTTGCATTTTGCCGATGCCTTTGGTGTGATTAGCAGGTTGACAGCTGTTGCTCTTCTGGATCTGTTGGGGGGTACAATGTGGATAAGATGTGTGAATGAGGCGGAGGAAATACCTTTGATTGCCTTGAAAGTTAATAGAAGTGTTTTGAAGGTGATTCTCCCATGAATAGGTGTTTGAGTGTAGTGTAGCTGTTTGAGAATGGGAGTCACGTGGTCGCTTCTGGTTGCTCCGTAGATGACCCTGGCTGCAGCGTTCATGGCCAACTGTAAGGGGGTGAGTGTGGATTGGGGGAGCCCTTGTAAGATGGCATTTGCAAAATCAAAATGTGGCAGGATCAGTGCTTGATATATGGTTCGGAAATCATCTGGGTCCAACAGGGAGCGAAGGTGCTTGAGTGAACGGATTTTAAAATAGACAGCTTTGACTATATTGCTTATGTGGCGTTTCATATCCAGGCGTTGATCCATCGTAACTCCCAGGTATTTTATTGCATCTTTAGTTTGCAGGTCAGCTTCCTTGACACTGACGTGGGATGGTGGAGTAAAGTTGGGGTCTCTGGTGATGAATAGCACCTCTGTTTTTTTATGTTGAATGCGTAGGTTCTGTGACTGGAGCCATGTTGAAACTGCATTGAAGCAATCCGTGAGTGGGGTCAGGTCCATGTGAGTTGTGGAGAAAGGCATGTATAAGAGAATGTCGTCTGCATATATCAAGCAGTTTACATTGAATGATCTTATGATATTGCAGATGGGCTGCATGTAAATATTGAAGAGTAAGGAGGATAACGAGGAGCCTTGGGGTACTCCTTGCTTTTGATGGAAATGTATCGACTCTTCTAATCCAGATAGGGAGGAATGTGCGCTTGACAATGATGGGAGGTGATTCATAGAAGGGGAGGTATCAAATATGATGCTAAACAGGTGGGTTAGAAACATAGAAACAGAAAAATGACGACAGAAAAAGACCACATGGCCTATCTAGTCTGTCCTTCCATATCAACTACAACAGTCCCTTTTTTTCCTTTAGATATCCTCTGTGTTGGTCCCATGCTTTTTTGAATTCAGATACTGTCCTCATCCCTACCACCTCCACTGGGAGACTATTCCACGGATCCACCACTCTTTCCATAAAGAAATATTTCCGCATATCACTCCTAATCTATCCCCTTTCACCCTCATCCCATGTCCCCTCATAGCAGAACTTGCTTTCAATCGAAAGAAGCTCTCCCAGTCCATTTATGCCATGGAGGTATTTAAATGTCTCAAATATATCACCTCTATCCCACCTTTCTCTAAGGTGTACATATTATACAATTTATGCTGACGACATTATGATTTTCACAACTGTCTATTGAGAAACCTGATTTTTCCAGCATTACAGATTGTCTTTCAAAAATGTCTACCTGGTGTAAAACTAACAACATGGAAATTAATTTTAGCAAAACAGAGGCGTTATTTGTATCTCGTAACCATAATTTTGCACATCCACCTGACCTCAAGATAGATAACTCAATTATTACTATTAAATCGGAAGTGAAATATCTTGGAGTTACTCTAGACAATGAGTTGAATCTTAAATCACACATAAATAAGACAATTAGAAGCGCATATTATAGAATGAAGATCATCAGAAGACTAAGGCCGCTTCTTGAAACTGTTCACTTCCGAAATGTTTGTCAAGCATTGATTACACCATTACTTGACTTCTGTAATCCAATATATCTGGGTTTAACTAAGCAGTCACTCAAGCCTTTACAGTTAGCGCAAAACACCGCTGCACGTATAATTTTTGGTCTATCAAGTAAAGAGCATATAACTCCCATCTTAAAGGAGCTTCACTGGTTACCCATTGCATCTCGCATAAAATATAAAACAATAATTTATATTTTCAAGATAAAGTAACAATGTTCTGCAGGAAGCCTGATGTATCTCATTCAGTCAGATATTAGCAACAGACCTAGAAGAAGTGGGTCTGACAACAGAGTCAGCTCCTCAAATGACATCAGAAAAACACGTAAGAACACCTCTGAGAGAGCTTCCTCTTTTGCTGTGCCTTCCATCTGGAACTCGCTACCTAATGATCTGAGAGCAGCTCAGGACATCAATGACTTTAGAAAGCAACTGAAGACTGTTTTGTTTATGGAAAACTACGGTCATGCAATCAATTAATTTTTTAGAAAGCAAATCATATATACATATTGTATAATAGCTCACTTTATAGTATAGCTCACAATGTAGATAGTGCACCTTTTTCCAAGACATTATATCATATATGTACAAACTATGTATCTTTTATCACTGTATGTTTCACTATTACTAGTTATATTTTCGTTTGTTGAACCGCTTTGATTGTATGATAAGGCGGTATAAAAATCCAATTAAATAAATAAATAAATATTAAGATACTTAAGTCTGTCCTATGCTGTATAATGAAGACCACTAACCATTTTAAGTAGCCACCCTCTGTACTGACTCCATCCTGTTTATATCTTTTTGAAGGTATGGTCTCCAGAATTGCACACAATACTCCAAATGAGGTCACACCAAAGACTTATAAAGAGGCACTATCATCTCCTTTTTTCTGCTAGCAATTCCTCTCCCTTCGCACCCCAAGCATCCTTCTAGCTTTTACTGTCGCCTTTTCTACCTGTTCAGCTACTTTAAGATCATCAGAGACAACCACGCCTAGGGTCCTGCTCTTTAGTGGACAAAAGTACTTCACCCCCTATACTATATTGCTCCCTTGGCTTGCTGCAGCCCAAATGCATGACCTTGCATTTTTTAACATTAAATTCCAGCTGCCAACTTCTAGACCATTCTTCAAGTTTAGCTAGATCCCTCCTCATGCTATCTACACTTTCCTGGGTGTCTACTCTATTGCAGATTTTGGTATCATCCGCAAAGAGGCAAACCTTACAGCCCTTCCGCTATATCATTATCAAAGATGTTAAAAAGAATCGGACCAAGAACAGATCCATGGGGCACACCACTGGTAACTTCCTTCTCCTCAGAGTGAGCTCCATTTACCTGTACCCTTTGTCGCCTCCCACTCAACCAATTTCTAACCCAAGCAGTAACTTTAGGGTCCATCCCTAGGGTGCTCAGTTTGTTTATAAGTCACCTGTGAGGAACGGTATCAAAGGCTTTACTAACATCTAAATACACCACATCTAGGGCTCTCCCTCGGTCCAACTCCCTGGTCACCCAGTCAAAGAAATCAATCCAATTTGTCTAACAAGAGCTGCCACTGGTGAATTCATGCTGCCTCGCATCCTGTAATCCGCTGGACTCCAGAAATCTCATTTTCTCTTTCAGCAGTGTTTCCAATAATTAACTCACCACTAAAGTTAAACTAACCGGCCTGTAGTTTTCAACCACATCCTTACTTCCGCTTTTGTGTAAAGGGACATGAGCCTCTCTTCAGTCCTTTGGCACCACTCCAGACTCCAATGAGGCATTGAAAAGGTCAGTAGGTGGAGCTGCTAGAACGTCCCCAAGTTCCCTCAGTATTCTAGGGTGAATCCCATCCGGTCCCATCACTTTGTCTATTTTAAGTTTAGCTAGTTTCTCACGAACACAGTCTTCTGAAAATTGTTCAATATGGCCCTCGCTTCTGTTCCTGTTTGTGGGTGTTTTCTGAGGTCCTCCTCTTCCTGGTTCTTCATTTGTGAACACAGAACAGAAATATTTGTTAAGCAATTCCGCTTTTTCCTCATCAGCTTCTACATATTCTTCCCTTTCACCCTTGAGTCTGACAATACCCACTTTTGCCCTTCCTCTTCTCACTAACATATCTGAAAAATGTCTTATCCCCCCACTTTATTGCACTGGCTATTTCCTCCTCTTTTTGAATATTGTGACGGGTGGGACAGTTATGTTGGGTCAGCTTCAGGGTAAGAACTGGTTTGGCCGAAATATTCCGTGAAAAGGTATGTTTTCAGTTGTATATGGAACATGGATAAGTCAGTAATATTTCAGAATTTTCTTCGGGTAATGAGTTCCAGAGCCTTGAAGATACATACTCAAAGGCTCTGATGCTAGTGCATTGTTTAGTTTTTCTGAAGTCAGATGGGATTTGTGAGAGTGCTATTTGGCCTCTTCTTATTCAGTTAATGGGGAAAGTCCTGATTAATTAGACAAGAGATAAAGGGGCTATCTTTCTGAGGATTTTGAATGTGGTCATTAATAACTTATATTTTATTCGACTTTGGACAGGTAGCCAATGGAGATCATGCAAAATTGGTGTTATATGGTCGATCTGGCATGAATTGAATATAATTCGTGCAGCAGTATGTTGAGCCATAACAAGGGGGTGCAGGAATATCATTGGGAGTCCTTGGAGGAGATTATTACAATAGTCAATGTGTGGAATTATCATGGCTTGCCTAATAGATTTAAAATCAGAGTGCTGTAGTAGGGGTTTTTAAGTGTCCTAGAAGTCTAATTTTTCTATATATTGTCCTTGTTGTGTTTTTTTTATATGGGATTTGAAAGATAGGTGCCTGTCTAATGTTATACCTAAGTATTTTACCTCTTCTTTGACTTCGAGGCTATCATCATCAATAGGTATTGAATGGGGGTGTTATATTTTTGGTCTCTGGTAATTATTAAAACGTCTGGTTTTTTGTAGTTGATGTTTAGCTCAAAGCTTCCGAGTCATGTTTCTATTTCTTTGAAGCATGAGGTCGAGGCCTTGGGAGCATCTTAGAGTCCCTCAATGGCTTTGGAGGCCTACGGCCAGAGCTGTTTAGCAGAGTTGGTCTTGAGACCAGACTGTGAGAGGAGTGGAAGATATTCAAGCAGTTTTCTGTGTGCATGTGATTCTCTACTTAGACAATTCGCTCATCACAAGCACAAAACGGACACCCAGGAGCAGTCCTGGCGACACACAAATCCCCAAGAGCCATGCATATATGGTCATATTTTATAAAATATATTATATATGTATTTTATATATACATATACATACACACACATATACATACACACACATATATACAATCTATCCATGCTATGCCTCCAGAAACGCCTATTGTGTGGCCCACATAAAAGTAGGTGATATCTTCCAGTCTGCCTCTCTTAAGTGCATCAACCCCCATCTAATTTTATACAAGCATATACAGTTGTGGTCAACATTATTGGCACCCTTGCATTTTAGGTATTTATTTATTTGAAACGTTTTTCTATACCACCCCTTCCAGAGATCAGTGGCAGTTTACATGGAACAAGGTTTTTACATGGAACAGGTAAACAATTTAACAGTGATAACACAAGTATAACAATGAACTATTTACAGTGAACTAAGTACATCATATTTATATAGATTTACCTGCCAGGGTAGGGATTTAGATTGCTATGCTCTAAAGTTAGTGTGTTATAGTGATGTGGGTGGAGGGTCTGGGTGGAGGGTGGGGGAAGGGGGAAGGGAGGGTTAGAGGGGGAGTCAGTTTGTGAAGGGGAACTGGGGCTGGTGTGTTGATGCAGTTTTGATTGGTGTAGTGTTCTCTGAATATATGTTTTTAGCTCTTTGCGGAAGATCTGAAGGTCTTTCTCGGTTCTTAGAGTATCGGGGAGGGCGTTCCATATAATGGGAGCTGTGTATGTGAAGGCCCTATTGCTGGTGAATTGTTTGGTCTTGCGGAATGATGGTTTTACAGCAAGAGAGTTTGGTTTTGTTCTTCAATTTACTCTGTTGTCTGCTTGAAGGTGGATCAAGGCGTTGAGGCGGGATGGCGCAATATTATTAATTAGTTTGACTATTATCATTATGATTTTGTATTTCACTCTGCTAGTGATAGGGAGCCAGTGGAGTTGGTACATTATGGGGGTGATGTTGTTGGAGAGTCTTGCCTTAAAAATTACTCTGGCTGTGACATTTTCTGCCATTTGTAGAACGTTCAGACTCTTTTTTGGTAGTCCAAGGAGGAGACTGTTGCAGTAGTCAAAATGGGGTGATATGAGGGAAGGGACAACTGTTCTAAAGTCGTTCAAATCTACGAGTGATTTGAGTTGTTGGATGATCCTTAGCTTATAAAATATTATTTTGTTTGTGTGCCTTAGGTGTGATGTGATATACTAAGAGTTTTGTCTAGGATGAAACCTAGGTATCTTATTTCCTGATTTACAGTGAAGGGTGTGTTTATGCAGATTGTGTGTGGGGAGCGACGTTTGAGTGTCTTGTTGTGAATAGAAAGAGTAGTTACTCACCTGTAACAGGTGTTCTCCAGGAGCAGCAGGAATCAGTCCTCACATATAGGTGTCATCGGCGCCGATGAAGCCCCAGCAGAGCATTTCCCCAGCTTTCTATGAAAGCCTTTGGAAATGCAGGCACGCATACGCAGTTTCCTTCCCGCCTAAAGGTGCAATCTTACCTCAGTCAAATGACATAGCTAAGAACAGCACACAAAAATGAAAAATAAACTATGTACAACTGCAACTCCAAGAGGAGGAGGGAGGGTTGTGAGGACTGATTCCTGCTGCTCCTGGAGAAAACCTGTTACAGGTGAGTAATTACTCTTTCTCCAGGACCAAGCAGGAAGTCAGTCCTCACATATGGGTGACTCCCAAGCTCTGGGCTACCGAGGAACCCAGGCTGAACAAGAGAACTCCCTCTAGTCTCAGCAGCAAAGAAAGGCTTTTCAAGGACACAACCTCCACCGGTAGCCCAACAGAGGGCAGGAGTTGCCTAAACCTCAAAGAGATTCCAGAGTACTGCTTGGCCAAAAGCACTGTCCCTATGGGACTCCCTTCTCCAGGCAGTAATGGGCCGCAAAAGTCTGGCTTGAAGACCAAGTTACAGCCCTGCAGATGTCTACCAAGGGCACAGAGCGGAGATGAGCCACTGAGGCAGCCATTGCCCTGACTCAGTGGGCCATAACCCGACCCTGCAAAGGAAGGTCAGCCGCCTTATAAGCCCAGGTGATACAGTCAGCTACCCAGATGGACAAGGTACGCTTGGACACAGCCAACCCAACTTATTGGGGTCAAAGGAGACAAAGAGCTGTGTAGCCCTTCTATGCCCCTGCCTATGGTCAAGGTAGAAGAATAAGGCCCTCCTATAGTCCAGGGTATGCAGGACTGCTTCAGCCTGGCTTGCATGAGGCCTAGGGAAGAAGGTTGGAAGAACCACCTCCTGGTTGAGGTGAAAAGAGGAGACAACCTTAGGAAGGAACTTGGGATGAGTACTAAGGACTACCCTGTTCCTGTAAATCCTGGTGTAAGGCCTATCACAGACTAGGGCCTGAAGCTCACTTATTCGCCTAGACGAGGTAAGAGCTATCAGGAAGAGTGTCTTCCAGGAGAGGAAGCATAGTGGACAAGTAGCCATCGGCTCAAAAGGTGGGCGAGTCAGTTGCTGCAAGACCACATTCAGCTCCCACTCAAGGACAGGACGACGGATGGGAGGCTTGAGCAAAAGCAAGCCCTTAAGAAAGCAGGACACCAAGGAGTGACCAGACAGAGAATGTCCCTCCACCAGAGAGTGGTGAGCTGCTAGAGCTGAGAGGTGGACCCGAACAGAATTGGATTTAAGGCTTTGATTTGACAAGTGCAGTAAGTACTGAAGGACTACTGGCACAGTACAGGAGAAAGGATCTACTGTACATAGCTGACACCACACAGAAAACCTTTTCCATTTGAGAGCATAGGTTTTCCTAGTGGACTGTTACCTAGAGGCTAGGACAACCTCCTCAACATCCTGAGGCAGGCCCCAGGGAGCCAAAACTACCCTTGCAGCCTCCAAGCCATCAAATTGAGAGCTTTGAAATTGGGGTGCAGAAGGGAACCCTGCTCCTGTGAGAGAAGGTCGGGTTGCAACCCCAGATGTAGTGGAGGATCCACCGCCAGTTGAAGCAGAAGAGGAAACCAAGGCTGTCTCGGCCAACTGGGAGCCACCAGCAGGACCGAGGCCTTGTCCTGAAGAATCTTGAAGAGAGTTCGGGCCACCAAGGGCGTGGGAGGAAACGCATACAGGAGGCCCTGAGACCAGGATAGCAGAAAAGCATCCGCTGCTATCTGCAGAGGATGCGGTTGCCTGGAGCAGAACTTTGGCAGCTGCTTGTTCATGGGGCTGGCAAAGAGATCTATCAAAGGGAGACCCCATTTCAGGAAGATCTTCTGAACTACTGAAGGATGCAGCTGCCACTCGTGGGGCTGCAGTATTCCTGCTTAATCTGTCTGCCAGGTAATTGTCCTGGCCTGGAAGGTACACAGCCTTGAGGAGCATGTTGTGCTTGAGAGCAAAAGAACAAAGGTCCTGCGCCTCCCGACAAAGGATCCTGGACCCAGTTCCGCCCTGTTTGTTCACATAAAACATGGCAACTTGGTTGTCTGTCTGAATCAGGACTGGTGAGCCAGGGTAGGAGTGAAAGCTTTGAGTGCTAACCGAATAGCTCTTAATTCGAGGAGATTGATCTGCTGTGCAACTTCCCAGGGAGACGACAGGCCCTGGGTGCACTTGCCCAGACAATGAGCTCCCCAGCCTTGCAGGGAAGCGTCCGTGGTCACCACTACTGTGTACCCTGGAATCTGAAAAGGCACCCCCTTTCAGAAGATTGGGTGGGTGCCGCCACCAGCTGAGGGAGTTCAGAAATTGTCTGGACACCCTTATCCTGTCTTTGAGGCTGCCTGTGGCCTGTGACCACTGAGTCCGAAGGCACCACTGTGCAGGCCTCATATGGAGCCTGGCATTGGGGGTCACATGTACTGTCGAAGCCATGTGGCCTAGAAGCCTCAGGCAGAGTCTGGCGGAGACCAGGGACCTGCTGAGAAACTGATTTGCCAAGGCCATCAACCTTTGGGCCCTGTCTACTGGCAAGAAAGCCTTTGCCAGCAGAGAGTCCAGCCTTGCCCCTATGAACTCCAAGTTTTGGGAGGGGAGCAAAGTGGACTTTGCAAAGTTTAGGACAAACCCCAGGCTTTGTAGAAGAGCAATAGTCCTGAGGGTGGCTTGTTTGGCCTCCTGGCACGTCTGACCCCTGATGAGCCAGTCGTCTAGATAGGGGAAGACAAAGATTCCCTGATTCCTCAGGTAGGCCGCCACCACTGCTAGGCACTTTGTAAAGACTCTGGAGCGGAGGTGAGGCCGAAAGGCAGCACTCTGCACTGATAATGGTTTCCTCCCACAATGAACCTGAGGTACTTACTGTGGTCTGGATGAATGAGGATGTGAGTGTACGCATCCTTTAAATCTAAGGAGCATAGCCTATCTCCCTGCTGGAGGTAGAGCAGAAGTGTCCCAAGAGTAAGCATCTTGAACTTCTCCTTCACTAGGAACTTGTTGAGGTTCCTGAGGTCCAGAATGGGTCGAAGGCCACCGGTTCTTTTGGGCACCAGGAAATACCTGGAGTAGAAACCGTGACCTTGCAAGTGGTGAGGCACAGGCTCCACCGCCCTGTCCACCAACGGACAATGAAGCTCCTGTAGAAGAAGGTCTGTGTGCAGGGGAGGCCATGGAGGCTCCCCTGGAAAATATGGTGGAGGCAGTTGGTGAAAATGGAGGGCATAGACCCTGTGGACTATCTCCAGCACCCAACTGTCCCCGGTGATAAGGGGTAACTGGTGGGCAAAGAGGGCGAGGCTACCTCCTGTGCAGGGTTGGGAGAGCAGTGGAGGAGAGGCTACACTCAAGGAGTCAAAACCCCCCACCCTGCTGAGTGGTAGCAGAGGCCTGAGGCTTGGGGGTCCTCTGCCTACGGGGCCCATTACCCTGGCCCTTGGCTTGCTGACCCTGGGGGGCAGCTTGGGCAGCCTGATATTGCAGGTACTGTTTGTAGGCAGTGCCCTTCCTCGGGTAAAAGGGATTTTTACCCGAGCCCTTCTTTTTATGAGAAGGGGCAGAGGTCTTCCTCGACAGCCTTGTCTGTATGAGGTGCTCAGTTTCGAGCTGAGCGGCCTTCTCGGTCATGGGCTTGCCAAAAAGGTTTTCACCTCGGCAAAGGACATCGACCAACTTGTCCTGAACCCATGGCTCGAGGTCCGATGACTGCAGCCATGCCTGGCATCGAGCCGCGATGCTGGCTGCCACAACTCGGGCCGAAGCCTCGAAGCCATCGTAGGCGGCGCGGGACATGAACTTCGAGCAGTCCTGAATCCCCAAGGACAAGGATTTAAATCTCTGCAAGGGTTCCCAGGAGAGACCAGCAGAGAACCCAGCCAATTCCTTGGCCAGATCCCACAAGTACATGCCCATGTACAGCTGGTAGGACTGGACACGGCAAGCAAGCATCGAGCCCTGGAAGCACTTTCTACCGACGCCATCGAGGTTCCGGGCCTCCCTGCCAGGGGGCACTGTGGAGTGCATCTTCTGGCTCTTCAGACGATGCATGGCCGATTCCACAACCATAGAATGGTGTGGTCGCTGTGCCTTTTGAAAACCAGGGCTCTTTATTTATTTATTTAGCTGCATTTATATCCCGCTTTTCACCAGGGTCAAAGCGGTTGGGGGATACATTTAACACGAGAGGATATGAGAGACATACACTAATACTTACAGGGAACAAGGGCAATGGAGGGTTAAGTGGCTTGCCCAAGACCACAAGGAGCACCTGTCGGACTAGAAACCCCAGTCCTTCCGGCCAAAGGTTGTTGCCCTCTAGTGGGATTTGAACCACTGACCTTCCAGCCTGTAGTACCTTGCCCCAACCACTAGGCCACACCTCCCTCTTCCGGAGTCGCTAGATCGAATCGACTCGCTTGCTGAGAACCGGCGCCGAGGCCGGTGCCTCCCACATACGGAAGAGGAGCCGTCCCGCAATCAGAGGAACCGGAACAGTAAAGGCCTCCTTCGGAGGAGAGTCATACTCTGTAGGACCTCGAGCTCTTCAGCTCGAGGCTCCTCCTCGGGGTCCGCCGGAATAGCCAAGGCAGCGGCCATATCCCGGACAAACTCCGAGAAGCAAGTGTCCTCCAGGGGGGGACCTACTCCGGGGCTCAGACTGCGGTGAGTCCGAAGGGACGCACCGAGTCTTGAAGGTATCAGGAGACTCCTCGTCCTCCGTCTCCCAAGCTGACTCATCCGAGGTGGAGTCAGGGTCCGACCCCGCGGGACCCTGGAGCACCCGCCCCGACGCCGGAGGCACCGGCGTCGACGCCCTCGGTCCCGAACGGGAGGTCAAGGGAGACCGCGACCGAGGTAGACAACGAGCCACGATGGACTCGAGTATCGGCTCGGTCTCCGGGGTCGACTTCGAAGTCGATGTCCCGGTGGTCAGGGCAGATGCGCCAGACAGGCTGGCCATCAGTGCCCGCTGCTGCTCCATGAAGGCAGACAATCTGCTCTCCAAGGCTGTCATCCTGAGACTCAGCTCGGGAGATGCAGCAGCCACCGACTCGGGGCCCGGCACCGACGTCGGCTTCCTGGGAGGAGACTCCTCGAGGACTACGGGGCTTACGTGTCCAGCAGACTCCGGCTCCACGCGAGGAACCTTTGCAGGCTTCTCGTGTTCCACGGGCCCGGGGCGACGGTCAAGGGGTCTTAGACCTGGCCCTCGAGGAGCCAGGAACCTCCTCCGATGACGCCCCCGTGAGCCGCTTCTTCCTCTTGCGTTCCCGGTCGGGGGACCCCCTGTCCGAGGAGCTTCGACGGCGCTCAGGATCGGAATCCCGAGATGTCGAGGCCTCAGATGAGGTCCGGGCCCAGCCGGAGGCTGAGTCCGAGAAAAGCCTTTCTTTTTGCTGCTGGCGACTTCGGAGTGCCTTGGAAGACATCTTTCCACATGGCCTGCACGACTTAGGGTCATGGTCGAGGCCGAGGTACCGAAGGCAGCAGTCGTGTGTGTCGGTGATAGACGAGACAGTTTCTTACACCGATCACACTTTTTAAAACCGTTGGAAGCCATCGGGGAAAAAAAAGTCCCCGCGAGGTCAAAGGACCGGCCTTCCAGGGAAAAATGGATAAAAGGGCGCGAACGCTAGCCACGAAGGGCAAAAACCCAAAAAGAAGAATCGGGCTCGATACCGGTGTACCGAACGCGGTGGGAGGGAACCGGGAGAAAAAATAGCGAAAATCGCCAAAAAAAAATCTAATTTTAACCGGGAGAACAGGACACAAGTCCGGTGGGCTTCACGTAAAAAAAAGACTGAGGTAAGATGGCACCTTTAGGCGGGAAGGGAACCGCGCACGCGTGCCTGCATTCCCAAAGGCTTTCATAGAAAGCTGGGGAAATGCTCCACTGGGGCTTCATCGGCGCCGATGACACCCATATGTGAGGACTGACTTCCTGCTTGGTCCTGGAGAACTTCAGTTTTCTTGGGACTGATATTCAGATTGTTTGATTGGAGCCAGTTATTGGCTTCAGCTAGGCAGGATTCTAAATTGTCATAGTTGGGGTTGTGGGTGTCTAAAGGG
The DNA here is from genome assembly GCA_033557465.1 of Ichthyophis bannanicus. Classification (NCBI taxonomy): domain Eukaryota; kingdom Metazoa; phylum Chordata; class Amphibia; order Gymnophiona; family Ichthyophiidae; genus Ichthyophis; species Ichthyophis bannanicus. The sequence goes on along the minus strand of CM066035.1, from coordinate 947,125,901 downwards.
GTGTATACCATGGTTTGCAGCTTGTCGTGCTGTGAGGGCTTGTGTGCATCAGTGATGCTGAAAGCTAAACTAATCGGTAGTTTAACTACTGGCAGGGTCTCCCAAGATGGACAGGTCTCACCTGAGGTGCCAGACCAAACCAAACCACCCATCTTGGCAGCAGCAGAATGGGATAGTGTTGACAGCGGAGGATCACATTTCTGTGACAAAGGCAACACCACCAAACAAACTGCGTGGAAGAAAGGCCCGGCAATCTACTTCTGTATCTTGCCATGAAAACCCAATGGATAGTTACAACAAAACAAATTGTGCTATAGTGGTGAAAGATGAGACCCCCAGGTCAGAAGGCACTCAACTAGCTACTGGGGAAGAGCTGAAGACTTTTCAGAGTAAAGCCAGCACTTATGATGTGGTTGGATCAAAGCCCTCGGGACATCTGACTGCTGATGTAGCTGTGCATGAAATGAGAGTCAGAAGCTGTAAAGATGTCTTACGCATTGGAACATGGAACGTACAAAGCATGAACCAAGGGAAGTTGGAGGTGGTCAAGAATGAAATGGAACGTGTACAACTTGATTTGCTGGGTGTCAGCGACTTGAAATAGACTGGCATCGGGCACTTTGCATCAGATGATCACATGGTCTACTATGCTGGAAACGAAAGACAAAGAAGAAATGGTGTTGCATTTATAATAAAGAAGGAACTTGCAAGAACTGTAATGAAATACAATGCATTCAGCGAACGCTTAATCTCTATTCGTCTACGAGGAATGCCTATCAACACAACTATAATTCAAGTATATGCCCCAACAACAGCTGCAGAAGAGAATGAAATTGAAGAGTTCTATGAACAAGTACAAGCTAAAAATGACAGAACATGCAAACAGGATATCCTGATAGTCATGAGTGACTGGAACGCAAAAGTTGGCAACAAAGAAGAAGGCAAAGTAGTTGGAAAATATGCACTTGGCAACAGAAATGAAGCTGGAGAAAGACTGATAGAATTCTGCAAGACCAACGATCTATTCATCTCAAACACCTTCTTCCAGCAACACAAGCAGCAACTGTACACATGGACTTCAACCAATGGATTGTATAAAAATCAAATTGACTACATCTGTGGAAGTCAACGATGGAAAAGTTCTATAACATCAACAAAGACAAAACCTGGAGCTGACTGTGGTACATATCATCAACTACTAGTATGCAAACTCAAGCTAAAGTTGAAAAAGAGCAAACACTCATGAATGCAGCAAAATATGACCTTGAGAATATACCACTGGAATTTAAAGACTGCCTGCAAAAACGATTTGCTGCTTTAGATACAAATGACAGAGCTCCAGAAGAGTTATGGAATGACATCAAGAAGGTTGTGTTGGAAGAAAGCGAGAAGTCTCTACAAAAGGTATAAAAGCAAAAACTGCCAAAATGGATGACAGAAGAAACTCTGAAAATTGCCCAGAAACGCAGAGAAGCTAAAGCCAGAGGAGAAAGAAAGACAATAACAGAACTCAACAGAAATTTCCAAAGTGCAGCAAGACAGGACAAGGAAAGGTACTACAACGACGCATGCAAGGAAATAGAAGCAGAAACTATTAGAGGAAGAACAAGATCAGCTTTCCTAAATCTATGAGAGTTAAAGAAAAAGTTCCAGCCTCGAATTGGAATGTTACAAGATGCTCAAGGTTCTATGTTGAATGATGCTGAGAAGATTAAGAAAAGGTGGAAGGAATATGCAGAGCTTTTATATGATAAAGATCAAGTGGACCAACAGCCGTTTCAACCTGTACTTTATGATCGGGAACCATTGGTGATGAAAGAAGAAGTTGAAGCAGCATTGAAAGCCTTATCAAAGAACAAAGCACCAGGCATTGATAGCATTCCCATAGAAGTATTACAGCAATCTGATGCAGCTGTTACCGTACTTACAGGGCTCTACCAAGAAATATGGAAGACAACATCATGGCCAACTGACTGGAAAAGATCTGTGTTTATACCAATACTAAAGAAAGGTGATCCAACTGACTGTGGAAATTATCGCACAATCGCTCTGATCCCACATGCCAGCAAGATTCTACTGAAGATTATTCAAAAGAGACTACAACCATACCTGGAACAAGAACTACCTGAAGTGCAAGCAGGGTTCAGGAAAGGCCGAGGAACGAGACATCACTGCGGATGTGAGATGGATCCTTGAAAAGACTAAAGAGTACCAAAAGGATATCTATTTGTGCTTTATCGACTATAGCAAGGCTTTTGACTGTGTAAACCATGAGAAACTCTGGGCCACATTAAGAAGCATGGGTATACCAGAACACCTCATCGCACTTTTGCACAATCTGTACATTGAACAAGAAGCAACAGTTCGAACGGAACAAGGAGAAACAGAATAGTTTAAAATAAGGAAAGGTGTAAGACAAGGCTGCACACTTTCCCCCTACCTGTTTAGTTTATATGCAGAACAAATCATCAGAGAAGCAGAATTGTATGACGACAACAGAGGTGTGAAGAATGGTGGAAGACTCAAAACCTTCGCTATGCTGATACCACCACATTACTGGCTGAAAGTGAAGATGATCTGAAACATTTGCTTCTCACAATCAAAGAACATAGTCTCAAAATTGGCCTGCACCTTAATGTAAAGACGACAAAGATCATGACAACTGGCATAATCAACAGGTTCATCGTTGAAGGAGAAGAAATTGAAATCATGAACAACTTTAACCTACTTGGATGAACTATCAATAAAGAAGCAACAAGCAGTCAAGAAATCAGACGACGCATTGCTCTTGGCAGAATGGCCATGAAAGACCTAGATAAGATTCTCAAGAGCAGAGATGTCTCTCTCCATACAAAGATTCGACTTGTTCAAGCCATGGTATTTTCAATAACATCATATGGATGTGAAAGCTGGACAGTGAAAAAGACAGACAGGAAGAAAATTGATGCCTTTGAATTATGGTGCTGGCGGAATACTGTGTATACCATGGACTGCCCGAAGAACAAACCAATCGGTACTAGAGGAGATCAAACCTAAGCTTTCTTTAGAAGCTCAGATGACAAGACTTCAACTTTCATACTTTGGACACATCATGCGAAGAGCGAGATCATTAGAGAAAGACATCATGCTTGGCAAGATAGAAGGTCAACGCAAAAGAGGAAGGCCAGCAATGAGATGGATCGAGACAATAACAGCAGCTACGGGTACCAGTCTGTCAACAATGAGCTGCCTGACTCAAGACCGAACACAATTTAGGATAGCTATCCAGAGGGTCGCCATGAGTCAACTCCGACTCGACGGCACTTAACAACAACATATATGGTATCTTATATTGTGTTTATTGAATATGGAACATATGGGCTGGATGTATAAGTTGAACAGTAGTGCAGATAAGGCAGAGCCTTGTGGAATGCCTTGATTTTGGGGGAAGGTGGCAGATGATGTGTTCGATTTTCACATATTATTGACAGTCTGATATGTAGGATTTGAACCACTTGAGGGTTTGTCATTGATGCATAGGTGACTAAGTAGTGTGAGTAGTGTATTATGGCATACGCTGTCGAAAGAGGCTGAGATGTCCAAAAATATGAATGCCTGCTTGGAGTTGTCTAATCCCTGGATGAGCGTGTCGAATAATTTAAGAAGGAGGGTTTCAAACGCGTGGAAAGGTCGAAAACCGTACTTTTGATCAGCTAGGGGTGCATGGGAATCAATGAAATCTTGTAGTTGTCGTTGGACTGCTTTCTCAATAACTTGGGCCATGAATGGTATACTAGCAATAGGTCTATAAGAGGAAGGATCTTTATTGACATTTTTGTTCTTCAAAATGGGCTGAATTGTGATCACTTTCAGCGGATTTGGCATGATTCCTTGTTGGAGGGATTGATTAACAATATTTAAGAGGTAGGGTACAATTTCAGTTTTTATTGCTTTGAGCCATGTTATGGGGCATGGGTCTAGTGGGGAGGTTGTGGTATTGAGTTTAGTGATTATGTCAAGAGTTTGATTTAAATCAATGGTACTGAATGACTGCCATTTAGTGGTATTGGATATGTTTGTTGGTGAATCGGGCGGAGCTGCCGTACACATGGGTTTTAGTTTAGCGGCATAGTAGCTGCTAGGCTTTGGGGTTGGATGGGCATTTTGCTTAAGTAATCATATGGTGATTTTGTTATTGATTTCATGATTTTGAACAGCACTCTTGGCGGTTTATTGCTTTGCTTAGAACTTTTGTGTGGTAGTTTCTTTTTGCTTTGTATATTTCTTCTTTATAGGTGTTAAGAGTTGAGAGGTATAATGTTTTTAGTTATGTGGGTTTTTTTGTTCGCCAGCTGTGTTCAATTTTTCTGAGCTCTTTTATTTTTATTCTGGATAGATTGGGGGTGTACCATCTTTAAGATTGTCTACACAGGGATTTTTGTGGGTTGGGTGAGGCTATTGCTGCAGTCGAGATGGCGCTGTTCCAGTTTTCTATTCGTTTCTGGAGGTCATTATATGATAGATCAAACTGAGGGATTGTAGAGTTTATAAAGTTTTCTTGGTCAAAGGGTATGTAGCGATTGTAGTGTTGTGTGTAAGATGGGGACAAATGGGTTGTATGGGTGACCGGTAATGGTATAGTGAGTGCAAAATGGATCAGATAGTGGTCTGATGGCTGCACAAACCTCAACAGTGATGACAGCCTCCAAATGTTTCTTGTAGCCATCTATAAGTTTCACAGATCTGTCTGCTAGTAGTTTCTCCCACTCCAACTGTGATTTGTTCCAGCTCATGAATGCTTCCAGGATTCTTTTTACCAGTGGCAGATTTCAGCTCTTTCCAAAGGTTCTCGATTGGATTGAGATCAGGACTCATTGCTAGCCAGTTTAAAACAGTCCATTTTTTCCGTTTTAACCATTCTTTTGTACTTTTTGGGATGTATGTTTTGGGTCATTGACCTGCTGGAGGACCCATGACCTTCAACCCAGACCTAGCTTTCTGACACTAAGTAGCATGTTTTGCTCCGAAATACCGTAGTAATCCTCTGACTTCATGATTCCTTCAATACACTTCAGGTCTCCAGTTCCTGAGGCAACATAACAGGCACACAATATCATTATGGAACCTCTACCATATTTAACTGTAGGAAGGGAGGTTTTTTCCCCTTATAAGCTTCATTTTTTCACTTGTAAATGTATCACTGGTCTACACTGCCAAAGAGATCAAGTTTGGTTTCATCTGTCCATAGAATATTTTCCCAGAAGGATTATGGTTTCTCAAGGTAGGTTTGGGCAAAGATCAGGCATGCCTCTATGTTTGTCTTTGAGCAGTGGGTTCTCCTTGGCCTTCTCCCATGAAGTCCTTCTTTGTTTAGTGCATGGCATATAGTGCAGATTGAAACCATCACTCCAGATTGCTCTAGGTTGGCCTTAAGCTCTTTGGATGTTGTACGTGGTGTTTCTCCAACAGTTCACACTAACCTTTGAAGACTTCTTGGATTAATTTTCCTCTTCCCACATCCTGGGAGGTTCTTGACCATTCCATGAGCAGAAAACTTAATATTGGGAATTGTAGACACAGGAATCCCAACGTCTTTGGAGAAGACCTTGTACCCCACTTTGGTGAGAATGTCTTTTCTGACAGTCTCAGACAGCTCTCTCTTGTCTTCAGCATTGTGAAAATGGAATAGGGAGTGAATCTGACCATTTTAAACATTAGAGCCATTATTCATTGACTGATTCAAGTCATGTGAGTACTGACAATTGGTGGTTCTTCTCTTCAAACTGATTTTAATTTATTTTTATCAGAGTGCCAATAATCATGTCCGCAAAGTAAGAATTAAAACTTATCCTCACAAATATGCACTTATCTGAAAAGCTGGCACAGTGGAGTCCAGACTATTAGGAAAGTCAGCATGACAGTCCTGCGTTTCGGGTTTCGCAATTTTCAAACCTTGCTTCAGGTTTCTTGTTTACTGTAGCTGCACTCCGTTCAAAAACCCGAAACACAGGACTGGGTATGTTTTGATTTGGAATAATCATGTCCTGGCAATGTCCCAGTTTTTATACTATTTCCTTTTTTAATTGGTCTTGTTTTATTTGATTCTTTTATGTGCCAAATGTGTGTATGTATGTATGTATATAAGTATATTATATAGATATAGATATATTTAGTCCAAAGCCATTTCACTGTCCACTTTAATTTTTTTAAGGAGATATTGGACATTAAGGGATTGAACGGCAAGGGTGCCAATAATGCTGACCACAACTGTAAAACATACTTTAGACGGAGTAAATGCTTTAAAAGATTATTCCCATAGATGGTAACCACAGCACAAAATACATACCCCACGAAAATGAAGATTTTTTGTGTTGATACACGCTATCCAGAATTTCTTCTATAGACTCTTTAAATGTGTAAGTCCATGGGTTCTCAAATCTTATTGAGCTGTGTGAGCCTACCTGTAAAAGGAGGTCAGGATTCAAGTCGGCCTGTTTCATCAGCTGCTTCACTTGCTGCCTCCTCTTTACTAGCTTTCGGATTTCTTGAGGCAAAATGCCTAAATCCAGGTCCGGATCTGGCAGCTCTGGGATTTCATCTTGCTCTTCTACCTACAAGAAAGATGAGCTAGTTTGCATTTCAGGTTTTGGGAAGCTCATATTTCGCTTGGCTTTGGTGCACTACTCCCCAAAAGAATACATATTTATCCATATAAAGACACAGAGGACCTAAAATCTGTTGATTTCTGCTGGCTGTGACATACCTTCAAATCTATATGAAGGGTGACCTCCACCACTCTCCTTATAAGCACAGTCATTCCAAAACTGTGCTGTGATAGAGCCTCTTCTTACATGTTACAGCTGCAGAGAAAGTATTACCTCCCACCCCCTCCAATCTCAAACTACTTTGATTTACAGGCAAAGGCTCTAGCCCACTAGTAACATCCCTAGGGACTGTTTTAGGGTGTGCGCAGTTTCTACAGAAACTGAGCTACAAGCAAGATTCAATCTCAATCCAGAAACGTGAGGTTAACTCATGCTAACCTCTCATAAAATAAACGATTACTAGATGCTGCCTTCTGAGTGAGAAAACTTTACTTTCTTCATTTCCAAACTGAAGTACAAATGGCAGTTAAGTGTTTTCAAGCAATCTTTTAAAACAATTCTCAAGTAAAGCTTATTTCTGCTGGATTATTAGAACTGTGAGCTGTATAGTGTTACGAAAAACAAGGCCATTAATGGCATGTTTTAAAAAAAATAAATGTAAGTAACAGTCTTTCTACATTATGATTTAAAATAGAAAGGGAGGGGTGGTATCAAATAATTTTCTGAAGATCTTGTTAAGTGGTGCTAAAATAACACTAGTTTCTTTAGAAAATGAAACTCACACCTCACCTCTGTTAAGCACAAGTGTTTTGACAAACCACATATTAATACATGAGGACCATGGGTCAATTTTAGCTGGCAATGAAAAAGATACCAGCACTCTGTACCACTATGTACCCCCTCAAAAGAGCCTTACATTTAATATAAATAGAGAATATATTCTCTCTCAATGCATAATTAAGCTTAGGAATGCATTGCCAGAGGATGTAGTAAAAGCAATTAGTGTAGCTAGTTTTAAAAAGATTTGGACAAACTCCTGTAGAAAAGTTCATATTGTTATTAAAGTGGACTGGGAAAAACTATTGCCATGAAATTTTGGGATATGCCAGGTACTTGGTGACCTGGCTTGGCCATTGTTGGAAACAGGATAGTGTGCTTGGTTGACCTTTGTTGACCCATTATGGCTGTTCTTATGTTCTAAGATAAAGCCTTCATTAACAGAATACACAGTTCTGATTTTTGTAACATCTAAGCATACACATGAAACCAAAACACAGAAAAAGAGAGAAGTCCTTATTCCACACAAGAGTTGGAGCTCTCTCCTCCACAGAGAATAAACCAGACCGAGGAGTGGGAGATTCCTGTGCTTGTCTGCAGTCACGGTACCATCTCATTGCTTGTTCAAGTGTACTTACGCCACTTTAGGTTATGGCTACACGGAAGCTACAAATTTCACAGATCGCCACTGAAGCTGCTCTATGAATTCTCTGAACTTCAGGCAGATGAGGTTTAGTTGGCTAGTAGTTTGCTCTGCTCACTCCCTTCTTGGTTCACGGATACTGCATGAATAGCTATTACTAAACATCCTTCTGCTTTTAATAAGAAACAGCTCTACTCAGAGAGCATGGATGCGTGAACATTAAAGTCAGAGATACAAATACAGTGCCAGTCCTGAGTGCCTAGCTTTATGCCATTTCTACAGTCTCTCCTCCTAGAAAACAACAAGCAAATGCTACAGAAAGTCATTCTCCATTTTTCATTTTTACTGATGTTAGGCATAATCAACACAAAAATAAGCAAGTACTTTTCAACAAGAAAATTCCATAGACATAGTCCAATAAGATAAAGGGTTAAGAGACCTCTATAGGTGAAATATATTGATATACTTTAACTTCTTTTTTTGACCACTGAAATGGATGTGAATAAAAAAAATGGGAGAGAAAGAAAAGGAAAAAAGACAGCAAAACAGGTGTTGTTCCTAGCACCCAGAAACAAGAATGGAAATGCATACCTCCTCATTCTCTCCCCACAGCACCTTCACTGCTGCCGCATAGAACCAAAAAGCAGCAGCTTCCAATGCACCAAATGAGCAAACATAGCCGCACAAACCTCTGCTGCCTTCTGCGAGCAAGAAGCAATCCTCTGCACGGTGGTGAAGCAGATATTGAACTCTTGAATGATGGATGGGTACAAGCTGTTGAAGTCCAGAAGTAAAACGAACTTGTCATAGAAACCTGAAACAAAAAGAATGTTTAAAGGAACATGCTATGGAATGTGTCATCGTCACCCTAAAGGCAGAAAGCACAGTTACTTACCTGTAACAGGTGATCTCTGGGAACAGCAGGAATAAGTCTTCACATATGGGTATGTCGGTACCGACGGAGCCTGCGCAGGAACGCTCCCCAGCGTCCAAAAAGAAAGCTTTTGGGAGCATTCCGCACGCATGCGCGCTGCCTTCCCGCCCATTCACTTCCCTCTCATCAGTTGGGTTTGTAGCTGAGACCGAAGGAGGGAAGTAGACAAATTAGAGAGAGAGAGAGAAACAACTCCTAGGGGAGGTGGGTGGGTTGTGAAAACTTATTCCTGTTGTTCCCAGAGATCACCTGTTACAGGTAAGTAATTGTGGTATCTCCAGGAACAAGCAGGAATGAGTCTTCACATATGGGGACTCCCAAGCTAGAGATGCCTAGAGGAGGTCCCAGCATGTTGCAAATCTAATCGATGGGCCATGCTATTTCCTAGAACAGTGTTCCTTCTAAGCTGTGCGCGTGCACACACCTCGCCGAGCGAGCGCACATATTTTACAACAGAGCGCACAAAAATTTTGGTTCTGATTCTGATAGAAAACACAGATGTCTTAAAATTTAAAAGTTATGTATTTACGGTTTTCACAAGTTCTACAATATTTTCTAGCGCAATCAATGTGGTGTACATACTGTATTCTGACGTGTAGTCAAATTTTAAAGTATATAACTCCGAGTATCATTATATGGCGCACAAAAATTTAACCTTCCTTCAAAAGCTGCACAGCTGATATTTTATGCGCACACAGCCTACAGAAAATTAGAGGGAACATTGTCCCAGAACCTCAGGCATCCAAGGGATGGAGGGTAGGAGTTGAGCGGAGGTTGTGAGTGGGAGCTTAAACACCTGGTGGTATGATATCTACCTCTTCAGATGCTATGTGGAGCATTTCTTCTTGTCTCCTCTATTCCTTTAACTATCACTGTATCTCTTATTCTGTCCTATCTAATTAATGGCATTCTTTTCATATTTTCTGTAACTTTTATGTAATATTGTAAACCGCTCTGATGCTTTGGCTTGAGCGGTATATCAAATGTAACAAACAAACAAACTAAAAAGTGTGTGCTGTGGAACAGCTTGACTAAACAAGGCGTCTAGAGGGCAGTCCTTGTGTAGATCATAAATGTTAGTAAATACTGGATTCCAATTTTCTAATGTGGACCTTAGTCAAAAGTATTGCGAAAGTATTTGTTGAGGCTAATATGGGTCTGGTGCTAACAGCCAGTACATTATCCTCAAAGAAAATACCTTACTGTGAAGTAGAGAAAAAATATTTTTGCAATACAGGCAGAGGTCAGAAGCCTAAATGGCTAGAACTAATCCCAGAAGAAAAAACTGGGGGAGTTTAATGGGGTTAGACGTTGGATGAGAAGCTAAAGCTTCTGTAGGCCAAAGTTTGAAGCTCTTTGTCCTTGGAGCAGAAAAAGGCTCTAGGAAAGAGAGGAGATAAATCTGACTGGTTTGCAGAAAAAGGATGGGTCTTTAAGACCCCTCTATCCAAATGAAAGAAAGAAACATTTGTAGTAGGCGGTGTAGCCTCCAATTTCTTGAAGATCAGTAATGTCTTCCCTAAGTGATGTCACTTAGGATGATGACTTTACATGGAGAGCTTCAGATGTAACGTAACTGGAGAGGTTACAGTAAAAGAAGGTAGTTTCTAATTACCATAGAAATTGGTTGTCCATTTAAAACCCTATGGCATGCTGGAACAGCATTAATTTGGACAGTAACAAATCTTTCAGAGTGAGATATGTGTACTTACATAAACATAAATATATATATATATATATATATATATATATATATATATATATATATATAAAGAGAGTCCCACTTAATAACAAGAAGGGGTAAGACCTGCTTGAAAATATGGATAGAGAACCCCTTACTGGTTACATGTGGAAGAACCATGAAGGGGGTTACATGGAAACCAGTGGAATGTTCCTAGTCAGAAGGTTAGGTCTAGATTTCTTTAAAAATTCTAGACTTTGAATAACCAGAAATGGAGATCTACGTGAAGGGGTGCAGAGAAATCCTTAGTCTTAAGACAACAAGTCTGGATCCTTCTATAACTTCAGTGTGGAGAAAAAGATGCAATAAAAGGGAATACCATATTTGCCTGTCTATGAGGGCAATATGAGTATAATGCGTTCTTTGTTCAGCATAAGCTCCAATGAATTATTGGGAATTAGAAGGAATGCACTAGACAAGGACTGACTGCAGTGAAAAGAAATGCATCCCTGTTGGAAGAGTTCCACTGGAGATGTGGAACTCAGGGAATTAAGCAATTCTTTATGCCTTCACGTGATCTAAGCCCTGGTTCATTTTCCCTAAAAGGAAATTTTAAGGAAGATGGTAAGAGTAGGAAAAAACCGGTCATGTTGGAGCATGACTGGGCAAAGCCTTTTAACCATCTGAAGTTACCCACCAGGTATGGCTCTGACGCTCTCTGGCAAAGGCCCATAGTTGCAGAGCTTATTGTAGAATTGCAGAGAACAGGTTGTAGGTTGCTTAGGTGAGATCTGGCTGCTTAATTACCAGTGTGCAACCTAATCTATTCTGTGGGAACCAAAGAATTGAAGAAGGCTAAGAATAGTAGACAGGCTGGTTGCCTGCAACAATAAATTGTCCAAGTAGGTTTTGGAACCTCTCTTGGAATTATCTGTTATTAAGGCAGCAGAAGAGGTTAGGTCCTATAGATTGGAAAAAGGACCGACAGACATTAATTAGAAGTGATAAAACTCAATTATGGTCTGATAAGCTGTCTTAAAAAAGAAATTGGAAAAGATTGCAGAAGGGAGAAACTCTGTATGGAAATCACTTACTGGAGTAGGTTATTGAAGACAATCCTATGGCTTAAAAGGTAAGCCCTCCAGTCAAATAGTATCACTCTTAGAGTGAAAGTCTCGACTAAGAGGGATAGAAAGTAATACAGAGTTTGTATGACTTACAATTTGGTAAGTCTCTGAAAAAAGGTAAAGCTCCCCTGCAGTCAAACGTATGAGATATCCTCGTACAGGACAACTGTCAAGGTGAAGGGCATAGCATATCTTGTAATTAGTTGTAACTCCTCTGTTTATTTTAAAAGGAGAGGAGAAACCTGTTACCTGTAGAGCATGATTATCCTTAGTAGCTCTAAGAGCTAAAGAACGGATTGCTCTTGGCAAGAGATTTGTATCTAAAGTGGAGGATTGAGCCAGTGTATCACTGATCTCTTAGTAAGGATGAGAAAAACTGCAAATGCTTCTGTTGTTAAGTAGCGGTTCTGAAGCTCAACAGGAAAAAGAGATTTAATGAATAAAATATCAGAAACCCTGCGACTGCTGGGTTTGCTGAGCCTGTTGAGGCTTTGGTTTTCTTAGCCTGGTATGATATTGCCCTTCTTTGGAAACATCTGCATGATGGGTAGAAGATGAATAAAACTTTTTCCCCTTAGGGGAATAAAGTTTGTTAGGAGAATTTTTACTAGCTGGGATAGAGGAAAGTTTTGACAATCCTCTGAAAGCAACAATATCAGTGTTTAACTGATTAGCTTGGAATAAAGCATCCTTGTTAAATAAATTTTCACCAGTACAAGGAGTATTTCCCAGCCTTTCTTGTACCCATTTGTCCACGTCTGAAGCTTGGAGCCAGGCCATACGTCGTGCTCCTATGGCTATAGCAGACGTTCTGCTAATAGACTCAAAACAGTCCAGGGAAGCACGATTTAGGAATTTGGAGACATTTTGAGCATGACTGACTTAATATGAAAAAGTCTGCTCTTTTATATTCTTGAAGAAAAGGGTTCAAAAGCTTTAAGTTCTTTGTGACCTCTTCTAGAGATAATCCCATATAGAAAATATATGAGATAATTCTTGCTGAAAGCATGGATGCCTGGAAGCATCGACGTCCAAAGGTATCTAAAGTCCTAGACTCACGACCTGGCGGATAAGAAGAGTGCTTCTTTGCACTCTTAATACGCCTCATTGCTGATTCTACAATAGAATGATGAGGAAGTTGAGCCTTTTGAAAACCTGGAGAGGGTGGCACCTTGTACATAGTGTCAAGTGTCTTAGAATGTGGGGATACCGTTAAAGGAGTTTCCCATATTCTTAATAGTAGATCTTGTAAGATCTGATGCAAAGAAAGCATGATCACCTCCTTTGGAATCCAGGGGAATTGCAGGGTCTCTGAATCCCCTGGTAGGGATTCTTTACCAGGTATAGAAATGGCAAGTAACTTTGCCATATCAAGCAGAAAAGCTTGAAAAGAAATCTCCCCTGAGGAGGACCCTCTAAAATGAGGGGTAAAGGCTAGACTTGTTGAAAATTCAGCCTTGTTACCGATGGATTCATCCCAGTCATCGGGATTGGAAGACTTGAAAGGATGAAGCATCGGGTTTTCTTTAAAGCGATGTCTTCGGTACCGCCCGAGGTCGGTACCGAGACGAGTCGGTACCAAATCTTCCATGCTAGAGATCGATTCCAGGCTCGGCATCGAAGGAAGCGAGTCTGTCGAAGCAAGCATGGACGGTACCGACACTGATGCCGATGTCGATACCTGTACCGAAGCCAATACCGATACTCGAGGAACGGTCTGCAGCAACTCTAGCAGTACTGAAGTAGCCGAGAGCGCTAGACTGCGTTCATCAGTGAGGAGTGTTTCATCCATCACCATAGCCGATGCCGGGGTATCGGTACTGCTTGAAGCAGCCACAACCACCGAGCATGGCCCAGGTATGTTCATCGAGGTAAGAACCCCAGGAACAACCTGAAGCCCCGTTAATGCTTTGGAGCCCAAAGACTCCCGCCGGGGCTTTATTGCCAAAATGTACTCGAGGGCAAGGCCAGAGCCATCTCGATACTGAGCTCTACCACTCGAGGACTGGCTAGTCTTTACAGACTTTTGTTTGGTTACCTGATCCTGTGAAGAAGATATTCTAACTGGTGACATCGAGTGTGATGTGAACCGGGTATCGAGTTGTGCTTGATCCTGAAGACTTCTTCTGTTTGAGCTCCAGCAGGAAAGACACTCCAGTGGGCAATGGTCAGGACCTAAACATTTTAGACACCAAGTATGAATGTCTGAAAATATATCTGTACCGCCACACTTTTGAGCATTTCTTAAGAATAGTGGCTGGCTTTTCCATAATGGAAGGTAGAGGCCTCGTGGCCTAGAAACTGTCAGGCACTAAACAGGAAAAATTTCTAAAGAAAAGAAAAAATTCTTTAGTAAAAAGAAAGAAAAGCACTGGCGGTACCGGTGGCGTCGAGGGAAGGCAGACACGACCACAAAAAACTAAGGATAAAAAGAAGAATTTTCTGCGGTGACAGGAATATGTCCTGCCGGCTCCGCGGAAAACTGATGAGAGGGAAGTGAATGGGCAGGAAGGCAGCGTGCATACATGTGGGATGCTCCCAAAAGCTTTCTTTTTGGTTGCTGGGAAGCTTTCCCGCGCAGGCTCCATCAGTACCGACGTACCCATATGTGAAGACTCATTCCTGCTTGTTCCTGGAGATACATATTTATCACATACACTAAAGATGCTCTTGGCTTACCTGCAAACATACCCACAAAAAAAATTAAAAGAGAGGGAGGAGGATTAGTTTGGACACACATCCAGGGCCTACGGTGGCATGTGTAACAGCCCTGTCATGCTTTAACTAGTTACAGTAGGTGTGACTGATTTCAAAATGCATAAGAAATGCAAGACTAAAAACAGCTACCTAATAATTATTGACGTACAATCCAAACTTTGTTAACTTGCCAAAGCTGAACAGATAACTGTACCTAAATGTCCAACAGTAACACAGAAACTATCACCAAAACCATAAAGCATAGTTACTCACCTGTAACAGGTGTTCTCTAGAGGACAGCAGGAATCAGTCCTCATATATGGGTGGCATCAGCGCCGACGGAGTCCACGCAGAAGCATTTCCACAGCTCTCAAAGAAAGCCTTTGGGATATGCTACCATGAATGCATGGTCCCCTTCCCGCCCAAGAGTGCGATCTTGCACAGTCAGATGACATAGCTAGGACAGTAGTAAAAACTAAAACGAGGTAGGGAGGCAACTCCCAAGGGAAGAGAGAGGGTTGTGAGGACTCATTCCTGCTGTCCCTGGAGAACACCTGTTACAGGTGAGTAACTATGCTTTCTCTAGGAACAAGAAAGAAGTCAGTCCTCACATATGAGACTCTCTAGCTTCAGGCTGCCGAGGACCAAATCACGATGGCAGTCAAGTTGGGTAGCCGTGAGTTGCAAAAGATAAGTCCCCAACTGAGAGACTCTGCAAGACCCGTGTGTCCAGAGGCGCCATCACTCCGGTAGCCTGAACACAGAAGGGTCGGAGGGCAGGAGTTGCCTACACTTCGAACACATTGCGGCGTACCTCCTGGCTAAAGGCGCTGTCCTGATGGGACTTCACTCTCCAGGCAGTAGCGAGTGGCGAATGTGTGAATTTAAGACCATGTGGTGGCCTTGCAGATCTCTGTCACCGGCACTGAGTGCAGGTTTGCCACTGATGTGGCCATCGCTCTCACACAATGCGCTGTGATACGGTGGTTCCAGGAAGAGCCCAGCTCGCTCATAGGCAAGGTCAGTACAGTCCGCCACCTAAGTGGACAGAGTTAATTTAGTCACAGGAAGCCCCAGTCTGCTGGGGGTCATAAGAAATGAAAAGCTGAGGAGCTTTGCGATGGCCCTGAGTCCGCTCTAAGTTGAAAGACAGGGCCCTTTGCAATCCAGTGTATGGAGTACAATTTCCTCCCGAATGGCATGAGGCCATGGGAAGCTGGTGGGAAGAACCACCTCCTGGTCGAGGTGGAAAGGAGATACCACCTTTGGGGTGGATGCAGAGCACCACGATATTCTTGTAGAATCTTGTATGTGGTGGTTCCGCAACCAGGGCCTGAAGTTCACTTTATTTATTTAATTATTTAACTGTATTTATATCCCGCTTTTCACCGGGTCAAAGCGGTGGAACATAAAAGGGGAGGGTGGACAATAATCAACTTCTGGGGTTGGGGCCATCACCAGGTGGCCAACATTAATGATTTTAACAGATATTTGGGACACAGACATAGGCAGTGTGTTACAGTCTCTTAGAACATATGTTTTAGGGGGATGAAATAGGGGAGGTTGGGGGTAGTCAGTGGTGGGTGCTTGTTTCTGATCCGAGGTATTCCTGGAATAGGCTGGTTTTTAGTTGTTTCCTGAATGATAAGGGGTCTCTGTTGCTTCTGATATGACCTGGTAGAGAGTTCCAGAGGGTTGGTGCATATAGTTCAAAGGCTCTGTTGCAGGTCCTTTGATTGCATTTGGTTCGTTTGTGGGGGATGGTGAGGGAGTTGTTTGTCTGGTTGTTCTGTTGTGGGCTGGCCAGTGCAGTAGTGTGCAGAGCTGGGAAGTCTGAGTTTGGTAGAGAGCTTTGTGAGTAAGTAGGGCGGCTTTGTATTTGATTCTTGCTTCAAGGGGGAGTATGTGTAGCTCCCTCAGGACTGGGGTGATGCTGTCTCGTTTTTTTGCTTTCTGGATAATCCTTACTGTGGTATTTAAGGCAGTTCGGAGTGGGTTGGTGTGGGTGGCTGGTAGTCCGTGGTAAATTATATTGCAGTAGTCCAGGTGGGGGAGTATCATGGCTTGCATCACTGTTCGGAATTCCTGTGGTTCTAGGAGAGGTCTGAGGCGCTGTACTGTTTTAGCCTTGTGGAATATTGTTCCGGTGTTTTTTTTTAATTTGTTGCTGGAGTGTGAGTGCTTGATCTAGGATGATTCCTAGATATCTTATGTGCAGCTGTATTTGTATTTGCGTGGTTCCAATGTTGAAGTGTGAAGGTGGTGTGAAGTCTGGGTCCTTTGTTACTATGAGGGCTTCAGTTTTCTTTATGTTGATGGATAGGTTGTTCTTTTGTAGCCAGCTGGATACTTCTGTGAAGCATTCTGATAAGTGTTTATTTGTTGGGTTCGGGGTTGTGATTGGGGCATAGAGCATTATGTCATCTGCATAGATGTGATAGTTAATGTTGTGGGCGCGTATGATTGAGCAGAGTGGTTGCAGGTATATGTTGAAGAGCATGGCAGATAGTGTGGATCCTTGGGGTACTCCCTGGTGTTGCTGGAAGGGGGGTGAGGTTGATATGTTTGTGCGGATCAGTTGTTGTCTATTGGTTAGGTAGGAGTGGAACCATTGAAGTACGGTATCTTTGATACCAATTGCTTGTAGTCTGTGTATGAGGATGTTGTGGGAGATGGTGTCGAAGGCTGCTGATATGTCTAGGAAGATCATGGCGTAACCAAAGTGTTTGGCTTGAGTTCCTATGATGAGGGTGTTCATTAGTGATGTCATGAGGGTCTCGACTCCGTGGAGTGGATGGAAGCCATGTTGTTGCAGGTCCAGTATGTTGTTGATATCTAAATGTTCTTGGAGCTGTTGCTGGACTACCTTCTCAATGATTTTGGTGGTAAATGGGAGGCTTGCTATAGGTCTGTAGGAGGCGGGGTCGAGGGGATCCAGGTTGTGTTTTTTTAGGGTTGGTCGGATGATTGAAGTTTTGAGGAGGTCTGGCATGCGTCCTTGACTGAGGGATTCATTAATGATGCAGGTTAATGGTGTGCTCAGGTCTTCTTTGGTTTTCTTTATCCATTCTGTAGGGCAGGGGTCTAGCGGAGAGGTGGTGGTATTCAGGCGGGAGATGGTGGATGATATTTCCTCTTTTGTGATTGCTTCGAATGTGCTCCAGTCTCTGTCTATGGTGGTGGGGTGGTTTGTTATTGTTGTCTCTGGGTTCAATTGTGGATTTCGTGGTTGTTGAAGCTGCTTGTATTGTCGTACTAGTAATTCTGGTGGGATGTTTGGTAGCTGGTCGGAGTTGTTGGGCGTTTTTGTCCGTTTTATGACAATCTCGAAGAGTTCTCGTGGTTTGTTTATTGATGTGTTTATGATCTTCGAATGGAAGGCCTTTTTTGCTGTGTCTGTTTCTGTGTGGTATGCGTCTAGTTCGCACATGTAGTTTATTTTGTCGTCCTCTTTCTTGGTTTTTCTCCATTTTCTTTCTGCTCTTCTGAGTTTGGTCTTTAGTTTCCGGAGGTTGAGGGTGAACCATCGAGCTTTTGTGTAGGTGTGTCTGGTAGGTCTTGTTTGTTGTTGCGCTGGATGCAGAGGAGATTGTGGTGCTCCAATTGTGGATTAGGTCATCAATATTGTAGGAGTTTGAAGTTTAGGTAGAGTTTGTGCTACAAAATCTTCTTTGTTGAAGGTTTTTAATCTTCTTGTATGCTGTTTGTTCTCCTTGCTGTTCGTATGCTGGTGGGTGTGGGATATGCTGATGAGGTGATGGTCAGACCATGGCACATGTGTGATTTCTGGCTTCTTGTATGAGTTGGCAGTTTGGGAATTTAGGAATATGTGGTCCAATGTATTTCCTTTTTCGTGCGTTGGTTCGTGTATGATCTGTGTTAGGTTCATTGCTTCCATGGCGTTAATGAAGGTTTCTGCTTGCTTGTCCTGGAGTGATGGGAGGTTGAAGTCTCCTAGGATTATTTGTTCTTTTGTGGAGATGGCGCTCTCAGATATGTGCTGTAGTATCCTTGGTAGATCGGTGCTTGGGGTGGGTGTTCGGTAGACTAGGCATAATGAGAGGTGTTTATTGGTGAAGGTGAGTATGTCCGCTTCATTGGTCGTTTCTGATTTATTTATTTTATTTTATTTACATTTCTTATATACCGCACTATTTGCGATCAGCGCGGTTTACATAAAAACAAACAGTATCCGACATGGTGCATGGTTCATGACGCATGGTTCCTGAGGTGGAGGTTGGCTTTCGCTACGATGGCTACTCCTCCTCCTCTGGTGTGTGTTCGGGAGCAGTGTTGGAGGCTGTATCCTTTTGGTGTTAGTTTGGCGGACGTGACGGAAACCTGGAAGGCAATCGCTCATTAAAGGTATCACAGATGGTAAGTGGCCAGCGGCTTGAATGGCAGACTAATGAGCTGTGAGAGCACCACGCTGAGGTCCCCACTCTGCCACCGGAGGGCAGACAGGGGGCTTAGACAACAGGAGGTCCCATAGGAACCAAGAGACCAGGGGCTGACCCAAGAGGGGTTTTCTCTCGATAGGGTGGTGGTGTGTGGCTATTGTATTTACGTGCACTCGCACCGAGTTGGACTTCAGCCCGGTGTGCAACAGATGCAGTAGATACTGGAGCACTAACTGCACCTGGAAGGAGAACAGGTTCTCCTGTTTCTCCGCACACCATACGGTGAATCTGCCATTTAAAGACATAAGCTTGCCTCGTGGAGGGCTTTCGGGAAGCCATCAGGACCTCTTCTACCTCCTCTGGGAGATTGAAAGGGGCCAATGATATCCTTTCAGCCGCCACGCTGTTGTTAGAGACCCCAGATTGGGGTGGAGGAGGGAGCCCTCCTGTGTCAGGAAATCTGAGGCATGGTCCAGGCAGGACTGGGAGTGCCGCTGACAGGGAGAGACAGCAGTGAGAACCAGGGCTGTCTGGGCCACCTTGGGGCGATTAGCATTAGAAATGCTCCCTCATGCTAGACTTTGAAGAGGGTCTTGGTGACCAGAGGGATCAGCGAAAAGGCATAGAGGAGGTCTTCAGACTTCAGGATCAGGAAGGCATCTGCCACCACCCTCCATGGGTGTGGTTGCTGCGAGCAGAAGCGGGACAGTTGGGTGTTGTCCAGGGTGGCGAATAGGTCCATCACGGAAGAGCAGAGCAGCCACTCTGGGGTCCAGGCACCACTCATTTGGACGGAGGAACCTGCTCAGTCTGTCCACCAGGAGGTTGTCCTGGCCAGGGAGATGAACCGCCTACAGGAACATGCTGTTGCAAAAGCAAAGGAAAGGAGGGTCACCACCTCCTGGCAAAGGGAGTATGACCCTGTGCCCACCTGCTTGCTGATGTAAAACATGGTGACTTCGTTGTCAGTCTGGACCAGTATAGACTGGTGTTACAGGCAGTGGCAAAACAATCGTAGGGCCAAGGACATCACTCTGAGCTCCAGGAGATTGACCTGCCCTCACAGTGCGTCCCCCAACCTAGGAGGGAGGCATCCATCGTCAGGATTCCTCTGGGGCGCAAGTGCCTGGAAGGGCATCCCTGCTAGGAGGTGGTGGAAAAGTTGCCAACAGCCGAGGGAGTCTGCTAGCTGGTGGGCTACCCTGATCCTGCCCCGCAGTCTGCCCGTGGCTCGCGTCCACTGTGAGTAGAGGCACCACTGAGCTTCCCGCATGTGTAAACAGGCTAGCGGGGTCACATTGGACTGTGGAGGCCATATGGCCCAGCAGGCAGAGGATGAGACAAGCTGGCACTGACCGGCTGTGTTGAACTTACACCAATAGCAGTCTGAGGTGTTCTGCCCTCTAACTGGGGAGGACGGCCTTGGCCTGAAATGTGTTGAGCTGAGCACCCATGAACTCCAGACTCTGGGCTGGAAATAGTTGAGATTTGGGGTAGCTGATGATGAATCCCAGGTGATGCAGCAGGAGGTTTGCGCATCCTTTGGTCTCTCTGGCCTCCGCGGCTGTGCTGCCTCTGATGAACCAGACATCTAGGTAGGGGAAGACAAAGGCCCCTTGTAGACACAGGTGGACAGCTACCACTGCTAGGCATTTCGTGAAGACCCTTGGGCAAGGATGTGAGGCCGAAGGGTAGCACCCTGTGTCTGGTAGTGTTCTCCTCTTACCACAAACATTAGGTACAGCCTGTGGGAGGGGTGGATTAGGATGTGTACACACGCATCATTTAGGTCCAAGGAGCACAGCCAGTCTCCCTGGCGGAGGTAAGGCAGCAGTGTTCCAAGGGAGAACATCTTAAACTTCTCCCTCACCAGAAACTTGTTTAAGTTTCGCAAGTCAAGGATGGGCCTGGGGCCCTCAGTTCTCTTTGGGACCAGGAAGTACCTGGATTAGAAGCCTCTGCCCTAAAGGTGTTTGGGTACAGGCTCTACTGCGCCGTCCCTGAAAAGGCTTGCAAGCAACAAGGTCTGATGAAGGAGAAAGTCGCACCGGCTATCCAGGAAAGAACCTGGGTGGAATCTGCTGTAGGTGGAGCAGGTATCTTTCCCTAAACACCTGCAGTACCCATGGGTCCAAGGTGATTATAGCCCATCTATGGGCAGAGCGTCAGGACCCACCCTGTGGACTGGTGAAGGTCCCCTGGGGGGGGGGGGGAGGCCCTGCCCTGGGAGTCAAAAGCTCCCCCCAGGCTGTGTGGAAGCTGAGGTCTGGGGGCTTTTGTCTTCTGAACCCCATGCCCTTGCGACGGGTCAGAGGGGATATCTCAGTGGTGTCCAGAGGATTCGTCGTCAGTCTCCCACTTGGAGTCGAGCGGTGATGAGTCCAAGGCCCCGCGACTCCTTACCTCGAGTACGGCATCGAAAGGTCGGCGGCCTGCTAAGGACTGGGGTCTGAATCACAGACACTGCCCGGTGAAGACTGGATACACAAAGAACAGGACAAGGATCTCGACCCGCACAGCACAGTTACTTACCTGTAACAGGTGATCTCTGGGAACAGCAGGAATTAGCCCTCACATATGGGTACGTCGGAACCGACGGAGCCTGCGCAGGAAAGCTCCCCAGCTTCCCAGAAAGGAAGCTTTTGGGGCCTCCCACAGCGCATGCGCGCTGCCTTCCCGCCTTCCTGACCAACTCTCTTCAGTTCAAGTTTAAAGCTGAGACAATAGAGAGAGGAAAGGAAAGAGAGAGAGAGAGAGAGAGAGAGATACAACTCCTGAGGGAGGTGGGTGGGTTTTGAGGACTAATTCCTGCTGTTCCCAGAGATCACCTGTTACAGGTAAGTAACTGTGCTATCTCCAGGAACAAGCAGGAATGAGTCCTCACATATGGGGACTCCCTAGCTAAGATGCCGGGGAGATCCCCCCCCCCCCCCCCAAGGGTTCCTCATCTTCCTATGGATCTCAGGCATCCATTCAGGGAAGGTGGGCAGGAGTTGTTTAAGAATGGAACAGGTGTCTGAGGACAGCCTGACCAAACAAGGCATCCCGGCGGGAGTCCTTGTCCAAGCAGTAATGGGCTGTGAAGGTATGAACCGAGGCCCAGGTGGCTGCTCGACAGATCTGATCAATGGATACAGAATGAAGATGAGCCATAGATGTGGCCATGGCTCTCACATTGTGAGCTGTGACATGGCCTTCCAGAGAAAGGTTCTTACTCTGGTAAGCAAAAGAAATACACTGAGCAATCCAATTGGACAGTGTTCTTTTTGAGACTGGAAGTCCTAAATGAGAAGGATCAAAAGCAACAAAAAGTTGAGAAGACTTTCGATGTTGCTGTGTCCTGTGGAGGTAAAAAGCAAGAGCTCTTTTACAGTCTAGAGTATGAAGGTTCCGCTCTGCATTGGATGCATGAGGAGCTGGAAAAAAGACAGGTAAATATACCTCTTGATTAAGATGAAAAGGGGAGACCACTTTAGGCATAAAGTGGGGATTTGTCCTAAGGACTCCTTATCATGATGGAACCTTGCATAAGGTGGATTAGCCACTAAAGCCTTCAGTTCACTGATGCGGCGAGCAGAAGTGATTGCAATAAGGAAAATGACTTTCCAGGAAAGGAATTTCAAGGAGGTAGTGGCTAAGGGTTCAAAGGGTGGCTTCATAAGCTGACCAAGAACCACGTTTAAGTCCCATGCCACCGGAGGAGGCCGAATGGGAGGCTTAGTTAAAGTTAGACCTCTCATGAATCTTGCAATAAGAGGATGAGAGGAAACAGATTGTCCATTGATAGGCTGAAGAGATGCTGCAATAGCACTCAAATGGACCCTTACAGAATTGTTTTTAAGTCCTGCATTGGAAAGATGCAGGAGATATTCAAGTAAAGAATTTAAAGGTAGTGCTAGAGGGTTAAGACCCTTTTCAGCACACCAGATGGAAAATCTTTTCCATTTAAAAGCATAAGAACGCCTGGTGGAAGGTTTCCTAGATGCATGGAGGATATCCTGCACTTGTTGAGAAAGATTGAAGTCTTGAAGGTCTAGGCCTTCAGTAACCAAGCTCTGAGGTGAAGGGATTTGGGGTGTGGGTGCCACAAAGTCCCCTCCTCTTGAGACAGAAGGTCTGAGCAGCTCCCAGATCCAGGGAGGGTGCCTGGGAGAGATGCAGAAGTAGAGGGTACCACACTTGGCGTGGCCGGCGTGGAGCTATGAGGATCATAGATCCTTGATCCCTCTGAAGTTTGAATAGAGTCTTGGGAATCAAGGGAATGGGTGGAAAGGCATATAGGAAGGCCTGACCCCAATGAAGGAGGAAGGCATCCTTGGCCTGAGCTCCCTGACACGGAATCCTGGAACAGAACCGGGGAAGTTTGGCATTGTACGGACTTGCAAAGAGGTCTATGTCCGGGGTTCCCCATTCCTGAAAGATTCTGAGTACCTGATCCATGTGCAGGGACCATTCGTGTGGAAGCAGAACTCGACTGAGTCTGTCTGCCCAAGAGTTTTGGATTCCTGGGAGGTACACTGCCAGGAGATGGATCTGATGCTCTCTGGCGAAGGCCCACAGTTTTAGAGCTTCGTTGCAAAGCGACAGAGAGCCAGTCCCTCCTTGTTCGTTTATGTAGAACATGGCTACTTGATTGTCGGTATGAACAAGGACTGTCATGTTGATGAGGAGGGTATGAAAGACCTTGAGAGCAAGGAAAATTGCTCGCAGCTCCAAAAGGTTGATATGAAGCGTGGTCTCCTGTGGAGACCAAATGCCCTAAGTGGAGAGGTCTTGGAGATGAGCTCCCCAACCAGCTTGGGAGGCATCTGTAGTGAGAGTTGCTTGGGGTAACAAAGGTTGGAAGGGGGCCCCCAACAACAGATTTTGAGTGGATATCCACCATTGGAGAGACCAAAAAAGACGTTTTGAGGTTGCTATATGGTCTGAGAGAGCTCCTGATGCTTGGGTCCACTGGGTGGACAAAGTCCATTGAGCTGCTCTCATATGTAGGCGTGCATAAGGCACCACATGAACTGTGGATGCCATGTGGCCTAGCAGTTGTAGCATCTCCCTGGCAGTCAAGTGGCTTCTGGACTGAATTTGAGAGGCCAAGTGCACTAGACGGTGGCAACGGGCCTGAGGAAGATAGGCCCTTGCAGTGGTGGTATCTAGCCAGGCCCCTATGAATTCTAGGGACTGAGTAGGGGTGAGTTGAGACTTTGGCAGATTGATGACAAGTCCCAGATACTGCAATATGCGTCTGGTGTGGTACAGGGAAGTCTGAGCCTCGGACTGAGATGGAGCTCGGATGAGCCAGTCGTCCAGGTATGGGAAGACAAAGATTCCCAGAGTGCGTAGAAATGCAGCTACTATTGCCATGCATTTGGTAAATACCCTTGGAGCAGAGGCTAGACCGAAGGGAAGGACTCTGTATTGGAAATGTTTTCCCTGGAACAGAAACCGTAGGAATTTTCTGTGGGATGGATGGATGAGTATATGTGTGTACGCATCCTTGAGATCTAGAGAACAAAGCCAGTCCTGACTCTGTAGGTATGGAAGGAGAGTGCCTAGAGAAAGCATCTTGAATTTCTCCTTGTATAGGAATTTGTTCAATTCTCTGAGATCCAGAATGGGTCTGTACCCCCCTGTTTTCTTGGGAATGAGAAAATAAGGGGAGTAAAAACCTGACCCTTGTTGAGGAAGAGGAACCTCTTCTATTGCCTTTTGGGCGAGAAGAGTGGTCACCTCCTGGCCCAACAGGTACAGGAGAGAAGGGGGACAATTGAATTGTCTCACCATGAAATGGGGAGGAAGGCTGGAGAAATGTAGTTTGTAGCCCTCTTTGATGATAGAGAGGGTCCACGGTTCTGATGTGATTTGTTCCCATCTGGGAGCAAAATGAGTTAACCTTCCTGGAATGGTGAGAGGTTCTGGTTGTTGCAGAGCCAGAAAGGTTAAGTTCTCTAGAATCAAGTCAAAAACCCTGAGGGGGTTGGGACTGCTGGATTGTAGCAGCCCCTGTAGACTTTGTTCTGGCCTGTTTAGTTTGCTGACGCTTAGGAGCAAAGCGAACTTGGGAAGATTGCTGGCCAGTATTTGTGGAAAATCTGGTCTTTTTATAGAAAGGTTTCTTAAAAGGTTTTTTCTTGGCAGGAGTAGAGGTAGACTTAGAAAGTCTATCTAAAGCAGCATTCTCTGCATCCATTTGAGTGGCTTTGATTTGCCACTCCTTGCCAAACAGATTTTCACCTGTACAGGGCAGATTGCCCAAGCCTTCTTGTACCCAGGGTTCCAAATCGGAGGCCTGGAGCCAAGCCAGTCTGCGAGCAGCTATGGCAATGCCAGAGGCTCTGCTTGCCCCCTCAAAAGAGTCAAAGGCTGCTCTGTTGGAGAACTTTGAAACATCTTGAGTTTGCTTTAGCAAAAGAAGGAACTCCTCTTGCTTATCCTCTGGGATAAAGGGGAGAAACTGACGTATCTTTAATGCAATCTCTTTCAAAAACATGCCCATATAGAGGCTGTATGAATTGATTCTGGCAATAAGCATGCTAGCTTGGAAGATTTTTCTCCCAAAAGCATCCAGAGTCCTACATTCTCTTCCTGGAGGGGTAGAAGAGTGCCTTTTGGTACTCTTTATCTTTTTCATAGCAGACTTCACCACAATAGAGTGGTGAGGAAGCTGAGTCATTTGAAAACCAGGAGAAGGAGGAACCCGATACATGGTGTCCAAACGTCGAGAATGTGGAGATAGGGTGAGAGGAGCCTCCCACAAGTCCATCATGTGTTCTTGAAGAATTTCATGTATGGGTAAGGTGGCTGCCTCTTTGGGAACCTTAGAGTATTCTAAAATATCCAATTTTTTTGCTCTAGGTTCCTTTTCAGAGGATACAGATATGGAAAGTCCTTTAGCTACTTCAATAATGAAGTCTTGAAAGGACAAATCCTCTGGAGGAGACATTCTCCTTTTTGGAGAAGAGGGCTCCTCAGGAAGAGTAAAAGAGACGTCAGCAGAATCATCTGATGTATCAGAATCTTCAGAGGATTCAAAGTATCGCCTATTTGCTTCCAGAGATCGATACGCGTACCGATCGGTATCGACATCGGGCGTACCGGGAATCGGAGCGGTATCGAGGAAATCTCCAGAACCGGAGACCGGAACCGGCATGCTACTGAAAGTAGATGCTCTGGGTACCGGTATCGGTTGTGGTACCGGAATCGGAGTCGGAACCGATTGTCGCGGTACCGATGGCGTTGCAGCATTAATGAAAGCCAGTAAGGCCTGCTGCATGGATTGTACCGTAGTACCCATAGTCGCCACAACTGCCTGGATGTCGGTACCGGTGTTAGCCGATACCCCAGAGCAGTCTAACAGGAGATCGGTCGAGGCCGTGCCATCGATGTCTACCTGTAACCCCATAGGAGCAGCTTTGGAAGCTGGAGCTTCCCGCCGGGGTTGTTTGGCTGGGGCAGGGTCCTCAGAGTCAAATGCAAGGGCCTCTCGCTGCTTAGAGGAAGATTTGCCTTTTGAGGACTTGCCTGAAGAATGTTTGGTTACCTGAGATCCGTCAGGAGAAGAAGACCTGGAGGATGTTGATGCTGGAGTATCGGTAGAAAACAGCATATGAAACTTAGCTGCTCTGTTCTGTAAGCCCCTTTTGGACATCAGAGAGCAGGATGGACAATCCGGAATGGAATGGTCAGGCCCCAAACATTTAAGACACCACTCATGGGTATCTGTGACTGAAATAGTACCGGTACACTTGGTGCATTTTTTAAAACCAGAAGCTGGTTTTTCCATGAGGGAGAACTGAGAAGGCCTAGAGGCCTCACAGAAAAAATACACCAAGTGAAGAAAAAGTAATTATTATTATTTTTTTTTAAATAAACGAAAAAAGACCGGCGGTACCGGTCCGGAATCGGGGAAGGCAGACACGCGGTCAAAGAAACAAATTAAAATAACAATTTCTTCAGCGGTGACAGGAACACGACCTGCTGGCTCCGCGGAAAAAGAAGAACTGAAGAGAGTTGGTCAGGAAGGCGGGAAGGCAGCACGCATGCGCTGTGGGAGGCCCCAAAAGCTTCCTTTCTGGGAAGCTGGGGAGCTTTCCCGCGCAGGCTCCGTCGGTTCCGACGTACCCATATGTGAGGACTCATTCCTGCTTGTTCTGGAGATAGAGGCTTATCTGAGGTTGGTGGTGCTCAGAGCTTGGCTCGATGACCAGGGGGGGGACTCCCTCATAGTCAAGGGTCCAGTCATTGGGGCAGATAAAGTGGATGAACCAGCCCTCATCACCTGCTGCAGGGCCAGGATAGCAGAGCTGTTCTACTCCAAGGCCGCCATTCTGGTTTCCAGGTCAGAAGGTGCTGCAGCCTTCGGCGCAGGCCAGAGGATCTCAGGCCGGCGCCAGCACACTCTAGAGTGCCTCTTCACCGAGGACTATGGTCTTGAGGAACCTCGCACAGTCCTCCTTGAGGACCTTGGTGGGGCGCTTTTCAGAGTCACCAAAGTCCCTCCAGGTGGTTTTAGCGGGTTTCTCCGATGCAACCTCTGAGGACTTCAAAGACCACTTCTTTTTCTTTGGGTTAGAGGTCTTTTCAGAGGAGCCGCTGCCATGGGACTCAGAAGACTCTCGGGCCTCATGGGATGTACTGGGCTTGAAGCTTGGCGTCAGGAAGGCTGGGGATGAGTCGGACCTGGGGAACAATTTCTCATGCAACTCCAACCTTTTTCTATTGGTTTTGGGAATCACGGCCTGGCACAGGTCACAGGAGGTGCTGAAATGGTCTGGGCCCAAGCAGCGTAAGCAGCAGTCAGGGTGTCAGTTACTAACATGATCTGACTACAGCAATCACATTTTTTGAACCCACCAGGAGACATGGTGGGGAGTACAGACAGGGTCTACGACTCCCGGACAAAAAAAGGCACGAACGCCAGTCGAGGAAGACCAATAAAAAAGGGAGCCAAGAACTGTGCCAGAGACTGTGCCGACTCAAGGCCGGAAGAGGAACCGGTTGCTAACCTTGTGGCCTTGGGCAAGTCACTTAACTTGGATTTTTATTCCTGAGGCAGTGGAGGGAAGGTTATCAATGTCTCTGTTTAATGTATACAAGTTTAAGTTACAATGTAAACCGCTTTGATTGAAATGATAAAGCAGTATATAAAAACCCGATAAATAAAATAAATAACCGGGAAAAACTTAACATTTAGAAAAATAATGGGAATTTTTCCGGAGGGAACAGGACTCATGTCCATTGGGCTCTGCAGAAAAAAGGAGACTAAGCAAGATGGTACCCTTGGATGGGAAGGGGACCATGCATGCGTGGTAGCATATCCCAAAGGCTTTCTTTGAAAGCTGGGGAAATGCTTCTGCGTGGGCTCCGTAGGCACAGACGTCACCCACATGCGAGGACTGACTTCCTGCTTGTTTCTGGACAAAAACTAATAAAGTATCCACAAGCAATGCTTACTCTTATTCTGTACATTCCAACAACTCTACGCACAGGACTAGATAAAGGAGCTTTACGTATACAACACAGTGCAGGTACAGAATATCAAGACTAAAAAACAGACCCAGAAGAACCCCCAACCAAAACAGTCTAATAGTGCCTCATACAATACGCAACACTAAACAATCTACCAGCAATAGGGCATATACATACATAGCACCATTGCAGTGGAACGCCCTCCCCGAAGCGCTAAGAGGGATCAGAGACCTGAACTCATTCCGTAAACAATTAAAAACACACCTATTTATAGAACATTTTACCAACACCAAGACCAGCAACACATAAGGTGTTCCACCCTCTCAGCCGCTCTCCCTCCCCCTGTCCCTTATTAGCCCATAGTTTGGAATGTTCTCTCCTAGGTGCATAACTTTGCACTTGTCCACATTAAATTTCATCTGCCATTTGAATGCCCAGTCTTCCAATTTATCAAGGTCCTCTTGCAATTTTTCACAATCCTCATGGGTTTTAACAACTCTGAATAGTTTTGTGTCATCTGCAAATTTGATTACCTCACTCATTATTCCTATTTCCAAGGCATTTATGAATATGTCAAAAAGCAGCAGACCCAGCACAGATCCCTGGGGTACTCCACTATTCACCTTTCTCCATTGGGAAAATTGGCCATTTAGCCTTAACCTCTGCTGTCTATCTTTTAACCAGTTCCTGATCCACAATAGTGCACTGCCTCCTATCCCATGACTTTTTAATTTTGCCAAAAGTTTCTCATGCCAGCTCTGCTACGAGGGGACACAGGATGAGGTGAAAGGGAATAGACTCGGAAGTAACATGCGGAAAGGTGAAATTAGGCCTTAACTGCTAACTGGCATTTCTTGAGTAACTCCAGTCCAGTCCCGCATTTCTGGGTAATCAACCTCCATCAGCAGCTTGGAAACTAAGCATGTCATCTTTTGATGTCATCACAGACTGCTGTCACCTCCTCCAGACCTCCAGTAACTTATTGACAAAGCAGACTCACAGGAGCAATAAGTAAGAATTTAACATGCCTGCCAAACACGGTCATATCCTCCACTATCTCGCAAAAGCTAGCCCCCCCCCAAACTTACCAAGAGCCCTTTACTGAGACACAGCAACGAACAGAAAGAAACAAGACAATCCTTATTTACGGAATGTATATCTATATCTATAACTATAGATTTATGTAATCTTTTCTTTTTTCGTGCCTTATGCACACCAGCAAAAATGCAGTTTTCTCTCTGAGACGTCTATCCTGTCACCTCTAAAGGTCCCTATGAGAGAACACCCAGGACCTCCCATATTATGGTGACCTTCTTCAGGCCCAGGGTTGCAACACACACTACTTAGGGCGGGTTCTGGAACAGGACTGGAGTTACTCAAGGAACGCCAATTAGCAGGTAAGACATAATTTCACCTTCTTTATCGCCCCTCCAGTCTAGTCCTGCACCTCTGGGATGTACCATAGTAATACTAACAATGAAGGGGCCTGCGAGTCCAGCATAAAATACTGCCGCACCAAACCGCGCGTCCCCTGCCGCCTGCACATCCAGGCGATAATGCTTTACAAAAGTGTGGAGAGAGGACCACGTGGCTGCCCTACAAATATCTCCTGGCAGCTCCAGTCCATACTCTGCCCATGATGACACCTAAGCCTGCATTTAATGAGCTCACAGACCCACAAGAACACTACCTTTTCAACAAATACACGGACGCAATTGCCTCTTTATCCACCTAGAAATGGAGGCCTTAGCCGCTGCCTCTCCCTTACATGGATCTCCAAAGAGAATAAACAATCAGATTTACAAAAACGAAGCCTTTACAAATAACGCAACACACTTTGAACATCCAGCAGGCGCAACTGCTGATCGGAGCCCTCCTCCGGCCATCCCGAGATCGCCAGCAAGGTGACTAGCTGATTCAAATGAAAAATGGAGATCACCTTAGGCAAGGAGAGCATCGGCTGCATCATCACCTTCTCCTTGGAGATGGAGAGAAAGGCTCCCTTATGCAACAGAGCTTGAAGTTCAGAAATTCAGCATGCAGAACAAATGGCCACCAGAAACACCATCCCGAGCATAAAATCCTTTAGGGTGCAGGACGCCAGAGTTCCAATGGTTCCTCCTTCAACATTGATAACAAAAGCTCCTCAGATGTCCCTATGGAGACTAAGCTTACTGGAGGAGGTACCAGCAGCCTAAGTACAGTGATGTCAAAAGATGACATGCTCAGTCTCCAAGCTGCTGGTGGAGGCTGACTACCCAGAAGTGCGGGACTGGAGGGACAATAAGGAATGTTTTACAGAAAGAGTGGAAGATGCGTGGAATAGTCTCCCAGTGGAGGTAGTAAAGATGAGGGCAGTACCTGAATTCAAAAAAAGTATGAACACACACAGTATCTCAAAAGGAAAAAAAAGGGGACTATTGTAGTAGTTGATATGGAAGGGCAGACTAGATAGGCCATGTGGTCTTTTTCTGCCATCAAGTTTCTATGTAACTTTAGGCATAGGAGGGACCTGCACGGAGCGGTAGATACAACTCTAGACACCTTACTGGGTAGCCTAGATGGACCATGCTGGTCTATCTGCTATCATTTACTATGTTGGCATCATAAGGAGTAGCAATAAGATTTGAACCTGGCTTTCCTGATTCTCACTCCGCTGCCTCTACTCAAGCCAGTGTTTATTTTGGACGTTTCAAGGCAATTTATTATTCAGGAATCTAGGATACTATCAAAGACTTTATGATCTATCCATGCTATACTGGGCTGTCTGCCCCATAATCAGGTGGTAACACCACAGCAAACAAAAAGGCTTGTGCCTGCTCCACTAGGTCACCTCAGACAGTCCTGGTGCCTTATGCCATGTGGCCCAAGCAGTGTGCTCCCTCATTGAAGAGGACTGCATCAGTTGCGCAACCAACAGCAGCAAATTCTCTAGTGGCATGCCATCAACAAGTTAGCAGGGCAGGCCACCTTAATAGATATTCTGCCACTGACAAAAGGAAGAGGTAACCGGATCTCATAATCCTGCGACACGCTCGCTGAAGCAAGCACCTATGGGCCCTCATCCATGGAACAAGCCCTACCGGTCACAGCCATTGCGCCCAAGAGCTGCTGATGGTCCAGGCTCTGAGGGCTGCTAGAAAGCTGTTAGCTGAGCCAAGAGCTTGGCCTGCTGCTTGCTGGTTAGGAAAGACTCTCCCTATGCAAGTATCAAAACGTGTCCTCGCGATACATGAGCGATTGGGAGGGTACCAGATGAAAGGAAGGGAGAGCAGAAGATGAGAACCTCGGATGGTGAACCACACACCAGGATTCAAGGAATTGAAAATCCCCATCACCAATAAATGGGAGGTCACCAGGCTGTCAAGAAACTAATACTCAGGCAGTCACATAACAGCCCTTCTTCCAGCTATTTGCCCACCTGAGCTAGTCATTCAGGTACAGGCACACACTAACGCTACTGCATCAAAGAGCCACCAATGCCACTACCATAAGCTTGGAAAAGGTTCTGGGGGCTGCCACCAGTCCAAAGGGAGGGGTACCGACAAAAAATGCCCCATCTTCCTCAAAAGGAACATGGAAGTAAACTTTGGCTAGACCCAAGAAGGACAAACTCCCCCTTTTTGAACTGCATGAATCCGAACGCAAGACACCCATAGACAGGTGTTTTCCACTTTGAGGTCTAAGATCGGCCTGAAAAACTCATCCTTCTTGGGGATCCCAAAATGAATTGAATGCCTTCCCATGCTCTACTTCATAGGAGCTATGGCCACGAAGGGCTGGAGTTGGAGGAGTTGTTCTATAGTGACCTTTGAGACACTCTAGGGCTAACAGTACTGAACAATGTTGAGGATCCTACAATCCATAGTCACCTGGGCCATCTCCTGGTAGACGAGGAGAAGCGCCTGTCCAGACATCCTGAAATGGACCCTTGTCCATCACTGGACTGGGCAGGAGGCACCAGTGCCAGTGGCTCACCGAAAGGTCTGAAACCTTCCTCGACACATGCCAAACACAACTACGTGTTCTCCAGATGGTAATGCTGAGAAACTTTAAGACAACCTATCCTCAGCCATTCTGGCTTGGTCTCGCCCAAGGCCTTACCCTGCCTCTCCAAGTCTCTTCCATGATTTACCTCGACAGGGAGCCATAAACAGCTAATGCAAACCTGTTAAAGATTTATTCTCAGAGGCTTTGCCAGGAGCCACCCCGGCCCCATCAGGCTGGGCTTCTACTTTCAGTTTAGTCTGAAAAAAATTAAGACTATGGCTTCCCCTCCTGGAGCGGGAAGGGCCACATGGCCTAGGCCGCAGGAAGACATACTACTGAGGGGAGACACATCAAACCAAGACTGCAGGTGCCAAGGAGGCCCCCACATATGCTGGTGATGGAGTGGGCAGAGTTGGCAGGCAGTAACAATGCCACATATGCAGGCAGGAGTACCGGATCAGCTAGGTACTGCCCTCCTGTGGATCTGCAGCTGTCTTAACATGTTGCTGTATCTCCAAACAGGTCAATTTCAAAAGACCATGGCATTCACTCGTTATTAGGCCACCTCCTGACAGAGGCATCCCCCTCCCCACCAACAGTCCAAAGTAAGACAGCCTCTTCTGTTTTATCTTCCCAGCTGACCTGCCCCTGCACAAAAAAGCTAAGGCCAAACCCTTGTTTTGTACTTAAACTGAAAGGGGAGCCACAGGGCAAAAATGTGGGCTCAAGCCTTCCCAGGATAACCCACTAGGATCAGCCAGTGAGCTGATGGGGTGCGCCAATGTCAAAAGCTACCCCCCAGGCAATTTCTCCAGAGGAGTATCCAGATACATCCTGGAAACTGCAAAAAAAGTCTGGCTCAAACGGGAAGGCGCCCCACAGTATGGCTGCTCAGGACCCACAGATTTTCATGCTGCATTAGTCCAGTAACCACCATCTGCTGGAGACAGAGAAATACTGGAAAGTGCCCTTAGTTCACCACTCTTTATACCATTAATGATTGTACTGGGAATTTTTTTTTTCTTGATCTCCATCATCTGCCGACAAGGGGACACTAACCACCTGTCTGGACTGGTATAGCAAGACAATCTGGAAGATCGGGTTATCATGAGACAATACTAGCATTGGCATTCTCCTCACACAAGAACACAGAAATTAACCACCATTTCCTTATCACCCCATGCAAATGATGTTGACTGGTGCAGCAGTTATGAACAGGCCTCTCTTAGAAAGGCTATAAGCCCAGACTCCCAGTGAGGCATAGACAGTATGGGGCATACTCTGGGTAATAAATCCTCTGGGGCAGATTTCCCTCCCACTTTGGGAACAGACTCAGTTGGGATCTATATTCCCATCCCATCAGGATGCACCAGTAGGGTTCAGTTGCTGTAATTTTAGAAGATGAAAGTGCCAGAGATAGGAGTGGGTGGGCATCACTCCTGCCTTCCAATGTTTGCAGGAGGTTGGTTGGATGCAGTGGAAGGGTCCACTTGGACCACTAGGCAATATTTTGGGGTGGAGGGTGTCTGGGTGTCTAGGGGGTTCATTTGGGTCATCAGAGATCTTGGGTTATCACTCTTTTGAGCCCTGCTAATTTAATGAGTAATAGAAAAATGGAAGCAATAATCAGCACTACCCTTTAGTGCAGTGGTTTCACACCGATTTTCTCATGATATTTCTTACTCCCAATACAAGGCAACGCTGCTTACTGCACTGGCTCGTTGGTAAGTCCAACAGCAGGAGCCACTGAAAGCACTTTCCCCCTCTATCCTTGGAGAGCAATTGAGAGGCAGTAAAAGTTTTTTAAAAAGACTGAAAAAGCTTTTAATGTTGCCTCTTTCCAGATTGTCTTCCAGTCTCCTATAGTTCTGTGCCAAATTAGGAGGACTGACATGATTACACTCCCCCTCCCATCTCTATTTGTTTCCACTGCACCTGGAAAAAAGGAGAGGTGATACATTGCAGGCAGGTCATGGCAATCCAGCATGATTTGCCTGCAATGTATGACCTCCCATATTGGTTTCCACTGCACCTGGAAAAAAGGGGAGGTGATACATTGCAGGCAGGTCATGGCAATCCAGCATGTCAGCCAGTGCATTTGGAATGACACTTTATTGTTGCACCAGGCCACGTGTGGGCACCATCTGCTAGACGACTACTACTACTAATCATTTGTACAGTGCTACAAAGTGTATGCAGCACTGTACAGAGACACGGATAAACACTCACTCATCTGGGCTGATCTGGCAAGACTCAAGGAAAGGAAATTAACAGGTAAATTTAAATTTCACATTGTGTCTATGGCTATTAACTGATTACTGTGAGCAGATGCAGAATTGCAAATTGTTCATGTAAATGCAGTAGGTAGTACTTAATTTCGATAAGGAGTTTTGTATTTGTTTTTAAGCATTTAATGAAGTATTATGGTATAAGGTATATTTAAGACCCTAAACATTCTAGGATAAGGTTGCTGTGTCATTAGTCGCAACTCCAGAGATCATCATGGCAAGTGGTTATCATCATACCAGAGACACCTTTTCATTGAAATGATTTATATTTCTTCTCCCATTGTATTTGGATATTTCCTCACATTTTATTTTTAAGAGCTAATAGAGAATATTCAAAGTACATATTCTTAACTTTTGTTTGTTTTCTTTATGGCTTTTTAATTTTGCTTTTTTTTTCT
This sequence comes from Ichthyophis bannanicus, assembly GCA_033557465.1. Lineage (NCBI taxonomy): Eukaryota > Metazoa > Chordata > Amphibia > Gymnophiona > Ichthyophiidae > Ichthyophis > Ichthyophis bannanicus. The sequence continues at coordinate 947,090,917 of CM066035.1, read as the reverse complement.
GTATGAAGATCCTATTTCTGTTGCAAGTTAAATTGCTTATAAAGAGTAGTTACTCACCTGTAACAGGTGTTCTCCAGGAGCAGCAGGAATCAGTCCTCACATATGGGTGTCATCGGCGCCGATGAAGCCCCAGCGGAGCATTTCCCCAGCTTTCTATGAAAGCCTTTGGGAATGCAGGCACGCATGCGCGGTTCCCTTCCCGCCTAAAGGTGCCATCTTACCTCAGTCAAATGACATAGCTAAGAACAGCACACAAAAATGAAAAATGAACTATGTACAACTGCAACTCCAAGGGGAGGAGGGAGGGTTGTGAGGACTGATTCCTGCTGCTCCTGGAGAACACCTGTTACAGGTGAGTAACTACTCTTTCTCTAGGACCAAAAAGGAAATCAGTCCTCACATATGGGTGACTCCGAAGCTCTGGGCTACCGAGGAACCCAGGCTGAACAAGAGTACTCCCTCTAGTCTCAGCAGCAAAGAAAGGCTTTTCAAGGACACAACCTCCACCGGTAGCCCAACAGAGGGCAGGAGGGCAGGAGCTGCCTAAACCTCAAAGAGATTCCAGAGTATTGCCTGGCCAAAAGCACTGTCCCTATGGGACTCCCTCTCCAGACAGTAATGGGCCGCAAATGTCTGGCTTGAAGACCAAGTTGCAGCACTGCAGATGTCTACTAAGGGCAAAGAGCGGAGATGAGCCACTAAGGCAGCCATTGCCCTGACATGGTGGGCCGTAACCCGACCCTGCAAAGGAAGGTCAGCCGCCTTGTAAGCCCAGGTGATACAGTCAGCCATCCAGATGGACAAGGTACGCTTGGACACAGCCAACCCTAACTTATTAGGGTCAAAAGAAACGAAGAGCTGAGTAGCCCTTCTATGCCCCTGCGTACGGTCAAGGTAGAAGGATAAGGCCCTCCTACAATCCAGGGTATGCAGGACTGCTTCAACCTGGCTTGCATGAGGCCTAGGGAAGAATGTTGGAAGAACCACCTCCTGATTGAGGTGGAAAGAGGATACAACCTTTGGGAGGAACTTTGGAGGAGTCCTGAGGACTACCCTGTTCCTATAAATCCTAGTGTAAGGACTATCACAGACCAGGGCATGAAGCTCACTCACTCGCCTAGCCGAAGTAAGGGCTATCAGGAAGAGTGTCTTCCAGAAGAGGAAGCGTAGTGGGCAAGTAGCCATGGGCTCAAAAGGTGGGCGAGTCAGTTGCTGCAAGACCACATTCAACGCCCACTCAGGGGCAGGAGGACGGATTGGAGGCTTGAGTAAAAGCAAGCCCCTGAGAAAGCGGGACACCAAGGGGTGACCTGACAGAGAATGTCCCTCCACCAGTGAGTGGTGAGCTGCTAGAGATGAGAGGTGGACCCGAACAGAATTGGACTTAAGTCACTGATTTGATAAGTGCAGTAAGTACTGAAGCACTACTGGCACAGTACAGGAGAAAGGATCCTCTGTACGTAGCTGACACCACACAGAAAACCTTTTCCATTTGAGAGCATAGGTTTTCCTAGTGGACTGTTTCCTAGAGGCTAGGACAGGGGTCTCAAACTCAAATTGCTTTGAGGGCCAAATGAGGACTTGTAGAGTAACCCGGGGGCCGCACAAGACGCAGGCCTCATTTGCATAAGGGCATCATTTGCATAAGGGCATCATTTGCATAAGGGCATCATTTGCATAAATATTTGCATAATGTTACCATACACTAACTTTTAGTAAACATGCCTCTTAATGAGTGTATGGATAAAGAAAGACTAAAAGATTTCTACATTACTATAAACCAGTGCCAACCGCCAGGCACATTAGGAACTACTAGAAACACTGCCCATTTAGAACCCATAGCAAACCTGCCGTGTCCTAACAGCACTACCAGGACTCACAAAGCACCATACCCTAACTATCAAAAGGCAACACTGCAAATATTAAATCAACACATTTCAGAGAATAACAATACATGACCTACTCGGGAAAGAGAACAAGTGGCAATGTCAAATAGGAATTACATAAACAGAATACCTCAGCTCAGTTACACATGCAGAACATACACCATCACCAAACAAGGAATCACAATTTAGAAACAGGAAGACAATTAAACTGGGAACCCCAAAAGCCAAACTTAGAATGTACAACACTGTAGAAATAAAACTATACATTGATTTCCTCTTGTATTAAATAAAGTGCAGACGTTAAAGATGCACATTTCCAAGAGCTGACATATTTCAGTTAATAAATTCAAAATAAAGAGATATTTTTCTACCTTTTGTGCATTTTTTTTTCAGTTGCAATTGTTCCAGTCACTTTCTTCTGGTTTCTTTGTGTCTTCTGCTAACTCTCCATCGTCTGCTGTCCATTTCTCCTTTCTTCTTTCCTAGTTTTTTTCCATTCTCTCTACATCTGCTTTAACATACTAATCATTCTCCTTTTGCTCTTTCCTCATTCCTATTTCATCCACTCAAATTTTACCCCTCCATCCTCAATCCCCACTTACTCTCCCAATACCCGGCCAATTGTAGATTTTTCTTCCCTCCCACACAAAATATATTTCCCCTCTCCATTTCACTCTCCCAGCCCCATCCCATTCTAATCGTCCCCCAACATCAACTCCCTTCTAGCTCCTGCCCAACCCAGCATCCGCTCCCTTCTAGTCCCCGCATCATCAGCCCATTTCCAGTCCTAGCTCCCTCCCCTCACAGCCCATTTCCTTTCCAAGCCCCCCTCCCCATCAGCCCATTTCCATTCCAAGCCCCCTTCCACTCAGCCCATTACCATTCCAAGACCCTGTCCCCATCAGCTATTTGCAGTTCAAGCTCCCCCTTCTACTCGGCCCATTTCCAGTCATAGCACCCCCCCCAGTCCATTACCAGTTATAGCCCCCCCCTAGCCCATTATCGGTCCTAAGCCCCCCAACAGCCCACTTCCAGGCCTAACCCTTCCATCGCCCCATCTTCATTCTTAGCCCCCCCATAACCCCATTTTCAGTCTTAGGCCCCCTGTCAGACCTCCTCCAGTCCTAACCGCCTTCTGTACTTTACCAGTCCTAACCTCCATCCCCCCTTTTTCTGTACTTCCCCCCCCCCAGCCCCCATCAAGTCCTGCTCCCCCCCTACATCAAGTCCTGCTCCCCCCCATCAAGTCCTGCTCCCCCCCTACATCGTCCTGCTCCCCCCCTACATCGTCCTGCTCCCCCCCCTACATCAAGTCCTGCTCCCCCCATCAAGTCCTGCTCCCCCCCTACATCAAGTCCTGCTCCCCCCCCCACATCAAGTCCTGCTCCCCCCCATCAAGTCCTGCTCCCCCCCACATCAAGTCCTGCTCCCCCCCAGCCACACATCAATTCCTGCTCCCCCCCCCCACAACCTCCCGCCCCCCCCCCCATCAAGTCCTGCTCCCCCCCCCCCCCCCCCCTGGAAAATTAAACTTTAAAAAAAAAAACCGGCTTCTGCTGCTGCTGCCGTGGCCGGCAATAGCAGCAATATCGCAAGTCCCACGGGCTCCCCCCCCACCCGGCAGATCCCTTCCTGCTTGCCTGCCAGTTCTCCGCTTCGGCTTTCAGAGCCGCGAAGGGAGAGCTTCTCCCTCGTGACTCTGTTAAGCCCGCTGGGGCAGATGGGAAATTTCCCATCTGCCCCGGCGAGCTTAACAGAGTCGCGAGGGAGAAGTTCTCCCTTCGCGGCTCTGAAAGCCGAAGCGGAGAACTGGCAGCATTGGCAGGCAAGCAGGAAGGGATCTGCCGGGTGGGGGGGAGCCCGCGGGACTTGCGATATTGCTGCTATTGCCGGCCACGGCAGCAGCAGCAGAAGCCGTTTTTTTTTTTCCCCCCCTATGCATCGCGGGCCGCACAAGGGTCTCTCGCGGGCCGCATGCGGCCCGCGGGCCGCGTGTTTGAAACCCCTGGGCTAGGACAACCTCCTCAACTTCCTGAGGTAGGCCCCAGGGAGCCAAAACTACCCTTGCAGCCTCCAGGCCATCAAATTGAGAGCTTTGAGATTCGGGTGCAGAAGGGAACCCTGATCCTGGGAGAGAAGGTCGGGTTGCAACCCCAGAGGCAGTGGGGGATCCACCGCAGTTGAAGTAGAAGTGGAAACCAAGGCTGTCCCGGCCACTTGGGAGCCACCAGCAGGACCGAGGCCTTGTCCTGAAGAATTCTGAAGAGAGTTCGGGCCACCAAGGGCGTGGGAGGAAACGCATACAGGAGGCCCTGAGACCATGGAATCAGAAAAGCATCTGCTGCTATTCTCAGAGGATGCGGTTGTCTGGAGCAGAACTTTGGCAGTTGCTTGTTCATTGGGCTGGCAAAGAGATCTACCAAAGGGAGACCCCATTTTAGGAAGATCTTCTGAACTACTGAAGGATGCAGCTGCCACTCGTGGGGTTGCAGAATTCTGCTTAATCTGTCGGCCAGGTAGTTGTCCTGGCCTGGAAGGTACACAGCCTTGAGGAGCATGTTGTGCTTGAGGGCAAATGAACAAAGGTCCTGAGCCTCCTGACAAAGGATTCTGGACCCAGTCCCGCCCTGTTTGTTCACATAAAACATGGCTACTTGGTTGTCTGTCTGAAACAGGACAGATTGATGAGCCAGGGTAGGAGAGAAAGCTTTGAGTGCTAATCGAATAGCTCTGTTCAAGGAGATTGATCTGCTGTGCAGCTTCCCAAGGAGACCACAGGCCCTGGGTGCACTTGCCCAGACAATGAGCTCCCCAGCCCTGCAGGGAGGCGTCGGGGGTCAGTACCACCATGTACCCAGGAATCTGAAAAGGCACCCCCTTTAGTAGACTGGGTGGGTGCAGCCACCAGTTGAGGGAGTTCAGAAATTATCTGGACACCCTTATCCTGTCCCTGAGGCTGCCTGTGGCCTTTGACCACTGAGTCCGAAGGCACCACTGTGCAGGCCTCATATGGAGCCTGGCATTGGGGGTCACATGCACTGTCGAAGCCATGTGGCCAAGCAGCCTCAGGCAGAGTCTGGCGGAGACCAGTGACCTGCTGAGAAACTGATTTGCCAAGGCTATCAATCTTTGGGCTCTGTCTTCTGGCAAGAAAGCCTTTGCCAGCAGACAGTCCAGCTTTGCTCCTATGAACTCCAAGTTCTGGGAGGGGAGCAAAGTGGACTTTGCGAAGTTTATTACAAACCCCAGGCTTTGAAGAAGAGCAATAGTTCCGAGGGTGGCTTGTCTGGCCTCCTGGCACGTCTGACCCCTGATAAGCCAGTCGTCCAGATAGGGGAAGACAAAGATTCCCTGATTTCTCAGGTAGGCCGACACCACTGCCAGGCATTTGGTAAAGACCCTGGGAGCAGAGGTGAGGCCAAAAGGCAGTACTCTGTACTGATAATGGTTTCCTCCCACAATGAACCTGAGGTACTTTCTGGATGAATGAGGATGTGAGTGTACACATCCTTTAGATCTAAGGAGCATAGCCAATCTCCCTGCTGGAGGTAGGGCAGAAGTGTTCCAAGAGTAAGCATCTTGAACATTTCTTTCTCTAGGAACTTGTTGAGGTTCCCGAGGTCCAGAATGGGTCGAAGGCCACTGGTTCTTTTGGGCACCAGGAAATACCTGGAGTAGAATCCGTGACCTTGCGAGTGGGGAGGCACAGGCTCCACCGCCCTGTCCACCAACAGACCTTGAAGCTCTTGAAGGAGAAGGTCTGTGTGCAGGGGAGGCCTTGGAGGCTCCCCTGGAAAGTATGGAGGACGCAGTTGGTGAAAATGCAGTGCATAACCCTTGTGGACTATGTCCAACACCCAACTGTCCCCGGTGATGAGGGGCCACTGGTGGGCAAAGAGGGCGAGGCGACCTCCTGTGCAGGGTTGGGAGAGCAGGGATGGAGAGGCTATGCGCAAGGAGTCAAAAACCCCCACCCTGCTGAGTGGGAGCAGGGGCTGGAGGCTTGTGGGTCCTCTGCCTACGGGGCCCATTACCCTGCCCCTTGGCTTGCTGACCCTGGGGTGCAGCTTGGGTAGCCCGATATTGAGGGTACTGTTTGTAGGCAGTGCCCTTCCTCGGGTAAAAGGGCTTTTTACCCAAGCCCTTCTTTTTATGAAAAGGGGCACAGGTCTTCCTAGAAAGCCTTGTCCGTGTAAGGTGCTCTGTTTCGAGCTGGGCGGCCTTCTCGGTCATGGGCTTGCCAAAAAGGTTTTCACCTCGGCAAGGGACATCGACCAAATTGTCCTGAACCCATGGCTGAGGTCCGATGACTGCAGCCATGCCTAATATATATGGGAAACCCTCTATTTTAATCAAGATAAGATTCTGATTTTATACCTTATGTGTGACCAAACTATTGCATCATTATCATGTTAATTTGAACCCTTGGTCTCAGCTCAAAATATTTTGCAATATGGAGCTACTTGCTCCTAGGCTGCAAAAACTCAGATTACATCAGCGACCATACATCGGGTTCAGGAATTTTTTAAAGATATTAACGCTTTTTACTGGTCATACATTTAAAGGCTTAAGTAGAAACCAAGACTTATCTTAAATAATTGAAGCTTGTTCTATTTTATGCTGACAGTAGTCGTGCTATAGGTTCGCCACAGGTTGCACATTATCCCCAACGCGACCTCTCTGGTACCGCACGTTTCAATTCTTCCTCAGGGGTTCTTATAGAGCAAAACCTAGCACTGTCTGCAAAAACATAGCCACAAACAAAAATGTAACATAGTGACCTGATACAATGTGTCTAGATAGATAATCTTCAATTTCACAAACAATTTTTTCATGAAACATTGTAGAGTGACATCCATCTTATATAAAAAGGAAGCCTCACCTTCGTGGAATCGTTCAAGATATGTATTAATTAAAGCTTAAACCAAGCATGTAGTATAGCTGCGTGTTCAAAAGTTTTCTCAAAGAACGCCACGCATGCGCTTTGGCATCAGCGTTATTTTATTGGAGATGGGCGGGTGCGGGTGGTGACGTGGTTGTGATGTCACACACACGCCCGCCATTCGATCATATTATTTAACCCTCCCGGGATAACTTAGCCAAGTCGGTATATCCATCGTTGTTCTGTAAGTAAGAGCGATTGGGCTAGGGATCTACCCCTCCGACCCTTTGAAACTATTTCTATAACGAACACTCGTAGTTCCTCAAACAGATGTTTATTCTGTATACAATGATGTACTAATGGGGCTTCTTGCACCTTGCACTTAAGCCTGCTGCGATGTTCCGCGATGCGTACCCGCAAAGCACGAGTCGTTTGCCCTACGTACAGAAGACTACATGGGCATCGTATCCCATAAACTACATGGTCGGAGGTGCAATCCGATGATTGACGTAAAGTGTAATGTTGATCATGGTATTCAAATTCATCCACTTCGTCCATAACATCACACACTGTGCAGTTACCACATTTTCTATGCCCAAGGGTTTCCCCTACTGTTCCTTGCTCTTGCTTCTTTAACTTGGCAGGACTTAAAAGTTCTTTTAAATTAGATTGTCTAGTCCACACGCAACGTATTCGTTTATCAGATACTCCCGGGATCGTGGCAAGCACATTTTGATGGCGATGTATAATTCTACTGATTTCCTTACTCAGCGGAGAATATTGCGTCACAAAATTAATGCAACTTTCGTCTTCTTTATCGGGGGATCTGCTTTCGCAATTTTGTAATAATAATGCCCTATTGTTATACAGGGCCCGTTTATAAGCAGATTTCACTACAGTTGTTGGATAGCCCCGATTATAAAATTCTTGCATCAACTGTATCGCTTGTATTTTATATTCAGAAATGGTGGAGCAATTCCTCCGATATCGGAGGAATTGTGAAAATGGCAACCCATCTCGCAACTGTTTAGGGTGCTTGCTGGTATAATGCAATAATGTGTTGCGGTCAGTAGGTTTTTTATATACTTTGGTTTGCCAACCTCCCGGTCTCCTACTCACTTCTACGTCTAAGAAGACTATATGCTGCTGATGACAAACACTAGTGAATTGAATATAGGAATTGACGCCATTCAGCCAGCTTACAAAATTCCCCAACTCTTCAGCCGTGCCCGCCCAAAGAATAAAAATGTCATCAATGAAGCGTTTCCATAGGGCCAATTGCTGACGGAAAGGAGAAAGTGCAAGCCAGTGGTTTTCATACTCTTGCATGTACAGGTTCGCTATAGATGGGGCGCACGTGGCGCCCATAGCTACCCCCGAAATTTGTTTGTATAGTACATCTTCAAACTGAAAGTAATTCTCAAAGATAGTAAGTTCCGCTAATTGATCAATGAAAGAGATCAGTTCTTCTGATAAGCCTTCTATTCTTTGTAACGATGCTCTTATTACTCGGTATGCTTCTGCCTGGGGAATACTCATATATAATGCCGAAACGTCCAGCGTTGCTAGAAGTGTGTTATTCCTATTTGCCCAAGCCGCATAAGTATCTAAAATGGTGAGGAAATGAGATGTATCCTTTATATAAGATGGAATAGTGATCATTAGTGGTCTTAGATAGGTGTCTATATATATCGATAGGGGTTCTAAAATAGATCCTTTTGTGGAGACAATTGGTCTGCCCGGGGGGTTTTCTAAGCTCTTATGTATTTTGGGCACCATGTACAATCGTGCCAATGTAGGGGAGGTGTCATTGAGGAATTTCCATTCTTTTTTCGAAATTAACCAGTGATCCAGTGCTACCGTAGTGATCTGTTTTATACGACTTTGCAACCGTTTAGTAGGATCCTCTCGTAGTAGTTGATATGTATGTTCTTGTGAGAGTTGACATTTAGCTTCTCTCAAATATTGATTTCTGTCCATTATAACAATGGCGCCTCCCTTATCAGCTCTGCGGATCACTATTTCGGTTTGTGCTTGTAATTCACGCAGCGCTGATCTCTCGGTATTGGTTAACACTGAAGATCTTAAATGTTCAGTTTGTTCTAAAGATGACACATCCCTCAATACAAGCTCTTTAAACAAACTCAAAGTGGGATGGGGTAACCCGGGAGGAGTCCATGTGGACTTTATTATGAGAGGAATACGTTGTACTTCAGGCACTACTTGAGGTGTAATAAATGAATCATTGGTTGTTGCAAAGTAATACTTCAATTGGAGTTTTCTTAATAATTTTTCGATATCTACACGGAATTGGAACCCGTCATGCTGGTTCTTCGGAACAAACGACATGCCTCTGTTTAGAACACTCTCTTGAGTTGGCGATAATGGGAACTTAGAAATGTTGATTACAAGTGAGTTTTGATGATTTGAAACTGGCAATTGTGCTGCCGGTTGCATTAATCTGACGATCTCTTCGCCCCTTTGTTTTTGGATTTTGATTTCCCTCCGTTTTTCTTTCGGGTGGTATTTTTTGCGGCCCCCTGAAAAACCTCACGTGACTTGCCACTAGAGTCAGAAGTGCTAGTATCATCAGATGTAACTTCGAATTCAACCCGTTTATGTTGTTTCCGTGTTCTTCTATTTGGATTCATCCAGGGGTATACGTATCCCTGGGTATAGTCGCCATAATCGCGTTTCAATTTGTTGGTTTTGATTTTTTTCACTTCTTCACGGAGAGTGTGCATTTGTTTTTCTGAATCTGCCATCTTTATATCATATCGTTCTGTTGGTTCCTTTTCCTTAATGCTCTTCAATTTAGATTCAATTTCCACATTTAGTTCTTTCAAGGCTTGAGTATTAGTATCAACAATCAATACCATAAGATCTAAAGAGCATTTGTTCAAGATGTTGTTCCAATTATTAATGAACTCGACATTAGAGGTGAACAGCTTCGGCTCTTTATACATCCGAAGCCTCCTCGGAATGTGTTGACGCCGGATATATTCGATTAAAGATAATCTGTGACACCTCCCCTACATTGGCACGATTGTACATGGTGCCCAAAATACATAAGAGCTTAGAAAACCCCCCGGGCAGACCAATTGTCTCCACAAAAGGATCTATTTTAGAACCCCTATCGATATATATAGACACCTATCTAAGACCACTAATGATCACTATTCCATCTTATATAAAGGATACATCTCATTTCCTCACCATTTTAGATACCTATGCGGCTTGGGCAAATAGGAATAACACACTTCTAGCAACGCTGGACGTTTCGGCATTATATACGAGTATTCCCCAGGCAGAAGCATACCGAGTAATAAGAGCATCGTTACAAAGAATAGAAGGCTTATCAGAAGAACTGATCTCTTTCATTGATCAATTAGCGGAACTTACTATCTTTGAGAATTACTTTCAGTTTGAAGATGTACTATACAAACAAATTTCGGGGGTAGCTATGGGCGCCACGTGCGTCCCATCTATAGCGAACCTGTACATGCAAGAGTATGAAAACCACTGGCTTGCACTTTCTCCTTTCCGCCAGCAATTGGCCCTATGGAAACGCTTCATTGATGACATTTTTATTCTTTGGGAGGGCACGGCTGAAGAGTTGGGGAATTTTGTAAGCTGGCTGAATGGCGTCAATTCCTATATTTAATTCACTAGTGTTTGTCATCAGCAGCATATAGTCTTCTTAGACGTAGAAGTGAGTAGGAAACCGGGAGGTTGACAAACCAAAGTATATAAAAAACCTACTGACCGCAACACATTATTGCATTATACCAGCAAGCACCCTAAACAGTTGCGAGATGGGTTGCCATTTTCACAATTCCTCCGATATCGGAGGAATTGCTCCACCATTTCTGAATATAAAATACAAGCGAAACAGTTGATGCAAGAATTTTATAATCGGGGCTATCCAACAACTGTAGTGAAATCTGCTTATAAACGGGCCCTGTATAACAATAGGGCATTATTATTACAAAATTGCGAAAGCAGATCCCCCGATAAAGAAGACGAAAGTTGCATTAATTTTGTGACGCAATATTCTCCGCTGAGTAAGGAAATCAGTAGAATTATACATCGCCATCAAAATGTGCTTGCCACGATCCCGGGAGTATCTGATAAACGAATACAATCTAATTTAAAAGAACTTTTAAGTCCTGCCAAGTTAAAGAAGCAAGAGCAAGGAACAGTAGGGGAAACCCTTGGGCATAGAAAATGTGGTAACTGCACAGTGTGTGATGTTATGGACGAAGTGGATGAATTTGAATACCATGATCAACATTACACTTTACGTCAATCATCGGATTGCACCACCGACCATGTAGTTTATGGGATACGATGCCCATGTGGTCTTCTGTACGTAGGGCAAACGACTCGTGCTTTGCGGGTACGCATCGCGGAACATCGCAGCAGGCTTAAGTGCAAGGTGCAAGAAGCCCCATTAGTACATCATTGTATACAGAATAAACATCTGTTTGAGGAACTACGAGTGTTCGTTATAGAAATAGTTTCAAAGGGTCGGAGGGGTAGATCCCTAGCCCAATCGCTCTTACTTACAGAACAACGATGGATATACCGACTTGGCTCAGTTATCCCGGAGGGTTAAATAATATGATCGAATGGCGGGCGTGTGTGTGACATCACAACCACGTCACCACCCGCACCCGCCCATCTCCAATAAAATAACGCTGATGCCAAAGCGCATGCGTGGCGTTCTTTGAGAAAACTTTTGAACACGCAGCTATACTACATGCTTGGTTTAAGCTTTAATTAATACATATCTTGAACGATTCCACGAAGGTGAGGCTTCCTTTTATATAAGATGGATGTCACTCTACAATGTTTCATGAAAAAATTGTTTGTGAAATTGAAGATTATCTATCTAGACACATTGTATCAGGTCACTATGTTACATTTTTGTTTGTGGCTATGTTTTTGCAGACAGTGCTAGGTTTTGCTCTATAAGAACCCCCTGAGGAAGAATTGAAACGTGCGGTACCAGAGAGGTCGCGTTGGGGATAATGTGCAACCTGTGGCGAACCTATAGCACGACTACTGTCAGCATAAAATAGAACAAGCTTCAATTATTTAAGATAAGTCTTGGTTTCTACTTAAGCCTTTAAATGTATGACCAGTAAAAAGCGTTAATATCTTTAAAAAATTCCTGAACCCGATGTATGGTCGCTGATGTAATCTGAGTTTTTGCAGCCTAGGAGCAAGTGGCTCCATATTGCAAAATATTTTGAGCTGAGACCAAGGGTTCAAATTAACATGATAATGATGCAATAGTTTGGTCACACATAAGGTATAATATCAGAATCTTATCTTGATTAAAATAGAGGGTTTCCCATATATATTAGTATTTACCCCTCTGTATAGTGGACCATCAATCACCACTGTGCAGCCATGCCTGGCATCTAGCCACGATGCCGGCTGCCGCAACTCGGGCCGAAGCCTCGAAGCCATTGTAGGCGGCGCGGGACATGAACTTCGAGCAGTCCCGAATCCCCGAGGACAAGGACTTGAATCTCTGCAAGGGTTCCCCGGAGAGTCCAGCAGAGAACCAAGCAAAATCCTTGGCAGGTCCCGCAAGTACATGCCCATGTACAGCTGGTAAGAATGGACACGGCAAGCAAGCATCGAACCCTGGAAGCACTTTCTACCGACGCCCATGAGGTTCCGGGCCTCCCTGCCGGGGGGCACCGCGGAGTGCATCTTCTGGCTCTTCAGACGATGTATGGCCGATTACACAACCATGGAATGGTGTGGTAGCTGTGCCTTCTGAAAGCCAGGGCTTTTCCTGAGTCGATAGATCGAGTCGACTCGCTTGCTTAAAACTGGCGCCGAGGCCGGTGCCTCCCACATCCTGAAGAGGAGCCGTTCCAGCATCGGAGGAACCGGGACAGTAAAGGCCTCCTTCGGAGGAGAGTTATACTGCAGGGCCTCGAGCTCTTCAGCTCGAGGCTCTTCCTCAGGGTCTGCCGGAATAGCCAAGGCAGTGGCCATATCCCGGACGAACTCCGAGAACCAAGTATCCTCTGGAGAGGATCTACTCTGGGGCTCAGACTGCGGTGAGTCAGACGGGACGCACCGAATCTTGAACATATCGGGGCACTCCTCATCCTCTGTCTCCCAGGCGGACTCGTCCGACGAGGAGTCAGGGTCCGACCCCGCGGGGCCCTGGAGCACCCACCCCGACACCGGAGGCACTGGTGTCGACGCCCTCGGTCCCGAGTGGGAGGTCGAGGGAGACCGCGACCGAGGTCGACTTCGAGCCATGATGGACTCCAGTATCGGCTCGGTCTCCAGGGTCGACTTTGAAGTCGATGTCCCGATGGTCGGAGCAGATGCGCCAGACAGGCTGGCCATCAGTGCCCGCTGCTGCTCCATGAAGGCAGACAATCTGCTCTCCAGGGCTGTCATCCTGAGACTCAGCTCAGGAGACGCAGCAGCCACCGACTCGGGCCCAACGTTGGCTCTCTGGGAGGACAGTCCTCGAGGACTACGGGGCTTACGTGTCCAGCAGACTCTGGCTCCACGCGAGGAACTTTGGCAGGCTTCTCTTGTTCCACGGGCCTGGGGCGACGGTCAGGGGTCTTAGACCTGGCCCTCGAGGAGCCAGGGACTCCTCCGACGACGCAAGCCGCTTCTTCCTCTTGCGTTCCCGGTCGGGGGACCCCCTGTCCGAGGAGCTCCGACGGCGCTCGGGATCCGAATCCCGGGATGTCGAGGCCTCAGATGAGGTCCGGGCCCAGCCGGAGGCTGAGTCCGAGAAAAGCCTTTCTTTCTGCTGCTGGTGACTTCGGAGTGCCTTGGAAGACATCTTCCTACATGGTGCACACAATTTAGGGTCGTGATCAGGACCGAGGCACCGAAGGCAGCAGTCGTGTGTGTCGGTGAGAGACATTAATTTCTTACACCGATCACACTTCTTGAAACCGCTGGAAGCCATCGGGGAAAAAAGAGTCCCCGCGAGGTCAAAGGACCGGCCTTCCAGGGAAAAAGCAAAAAAGGGCATGAACGCCAGCCACGAAGGGCAAAAACCGAAAAAGAAGAGTCGGGCTCGATACCGGTGTACCGAACCCGGCGGGAGGAGAACCGGCGTCGAACCGGGAGAAAAAAACAGCGAGGATCGACGAAAAAAATCAACTTTTATCCGGGATGACAGGACACAAGTCCGGTGGGCTTCTCGGAAAAAAAAAAGAGACTGAGGTAAGTTGGCACCTTTAGGCGGGAAGGGAACCGCGCATGCGTGCCTGCATTCCCAAAGGCTTTCATAGAAAGCTGGGGAAATGCTCCGCTGGGGCTTCATCGGCGCCGATGACACCCATATGTGAGGACTGACTTCCTGCTTGGTCCTGGAGAATAAAAGTATTCTAAATTTATAAAATTAAAAAAGCCACCACACATGGATTTGCCCTTTCATGCAAAATTAGGAAGACCAAGTTTGACAGTTGTGTTTCAGACCTTACCAACTTTTGGCTCCAGAACCAGACCTCCGGAATAGGCTGCCCTCTTTCGAACCTTTTTGGATTTGCCCTCGTCTGCATAAACTTCATCATCTTCACATATCTGTAAGAGTAAGGTAACCTACATCATTATCATAAAAGGATATTTCTGGTAACATCCACCATCCTCTCTAACAAAGAATCGGGAAAAGAAAAGTCCACACTCACACACAAGGTGTCCAGTTGGCCTGGACAGCTCAGCAAACTAGGCAAAGGATATCAAAGCATTTCCATCCAATTAACCTTTGGACACTTAAGCGAATGGACAAATGCAATGTGTGCCTTTGAGTCAGTCCTGACTCCTGGCGACCCAGAAGCTCCTGGGTTTTCTTGGCAGTGTCACTGGAAGTAGATTGCCAGGCCTTTCTTCCAAGGCAATGGAGGGTTAAGTGACTTGCCCAAGGCCACAAGGAGTGCTAGTGGGAATTGAACCCTGGTTGCTTGGTTACCAAGCCAGTGCTCTAACCACTAGGCTACTCCTCCACTTGAATGGACAGGTGGATACAAAGTTCAGCTTTGGAGCCAAAGAACTCATGACAAGAGGCATCATCACATCTAGCACTCTGATAGCATTAGTTAAGGTGTCAAGGACTGCTTCACTTTCAGCTACAGAAAGGTTAGAACATGCTAATGATACAGGGTGAAGTAGAGTTGTGATGTCACATATCCAACCTGTGCCCATTTGTTAAGTTTAATATTCTTAAGTTTAGCATTACAGAATATACAGACATTAGCAAATCAACAGCGATGCATGCATAGTAACATAGCATATGACGGCAAATAAAGACCAAGATGGTCCAAATGAGTATGACGTTACAAGTCTGCTCAAGTTGTTAAAACACGATGTTACCCTCCCTGTATATAACCCCTTGTACATAGCTCATCCTGTAAATAGCACACCATGAAATCATCCCTGTCACTCACACAAACACCCACACGTGTTAACACTGCATGCCTACCCCTACTGACACTGATCATTGATTGTTTGAAGTGTAAACCGCTCTGCTTTCAGGACAAAGCGGTATATAAATCCTTTTAATTAGTTAATTAAATAAATAAATAAATCTAGTCTGCCCAGCATGGTGGCAAGAGTAGGTGCGCCCACCGCTCCGTGCAGATCACCCTTCCCCATGCCTCTCTTTAAGGGTGTATCCACTGCTCCATGCAGGTCACCTCAACTTGTTAAGATATCAGAGACAGTTAAGTTTATTTTGATTTTATCTTGTTTCTACAGTATATAAAGGGATCCATAGCGTCTGTCCCATGCCATTTTGAATTCTGTCACTGTATTTGCCCCTACCACTTCCATCGAGAGGGCATTCCAAGCATCCACTACCCTTTCAGTGAAAAAGTATTTCCTGAAATTGCCTTTCAGTTTACCCCCTAGCAGTTTCAAGTTATGCCCTCTAGTATTACAGCCTCCCCTCTGAAAAAAGTTTGTTTGTTCATTAATGCACCTTAAGTATTTAAAGGTCTGTATCATATCTCCCCTGTTCCTCATCTCCTCTACATATTTAGGTCTTGGAGTCTCTTTTCATAAGTCTTCTGGCTCAGGCTCCAAATCATTTCGGTCGCCTTCCTCTAAACCATTTCCAGTCTTTTTATATCCTTTGTAAGATATGGTTTCCAAAACTGAACACAATATTCCAAGTGAGGTTTCACCAGAGACTTGTACAGTGGCATTAGTACCTCCTCCTTTCTGCTGGTAATTCCTCTCTGTATGCAACTCAGCATCCTTCTGGCTTTGGCCACCGCCTTGTCACACTGTTTCGCCACCTTGAGATCCTCAGAAACAATGACTCAGAGGTCCTTCTGATCCATGCACACTAACCTATTGCCCCCCATCTCATACAATTCCCTTGGATTTCTGCATCCCAAGTGCATGACACTGTACTTCTTCACATTAAATCTTAACTGCCAAGCATTAGACCATTTTTACAGCTTTTGGGTAAATCTTTCCTCATGTTATCCACTCCCTCAGGTGAGTCCACTCTGTTGCAAATTTTCGTGTCATCTGCAAAAAGACAGACTTTTCCATTCAGTCCTTCAGCAATATCACTCACAAATATATTGAACAGTACTGGTCCGAACCTTGGGACACACCGCTAATCATCTTCCTTTCATCCCAGTGAATTCCGTTTATCATCACCTTCTGTTGTCTGTCAGTCAACCAGTTTCTAATCCAGTTCACCACCTTGGGACCCATTCCCAGGCTGGTCAGTTTATTGATAAGCCTCCTATGAGGAATAGTATAAAGGCTTTGCTGAAATCTAGGTAGATCACATCCATCGCATGCCCTTGATCTAGTTCTCTGGTCACCCAGTTAAAGAACTCGATTAGATTTGTTTGGCATGAACATACTTTGGTAAAACCATGTTGCCTCGGATCATGCAACCTATTGGTTTTGAGAAAATGGAGGTACTCTTTCAGGAGTACCTCCATTACTTTTGCCACAACTGAGGTAAGGCTTACTGGCCTATATAGTTTACCACTTCTTCCCTATTACCACTTTTATGAAGAGATACCACATTGGCCCTTTACCAGACCTGCGGAACTTCTCCTGTCTCAAAGGATTTATTTATTTATTTATTTATTTATTTATTTACTTACATTCTCTTATATACCGCGCTATTCTGCATCAGTGCAGTTTTTAAGGATCTATTAAAAACATCTTTTAAAGGCCCAGCAAGAACCTCTGAGCGCCTTCAGTATCCTTCGATGCCTCCCATCTGGTCCCATGGCCTTGTTCATTTTCAGTTTTGCAAGCTACTCAAACACATCTTCTGTTACTGGTATAGTAATTACTCCATTTCCATTTGTATATTTGTCAATCACAAGTGGTCCTTCTCCAGGATTTTCTTTATTAAAAACAGAACAGAAGTATTTGTTTAGCATTTTCGCTTTTTCAATGTCACTTTCTGCGAATCCGTTCTTAACACTTTTGAGTCTTGCAAGTTCACCTCTGATCTTCCTCTTAGCGTAGTTACTCACCTGTAACAGGTGTTCTCCAGGGACTGCAGGAATCAGTCCTCACTTATGGGTGACGTCAACACCAACAGAGCCCGCACAGAGCAATTCCCCAGCTTTCAAAGAAAGCCTTTGGGATTGCTGCCACACATGCGTGGTCCTCTTCCCGCCCAAGGGTGCCATCTTGCTCAGTCAGGTCCCACAGCTAGAGCCCTACTAAGTAGAGGGCAAGGGAAGGATACAAATAGCAACTCTTAAGAGGAGGTGGGAGGGTAGTGAGGACCAATCTCTGCTGTCCCCAGAGAACACCTGTTACAGGTGAGTAACTACGCTTTCTCCAGGAACAAGCAGGAAGTCAATCCTCACTTATGGGACTCCCCAACTACAGGCTACCAAAACCCGCAAGCAAAAACGCCTCCGTGAAGCAGCAAGCAGAAGCCGACGATCTGAATGGAGCCAGAGTCCTCGGGTCGCCAAGTTCTCAGTAGCCACAGAAGGGGGGTCGGAGGGCAGGAGTTGCTTATAACCCAAACAGCTTACAGAGTACAGCCTGGCCGAAGGCGCTGTCCCAGTGGGACTCCCTCTCCAGGCAGTAATGTGAAGCAAAGGTATTCGCTGAAGACCAGGTCATGCCTGGCAAATGTCTGTCAGAGGCATTGAGCGCAGCAAAGCTACCGACGCCAGCTTGGCACGGATGCCATGTGCAGTGACTCGTCAATCCAGTGGGGCCCCAGCCTTTGCCTGAGCGAAGTGATGCAGTCCGCCACCCCAGATGGAGAGAGTGCGCTTGGTGACTGCAAGCCCAAGACGATTAGGATCACAGGCGATGAAGAGCCAGTCGGACTTGCGAAGACCTTGGGTGCACTGTAGTTAGAAGGCAAGAGCCCTCTTGCAGTCAAGCGTATGCAGAACCACAGACCCCCGGTCGGCATGAGGTCTTGGGAAGAATGTCGGTAAGACTCTCTTGGTTGAGATGGAAATCAGAGACAACTTGTGGTAGGAACTTGGGGTGAGTTTGGAGGACCACCGTGTTTCCATAGAAACTGTTGTAAAGAGCCACGGCCACGAGGGCTTGCAGCTCGCTGACTCATTGAGCGGAGGTCAGCGCCTCCAGGAAGACTACCTTCCAGGAGAGGTGCCAAAGAGAACACGTTGCTATCGGCTCGAAGGGCGGCTGCGTCAGCTGCATGAGCACAATGTTCAGGTCCCACTCTGCCAGCGGAGGCCGGATGAGGGGTTTGGAAAGCAAGAGGCCCCGCATGAGGTGGGAGACCAGAGGCTGGTCCAAGAGGGGTTTACCTTCAACGGGGTTTTGGTTGACTGAAATGGAACTCAGGTGAACCCTGACCGAACTGGATTTCAGCCCCCACCTGCGAGAGGTGGAGGAGATACTGAAGAACCCACCGGGTGGAGCAGAACAAATTGATCTGGAGCTCGGAAGACCGAGAAGCACCACCACTTGAAGGCATAGGCACGTCTCATTGAGTCCTTCCTCGATGCAAGCAGACTTCCTCAATCTTCTCTGGGAGGTGTAGCGAGGCTAAAGAGACATGTTCAGCCACCAGGCTGTTAGAGATAGCGAGTCCAGGTTCAGCTGAAGCACCCGTGCCTCCTCCTAAGTCAGCAGACCCGGGGCACTGCCCAGGGGGACTGGAGGCTCCGAGGAGAGTCTGAGTAGCAGTGGAAACCAAGGATGAGGCCACGAGGGAGCCACGAGATCACAGAGGCTCTGTCCTGCTGAATTTTGTGGAGGGTCCTCGAAATGAGAGGAGTGGGGGGGGGACACATATAGAAGCCCGGAGGTCCAGCTCAGAAAGAACATATCCAGGGCTAACCTGCTCGGGTGCAGTATCGGCTCACAAAAATGGGGGAGCTGTGCGTTCGGCAGACTGGCAAACAGATCTATGGACAGAGTCCCCCAGCAGCAAAAGAGGTGGAGAACCACCTCTGGACTCAGGCGCCACTTGTGGGTGGAGAAGCCTGCTGAGCCTATCCGTGAGGACATTGTCTTGGCCCTGAAGGTAGACAGTTCTTAGCGTCTCCCCAACCGTACAGCAAAGGAACGGAGGACTGCCTCCCGACAGAGGCGGCGGGAGCCCATACCCCCTTCCTTCTTGATGTAGAACATCGCAACCTTGTCATCGGTCTACAGGAGCACAGACTTTCCTCGCAAGTGGTGCTCGAAGCCCTTCAGGGCCAACCGGACCGCTCAAAGCTTGACCTGGTTGATCTGCTGCTGAGATTTCTCGGGTGATCACCATCCCTGGGTACGGAGGTTGTCACAGTGGGCTCCCCAGCCTGACAGCAAAGCATCCGTCGTCAAGATGAGCTCATGTTGCGGGATCTGTAAGGGCATGCACTGAAGGCGGCTTCAGGGATTCTGACACCACTCCAGAGAACTGGATAGGCTGCGTGAGACCGAGATGGGATCCCAGAGCCGGCTCGAGGCTTGCGACCACTGCATTCTGAAGAACCATTGAGCTGCTTGCATATGCATGCTAGCATGGGGAACGACGTGCATGGTCAAGGCCATGTGCCCCAGAAGGTGCAGCATGGCCACGCCGAGACCCTGGACCAGCTTTGGACCTCAGTAGCCAGAGCACAGCAGCAGTCCACATGTGCTCGGGGAAGGAATGCGGTCGCCCATTCCGTATTGAGCAGAGCACTGATGAACTCCAGTGTATGCACCGGTTCGAGGTGGGACTTGGAGTATTTGATTAGGAAACACTCAGGCGCTCGAGGAGGAGGGTTGTGCGTGATGCGAAAGGCAAGCCTCCTCTGCCGATGCACCCATGACGAGCCAGTCGTCTAGGTAAGGGTATACTAATATGCCCTGCAGCCGGAAGTGGACCGCAGCTGCTGACAGGCATTTTGTGAAAACTTGCGGGACAGACAAGCCCGAAGGGTAGCACTCTCTACTGGAAGTGATCCCTCTGCACCCTGAAACGCAGGTACTTCCTGTGCTTGGGGTGGACAGGGATGTGGGTGTAAACGTCTCTGAGGTCCAAGGAGCATAGCCAATCACCCTGCCGGAAGAAGGGCAGCAGGAAGCCAAGCGATAGCATTCTGAACTTCTCCCGCACCAGAAAATTGTTTAGGTTCCTGAGATAGAGGATGGTGCACAGGCCTCCTGTCCTCTTCGGAACGAGGAAGTAACGGAAGTAAAAAACCCCAACCTCGAAGCTGCGGGAGGACCCTTTTGAATGCCTGTTGACCGAGGAGGTTGTTCAACTCTTGCTAAAGGCAAGTTTGGTGCAAGAGGAGCCGAGAAAGCTCTGCTGGGGAGAAGGAAGGAGAAAGTCTGTCCAGATGAAGATGATAACCGTCCCGGACTACCTGGAGGACCCAGGTGTCCGATGTGATGGCCTCCACTCGGGGGCAAAGAGGGGCAAACACCCGCCCACTGGCAGGGGTGCCGCCAGGGGGCGAGAGACTATGCATTTGGCATCAAAACCCAGGGGCTGACTGGGGTGGCGCCGGTGGTTGGGTCTTGGACCCCTTAGGTTTCCGGTGACCCTGAGCTCCCCCTTTGCCTTGGCCACTGGGCGCGGGCGGATAGGGTGGGTATCCCTGGTAAGGGAGCCCCCTTCCTCTGGAAGAAGGGCTTCTTACTGTGCTGTTTCTTCCGGGGAAGGGAAGAAGTTTTGCGAGAGAGACTGCTACAGGTTACGATCTCAGCCGCTTTGTCCTCCATGGACTTGCCGAAAAGCTGTTCGCCAAAGCAGGGGACATCCAAGAGTTTCTCCTAGACCAGGGGTCTCAAACTCAAATTGCTTTGAGGGCCAAATGAGGACTTGTAAAGTAACCTGCGGGCCGCATAAGACGCGGGGCCTCATTTGCATAAATATTTGCATAATGTTACCATACAAAGCGCAGACGTTAATGATGCACATTTCCCAGAGCTGACATATTCCAGTTAATAAATTCAAAATAGATATTTTTCTACCTTTTGTGCATTTTTTTCAGTTGCAATTGCTCCAGCCACTTTCTTCTGGTTTCTTCGTGTCTTCTGCTAACTCTCCATCGTCTGCTGTCCATTTGTCCTTTCTTCTCTCTTCTAGTTTTTTTTCCATTCTCTCTCTACATCTGCTTTAACATACTAATCTTTCTCCTTTTGCTTTCTCATTCCTATTTCATCCACTCAAATTTTCCCCCTCCATCCTCAATCCCCACTTACTCTCCCAATACCCGGCCAATTGCAGATTTTTCTTCCCTCCCACACAAAATATTTTTCCCCTCTCCATTTCACTCTCCCAGCCCCATACCATTCTAATCCTCCCCCAACATCAGCTCCCTTCTAGTTCCAGCCCCACCCAGAATCCGCTCCCTTCTAGTCTCCGCATCAGCCCATTTCCAGTCCTATCCTAGCCCCACCATCAGCCCATTTCCAGTCCTAGCAACCCCCCCAGTCCATTACCATTTCTAGCCCCCCCCCATAGCCCATTACCAGTCCTAAGCCCCCCAACAGCCCACTTCCAGTCCTAACCCTCCCATCACCCCATTTTCATTCTTAGCCGCCCCCCCCATAAGCCCATTACCAGTCTTAACCCACCAATTAGCCCACCTCCAGTCCTAACCCCCATCTGCCCATTTCCAGTCCTGGCCCCCACCATAGCCCATTACCAGTCCTAACCCCCCCCCCCCCCGCTGCCATTAGCCCACTTCCAGTCCTAACCCCCCATTACCCCATTTCAGTCTTAGCCCCTCCATAGCTCATTACCAGTCCTTCCTAACCCCCATCAGCCCACCTCCAGTCCTAACTCCCCCCACATCAGCCCACCTCCAGTCCTTCTAACCCCCATCAGCCCATTTCCAGTCCTAACCCCACCTCCCCCCATCAGCCCACCTCCAGTCCTAACTCCCTCCCCATCAGCCCACCTCCAGTCCTTCTAACCCCCATCAGCCCATTTCCAGTCCTAACCCCCCCCTCCCCCCCCATCAGCCCATTTCCAGTCCTAACCCCCCTCCCCCCCCCCCATCAGCCCAGGTAAATAAAAACAAAACAAAACCCTGGCTTCTGCTGCTGCAGCCGTGGCAGCAGCAGAATCAGCTGTCCCGGAAGAGCCCTGAGTCTGCTCCATCAGCGGCAGGCTTTTCAATCCGCGAAGAGAGTATTTCCCTCTCGTGCGGCTTGAAAAGTGAATAGGCTTAAGCCGCGTGAGAGGGAAATACTCTCTTTGCGGCTTGAAAAGCCCGCCGCTGATGGAGCAGACTCAGGGCTCTTCCGGGCAGAGGAGAAGGGGCCGTGGGACAGCTGATTCTGCTGCTGCCACGGCTGCAGCAGCAGAAGCCAGGTTTTTGGGGTTTTTTTTAATTGACAGTTGATTCTGCCGCTGCCATGGCGGCAGCGGCAGCAGCAGAAGCCAAGGTTTTTTTTTTTGTTTCCCTCCGTTGCGGGCCGCACAAAGTTCTTTCGCGGGCCGCGTGTTTGAGACCCTGGCCCTAGACCCTCTGTTCCAGGTATGAGGACTGGAGGCACGCTTGACACCGGGCTCCGATGCCAGCCGCTGCCAAATGGGTGGAAGATTCGAACCCATCATATGTGGCACGGGAAAGATATTTTGAGCAGTCCGCGATCAATCTCAGGAGTGTCTGAAATCTGAGGTGGTGTTCACCTCCGAGGCCCATGGAGAAACCAAGCTCTTTAGCGAGGTTGCAAAGGAACATACCCATATATAGCTGGTATGTTTGGATGTGGCATGCCAGCATGGATCCCTGGTAGGCCTTGCATCCGAGGACATGGGGATTCTCTATCAGGCAGGACCGAAGAGTGCAACTTTGGACTCTTCTGCTTCCGCATCACAGATTCCACTACCATGGAGGTATGGGGAAGTTAAGTATTTCGAAACATCAGGGCTGCGCTGAACTCTGTACATGGCATCGAGTCTTTTACTGACAACAGGGACTGAGGCGGGTGCTTCCCACATGCTGACGAGCAACCGGGTCAAGATGGACGGCACAGGGACCATGAAAGACTCCCTAGGGGGAGACTTATATTGCAAAATGTCGAGGTTCCTCTGCCCTTGGCTCGTCCTCAGTCTGCATGGGCAGATTGAGGGCCCGAGCCATATCCCGCACAAATACCAAGGAGAAGGTTTCTTCGGGAGGTGACCGCCTTTGCGGGCGGGGACAGGTCAGAAGGAAGGTCCCTATGGGCGGGGGTTTCAGGGAAAGTGTCCCCATCCAATTCCCAGTCCGAGAAGGACTCTGAGTCAAGCTGATCCTCATGTCCGGTGGCCGAGGCCTGCTTGGAGCTGGCAGCACTGACTAAGATCTTGCCCCCCAAGGAATGGGACGGCGAGTGAGACCGATGCAGAGGACCTGTAGGGCTGGTACCACTGCAATTCTGTGCCTGCAGATCTCCGGCCTGCTCAGCAGCTCAAGCCTGAACCAAGCTGATCAAACAAGATGGCTGCCTGCTACACTTTTGCCGTGTTCAGCCACAGACTTGACCTTCAAGCAACTGCTTGCCCAGCGCGTTTGTGTGTGCATACTGAAGCCATTGTTCCTGGCTAACTCACTGCCCACATGCAAGAACATCTGCTTCTCCGGTGTTTATCTATAGATGGTTCTACTGGCCTTGGACACTTGTACCTATGCCCAGAAAGGTTAAATTAGACTTACCTGCTAATTGTTGTTCCTGGAGTAGATACAGTCTAGTCCCGGACCTCTGGGTTGTCTACCTTAAACAGCAGCTTGGAGACTGAGGAACCACCTTCTTTTTCTGATGTCAGCAGTATATCATCCTGGGATCCGCCTCCATCTCCCAGTTACCTATTGACAAAGCAGACTCACCGGAGCAACAAGTAAGTATTTCCACAAACTATATCATGCCTATCAGATAGTAAAAAAACTCCACGCCAACGTTATAGTAACTGAGAATGGGAACAAGAAATAAACAGGGCAAAATAGCAACTGTAGCCAGTAAAAACTGCGAGGAACCTACTCCCCCCTAACTCATGAGGGGAGGCCAAACCCGCAGGAAAAGACCACCCCCCTGACAAGCATAAAATTCTTACCTGTAGTCACTGTACTGTCTTTCAGGCTGCCGGTGGCGGACTGCAACCACCCCGGGGTGGATACGGGACTAGACTGTATCTACTCCAGGAACAACAATTAGCAGGTAAGTCTAATTTAACCCTCCTGATCGTATCTCCAGTCTAGTCCCGGACCTCTGGGTGTGTACCAGAGCAGTACTCAATGGGAGGGACCCTCCGAGGCAGTCTGCATGACCGCCGCTCCAAAACACACGTCCCATTGCGCCTGAACATCCAGACGGTAGTGCTTAACAAACGGATTCAGGGAAGACCACGTCGCCGCTTTACAGAATTCCAGTGGCGGGACCAGACGGGACTCCGCCCAAGATGCCGCTTGCGCCCTCGTTGAGTGGGCTTGCAACCCCTCAGGCACAGTCTTACCTTTCAGCACATATGCGGAAGCAATAGCCTGCTTAATCCACCTCGAAATGGAGGCCTTTGAGGCCGCCTCGCCCCTACGCGGGCCCGCGAACAGCACAAACAGCCGCTCCGATCTATGGAACTCCGCCGTGCGCCGGAGATACCGCTTTAACGCCCTCTTCACGTCCAGAAGACTCCGCGCTCTGACAGCCGGGTCCCCCGATGGGGTCCGAAACACCGGCAAGGAGATAACCTGATTCAAGTGGAACGCCGACACTACCTTGGGTAGGAAGGAGGGCACTGGCCGCAAAACCACCTTAGACTCAAAAAAGGATAGGTACGGCTCCTTACACGACAAGGCTTGTAACTCCGATACTCTACGCGCTGAACAAATCGCCACCAGAAAAACCACCTTCAAAGTGAGATCCTTCAACGATGCCCGACCCAACAGCTCAAAGGGTGGGCGTTCTAAGGCCTCCAGCACGAACGGGAGGCTCCATTTCGACACCAGGTGCCGCCCAGGGGGTCTCAACAGCGAAACCGCTCTAAGGAACCGCCTAATGTCACCATGCCCCCCGAGCGGCCGGCCACCTACTCTACCTCTGTAACAGGCCAGGGCTGCGACCTGAACCCTCAAGGAAGAAGCCGCCAGCCATTTCTCAAAACCATCCTGCAAGAACTGCAACACCTGCGGGACTGTGGCCTCTAACGCCACGTCCGCGCGATCGGTACACCAGGCTTCAAACACTCGCCAGACCCGGACATATGCTAGACACGTGGATCTCTTCCTAGCTCGAAGTAAAGTACTAATCACTGAGGCCAAATAGCCCCTCGCCTTTAGCCGCGCCCTTTCAATAGCCAAGCCGTAAGCGAGAACCGATCCAGGTGGGGCATCCATAGCGGCCCCTGCGACAACAGATCCGCTCGACGTGGAAGATGCCAGGGGCTGTCGAACAGCAGTCTCACCAAGTCCGCGTACCAGGGCCTGCGAGGCCAATCCGGGGCTATCAGGATCACGAGCCCGCGGTACGCCTCTATTCGCTGGATAACCCGGCCTATCAGCACCCAAGGAAGGAACACATACAGAAGCTCCCCCCTCTGGCCACCTTTGCACCAGTGCATCGAGACCCTCCGACATTCTTTCCCTTCTCCGGCTGTAAAACCGACTTGCCTTTGCCGACTGAAAGGTCGCCATGAGATCCATGACCGGAGGGCCCCAGCGACGCACCAGGCTCTCGAACATCTCCGGGTGAAGAACCCACTCCCCAGGGTCCACCCGCACCCGACTCAGAAATTCCACTTGCACATTGTCTACTCCTGCCACATGCGCCGCCGAGAGGTCCAGCAGGTTTTCTTCGGCCCAACCGAGCAGAGCCTCTGCCTCTAGAGCTGCGCTGCTGGTCCCCCCCTAACGATTCACATACGCCACCGCCGTCGCGTTGTCGGAGAAGACTCGTACTGACTCCTCTGCAAGCAAGCCGTGGAACCTTTGCAAGGCCAGAGCTACAGCCCACAGCTCTAGCCTGTTGATGGACCAGGTCTCTTCCTGCGCGTTCCACCGCCCCTGGGTGAACCGGCCCTGGCAATGCGCACCCCAGCCCGCTAGGCTGGCATCTGTCATCACCGGCACCAAGGCAGGCGGTTCCAGCGGTCTGAGATAAGGAAGCTTATCATAGCTCAGGAAGGAGCTATAGAAAAGGTGAAGTGACTCTGAACAAGCAACCTGTCAGTTCTGGTAGAAATAAGAAAACAGAATTTTCCCATAAAAGACTACCAGTCCCAGAATGCACCAGGTTTCCAACAGCCATTAGAGGAGCTGAAGTGGGGAAACGTGTGTTCAATCAGGAGGGCTATGAGGTAATCCCTAAGCACTCATCTCAAAGGGCAGGGCCTGATTCAGCACAGCTGCGCTGTGTTAGGGAGGAGCACTCAACCAAGCAGAATAAACGTAGAGTTTATTCTACAGAGAATTATCCTCATTATCCTGAGAATCAGCTTGAGCTTGATCAGTTTCATCTGAAGGATCATCAGAAGCAGAAGCCAAACCGGACGGACAGAGAGGGAAAGAAACCCTCTGGAAGAAAGAGGAGAAAAGCCTTTGAGAGGTCTAGAAGAGTCCAGAGCAGTACGTATACTGGGAGGCATTCCAAGGGCCAGCATACACCATTGGACTGGGGAAAGCCAGAGGAATGGTGCTGCAGGAGCTAGGAATCTCCAGACGCTACCTGTGAGGGAGACGGCTGCACGTGGAAGGGACCCTAAGACCCGTGCCAGAAGGTATGTGAAGAGAGATCCAGTGTCCAGGGATCTGGATTGGAAGGCTGGACATAAGAACTGGACTACATACTGGCCAGGCTATATAGAGAGGAACTCTAACAGCAATGGAAGCTCAGGTATGAACACTGATCTATGCCCTAGCTATAACCTTGAAAGACAGCAGGGAAACAAGTATTCTCCTGAAAGTGCTCCATTGAGAGATTCATCTGTGACAATCCATGATATTGAACCCATGCTTGTTGAAGAAGGGGGAATGATTGCAGATGAAGAATGTGTTTATATGGACTGCTCTCTGTCCAAACTCCTTTGGTGATTTTCTGTTATAAAGTACAGCAACCATCACAAAGAAATACAAACTAGTTCTTTAATCTACTCAGAAAAGCTCCTGAAGCAGGATTTGACCCACACAGTAGAAAGCAAGCCAGCTAAGGGGTTTCAGCTGGATAACTGCTAGCAATTGAGCCTTACCTAATTGCTTGTGAGCTAGGAGAGAATCACTTCTGAATCTATGTGGGGTTATCAGAAGTTAACCTGAAAAGAACAGTTTTTTTCTTTCTTTGTGGCTTTTCGTTTGTTGTTTGATATATGCTAAGAAAACATTAGCTAATGCCTGACAAGTTTGAATGTTGTTTTCCTGATTTTGATTTTGTTTTTCCAAGTTAAACACTGGAAGCAAGTAACCTGATTTATATGCTACCAAGCATATCTGTGTTGGGAGAAATAACCCCATAAATAAATATCTTATTGGCTTTAACACTTGAGCACAACTAAATTGTCAGCAGCTGTGTCTGGTGTGAATGAACTACATTGCCCACAATCCCTTGCAAATCATATAGATATATGCACTTGCCAAGACTGTGAAGATTCTCACCCAGGCAGCCGTCTGACAGGTCTCCCCTTCCGCAACATCTCGGGGTTTAACCACCACTTCAGGGCTACGCGCATTTCCTATGGACAAGGAAGCTTCATGGACAGAGAATCCTGCTGGTGCGACCAGCGTCGGAGCAGAGCCCTCTGCAGCGGTCTCATGTGCGCTCTTGCCCATGGCACCAACTCAAACGTCGCCGCCATCGTGCCCAGCAGCTGCAGGTACTCCCAGGCAGTGGGCGCCCAGCAGCGCAAGAACCTCCGCACCAGCCTTCGCAAGCAGCTGGCCCGCCGCTGAGTTAAAAAACACATGTCCTGACCTCGTGTCGAACCGAGCTCTGAGGTATTCCAAGTCCTGCGAGGGAATGAGATGGCTTTTCGCCAGATTGACCACCCAACCCAGGCTCTCCAGGAAGGACACTACCCTGGCTGTCACTTTCGCTCTCGTCCCTGGACTTTGCTCGAATCAACCAATCGTCTAAATACGGATGGACGAGAATCCCTTCCTTTCGCAATGCCGCGGCTACGACTATCAAGACCTTGGTGAACGTACGAGGAGCCATCGCCAGCCCGAAAGGCAACGCTCAGAATTGAAAGTGCCCGAACGGAACCGCGAAGCGGAGAAAACGCTGATGATCCGGCCGAATGGGGATATGAAGATACACCTCTGCAAGATCCAGAGATGTGAGAAACTCACCTTTTCGTACCGCCACAATCACTGACCGAAGCGTTTCCATGTGAAAACGCAACACACGGAGCCAGCGGTTCACCCCCTTGAGGTCCAGAATCGGTCGACACCCTCCGTCCTTCTTTGGAACTACAAAATAAATGGAGTATCGACCGCAGCCGAGTTGGTCACACGGCACCGGAACCACCGCCCCGAGCTCGAGGAGCCTTCGTACTGTCCCCTGCACTGCCTCGCGCTTGCTCGGCGACCTGCAGGGAGACATGACGAAAGCATCCAGAACTGGCATGCGGAATTCCAAGGCATAGCCTTTGCGAATGACCTCCAGGCACCCACTGATCTGACGTAAGGTGGACCCAGGCTGCATAAAACTCCTGCAGTCTCCCCCCTACCGAAACGAGGGGGGGCTGGGTCCCCCTGGCATTATTGCGACTTCTTAAAAGTAGACGAGGAAGACACGGAGGAGGCCCCGAAGCCTCTTCCTGCCCCCCGAAACCCTGGTTCCTATTGGGGAATCTACCCCTCTGAGGGAAATTAAATCTCTGAAAACGGTACCTGCGAAAATCTCTCAACTGGCCCTTGCCCCCAGTAGCTGTCTGACCTTGCTTAGGCTTGTCCTCAGGCAACCTACCGCCCTTCGACTCGCCAAGGTCCTTAACTAACCTCTCCAGATCCTCTCCGAACAGGAGACGCCCCTTAACCCTTTCAAGGCCAGGTTTAAATTTTTAATCCACATTCTGCAGCCGGGTTAATTTTTGCATATTTCAGGAAAATTGTACCCGTCTTATTCAATATGTTCTAATAGTGATTTTCCTTCTGCTATGGTCATGTATTATATACCATTTGATAGGAATATTTAGTCAGAATTTTGGATTCCGAGAGTTTTGGGCTCGGCCTGGAAATGGTTAAAGGGTAGCTTGCTGAGTCACGACTTCGAGGAATAGTCAGCCGCCCAATTACGAAGCCAGAGATGCTGCCTGGCGGCTACCGCCGAAGCCATGCTCTTCGACAATCCTCTCATGAGATCATAATGCGCATCCGCCAGATAGGCCGCCCCGGACTCAAGCCTTGAGGCCTCATCAGCCCCCTCGCTGTGCCGGTCCCCTTGAATCCGCTGCGACCAGCGAAGACAGGCCCTGGCCACCCACGCTCCACAAATAGCCGCTTGGAGCGCCAAGGCATTCACCTCAAAACTTTGATGCAGCATGGCATCCAGACGCCTGTCCTGAGCATCCTTGAGGGCCGCACCCCCTTCTACCGGGATGGTGGCCTTCTTAGTGACCGCTGCAACCACCTTAGGCGGTTGGAAAACCTCCTTATCCTTATCCAACAAAGGATAGAGCCGGCGCATCACCCTGGCTCTCTTCAACGGGGCCCCCGGCACATTCCATTTTTCCTGAATCATCTCCTGAAAGACCCTGTGCACCGGAAAGGCTTTCTGAGTTTTCCTAAAGACCTGCAGCAAAGGATCCTCCAGGGTGTCATCCTCCGTTGAACCCGGGACCGGCATGTTTAGGGCCCCTAGCGTTTCCGTAACCAGCGCTGGAAGCTCCTCCCTGCGCAAGACCCGCACTACTTTTGCCTGATCCTCCTTTTCAGCAAGCTCACCTTCCTCCAACTCTTCCTCAAAATCCACACTATGGGACTCCTCTTCTGAAAGGCGCCCTTCCGACGCCACCGAAGGGTCTATAAACTCCTCATCCTCCGTGCGCCGAGCCTTGTCCTGGCGAACTTCCGTAGAGACGGCAGAGGAGGGCCTCTTCACCCCCCGCCTCTCAGGAGTGCCCACCTGGTGGGTTAACGGAGGTCCACCAACCGCTTGCTGCAGCAAAGCCATAAAATCCTTAGTAAAAATAGAGGCTAGGCCCTTGGACCAGACTGCTGGGGTTGGAGGGAAGTCTGGGGCAGAGGAGGGGCCTGCCACCGGTTCCTCTAAGGGCAGGCAAGAAGCCTGAGCCGCCCCCATCTCCGAATCGGCCCGTGGAGCCGCCTCTTTGGTCTCACCGTCCTGCTCCATTAACGTGGCCTCCTTTGCACACCCCTTGCAAACACCCGACTCTGCCACAGAACCTCTCCTAGCCCCACACACAAAACACTGGGGTCTAGAGGGCATGATAGGAACAAACAGCTGCCCAAAAAAAACCACACTGTCAGCTGAGATCCCCCCTAGCACCCAAGGCCAGCCGGGCAGCCCGGGATGAAGAAGGCTGAGACTCTGAAGTGGCCCCTGAGAAGCACTGCCGCTGAAGCAGAGGCCAGCCCTATTCCTAATTTTCTTTTTTTTCTTTTTATTTTTTTATAAAGTGCTCAACGCTAAATGCACAGCCACTTCAATCCACATGAAATTCCAGCCCACACGCACCAAGGACGCCGCAAAAGTAACTACTTAACAGCATCAGCTGAGAAAACAGGGGACAGACACGCGGCAACGCGATCCGCCGCTGCCCCTGCCACGCGGTGGGCCTCACACCAAATTCGCGCCTAAACGAGCAGGAGACCACAGAGCCCCTGGCGGGCCTACTCACCACCGACGGGGACTCAAGCCACGGTCCGCTGTCCTTCCAGACCGGCGACTCACCCGCACTGCAAGCGGAGACTCCGGGCCCAGCAATAAAAGTAAAAACGCCGCGGGTAGTAAATTCAAGCGGCGGGCTCAGACACTGCCACCGGGAGACAGGCGCGCTGACAGGCAGAGCATCTGTGAAGCGCCTTCTCCCCAAACTGCCGGGACCGGTCTGGAAGAAGCTAAACAGCCCAGACCCGGACCCGATGCAGCCCCCTTCTGAAAAACTGCTCTTCTACCCCTGCAGAACTCCGGTAAGGCCCACACGGGGGGGGGGGGGGGGGGAGACTCCTGCAGGCTTTTTTAAAGGCACAGAACTCACTGTCAGGCTCTGGACAAAGGAACCAGAGAACCTCCTAAATTGTTATCTTTTTTTTTTTTTTTTTTGAACCCCCTTAATTTATCCCAGGACTATCCTTAATCGTTCCTCCAGAGAGCCCGGACTCCGGGCTAGCTCCTTTCAGCTGCTTGGAGACTGAGGTAACTGGGAGATGGAGGCGGATCCCAGGATGATATACTGCTGACATCAGAAAAAGAAGGTGGTTCCTCAGTCTCCAAGCTGCTGTTTAAGGTAGACAACCCAGAGGTCCGGGACTAGACTGGAGATACGATCAGGAACTACATACTGTTTCCTCCGCATGACATCTTACTATGGATCCTTTGTCTGCAAGAAAGATGCTTGTCACCTACCTCCTGATTCACTGAGAACACCTCGGACTGTCTTGTGCCAACCAATCACTGGACCTAGGATGGAGACTCATCAAAAAGAATAATACAGTCTGCGCAGAAGAACTTTTGCGCCTTTTGCTGTTTGTGCCCTGCTTACCTGGTTTCTTCTACCTGATCTGCCTGCAAGACAGACACTATGTTTGTGCCAGGCCGTTCTCCTAAGGACTGAGATAAGACTTTCACAGACATCTTTGGTTCTATGTTCTCCCACGGCTCGCCTCAGAAAGGGCTGTAGCCTGCGTTACCTAGCTTAGCTGCCTCCTTGGACTTGTTCTGCTCCAGAGTCTACAGACCCCAGTCACCAGAGCGTCAGACGAAATTAAGGTAGTCTCTCTCTCTCCTCCTCCGGATGGGCAATGGTTAGCTAGAAACGTATTCCATAACTTTTCTCAGTACAGAGCAAATCAGTGACTTCTGATTACTAATTAGTGATTTATCACTTTGTCTAATTGTAATTCTGTGTTGCAACAAACTTCTATCTCATGTTTCTAATTATCTATCTTTAGCTATATGTTTTTATATTTTTCTACCTTGCTGTCCATAATAAATCTATTTATATATCTACGGACCAGAAGCCTTTCGTGGCTCATTACCAGCATAACTGTACTCTTTTGTAAATAGCTTACCAGCTTGGTAACTGTTATAATGTAAATAGTTTCCCCAGTTCTAATCCATGTTATGTCCCCTGTTATATGTAAACTTAGGTCAGATTTGACTGTCCGAGTGTTATATTGTTTAATGTAAACCGCACTGATGACAAAGAGCGCGGTATATAAGAGCTGTTAAATAAATAAATAAATAACTCATAGAACTTCGGGCTGGGTATCAGCAGCTAATTTCCCCTGGACATAACTGAGAGCCTAACTTATTTTTGTGCTACTAATAATCCCTACATCATGGGAATTCTCATCCTAAGGATGAGTATTTCTGAATGAGCTACGTCTCTCAGAATTTGTGTAGTACTTCTGAATTGCTTTATTGTGGTCGAAGCTGCTGTTAATGCTGAGGTTTGTGGCTAGAGAATTATTGTCTGCTGAGACGGGTTTGGAACCCACATTACGGGATCTCTGAATGAGTTACATCTTACAGAATTAGAGTAATTCTTTAGCAGCTATTCCTGTGTTTGTTCTTACAGACAGTCTCAGCTATTAACGATGGCTCACGACGCCGTCAGGACTGATAAGAGTGCTTTAGCATTGCAGAAATTAGCTTCTTTATGCTGTTCGCAAGATAAAATTGCAGACCACGTTGAAAAGATTTTTAAGTGTCTTAAAACAGATAAGCAAGATCTTGTTAGTGTTGATGGCTTTTTCAGTGAGTTCTTAGACCAGCTAATTGCTCATAAGGCTAAATTAACAGTGGATATGGTAGCGGAGCACGCTTGTGTTCTACATATTTTTAAGAATAAGCTATAGGAGGCATTATTTCACATGCGAGACAGATCTGAATTGCTGGAGGCTGATTAACTGACAGCCCATAGCCAGTTACAAAATGTCACGGCCAAAGCAGGGAAGCTTGAGCAGGAGAACTCTGATTTACATCACCAAGTTACCAAGATTCAGGCTGAGATGAAGGGAGGGGCCACTAACAGCCCGCTTTCCTCAAGTACTAATAGAATGTGGTTTTGCGTTGCCAAGACTTGGTGGATCAGGTTTCTGCTCTCAGGATGCGGAACGCTGAGGATCAAAGGGAACTGCAATTTCTAATAGTTTGTGGAACTGAGCTGACAGACGAGAACTGGAAATTGCAGAATGACACTGCTCTATACGAGCAGAGAGAGAGTGCTCTGATAGCTCAGTTAAATGCAACAGAGACTGCTCTAAATGCAGCGAAACAGAGGACTGCTAGCCTGCAGAGGGAGCTAGCCGCCGCACGCCAGGAATGTAGGCAGGAGATAGAGAGAGTAAATCAAGAAATTCAGAGCTTGAGAAATGATTGTTTTCAGTTGGCCTCTGAGTTTAACTTGCAGAGTGATAAGTAAGAGGACAGATATCATTTGGTCTCTCCAGACTTCTCAACATTCTTGGGAAATTCCCGAGTGGTAGATGACAGCTGTTTGCCAGTGAAAAACCTGCCCAGTGTAGAAAGGCAGCTTTTCCAGGACAAACTCAGTTCTCTCCCATCAGCGCCTGAGCAAAGGACAGAAACAGGGTGGAGAGAGACACCCTACTCTCGACCCTTCCCCGTGTAGACGAAGAGGTTAAGGAAGGGGTGGGAAGTCCCCCTAGTGATAGTAAACTGTACCAACCTCGGCCACCAGACGGAGCTGAAGGCAAACAAAATCCTCCACGCTCCAGGGTCCTGCAGGAGGGAAAAGATAGTAATATTCTTATCTCTGCAGGCCAACTGCAGATTATTAAATCTTTGCATAATATGGTCACACCTTTTGAGAAAACGGTCGTGCGACCATAAATGAACATTTAGCTGCAGTCAAAGACGCCTTCTGGGCTCTGAAAATTACCAGGGGGGAAGACATGGCTCTGTATCTTCCATGATCCTTTGATGCACCCTGTCAGCAGTTTATTCAGACCATGGCAGACAATGAAAAGAGTAATATCATCACCTTTGAACAGGCACTAAAGAAACATTATGGGCCATATCCTAATGCTATCATTGCAAAACAGGCAGCATATGACTTGTGGGGAAGATGAATCACCCCGAGAGTTTTCCTACAGACTTAGGCAGACCTTCTTCCAGAGTGATCCTCCCTGGGAAACGTTAGAACACCATCAGGAGTTTCGTGATCTTTTTTGCCAGTTGCTCCTTCCGTCTATTAAGGCTTATATAAGGCTGGAAGATGCGGTATATAAATAAGTGTTAAATAAATAAATAAATAAAATTATATGGCTGACAAGCGTCACAAACCCCTGTCACGCTTGCTAGAACATGCTGAGTGGATTTTTGAAGCTTTTCCTAGCATGAGAGCTAGCAATGGCAGCAAAGTAAAGGCTCCAAGCAAAGCCAAAGAACCAAAACAGAGTGTTTGCTGTTGTTAAGTGCCGTCGAGTCGGAGTCGACTCATGGCGACCCTCTGGATAGCTATCCTAAATTGTGCTCGGTCTTCAGTCAGGCAGCTCATTGTTGACCTGTAGCTGCTGCTAATGTATCGGATCCATCTCATTGCTGGCATTCCTGTTTTGCGTTGACCTATCTTGCCAAGCATGATGTCTTTCTCTAATGATCTCTCTCTTTGCATGATGTGTCCAAAGTATGAAAGTCAAAGTCTTGTCATCTGAGTTTCTAAAGAAAGCTTAGGTTTGATTTCCTCTAGTACAGACTGGTTTGTTCTTCGGGCAGTCTATGGTATACACAGTATTCGCCGCCAGCACCATAATTCAAAGGCATCAATTTTCTTCCTGTCTATCTTTTTCACTGTCCAGTTTTTCACATCCATATGATGTTATTGAAAATACCATGGCTTGAACAAGTCGAATCTTTGTATGGAGAGAGACATCTCTGCTCTTGAGAATCTTATCTAGGTCTTTCATAGCCATTCTGCCAAGAGCAATGCGTCATTTAATTTCTTGACTGCTTGTTGCTTCTTTATTGATAGTTCATCCAAGTAGGTTAAAGTTGTTCACAATTTCAATTTCTTCTCCTTCAATGATGAACCTGTTGATTATGCCAGTTGTCATGATCTTTGTCTTCTTTACATTAAGGTGCAGGCCCATTTTGAGACTATGTTCTTTGATTGTGAGAAGCAAATGTTTCAGATCATCTTCACTTTCAGCCAGTAATGTGGTATCATCAGCATAGCGAAGGTTGTTGATGAGTCTTCCACCAATCTTCACACCTCTGTTGTCTTCATACAATCCTGCTTCTCTGATTATTTGTTCTGCATATAAATTAAACAGGTAGGGGGAAAGTATGCAGCCTTGTCTTACACCTTTGCTTATTTTAAACCATTCTGTTTCTCCTTGTTCCGTTCGAACTGTTGCTTCTTGATCAATGTACAGATTGTGCAAGAGAACGATCAGGTGTTCTGGTATACCAATGCTTCTTAATGTGGCCCAGAGTTTCTCATGGTTTACACAGTCAAAAGCCTTGCTATAGTCAATAAAGCACAAATAGATATCCTTTTGGTATTCTTTAGTCTTTTCAAGGATCCATCTCACATCCGCAATGATGTCACTCTTTCCTGAACCCTGCTTGCACTTCAGGTAGTTCTTGTTCCAGGTATGGTTGCAGTCTCTTTTGAATAATCTTCAGGAGAATCTTGTTGGCATGAGCGATTGTGCGATAATTTCCACAGTCAGTTGGATCACCTTTCTTTAGTATTGGTATAAACACAGATCTTTTCCAGTCAGTTGGCCATGATGTTGTCTTCCATATTTCTTGGCAGAGCTTTGTAAGTATGGTAACAGCTGCTTCAGATTGCTGTAATACTTCTATGGGAATGCTATCAATGCCTGGTGCTTTGTTCTTTGATAAGGCTTTCAATGCTGCTTCAACTTCTTCTTTCATCACCAATGGTTCCCGATCATAAGGTACAGGTTGAAACGGCTGTTGGTCCACTTGATCTTTATCATATAAAAACTCTGTATATTACTTCCACCTTTTCTTGATCTTCTCAGCATCATTCAACATAGAACCATGAGCATCTTGTAACATTCCAATTCGAGGCTGGAACTTTTTCTTTAACTCTCGTAGCTTTAGGAAAGCCGATCCTGTTCTTCCTCTAATAGTTTCTGCTTCTATTTCCTTGCATGCCTCATTGTAGTACTTTTCTTTGTCCTGTCTTGCTGCACGTTGGAAATTTCTGTTGAGTTCTATGATTGTCTTTCTTTCTCCTCTGGCTTTAGCTTCTCTGTGTTTCTGGGCAATTTTCAGAGTTTCTTCTGTCATCTATTTTGGCCGTTTTTGCTTTTTCACCTTTTGTAGAGACTTCTCGCTTTCTTCCAACACAACCTTGATGTCATTCCATAACTCTTCTGGAGCTCTGTCATTTGTATCTAAAGCAGCAAATCGATTTTGCAGGCAGTCTTTAAATTCCAGTGGTATATTCTCAAGGTCATATTTTGTTGCATTCATGAGTGGTTTGCTCTTTTTCAACTTTAGCTTGAGTTTGCATACTAATAGTTGATGATCTGCATCACAGTCAGCTCCAGGTTTTGTCTTTGTTGATGTTACAGAGCTTTTCCATCGTTGACTTCCACAGATGTAGTCAATTTGATTTTTATACAATCCATTGGGTGGTCCATGTGTATAGTCGCTGCTTGTGTTGCTGGAAGGTGTCTGAGATTAATAGATCGTTGGTCATGCAGAATTCTATCAGTCTTTCTCCAGCTTCATTTCTGTTGCCAAGTCCATATTTTCCAACTACTTTGCCTTCTTCTTTGTTGCCAACTTTTGCATTCCAGTCACCCATGACTATCAGGATATCCTGTTTGCATGTTCTGTCAATTTCAGCTTGTACTTGTTCATAGAACTCTTCAATTTCATTCTCTTCTGCAGCTGTTGTTTGGGCATATACTTGAATTATAGTTGTGTTGATAATCTCTATTCATCTACAAGGAATGCCTAAGTGTTTGTTGACTGCACTGTATTTTATTACAGTTCTTGCACATTTCTTCTTTATTATAAATACAACACCAACACCATTTCGTCTTTGTCTTTCATTTCCAGCATAGTAGACCATGTGATCATCTGATGCAAAGTGCCTGATGCCAGTCCATTTCAGTTTGCTGACACCCAACAGATCAAGTTGTACACATTCCATTTCATTCTTGACCACCTCCAACTTCCCTTGGTTCATGCTTCGTACGTTTCATGTTCCAATGTGTAAGACATCTTTACAGCTTCTGACTCATTTCATGCACAGCTACATCGGCAGTCAGACGTCCCGAGGGCTTTGATCCAACCACATCATAAATGCTTGCTTTACTCTTCTCCAGTAGCTAGTTGAGTGCCTTCAGCTCTTCTCCAGTAGCTAGTTGAGTGCCTTCCGACCTGGGGGTCTCATCTTCTAGCACTATAGCACAATTTGTTTTGTTGTTAACTATCCAATGGGTTTTCATGGCAAGATACAGAAGTAGATTGCGGGGCCTTTCCTCCGTGCAGTTTAAGTTTGGTGTTGTTGCCATTGTCACAGAAATGTGATCCTCTGCCATCAACACTATCCCATTCACAGAATCCTCCCAGGCCACCCCAGAATAACCAGTCATCTGGGTCTAAGCAGCACTCTGGGAACCAGCGTTTCGCTCAGCATAACAGGAGATGGAAAAGAAAATAAACGAGTTGGCAGATATGATGAAGGCTATCACTGCATTCAGCTCCTCAAAGGAGGCTTCTGCCAATAGCGAGCCACCTAAGCCACAAGTTAAGCCCAGTGAGCCCAAGAACAGTCCTAGGCCTCATAAGCCAGAGGAGGAACTGGTTGACTCCTCTTCCCCTTCTAATGAGACTGAATGACTAACCGACTTTGTTTCTGTCCCACTCCCACAGGTCACTATTACACAGGTACAGCCAGTTCAGATATCCAGACCAGCTGGAGAGGCCACCCCATTGACACAGAGTGACAGTCCCGCAGTGGACAGTGAGGGTCCAACCTTCGACGCCATCAGGAAGCACAAGTATTTTCTGGGTAAACTCAAGCCAAAAGGACAGAGGTACACTGTTCCTGTTAAAATTCAGCAGGCATTTCTC
The DNA here is from genome assembly GCA_033557465.1 of Ichthyophis bannanicus. NCBI lineage: Eukaryota > Metazoa > Chordata > Amphibia > Gymnophiona > Ichthyophiidae > Ichthyophis > Ichthyophis bannanicus. Next base: position 947,052,499 of record CM066035.1, on the reverse strand, counting down.
TGCGAGGGCCTGATAGATTCAGCCGCTGAGGCTACCCTTATTACCTCGAGTCTCTTCGATAAGCTCACTGCTTCCAGTGGATTGGCCACTGTTGGAAACAGGATACTACTACTACTACTGAACATTTGCATAGCACTACAAGACGTACACAGCGCTGCACAGAGATGTAAAAGACGGTTCCTGCTCTTCAGAGTTAACAGTCTAGTCAAGACAGACAACACAGTAGCTGTAGATATGGGATACAGCTAGGGAGAATGGTAAGGAAACACAAAGGAGATCAGGTGAGTAAAGATGTGAAAGTGCAGTGAAGAGGTGAGTTTTCTGAGCTTGATGGACCTTTGTATGATCCATTATGGCATTTCTTATGTTCTTATGCAGAGGAAAACGTTTGCCTTTATTTGGCAGCAAAGACTTCCAAGAGTGGCGAGGAGTGTGTTGTACAGAGGAAAGGAAGAAGGGGGTCTTGGTGTTTCAAACCATAGGGCTTACTATTCTGCAGCTCACACACAAATTATTTGTGATTGGAATGGGGGGCAAGGGGGAAATAAACCTGGGTTGCTTTGGAACAAAGCCTGTTGAGAGGAGGTAGGCTGCAGGACATCCCTTGGTTACAAGAAAGGGAAGGGACACGGAGGGAGGGGGCAGCCCCTTTACTGCCCTGATTCTAAAGGTATCGGGGGCGTAACAGAGGGCTGTGCTAGAAGGGGCCGGAGGGGAAAGGATTACCCCCATGTGGGACATTGAGGAGTTCCCCCCAGGAATTGGGAATCTAATTTTGCATAAGTGGCATGAGAGGGGTTTATGGAGAGTGAGGCAGATAGAGGAGGATGGCCAAGTGCTCAGTATGAGCGGGCACAGGAATCATGTGGTCTCAGAGAGACAGGCCAGTTCCTGTTTCTGCAAGAGACTCATTATCTCAAGAGTAAATGAGTCTGGGAAGGGATTGCCAGTTTGGAAACGTGACTGGAAAAATTATACTAAACCTCTGAGAAACTTCAGGGTTTGCTGTCCAAATTATATAAACTGAGGATGGAGGGAGAAGGGGGAAAATGGGTTTTAAGGAGATGTGGGAAAAGGACTTGGGGGAGATATTAGGTGAGGAGAAGTGGAAGATAGTCTGACAGGGAATGGAGAGTGTCTGTCTGCTGCCCTACAACAGAATGGCTATGTACCGGTGAGGACTCACCATGCATTGAGAACCTATAGCCCAGAGTGCTGGAATGGCTGTGGCAGGAGGGAGATTTCCGGCCTGTGTTGGGGGGGGGGGGGGTGCAAGTGGAGAAAGTGTGGAAATGGGCAGCTAACCTCTTCAATGGAATGTGCGGGATACAGATGGTGGAGGATATGGCTAAGTTGAGTGGGATGCTTTGGACGGCGGTGAGGATTAAGGTGACTGAACTGTGGAGGGATGTTGAGATTTCCAAGAGGCGAGGAAATTCTAAAGAAATTTGATTGTATTTATTTATTTATTTTACAGTTTTCATATACCGCGCTCTTTGGTATCAGCGCGGTTTACAGATAACAAATTTTCGCATTAGAACAATCCTTTGCTTACATTATAACAGGGTCAGTAACTTGGAGATAACATGGGAAACTATGTACAAACTATATACAGAAAGATATATTACCTCTGGAAATTTACAGTTCAAGTTGGGATCATAAATTTGGGTGTGCAGGGAGTCTAGTTCGTGTTCTGTTATGATTATGTTGTTGGAATGTCAGAGTATTGCACAAATTAACAACTTATCGGTATCACAAACAAGCTAAATATGAAAAGGTATGGGCGACATATGTAACATGGCGGCAGAGGGATGGAAACTGTTACTGCTGAAGTAGTTGAAGATGTGTCCTAGACATTATTCCTACTTATGTGGTTCTGGATATGGTGACCAGAGGAAGGGGATGCGTTTCATATTTATTTATTTATTCATTTATTTAATTTATTTAGAAGGATTTAGTATACCGCCTTATTGTTAAATCAAGGCGGTGTGGCACATCAATCAAAATCAATAATAAAGTGTGGTTTGTAGCATGCAGTGTGAGAACTGAGAAGTGTAGTGTGTGGGGCAGTGCGTTAGATTATATCGGTGAACTATTTACATAATGAACTATATACATATATACAAAATGGGGCTGTTTGAGAGGCGTGCTAGGATTGAGATTCTGTAATGTCTTGGAGGTAGGATCGTGATCCTGTAATGTCTTGAGGTAGAAAATTTATGTGAGGTCCTTGAAATGTACTGTAAATAGATCAGTCTTAAGAAGTTTTCTGAAGTCCTTGAGGTTCTTGGTTGATCTTATGTGGTCTGGGAGAGAGTTCCATATAGCGGGTGCTGCCAGGGAGAGTGCCCTCCTTGATGTGGCCAGCCTTGTTTTAGCAAATTCTTTTGGTGTTCTGATGGTGTCTGAGGTTCCTTTTCTTCTTGGTCTCCTGTTGTCATCGGTTTTTATGAGAGGGCGTAGGCTGTCTGCTGATAGGTTGTGTATTATTTTAAATATGTGTAGAAGTACTTTCATATATATTACTTGGAATTAACAAAGCTGCATCAGATTGGAGCATAACTGTTGATGTATTTTATTGCACAGTACTGCATGTGTGTATGAGTTCTTATTTGTCAATTTTAATAAAATAAAATAAAATTAAAAAAAACACACACCAGTTGTATCTATCATGGAACAGACTGGATCATTACACAGGAAAGGACACAAGGGGCTTTGCCCAAGGAATGGAAGAACATCAAAGCTTAAATGATCTTCTCACTCAGGCACATTTCTTTTTTGCACCAACCAGGTGCATAGGAAGGGACAATTTTTCAATACAGTAACATAGTATATGACAGCAGATAAAGACCATCATGGCACATCTAGTCTGCCCAGCAAGGTGGCAAGACTAGATGCACCTGCCGCTTCGTGTAGGTTGTGATAAGGAAGCTTATCATAGCTCAGGAAGGAGCTATAGAAAAGGTGAAGTGACTCTGAACAAGCAACCTGTCAGTTCTGGTAGAAATAAGAAAACAGAATTTTTCCATAAAAGACTACCAGTCCCAGAATGCACCAGGTTTCCAACAGCCATTAGAGGAGCTGAAGTGGGAAAACGTGTGTTCAATCAGGAGGGCTATGAGGTAATCCCCAAGCACTCATCTCAAAGGGCAGGGCCTGATTCAGCATAGCTGCGCTGTGCTAGGGTGGAGCACTCATCTAAGCAGAATAAAGGTAGAGTTTATTCTACAGAGAATTATCCTCATCTTGATCATCTTGGAGATCCTCAGAATCAGCTTGGATATCCCTCAGCTTGGACAGCTTCATCATCTGGAGGATCATCAGAAACAGAAGCCAGAGCGGATGGACAGAGAGGGCAAGAAACCTTTTGGAAGAAAGAAGAGAAAAGCATTTGGGAGGTCTAAAGGAGTCCAGAGCAGTACATATACTGGAAGGCATTCCAAAGGCAAGCTTACACCATTGGACTGGGGAAAGCCAGAGGAATGGTGCTGCAGAGCTAGGAACCTCCAGACGGTACCTGTGAGGGAGACGGCTGCACTTGGAAGGGACCCTAGGACCCGTGCCAGAAGGTATGTGGAGACCCAGTGTCCAGGGATCTGGATTGGAAGGCTGGACATAAGAACTGGACTACATACTGGCCAGGCTATTTAGAGAGGAACTCTAACAGCAATGGAAGCTCAGGTATGAACACTGATCTATGCCCTAGCTATACCCTTGAAAGACAGCAGGGAAACAAGTATTCTCCTGAGAGTGCTCCATTGAGAAATTCCTCTGTACCAATCCATGATATTGAACCCATGATTGTTGAAGAAGGGGGAGGGGTTGCAGATGCAGGCTGTGAATACATGGATTGCTCTTTGTCTAAACTCCTTTGGTAATTTACTGTTACAAAGTACAACAACCATCACAAAGAAATACAAACTTGTTCTTTAATCTACTCAGAAAAGCTCCTGAGTAGGATTTGAGCCACGCAGTAGAAAGCAAGCCAGCTAAGGGGTTTCAGCTGGGTAACTGCTAGCAATTGAGCCTTACCTAATTGCTTGTGAGCTCTGAGGAAATCACTTCTGAGTCTATGTGTGAAGATATAAGAAGTTAACCTGAAAAGAACAGTTTTTCCCTTCTTTGTGGGTTTTGCTTGTTGTTTGAAGCATTGCTAAGAAAATATTAGCTAAAGTCTACAGAAAAGACCATTCTGTTACCATCCTGGTCTTTATTCTTTTGCTTTGATTGCCTGACAAGTTCAGCTGTTGTTTTCCTGATTTTGTTTTTTTCTAAGTTTAACACTGAAAGCAAGTATCCTGTTTTATGTGCTACCAAGCATATCTGTGTTGGGAGAAATAACCCCATAAATAAATATCTTATTGGCTTTACACGCAAGCACAACTAATTATTGTGAGCGGCTGTGTCTGGTGCGAATGGACTGCATTTCCCACAACCCCTTGCAAATCATATTAATATATGCCTTTGCCAAGACTGTGAACATTCTCACCCAGGCACCCGTCTGACAAGGTCACTGCTCCCCATGCCTTTGTTTAGGGGTGTACCCACAGCTCCATGAGGGTCACCTCTATTTGATGAGTTAGAAGAGACAGTTAAGGTTATTTTGATTTTATCCTGTTGCTATAAAGGGATCCACTGTGTCTGTCCCAAGCCATTTTGAATTCTGTCACTGTATTTGCCCCCACCACTTCCATCGGGAGGGCATTCCAAACATCCACCACCCTTTCAGTGAAAAAGTATTTCCTGACGTCTTTCAGTTTAATCCCTTGCGGCTTCATGTTATATCTTCCATTTTTACAGCTTTCCCGTCTTTGAAAAAGGTTTGTTAATTAATACTCTAAGGTATTATCATATCTCCCCTGTCCCTCCTCTCCTCTAAAGTATACATATTTAGGTCTTCAAGTTTCTTAAGAACATAAGATATGCCATACTGGGTCAGACCAAGGTCCATCAAGCCCAGTATCCTGTTTCCAACAGTGGCCAATCTAGGTCATACGTAAACCTTCTTATGTGTCCCCTCTGGCGCAGGCACCAAATCATTTTGGTCGCATTCCTCTGAACAGTTTCCAGTCTTTTTATATCCTTTGCAAGACATGGTCTCCAAAACTGAACACAATATTCCAAGTGAGGCCTCACCAGCGACTTATACAGTGGCATTAGTACGTCCTCCTTTCTGTTGGTAATTCCTTTCTGAATGCAACCCAGCATCCTTCTGGCTTTGGCCACCATATCACCACTTGTCACACTGTATCACCACTTTGAGATCCTGAGAAACAATCACGCCAAGGTCCTTCGCCTGGTCCGTGCACACCAAGCTCTCGCCCCCTATCACATACAATTCCCTTGGATTTCTGCATCCCAAGTGCATGACACTGTACTTCTTCACATTAAATCTTAACTGCCAAGCATTAGACCATTTTTATAGCTTTTGGGTAAATCTTTCTTCATGTTATCCATGCCCTCAGTTGAGTCCACTCTGTTGCAAATTTTCGTGTCATCTGCATAAAGACAGACTCTTCCATTCAGTCCTTCAGTAATATCACTCACAAATACATTGAATAGTACCAGTCCCAGGACAGATCCCTGGGGCACACCACTAATCACCTTCCTTTTCATCAGAGTGAGTTCCATTTATCATCACCTTCTGTTGTCTGTCAGTCAACCAATTTCTGATCCAGTTCATCATCTTGGGACCCATCCCCAGGCTGTTCAGTTTATTGATAAGCCTCCTGCGAGAAAGGATGTGCTGAAATCTAGGTAGATCACATCCATCGCATGCCCTTAATGTAGTTCTCTGGTCACCCAGTTAAAGAACTCAATCAGATTTCTTTGGCATGATCATCCTTTGGTAAAACCATGTTGCCTCGGATCATGCAACCTATTGGTTTAGAGAAAGTTCACTATTCTCTCTTTCAAGAGTGCCTCCATTACTTTTTCCACCACCGAGGTAAGGCTTACTGGCCTGTGGTCTGCCACTTCTTCCCTATTACCACTTTTGTGAAGAGGTACCACATCAGCCCTTCTCCAATCTTGTGGAATATCTCCTGTCTTCAAGGATCTATTAAAAACATGTTTTAAAGGCCCCACCAGAACCTCACCAAGTTCTTTCGGTATCCTTGGATGTATCCCATTCGGTCCTATGGCCTTGTTCACTTTCAGTTTTGCAAGCTGTTTAAACACATCATCTTCTGTGAATGGTGCGATATCTACACCATTTCCATTTGTATATTTGTCAATCACAGGTGGTCAGGAGGAGGAGGATTTTCATTAGTAAAAACAGAATAGGGGGAGTTGCCTGCAGTTTCACACATTGTGGAGAGTGAGAACATCTGATGCTGGAGAGAGCCGGCCCGTGCGGGGCAGTCACTGCTGGCATCATTTTGAGGCTCCATAAAGGATCTGTGCACGGAGCTGTTTCTTGGGAGTGTTGCCTGCAGTTTCACACGCTGTGGAGGGTGAGAACAGCTGGTGCTGGAGAGAGCCAGCCCGTGCGGAGCAGTCACTGCTGACATCATTTTGAAGCTCCTTAATATATCTAGAGTGCTTTACAGCGCTTGATGGGGCATTTTCTAAGGGGTGTTTTCCAAGGGGGACATATGCCCCTTGTGAGCCCCTTAGGAGTACATTGGGAACATTTATAGATCTGTGAAGTGGCGATGCCTGGCAGTAAAAGGAAAAAGAAAAATCTTGTGGCTGTGTCTGCTGGTGGCCCTATGGACAAGCATGTAATATCTACACCAGTCTTAACACCACCAGGTACTGTTCCTTTTGACCCCTTGCTGGAGGGGCCGAGTCTTAGCTCTCCTGAGCGTATCCCTCCACTTCCTCCTGGTTTTTTGGAATTGTCTGCTGTGCCTCAGTCTGGTGTTTTGAGTTCACAGAAGGAAGTTATGCTCCCCAAAATGGTTTCTTGTCGGAGCCCTCCATTCCTCCTGGTGACTCACAAGTCTCCTCCATCTCTCTTCTGGATATTTGGCAAGTAGCCAATCGTACTAAACGGATTCTTGCAGAGACTGTTCCCTCTATGTCATTTTACTAGGGACACTTATTAAATTTCAGAATCTTGATAGTCAGATTGGAACTTTGCATTCATCTATTTCGAGTATAGATACGCAGGTTAAATCTTTTTCTTTATTTCAGTCTACTACCATGAAAGAAAGTTCTATTATGTGTCAAAAACTTGAGAATTTAGAGAATATGGCTAGGTCTAAGAATTTGAGAGTTTTAAATTTTCCTTCTAGTAGTTTATCATCTCCATCAATACTGTTTAGGAAATATTTAAAAGATGTTGTTCTCCTTCCCACCGTCGATGCTATAGTGTTTGCTAAATGTTATTACATTTCCTCAAAAATTGTTTCTCCAGGTGTTGGGGAAGGGGAAGTAGCTGCTCTTGAAGATAAAAATGGGTTTAACTTGACTACCTTCTTGGAAGACACTCAAGATATTATTTCCACTAGAGCCACATTATTAGTAACTTTGCTTTCTGAAGAAGATAAAGTCTCTATTCTTAAAGCTTATTTTCGGAAAAGGGACAATCTCTATTGTGGTGATAAGGTCTCTATTTTTCCTGATCTATCTCGCTCAATACAAGCACGTGGGAAGTCCTTTCTTGCTCTCAAGTCTAGAACTCTTGCTTTAGGCGCTACTTTTTTCTTGTGCTACCCTTGTAAATGCTTAGTATCTCTTGGATATGACAGGTTCGTCTTTTTGTCATTTTCGGATTTGGAAAGGTGGATTCTTGATAAGGAAAAGGTGCAGTGACTTTTGCTTTTCCTTTATGTCATTATGCCGTCATTTAGAACTTGTCAGGTGGTGGGAGAGTATAATTAAATGACTGCTCTATGTGGCTGGGACACCTTTCTTTGGTTCGGTGTTCCTTGCCTTGTTTTTTCTTGTTATTGATTTCTTATGGTTTTCTCTCTGAGATGTGGGCTAATGTACTTGTTTGTATTATATCTCTTGAATTATTTCTATTGTTGACTTATTATGTTTCTCTATAATTTGTGAACATTGTATAGTTTTTGAAAATTTCGATAAACATAATTAAAGTAAGATTAAAGTAAGTAAAAACAGAACAGAGGTATGTGTTTAGCATTTTTGCTTTTTCCATGTCATTTTCTACGAATTCGTTCTTGGCACTTTTGAATCTGGCAATTCCACCTCTGATCTTCCTCTTCTCCTGAATATACCTAAAAAACATTTTGTCATCACGCTTTAGATCTTTAGCAATCTTTTCTTCTGCCTTTGATTTTGCTATCCTTATTTCTCTTTTCGTCTTTTAGATTTAACCTATTTTCTTTTAGGTGTTCCTCTGTTTGCGAACTTCTCAATTTTGTGAAAGCTGTGTTTTTTGCATTTGTGTAACTACTTCTTTGGAGAACCAAATAGATTTCCTTTTCCTCTTGTTTTTATTTACTTTCATTACATATCAATCTGTTACCCCTTTTATTGCCTCCTTTAGTTTAGCCCACTACAGTTCCACTTCCCTTACCTCCTCCCACCCTGCCAATTCCTCCATCAGGCACTTGGCCATTTTACTGAAGTTAGCATTTTTGAAGTCTAGAACTTTGAACTTGCTGTGATTTGACTCTGCCTTGGCTTTTATCTCAAACCACATCGTGTGATGATCGCTGCTGCTCACATGGGCACCCACAAGGACATTCGGCACGCTATCTCTATTGGCGAGTACAAAATCCAACATCAAACTTTCTCTGGTTGCTTCCATCACCATTTGTCCAAGCAAAGCATCTTGGAAGGCATCCACAATTTTTTTTTAAACTTCTTTCCAGATTTGCAAAAGGAATACTCCAATCCACATCGGGTAGATTAAAGTCACCCAATATAATCTCTTCCCCCTTCGTGGCTACCTTTGTAATATCAATAATCAAGTCTCTATCAATTTCTTCGATTTGAGTTGGACGCCTGTAGCCTAAAACAGGTAGGATGATACTGCCATCTCCTCTTTCCAACACAATCCAAAGTGATCTAGGTTTATACCAATACTGAAGAAAGGTGATCCGACAGACAAGAAATTATCTCAATCACTCTGATCCCATATGCCAGCAAGATTCTACTCAAGATCATTCATCAGAAACAACCACCATACCTGGAACGAGAACTGCCTGAAGCGCAATGTTCACAAAAGGACGAGGAACAAGAGACATCATGAATGTGAGATGGATCCTTGAAAAGACTAAATAATACCAAAAGATAATCTGTGTTTTATTGACTACAGCAAGGCTTTTGACTGTAAACCATGAGAAACTCTAGGCCACATTAAGCAGCATGGGTATACCAAAACACCTGATAGTTCTCTTGCACAACCTTTACATTGATCAAGAAGCAACAGTTCGAACGGAACAAGGAGAAACAGAAAGGTTTAAAAATCAGCAAAGGTGTATGACAAGGCTGCATACTTTACCCCTACCTTTTTATATGCAGAACAAATCAAAGAAGCAGGACTGTATGAAGACAACAGAGGTGTGAAGATTGGTGGAAGACTCATCAACTTTCACTATGCTGATACCACATTACTGCGAGCAGCACTGAAGAAAATGGAATGCGCTTGACACAGGGAGCGTTACCCGAAACGTGCATGTTGCGCCTTATTCACTGGATATCGTGCTATGCTCTGAGTTGCTGAATCACTTATCGGAGCTTTAAGCTAAGTTTTTGCTTCATACACATGTGGGTTTTTTTTTAAAAATGGACGGTGCCATCTGGTGTGGTTAGCTCTTAGTTCTAGCCTTCCTTGGCCCCCTCCGACAAAAACAAAGACTGTTATATACATATTTCTTGGGGTGGGACTCCTTTGGTGGTTTGTTATTTTTAGTAGATACCACATTACTGGCAGAAAGTGAAGATGATCTGAAACATTTGCTTCTCAAGACCAACGAACAGTCTTAAATGGGCCTGCACCTTAAAGTAAAAATGGCAAAGATCCTGACAACTGGCAAAATCAATAAGTTCAACTTTGGAGAAGAAATTGAAATTGTTGATCCAAGTAGGTTAAAGTTGTCAACTATCAAGAAAGAAACGACAAGCAATCAAGAAATCCAATGACGCATTTAACTTGGCAGAATGGCTATAAAGGACCTAGACAATATTCTCAAGAGCAGAGATGTCTCTCTCCATACAAAGATTTGACTTGTCCAAGCCATAGTATTTTCAATAACGTCATATGTTTGCAAAAGTTGGACAGTGAAAAAGAGAGACAGGAAGAAAATCACTGCTTTTGAATTATGGTGCTGGCAACGAATACCGCACCAAGAAAAAAAAAAGTCAGTAAGGGAGGCGATCAAACCTAAGATTCCTTTAGCAGCTCAGATGACTTAGACTTTAATAATTTGGACACATCATGCAAAGAGAGAGATAGAGAAAGACATTAGGCCTGGTAAGGTAAAAGGTCAAGGCAAAAGAGGAGGGCCAGCAATGAGATGGATCAATACAATAACAGCAGTTAATGGTGCCAATCTATCAACAATGAGCCGCCTGACTGAAGACCGAACACAGTTTAGGACAACTATCCAGAGGATCACCATGAGTAGACAGACTCAACAGCACTTAACAGTTATTTTTTTGCTGCTTCCAGTAGCAAAGATTTTGTGTTTTCTTGCATTAGAAAGCCATGTTCTGAGCTATGCAAAGGTTTCAGCATCGGCCCATCAGGAGGCTCCAGATTGAGTCTCCATGGATCAAGCAGACTACAGATGAATGAGCTAAATCGTAGTTGGGATGGAAAGAGAACTGCAGTGATCCCCATTAGCTAAAACAGTGCTTAGAGTTCCCCAGCATATAAAGAAATCCTATGGTGGCACATGAATATGTCATCTCAGGTGGGGAGGTTTAAAGAGGCGAAAATGGAACAAAAATGAATGGTAGTCTTGAAGTTACTGTAGCTAATGTGTGGATGTCAGAAGTGGAACGATCCAAACCTTGTTAACTTGCCAAGGTTGAACAGATAGCTTCTGTGTTACTGTTTGACACTTGGGTACAGTTCCCCATGACTAGAGAAACCAATTTCTTACAAGTGTCCTCTACTATCCTGGCTCTTCTCTCCATGTATGCAGACATTAGATATTTATTTATTTTTATTTGCATTTCTCTTATATACCGCGCTATTCTGCATCAGTGCGGTTTACATTGAACAAACTGAAATTACATTGAACAGGGCATTATAACTTGGAGATAACTATTTTACAGGGAACATGGGCTATGGAGGGTTAAGTGGCTTGCCCAAGACCACAAGGAGCACCTGTGGGACTAGAAACACCAGTCCTTCCGGCCCAAGGTTGCTGTCCTCTAGTGGGATTTGAACCCCCGACCTTCCGGCCTGAAGTACCTTGCCCCAACCACTACCACTAGGCCACTCCTCCACTCCTTTTTATAATTTAGTTTATAGTTTATTTAAAACTTGATATACTGCTCTATCACACTGTATAAGAACGGTTTACAAATAAAACAGATTCTAGAAGTAAAATTAAAAAGAAAAAGGAAGGGAAGAGCAGCAGGCACAGAAAAGGGAAGATTGCCATAACATGGTCCACTTTCAGATCTTGACTCACCTGATCTCCTTTGTGTTTCCTTACCATTCCCCCTAGATATACCCCATGTCTACAGCTACTGTGTTGTCTGTCTTGAATAAATTGTAAGCTCTGACGAGCAGGGACAGTCTCTTAAATATGTCTATGCAGCGCTACGTACGTCTTGTAGTGCTAGAGAAATCTTCAGTAGCAGTAGTAGAAATAGTAAGGGAAACCCAGAAATGAAGGTATAGCTGCAGTCTCATCCCCTGATGATGCTGGTGGATTAGGGGGTCAGATGACTGGTTAAAGGCGAGTTCAAAAAAGTCAGCCCTCAGCCCTTCTTTAAATTTCTTAAAATATGATTCTTCTCAGAGATATAACAGAAGAGAATTGCATAGTTGTGGAGCTAAAACACAAAAATCTGAGGAGAGGGTGGATTCCAGTCTAGCTGTGCATTAGGCTGGAACAACTAGTAAAGCATAGTTACTCACCTGTAACAGGTGATCTCCAGGAACAGCAGGAATTTAGTCTTCACATATGGGTATCGTCGGTACCGATGGAGCCTGTGTGGGAACGCTCCCCAGCGTCCAATTAAAAAGCTTTTGGGAGCATCCCACAGCGCCTGCGTGCTGCCTTCCCGCCTTTCCCAACTGTCTCTCTCCAGTTGAGTTTAAAGCTGAGAGAGGGAGAGAGAGAAAAATAGAGAGATAGAGAGAAAAAGAGAGAGATAGAGAGATACAACTCCTAGGGGATGTGGGTAGGTTGTGAAGACTAAATTCCTGCTGTTCACGGAGATCACCTGTTACAGGTGAGTAACTATGCTATCTCCAGGAACAAGCAGGAATGTAGTCTTCACATATGGGGTCTCCCTAGCTACAGATGCCAGGGAGAAACCCCAGAGGTTGTGTGCCCTTTTGAAAGGGCTCCACTTCCCCCCATGGATCTCTGGCATCCTTCCAGGGATGGTGAGTAAGAGTTGATTAAGTATGGAACAGGCGTTGAACAGCCTGACCAAACAAGGCATCCCGGCGGGAGTCCTTGTCCAAGCAGTAATGGGCTGTGAAGGTATTTTATTTATTTATTTATTTATTTATTTATTTACATTCTCTTATATACCGCGCTATTCTGCATCAGTGCGGTTTACATTGAACAAACTGAAATTACACTGAACAGGGCATTATAACTTGGAGATAACTATTTTACAGGGAACATGGGCTATGGAGGGTTAAGTGGCTTGCCCAAGACCACAAGGAGCACCTGTGGGACTAGAAACCCCAGTCCTTCCGGCCCAAGGTTGCTGTCCTCTAGTGGGATTTGAACCCCCGACCTTCCGGTCTGAAGTACCTTGCCCCAACCACTAGGCCACTCCTCCACTCCGAGGCCCAGGTAGCTGCTCGACAGATGTCGTTGATAGACACAGAGTGAAGATGAGCCATAGAGGCTGCCATGGCTCTCACACTGTGCGCAGTGACATGGCCTTCAAGAGGAAGGTTCTTACTCCGATAAGCAAAAGATATACACTGTGCAATCCAGTTGGACAGTGTCCTTTTGGAGACTGGAAGTCCTAAATGACTAGGATCAAAAGCAACAAAGAGTTGAGAGGACTTTCTATGTTGCTGCGTCCTTTGCAAGTAAAAGGCCAAAGCTCTTTTACAGTCCAAAGTATGAAGATTCCTTTCTGCATTAGAGGCGTGAGGCCTTGGGAAAAAAAACAGGAAGGTAAACTGCTTGGTTTAAATGAAAAGGTGAAACCACCTTTGGCATAAAGTGGGGATGAGTCCTAAGGACTACCTTATCATGATGGAACCTTGTATAAGGAGGATCAGACACCAATGCTTGCAATTCACTGATGCGACGTGCTGATGTGATTGCAATAAGCTAATGGTTCAAAAGGCGGCTTCATGAGCTGGCCAAGAAACAGATTTAAATCCCATATCACCGGTGGTAGCTTAGTTAGAAGGCCTCTCATAAATCTCGCTATGATAGGATGAGAGGAAATAGGTTGCCCATTTAAAGGCTTGAGAGAAGCTGCAATAGCGCTCAAATGAACTCCCTGAATTGGTCTTAAACCCTGAATTAGACAAATGAAGGAGATATTCCAGTAATGATTCCAGAGGTATTGCAAGAGGGTTAAGACCCTTCTGCGAACACCATATGGTAAACCTTTTCCACTTGAAAGTGTAACAGCGTCTTGTGGATGGTTTCCTGGAAGCATAAAGGATATCCTTTACCTGCTGAGAAAGGTTAAGACCATGAAGTTCTAGGCTTTCAGCAACCAGGCCCTGAGATGTAGAGACTGGGGACTGGTATGCCACAGCATCCTGTCCTCCTGGGATAGGAGATCTGGAGCAGATCCTAACTCCAGAGATGGAGCTTGAGACAGATGTAAGAGCAGAGGGTACCACACTTGTCATGGCCAATGTGGGGCTATGAGAATCATATGGCCTCTGTCTCTCTGAAACTTGAATAAAGTTCTGGGAATTAGGGGAATGGGTGGGAAGGCATACAGAAAGTCCCGACCCCAATGGAGGAGGAATGCATCCCTGGCCTGACAATCCTGAGCCGGAATTCTGGAACAGAACCGGAGAAGTTTGGCATTCAGAGGACTTGCAAAGAGGTCTACGTCCGGGGTTCCCCAAAACTGGAAAATTTTGGCCACCTGGTCTGCATGGAGAGACCAATCGTGAGGAAGCAGAACTCAACTGAGTCTGTCTGCCCAAGAGTTTTGAATGCCTGGAAGATACACTGCAAGGAGATGAATCTGGTGCTCTCTGGCGAGGGCCCAAAGTCGCAAAGCTTCGTTGCAGAGCGACAGAGCCTGTTCCGCCTTGCTTGTTCACATAGAACATGGCTATCTGGTTGTCAGTTTGAATTAGGACAGTTTTGTAGCTGAGCTGGGTGTGAAACACACGAAGAGCAAGAAGATTGCTCTGAGTTCTAGGAGATTGATGTGTAGATCGGTCTCCTGTTGAGTCCAGGAACCCTGGGTAGAGAGGCCTTGCAAATGGGCTCCCCAACCCACCTGTGAGGCATCTGTTAGAGTTACTTGGGGTGGGGGTTGCTGAAAAGGGGACACCACCAACAGATTCTGGGGTGACTGCCACCATTGGAGACACAGAATGAGACGATCTGAGGTTGCTATTTTGTCTGACAGGCAACCTGACGCCTGAGTCCACTGAGTGGCTAGAGTCCACTGGGTTGCCCTCATATGGAGACAGGCATAAGGGACCACATGCACGGTGGATGCCATGTGGCCTAGCAACTGTAACATTTCCCGAGCAGTGAGGTGAGACTTTAGCATTGCTTGGGAAGCTAACAGCACAATTTGAAAGCAGCGGGACTGTGGAAGATAGGCCCTTGTCTGTCTGGTATCCAGCAGGGCTCCTATGAACTCTAGAGACTGAGTGGGAGCTAGGTTGGATTTTGGGAAGTTTATGACAACTCCCAAATATTGAAGGATACGCATTGTGCGAGATGGAGAAAACCTGGCCTCTGGCTCTGATGGGGCTCAAATGAGCCAATCGTCCAAGTAAGGGAAGACAAATATTTTTAGGCTGCGGAGAAATGCTGCCACCACAGCCATGCATTTTGTGAACACCCTTGGTGCCGAGGCCAGGCCAAAAGGAAGAACTCTGTATTGGTAGTGCTTCCCTTGAAATAGAAAGTGAAGAAATCTTCGGTGAGTTGGATGGATGAGAACATGAGTGTATGCATCCTTGAGATCTAGAGAACAAAGCCAGTCCTGACTCTAAAGGTATGGCAGTAGAGTTCCAAGAGAAATCATATTGAATTTCTCTTTGAAGAGGAATTTGTTCAATTCTCTGAAGTCCAAAATGGGTCTGTGCCCTCCTGTTTTCTTTGGAGTAAGGAAAAAGAGGGAAAAGAACCCTGCACCTCGTTGATGAATACGTACTTCTTCTATTGCCCCTTAGGCAAGAAGCAGACTGACCTCGTGATCTAACTGGGAGTTGAGAGAGGTCTGAGAATTGAACTGTCTTACCATTGTAGGAGGGGGCATGCTGAGGAAGTGAAGCTTGTATCCCTCTCTTACAATGGACAGAGTCCAGCTTTCTGCTGTTATCTGCCCCCATCTGGGTCAAAATAACAACCTTCCTGGAATGGTGGAAGGCTCTGGCCCGTTCAGCGCCAGGAAGACGAAGTTCTCTAGATGGGAGTCAAAGCCCCTGTGGAGGCTGAGTCTGCTGAGCCGGTTGAGGCTTAGCAGCCTTTGTTTTTCTTTGTTTAGGTTGTTGCTGACCCTTTTGGGCAGACTGACCTGAATGATGCCCTTGCTGGGTATAGGAGGGGTAGAACTTCTTTCTAGTGAAGAATGTTTTTTTGTAGGACTTTTTCCTTGCAGAATCAGCTGTAGATTTTGATAATCTATCCAAGGTGTAAAATGTAGGAACTAATCCTGGCAGAAAGCATAGAGGCCTGGAAGGTTCGACGCCCAAAGGCATCAAGAGTTCTACATTCACGTCCTGGAGGATTAGATGCATGTCTTTTTGCACTCTTGATCCTTCTCATAGCTAATTCCACCACCATGGAATGGTGGGGCAGCTGAGTTTTTTGAAATCCAGGACAGGGAGGAACTCGATACATGGTATCGAACCTACGAGAATGAGGAGAAGTGGTGAGAGGTGTTTCCCACATCCTTAGCATGAGATCATGCAAGATCTCATGAATAGGCAAAGTAGCTGCCTCTTTGGGAGCTTTAGGATACTGTAAAATCTCCAATTCCTTTGCCCTAGGCTCTGTTTCAGGAGCCACTGTGATGGAAAGATCTCGAGCTACATCCCGGATAAAATCCTGGAAGGATATATCCTCAGGAGGAGACATCCTATGTTAGGAAAGGAAGAATCCTCAGGAAGACGTACTCTGGTATCGACAGAGCTGTCAGAGTCTTCAGACTCGGAGGATTCAAAGTATCTCCTGTCCGGGTAATTGTGCAGCGCACGATACCGGTACCGATCAAAGTCTGTATCGACAGGGTCCGGTACCGACTTGTCAGTACCAGAGGGCACAGCATGCGTCAGTACCGGTAGTCCACCTGCCGACGTCGATGCCATTGGCCCCGGTACCGATGTAGGTGCCGGTACCGGTTGAATTGTCTGAAGCGGTTTCGGGGGCATCGATGCCAAGAGAAGAGCCACCAGACTGCGTTCAATAGCCAAGAATCTCTGGTCAATCGACACCGCTGATGCCTGGGTATCGGTACAGGACAAAGAGGCCGGTACCCCAGAGCATGGCACCAGTAGTTCTGACGAGGTTAGGGCCTTGAGAACATCCTGGAGCCCCGATGATTCTTTGGAAGCCGAAGCCTCCCGCCAGGGCAATTTTACCGGTATGAGTCCCTCAAGGGCAACGCCAGAGGCATCTCGATACTTAGAAGATCTACCCTTTGAGGACCGGCTAGACTTATGTTTAGTTACCTGAGATCCATGGGAGGAAGACGAAGCCCTGGAAGATGTTGATGCCATAGATGCTGCATCGGAGGGAAAAATGGTGCTAAGTTTAGCAGCTCGGTTTTGCCGACCCCTCTTCGACATCATCCCACAGGCAACACACTCGGAGATAGAGTGGTCAGGACCTAAACATTTGAGGCACCACTCATGGGTGTCGGTGACGGAGATGGTACCACCACACTTGGAACACTTTTTAAAACCCGAAGCGGGTTTTTCCATTGTAGAGGAAAGTTGGGCCTAGTGCCCAAAATGGCGCGTGGCACCAGAGGAGAAAAAAGCTGGAAGACTCCAGGAAAAGATTTTTTTTTTTTTTTTAAGGAAAAGAACCGGCGGTACCGGTGTAATGTCGAAGGAAGGCAGACGCAGCACAAAAAAGAATAATAAATGGGATATTTTCTGCGGTGACAGGAAGTGCGACCTGCCGGCTCCACGGAAAACAAAGAACTGGAATTTAGTCTTCACAACCCACCCACCTCCCCTAGGAGTTGTATCTCTCTATCTCTCTCTTTTTCTCTCTCTCCCTCTCTCTCTCTTTGTCTCAGCTTTAAACTCAACTGGAGAGAGACAGTTGGGAAAGGCAGGAAGGCAGCACGCGGGTGCTGTGGGATGCTCCCAAAAGCTTTCTAATTGAACGCTGGGGAGCATTCCCGCGCAGGCTCCGTCGGTACCGACGATACCCATATGTGAAGACTACATTCCTGCTTGTTCCTGGAGATATGAGCATTTAATGAGCGTAAAGTGCAACTGGGTGAGTAGGGATTTAAGTGGCTGGTCAGGATTTAAGTGGCTGGTAGAGGGGGATTCCTGTGTGGAATGATTGTGGGCTATGGTTAATATCTTCAATTTTATCCGGAAGGAAACGGGATGCAAATGATTTGTCATAAATAGAAGGGTGACGTGATCAAATTGTGAAGCATTATGGAGGAGTTCCACTGCCATGTTTTCTATGGACTGCAGTTCAGACATGTTGCTGCAGTAATGCCATGCATGATGTTATAATACCTTGTGGCTCTGGGGATGGTAGTGAGGTGTGAACCAATGGATTGTGTTTATTTTTGGTTTATAAGTGATTTGCTGTCATGGACTTCCAGTTAATTTGTATTATGTCAATTTACTTTGTTTTATTGATGTTTTATCATCTATATTAATGATATTTTAAATGCTTGCTTATTGACAATGCATAGTGGTCTTTAACAAATGTAATTAAATAATATCTCTATATTGAGATCATAATCACCACAAATACATCTATTTAAATGTCTTCAAGCAATCATTTAAAAAACTTCAAAACAGCATTATAAATTCTTTATAAAAGCATTCATCTAAAACAATATACAACAGGTACAGTTTGACACAACTAAACTTATATTGCATAAACAGTGTGATACACAATTTGAACCATGAAATAATCTTGGAGATAGGCAAATTAAATCCTAGTAGTAACAGTAATAGAATACAGAGTCAGTGTTGTACACATTAAAAAAGCACATTAGAACAGTCACAATGAATGTGATAGTTATCAGCAGAATACAAATGATATATTAAAGTAATACTGTGTTGCCTATCATGATGAAACAGATATACTGTACTTACAATATCAACACAAACAAATGAAATACCTTAATAGGTAGCACAGTAGAACATACGCACAACAGATTATGAAGCACACAATGCCAGCACAATATGAAACATCTTAAAAGGCAACAGAGGGAACAAGTGCTGTCAGGACATACTGACAGACAAGATGAGCAAGACGAAGGATGAACAGAAGTGGGTGACTTGATTGAGGTAAATTATGTCAAGTTGAATAATAATTTATACCTCTACAACTCCACGTATCTACCACTCTTTCCGTAAAGAAATATTTCCACATTACTCCTGAGTCTATCCCCTTTCACCCTCCTGCTATGTCCCCTCGTAGCAGAGCTTACTTTCAGTCGAAAGAGACTCTCCTCCTGTGCATTTATGCCATGGAGGTATTTAAACGTTTTATTAGATAACTACAGCTGATCTAAAAAACATCCCAAAAACTTAAAAAAAAAAAAAAATCCCCTAATCTATAGGAAACCTTTTACAGTGGCTTTTTATATATAAATCTTATTTAACTTATCCAATTTACAAATCTGAAGTTGATACAAAAATGTTTTCTTCATTGAATTTATGATTATAAAATTGAGTATTAAATGTAGAGGACTGCAAAAGGATTAAGATGACATTTAACTTACTAGATAATGTCCTTTCCTCGAGTCCTGCTAGACCAGTCCAAACAAGTGGGTTGTGTTCCCCTATCAGCAGATTGGTGTAGACAAAGGACTAATGAAAAGCCCAGGTTTCAATGACATCATTCCTAGGCCTCTAACCACCTCAGCCACCAGAGGTCCCTTCAGTATTTGTCCCAAAGCAAATGGGAGATACAGAGCAAGCCTCACACAACCTCAATGTGGGCAACAATGAGTAAACAGTAGAAAACTATGTACAGAAAGGTAGAAATAGAAGGCTGCCAGTAGAAGATGAACCTGCAGAGCCAGATACAGGCGGATACTGCAGCAACAGAACAGAGCAAACAGTTTCAGTGGCAGGCCCTGGACTGGTTTAGCAGGACTCAAGAAAAGCGTAGTTACTCACCTGTAATAGACAATCTCCAGAAAAAGCAGGAATCAGTCTTCAGATATAGGTGATGTCAGTACAGACTGAGGACGCGCGGGAATGCTCCCCAGCATCCAATAGGAAAGCCTTTGGGAGCACTCCACTGCACCTGCGTGTCTACCTTCCCACCTTCTCTCCTCAGTTGAGTTTGTAGCTGAAAGACAGAGGAAAAAATAAAAATTGCCGGACAACTCTTAGAGGAGGAGGGCATATTGTAAAGACTGATTCCTGTTGTTTTTAGAGATCACCTATTACAGGTGAGTAACTATATTATCTCTAGAAACAAGCATAAATGCAGTCTTCACATATGGGTCTCACTAGTTCCCAGGTAACAAACTGGCATTTGGGGGGGGGGGGGGAGAAACACTGTGATCCCGGAGGCTAAAGATAGAGCCGAAGAGTGTGGAAACTATGTGGCCTGTTGGGCTCAATTTCAGGAGGCTATACCACCCCCGAGAGTTCAGTCTCTTAAGTCCGGGACAGAGGGTAGGAGTTGAATCTAAGTCCCAAAAAGATGCTGGAGTACAGCTTGGCCAAAGACAGCGTCCCAAAGGGAGTCCCTGTCTAGACAATAGTGGACAGCAAAAATATGAATGGAGGACCAGATAGCTGCCTGACAAATCTCCGTGGATACTGAGCGGAAATTGGCTATGGAGGTAGTCATAGCCTGCACATCATGGAGCAGTGACATGACCTCCAAAGAAAGTACTGCCTGTTCATAGGCAAGGGAAATGAAGTCTGCTATCCATGGACAGTTGGTTTTGTCACCAGTAGGCCGAAGTGACTGGGAACAAAGGAGATGAATAATTGTGAGCATTTTCTATAATCCTTAGTCCTATCCAAGTAATAAGCCAGCGCGCGTTTGCAGTCTAAGGTGTGTAACGCTGCTTCAACCTGCAACATCTCAG
Organism: Ichthyophis bannanicus; assembly: GCA_033557465.1. Lineage (NCBI taxonomy): Eukaryota > Metazoa > Chordata > Amphibia > Gymnophiona > Ichthyophiidae > Ichthyophis > Ichthyophis bannanicus. The sequence goes on along the minus strand of CM066035.1, from coordinate 947,031,955 downwards.
GAAGAAAATGGGTAGGATGGCAGACTGATATAGGCGAAAGGAGACCACCTTCGGAAGGAAGTGTGGATGGGTGCGGAGGACTACCTTGTCATGGCAGAGCCTGCAGTTCACTGATGTGGAGAGCTGACATGATGGCGATGAGGAAAGGGCCCTTCCCAAGACAAGAACTTCAGTGAAGTAGTGGCTAAAGGCTCAAAGGGAGGTTTTAAATGTTGAGCAAGAACCATGTTGAGGTCCCAGACAACCATAGGCTTGGACAGCAGGAGACCCCACATGAAGCGTGCTACCAAGGGGTGTAAGGAGATAGGCTGTCCATCCAGTGGTTTGCGATAGGCCGCAATGGTGCTATGATGAACTCTGAGTTAGTCTTGAGACCTGCCCGGGACAAGTGAAGGAGATATTGCAGAAGGGATTCCACTAGGCAGGCAAAGGGGTTAATGTCCTTTGGGGAACACAAGAGGGCAAACCTTTGCCATTTGAAGGCATAAGAGCATCTAGTGGACTGTGTGCGTGATGCAAGCAGGATGTTTTTGATCTCCTGAGGTAGGTCGAAGTCAGCGAGTACTATTCCTTCAACAGCCACTCCGTGAGGCAAAGAGCTTGAAGACTGGGATGGAGAAATGATCCTTTGTCCAGGGAGAAGAGTTTGGACGCACACCCGAGTCTGAGCGGTTGAGTCTGAGCTAGGTGAAGTAGCAGAGGAAACCATGGTTGAAAGGGCCAGAAAGGCGCTATGAGAATCATGGAGCCCTTGTCGGTCTTTAACTTGAAGAGTGTTTTGGTTATGAAGGGGATGGGAGGGAATGCATAGAGTAGTCCCTGTCCCCATTGGAGAAGGGAGGCATTCGAAGCCTGTTGGCATCTGGAGCAGCCGTATCCCGGTGTAGCATCATTGAGTTCACCCGGGAGGTACACTGCCCTGAGGTGGATACTGTGAGAGATGGCAAAAACACACAGGTGGCATGCTTCCTTGCAGAGGGGATAGGATCCTGCCATGTACTCCCCCCCCCCCCCCGTTTGTTCACATAGAACATGGCAACTTGGTTGTCTGCCCTAAGACTTGTTGCCCCAACAGTTGTAGTTGAAAAACCCGAAGGACATTAGTTAGTGCCATAGTTCTAGGAGGCTGATCTGCAAAGTAGATTCCTGCTGTGTCCACAGGCCTTGCGTGGTTAGGTCATTCAAATGCACTCCTCAACCCAGCTTGGAGACATCTGTTCTCAGGGTGCATTGAGGTGGAGGCATCTGAACAAGGTGACCCACCCAATAGGTTTTGTGGAGACCATCACTGAAGAGACCAAATCAGTTGAAGGGTAATGTGGATCTTGTCTCCGAGATGCCCCTTTGCTTGCATCCACTGAGAAGAGAGTCCATTGTGCTTGACACATATGTAGTCGAGCATAGCGAACAATATGGACCGTGGAGGCCATGTGTCCCAACAGACGGAGCGTTTCTCAGGCCGTTACCCAGCTTTGCTGCTGCATTTGTCTCGCCAACTTGATGAGGCAGGCACAGCGATCCTGAAGAAGAAAAGCTTGGGCCTGTTGAGTATCTAAGAATGCTCCGATGAACTCCAGCCCTTCGGTTGGAGCGAGGTGAAACTGAGAAATTTAGGACATATACCAGATGTTGAAGTCCGGTAATAGTATGATGAAGGGAGAGTATTACCTCTTGAGGGGAGCCTCCCGTGATTAGCAAGTCATCTAAGTAAGGGAAGATGAAGACCTCCAAAGTGCAGAGATAAGCAGCAACTACTACTATGCATTTTGTGAATACTTTGGGTGCAGAGGCTAAGCCAAAGGGCAGCACCCAGCACTGGTAATAGTTCTCTTGGAACATGAAGCACAGATACAATCTGTGCTGAGGATGGATCAGTATGTGCGTGTAGGCCTTCTTGAGGTCTAGAGAACATAGCCAATCATGTCTCTGGAGGAATGGCAGAAGAGTTCCCAGGGAAATCATCTTAAATTTTTCTTGGACCAGGAACTTGTTTAGGTTTCCGAGATCCAAGATGGGCCTGAACCCTCCTGTTTTCTCTGGAATGAGAAAATATGAAGAGAAGAAGCCCATCCCTTCTTGATGGGAAGGAACTCTCTCTATGGCATCCTGGGACAATAGGGTGGTCACCTCTTCTCTTCTATCTATTCTAGCCAAATGCTCCTTATCTGTTCCTCTAGTGAGCCCAGCACCTAGGCTCACTACGTCCTCCTGCTGCATGAAGACTGGGCACACTGGGGCTAATGGGAGAGACCAGCAGGATACATCCAGTGATGTCACAATTCTGACATGCCGTCTCAATGCTGCAGGAGGTGGTGCACTACCCAGAGGTGAGGGACTGAACTGGAGGGACGATAAGGAACCAGGTGCAGGCTGCGGCTACGGAGCTGGTTAAGATTTAGCCACCTGTGGCTTCTTTTGTTTAGGAGGCTGTTGCCTCTTCTGTGGGGCTTGACCCCGATACAAGAAGCAGGATAGGAAGAGAAGAATCTCTTCTTATTGTCGAAAAACCTCTTTGCAGGAGTCTTTTTCCTAGCAGGGTCAGCTGCTACTCTGGACAGTCTTTTTAGAGTAGTATTTTCTGACTCTAATAGAGAGGCCTTACCCTTGCCAGTCTTTGCCAAAGAGGTTTTCCCCTGTGCAAGGAATGTTGCCCAGTTTATCTTGAACCCACTGTTCAAGATCTGAGGCCATGTAATGCGATGTGCACCGATGCAAATTGCTGAGGCCCTATTCGTGCACTCAAAAGCAAAGGTAGCTCTATTGACAAACTTCAATACATTTTGACTATGCTTAACTAGGGCGAGATAATCTGCCCGTCTGTCATCCAGGAGAGGGGCAAAGGCCTTGAGATACCTGGAGACCTCCTTCAGGAACATTCCCATATAGAGTATATAGGAGTTAATCCTAGCTGAGAGCACTGATGCTTGAAAACATCGATGACCCAAGGCATCGAAGGTTCTCGATTCCCTACCCGGAAAGTTAGAGGAGTGAATCTTCCAGCTTTTGATACGGCGCATAGCCGATTCCACCACCATGGAGTAGTGGGGAAGCTGTGATTTGTGGAAGCCAGGACACTACAGTACACGATACATGGTTATCGAGACATCTATTTTGGGGTGAGACCATGAGAGGCATTTCCCACATTCAGCACTGCAGTACACGAAACGTGGTTATTGAGGCGTCTACTTTGGGATGAGACCATGAGAGGCATTTCCCACATTAAGCACATTTATTTTATTTTATTTATTTAGTAAACATTTGTATACCGCTGCTTCCTACGATCAGCAGCGGTTTACTCTACAGAATCGTAATGCTTTGTACAGCACATTGAGATCTTTCAGATTTACATTTTTGATTGGACAATGATTTACATAACACGGGAGAATCAGTTGGGTGTAACATACATTTGATTTGAGCACACAGATTTGGGTATACATTTGATTACAATAGCGTGGGGGGGGGGTCCCATATATACAATTTATACAGAATTACTTGCCAAAAAGTACAAACTATACATGATTAGCAGTTAGCTCAAGTTGTAGTGGGTTTGAAACAAGTGTGTTTTAAGCTTTCGTCGAAATTCACTTAGGTTGTTTATGAGTCTCAACTCATGTGGGAGTTGGTTCCAATGGATTGGTGCTGTGTATGTGAACGCTCTATTGCTTGTTTCGGCCTTGACAGATCTTATGCTAGTCGGTAAGCATAGGGTGTTGAGATTCATGGTTCTCCTGCTCCTGTTGCATGGTTGAATAGTGATTAAGTTATTGAGGTAGGATGGTGCGATGTTATGGATGAGTTTAAATGTTGTGATGAGCAGTTTGTAGATGATACGGGCGGCTACTGGGAGCCAGTGCAGTTCCATTAGCACTGGGGTTATGTGGTCTGTGACTTTCTTTTCCATGATGACTCTAGCAGCAACGTTTTGAGCCATTTGCAGGATGCTTAGGGTGTTCTTCGGAAGCCCTTGTAGAATTGCATTGCTGTAGTCCAGGTGGGGAATGATTAGTGCTTGAGCAACAGACCTGAAGTCAGATTTCTCGAGGATATTGCGAAGTGGTTGTAAAATTTTCAGTTTGTAGAAGATGGCTCGGTTAACTGTTCGGAGGTGTTTGTCCATTCTAAGGTTGCAGTCCAGTAGGACACCTAGATACTTTATTACAGGTTTCGTATGATATATGTTTTTGTTAAGGGTGATTGTGGTGGGCGGGATAAAATTGGGTTTCCTGGAGACAATCATGACCTCCGTTTTCTTGTAAGGTCATGAAGGTCACATAAGGTCATGAAGGATGTCGTGCACTGGTAAGATGGCTGCTGTTGGGTATTGGAGGATATCTAATTCCTCCACCCTTGGCTCCTTCTCTGATGTCACTGTGATAGGACCTACATTGGCTACCAATATACTGTCAGCTATCTTATAAAGCAATCATCATCACCTTCAAGGTCATCAACAAGTTAGCCCCTCAGCCCTAATGGACCTTGTCCACCCCATGTCAGCAAACAGAGAATGGAGAACATGCACCACCAATACCCTATTGATTCCCAGTGAAGTAACAAAATGTACCAAGTCAACAAGGAACAAAGCTTTTCAGTTCTATGCCCCTAGCTGCTGGAATGCACTCCCAAGCAGCCGTCAGAGCCATAACAGATCTAGCCCAATTCAGAAAAGCGCTTAAACACCATCTCTTTCTCTTACACTACTCACAGCCCTCCAACCTGACACCCTCTAGCATACACCCAACCACGAACACATGAACCACTGTCAATGGATGTAAATATTGAAGATACAGTTTGTAGATAAGTTGAAATTGATGTACATAGTTACGCCCAGCTAAAACCCAAGTTTAAATCTCCAGTTCATTGTAAATGCCTGTCTGGCACAATACTGTTGTATGTAAACCGCGCTGATTTTTAAGAGTGCGGTATATAAGAACAATAAATAAATAAATAAATAGAGAGATCTTTGGCCAGGTCTCGAATGAATTCCTTGAAGATCGTGTCCTCCGGCAGCGACATGCGCCACCTGTTGAAGTGGGGAAGGGCACCCGTGAATTGAGTAACAACACATCCGAATCAGGGGAATCTGAGTCGGAGGACTCGAAATCTTGACAGGTACGGTGATCACCAGAAGCTAGATGCCAGTACCAATGTATCAGCCTCGGTGAGCCACTAGGGCCTGGCACCAGTATGAGTTTCCAGGGATGGCATGGGATGGAAACGATGAGCCACTAGGGCCTGGCACCAGTATGAGTTTCCAGGGATGGCAGGGATGGAAACGATATTGATGTCATCTGCAGCAGCCCCAATGTTGTACCGGGAACCGGTGTCAATGCCGGTGCCGGTACCGGAACTGGTATCAAGTGGGTGGTACCTGTAACCAAGGATTTTAAGGCTACCAAGCTGCACTTGATGGCCAGTATGTGTTAGTCTATTGAGGTTGCCGATGCTTGGGTAACGGTACGGGTATTTACGCTACCATCCCAGAGCACAGCACCAGTAGCTCTCCAGAAATCGAGGCCTCAGGAGCATCCTGGAGCCCCTCAATGGCTTTGGAAGACAAGGCCTCCCGCCAGGGCTGTTTAGCAGGCCAATCTGCCTCTGAGCAACCCCCCCCCCTCCCCGCCCCCGAGGGATCTCGATGCTTTGAGCGAGATCCTTCCCTGGAAGTACCTGTAGACGTCGATGTGTCCCTGTGCTTGGACTTCGAGGATACCTGAAATCCATGAGGGGATGATGAGACCCTCGAAGTGGAGGCCAACAATACCACGTCTGATGTGACGAGTGCTCCTTATTTAGAAGTCAAGTTCTGTAGGCCACTCCATGTCATTTTCTGGCAAAGGGAACAGTCCTTTGGCTGATGGTCTGGGCCAAGGTATTTTAGATACCAGTCACGTGTGTCAGTCGCCAAAATGGTACTGGCACATTTAGTGCATTTTTTGAAACTACTAGTTGGTTTCTCCATACCTTCTATGTATGGAGAATATGGTAGGCTCAGGGCCTAAAAGGGCATCAATGCCCAAGTGGGGTTTCTTTTTTTGTAAGAGAAAATAAATAAAGAAGATAAAGAAAATAACAGAACCAGAGATGTCCTAGACTGTGCTGGTGTTGCCAGGAAGGCCGAAGTGCTATCCACCAAGTTTTTCTGTGGCGACAGGATTTGCTTCCTGCTGGCTCAGCGGAAAATGAAGAGCTGAAGAGAGATAGTTGGGGAGGCAGTTCCACTGGTGCAGTGGAATGTTCACAAAAGCTTTCCAATTGGATGCTGGGGAGCATTCCTGCATGGGCTCCTTTGGTACTGATGTCACCCATATGTGAAGACTACATTCCTGCAGTTCCTGGAGATAAAAGTATCTTCTCTTATTACTCTTAAATGGGCTACATTGTAGCTTCATTCAGGAAGCTCCAGGGCCACCGTTCTGGACTCCAGACCAAAAGGCTCCGCAGTCTTCAGCGTGGGCACCGAGGAACTCAGCCCGACACCAGGTCCCCCGAAGGGAATTCCTAGATGAGGATGGTGTCTGGGGACCAAGGCCAGTACGCGGTTGGATCCTTCCAAGGGACCTATGCAGGCCGCTCCTTCTCAGATGCCTCAGACGAATACCCTGGACTGCGGGACCGGGGGACCCCAGCCGGTCAGAACCGTCCAGGGACACCGCCTTCAAGGGTTGTTTCTTCTTCCTGGGTTCCCTCAAGGGAGACCCACTTTCTGAGGGCCCACGATGAGGCACGGGCTCCGACCTAGATGTTGGTGCCTCAGATGAGGCCCTGGCCTTCAGAGGCATCGGGGACTCGGGGGAAAATCTTATGCTGCTGCTAGCAGCTCTTGGGGGCCTTGCTGGACATCCTCTTGCAGAGACCTCAGGCTCCCGGGTCATGGTCTGGCCCAAGGCAGGGGAGACAATAGTCGTGTGTGTCAGTCAAAGACACAATTTTAGAGTACTGATCACACTTCTTCAAAGCCTCTGATAGCCATGGGGGAAAAAGAATCCACGCGAGGTCAAAGACTCTCTGGGCTGCCAGTGGGAGAAAAAAAGGCATGAAAACGCCAGAAAAGAACAAAAACTAAGGAAAAATAAACCAAGCCAAACACCAAGGCACCGAGGTCGGTAGGCGGAAAGAGTACCGGTGCAATACCAGAGGCAAGTGTGAAACTCGGGGAGAGAAAAAAATCTACTTTTTCCGGGGACAAGCCAAACAACTGAAGGGCTCCACGGAAAAAAGGAGACTGAGCAAGATAGCACCCTTGGGTGGGAAGGGGACCACACATGCGTGGTGGCATCTCCCAAAGGCCGACGTCACCCCATATGTGAGGACTGACTTCCTGCTTGTTCCCGGAAAAACATATGTACTGAGAAGATAAAGATATGCATTCCTACCCAGCAGCCCATTCTCAGAAGAACCCGAAGACACCACCGGAGTGCTGCATTTGTGCTGACCATACCACCAACTCCTCCAAGACTCCTCTTGGACGCACCCTGCTTAACACTTCTATCAACAGGCGAGTCCTGAACTGGCCTAGCCTGGAGGGACTCAAGGAAAGAATTAGCAGGTAAGGTCTAATTTCACCTTCCTAATCATCCCTCCAGGCCAGTCCAGTTCATATGGGACATACCAGAGCAGTGTCTAAAGATGGGAGGGACCCGCGAGTCCGACTTGGAGCACCAAAGCCCCAAAACACGCATCCTGCATGGCTTGAACATCCAGGGGATAGTATTGCATAAAAGTAAGCAGCGACAACAAAGTCGCTGCCCGGCTTATGTTCGCAGGCAGCACTAGACCGTTCTCCGCCCAAGACGCTGCCTTCAGTCTAGTAGAATGAGCCCTGAGTCTCGCCGGGACTGCCTGTCTGACTTGTATGTTGTTGTTGTTAAGTGCCGTCGAGTCGGAGTCGACTCATGGCGACCCTCTGGATAGCTATCCTAAATTGTGTTCGGTCTTCAGTCAGGCGGCTCATTGTTGACAGACTGGTACCCGTAGCTGCTGTTATTGTAGCGATCCATCTCATTGCTGGCCTTCCTCTTTTGCGTTGACCTTCTATCTTTCCAAGCATGATGTCTTTCTCTAATGATCTCTCTCTTCGCATGATGTGTCCGAAGTATGAAAGTCGAAGTCTTGTCATCTGAGCTTCTAAAGAAAGCTTAGGTTTCATCTCCTCTAGTACCGACTGGTTTGTTCTTCGGGCAGTCCATGGTATACACAGTATTCGCCACCAGCACCATAATTCAAAGACATCAATTTTCTTCCTGTCTGTCTTTTTCACTGTCCAGCTTTCACATCCATATGATGTTATTGAAAATACCATGGCTTGAACAAGTCGAATCTTTGTATGGAGAGAGACATCTCTGCTCTTGAGAATCTTATCTAGGTCTTTCATAGCCATTCTGCCAAGAGCAATGCGTCGTCTGATTTCTTGATTGCTTGTTGCTTCTTTATTGATAGTTGATCCAAGTAGGTTAAAGTTGTTCACGATTTCAATTTCTTCTCCTTCAACGATGAACCTGTTGATTATGCCAGTTGTCATGATCTTTGTCTTCTTTACATTAAGGTGCAGGCCCATTTTGAGACTATGTTCTTTGATTGTGAGAAGCAAATGTTTCAGATCATCTTCACTTTCTGCCAGTAGTGTGGTATCATCAGCATAGCGAAGGTTGTTGATGAGTCTTCCACCAATCTTCACACCTCTGTTGTCTTCATACAATCCTGCTTCTCTGATGATTGAAAGACTTATCAAAGAACAAAGCACCAGGCATTGATAGCATTCCCATAGAAGTATTGCAGCAATCTGATGCAGCTGACTTGTATAGGCTACCGCAATGACCTGTTTCACCCAACATGCTATGGAGGCCTTAGAAGCAGCTTTCCCCTTTCGGAAACCTCCAAATAGTAAAATAAAGCAATCCGACTTGCTGAAAGATTTAAGTCTAAGATATCATCGCAATGCCCTGCATACGTCCCAACCAATAGTGCTGCCGCTCCTCCATGGACCATCCCGCTTGGCAAATACTGGCAGGGACACCGCCTGGTTCACATGAAACTTAGAGACCATCTTAGGAAGACGGTACTGGTCGCAGGACCACTTTCTCAGTGGCCAGAAGCAGAAAAGGCTCCCTACACAATGGGTCCCTACACAATGGAGCCTGTAACTCAGATCACCAGGCCGAGCAAATCACTACCAGAAAAAACACCTTCAATGTCAGGTCTCAGAGAGGCTCTCGAGATCAGCTCGAAAGGTGGGTCTGTCAAGGCTGACAATACCAAGTTCAAGTCCCATGGAGGCACTACCAGGCAAAAAGGAGGCCGCACCTGCTTTACTGCCTTCAAAAACCAGACCACATCCAGATGTCCCCTAGGGACTGCCCCTGGACTTGCCCTCTGTAAAAACAGAAAGCTGCCAGATGAACCTTCAGCAAATGTAATGCCAGCCCCTTTCAAGCCCCTGCTACAAAAACAAGAGGATGTCTGGTAGAGTGTAAGCAAATGGACAAATGTCTCGCTCCTAACACCATATCTCAAATATTCTCCAGACCCTCATGTAGGCCAGTGAGGTCGACCACTTCTGTGCCATCAATATGGTTGATATGACCGTCAATGCATAACCTCTCTGCCGCAAGCACACCCTCTCAAGAACCAAGCTGTAAGCAAGAATCAAACCACATGTGGCATCAGTATTGGCCCCTGTGGCAACAGGTTGATTCTGTTGGACAGCCTCCACAGTTGGTCGATCAACGGACTAAACAGGTCCGTATACCAGGGTCTCTGCAACCCATCGGGAGCAATGAGGATCACTGGACTGTGATGAGTCCCGATTCTCTGAAGAGTGCGCTTGATGAGCACCCACAGCAAAAAGACAGAGCAGATCATCCTCAGGCCAGCTTTGAGCCAGAGCATCAAGCCCCTCAGACATGTGTTCTCTGCGCCGACTGGAAAAAAAAAAACAGCTCGCTTTGGCATTGGGTCAGAGAGGCCATGAGGTCCATCACTGGTTCCCCCCAATGGACCGTGATGACGTGATACATTGTCGCATTCAGCTCCCATTCTCCCGGATCCAACCAGTGACAGCTGAGAAAATCCGCCTGCACATTGTCCTTTCCCGCTATATGAGTTGCCAAGAGTGCTGTCAGATGCACCTCTGCCCATGCCAAGAGCGGCCATAATCTCCTCCACCAAGGTCACAGTGCCAGTGCCTCCCTGTTGGTTGACGTACGCCACTATAGTTATGTTGTCCGAGCATACTGCCTTGCAGCCTATCTGGGGATGGAAGTACTGGAGAGCTAGGAATGCTGCCCTCATCTCTAATTGGATGATGAACCAAGAGCATTCCAGGAGAGACCATTGGCCCTGCATCACCTGCAACAGACAATGCGTTCCCCACCCAGTGAGGCTGGCATCTGATGTTACTATAATATCCATTGCGGCAGCTCCAGTTGCACCCCAGCCGTCAGGTTTGTGGATTGCCGCCACCATTACAGACTCTTGCACACCTCCTCCGGGCATTACAACCATCAGGACAAGGCGTGGTGTTGAGGAGACCATCACGTGAGTAGCACCTGCTGCAATGATCTCATGTGCACTCTTGCCTAGGGCACCAGGTCCAAGGCTGCCATCAACCCCAGCAACTGGAGATAGTACCATGCTGTAGGAGTCTTCATGCTCAAGAACCGCTGCACCCTGCCCCTAAATCTTTAGCAGTCTGTCCTCCGAAAATGACACTAGCCCCGCCTCTGTATTAACAGTGCCCAAAGATAAACTAACCTCTGGACTGGCTACAGCTGACTCTTGGCCATGTTGACCACCCAACCCAGACTCTGAAGGAACTCTGCCACCCTCTGCATAGTGACGTATCCGTCATCTGCAGATTTTTCTCTGATAACCAGTCATCCGGATAGGGATGCACCAGAATGCCTTCCTTGCATAAGGCCACCACCACCACCATGATTTGGTGAAGGTGCGGGGGCAGACGCTAGCTCAAAGGGCAGTGCGCGGAACTGAAAGTGACCCACTGGTACTGCAAACTGCAGGAAGCACTGATGCTACAGCCATATTAGAATATGCAGATAAGCTTCCGCGATATCTAGGGCAGACAGGAACTTGCCATTCTGCATGGTCAAAATGACCAAACACAAGGTTTCCATCCGAAAATGAGGCACTCTCCGGGTGCGATTCACATGCTTGAGATCGAGAATGTGTCGAAAAGTGCCCTCCTTCTTGGGCGCCACAAAATAAATGGAGTACCAACCTAATCCGCACTGGTCTCGAGGGACAGGAACTACTGCTTGCAGCTGTAACAGTTGCTCCAGCATTTCCCTGACCACTGTGGCCTTCCCTGGGGCCTTGCATAGAGAGGCTACAAATGCATTGGCTAGGGTCCGAGCAAACTCCAGTGCATACCCCTCCTGAATAATCTCCAGTACCCATTGGTTGCTTGTAATCAAGGCCCAGAAGGAATAAAACTGCTTTAGTTGACCGCCGATTAGTACGCATTCCACCTGGGCCGACCTGGCAACATTGGAGCTTCTTAGTAGAGATCTGCGGGGAGAAGAACCCTGACTGACCCTCCGATAGCCACAAAAGGACTGCCCTCTACCACTGTAGTATGGAGCAAACTTGTTGGCACGGAACCTCCGAAAATCCCTAGGCTGGCCCCACTGAGGAGTCCCTTGTTTCTGACCCTTCAGATGATCTTCCGGCAATTGGTCGCCCTTGGAATCCAACAAGGTCCTTGACCAATTTATCCAGTGCATCACCAAAGAGCAATTAGCCCCTTATAAGGCAGCTTACTCAATCTGGTCTTAGTGGAAGCGTTAGCTGACCAATTGAGGAGCCAAAGAAACAGACATGCCAGGAAACATAAGCTCCACAGATGGCGGCCTGCAGAGTAGGAGTAGTACTCTCAAAAACCTGCTTAAGTAGGGACTCCAGCTTACGATCCTGAAGGTCCTTTAACACTGCTCCACCTTCTACCGGAATGGTGGTCTTCTTGGTCACCGCCGAGACTAAGGCATCCACCTTGGGCATTCGGAGCAGCTCCCAGTCATCCTGAGGAATAGGGTACAGCCGGTCCATTGCCCTGCTGCTTCACAGCGTAGCCTCGGGAAACTCCCATTCCTTATTAATCATCTTCCTGATCACTCTGTGCACTAGAAAACAAACCTGAGCCCCTTTAAAACCTTGCAGAGTAAGGGAGCCTCCAAGAACTCCTCCGCCATGGTGGGTGGAGCTACCATATTCAGTACTGCTAAAGAGTGTTTAATGAGGGATGCCAGGTCCTCTCTGTGGAAGACCCTAAAAACATTTGGCTCCTCTCCTGCCAGAATCTCATCCTCTTCTAGAACAGAGTCCCTCGGCTCTCCCCAGCGGTCTGAGTGACCTTCCTCCCAACTCCTCTGAGGTTTGTAATGGCAGAGAAACCTGACCCAGCCAGGCGTCCGGAACCTCTCTAGCCTCTCTATTGTCCTCAGAGTCTTCTTCCTGCAGGATATTCTGTGCTGCCCCAGCTCCTGTTCCCACTTGTTGCAAGCCAAGACTTTTTCTCTTTAAGCAGTATGCCTTGTGCAAAGATAAAATGAACTCCAGTGAAAAAACATGCCCTAAGCTCCCCGCACAGAGTTCAGCCCCAGCCTGAGACCATGAACCCTGTGATCCTCTCTTCTTTGCCTTCTTTCCTGGCCTGCCTGCATCCGCAGTGAAAATGGCTGCCTGATGGGAAATGGCATCCTTTTCGCCAAAATCACATACCCCGCAAGATCCGCCATCTCTCCCAATGGTCTTCTCTTTGTCCACGGTCATGCTCAGACTATCGCAGCTCTACTCACACACTCCCCTGCCGATTCCAAAGGTTCACACCTGTGCGAGAATTGACCACTTCTGCCGCTTGAGCTCAGATGCAGCCATCGGCACCGGCACAAAAGGAAGGCCTGAAGCACGTCGCTGGAGATACGCTACCCAAGGAACGCGGATGTGCTGCTTTCGCACCCCCCCCCCCCCCCCCCCCCCCCGCCTGGTCCTGCTACCCACAGGAGGATGCCTCAGCTGATTCCCCTGCCTGCTCCTACCAACGGGTTCCTTTTTATTTTTTTTTTCACATGAAGCACTGGGCAGCACAAAGGGAGCCAAGAAGCCTGGGGTCTATAGAAAGTCCAGAAACCCACAGCCAACAGACTGCTGGATAATACTGCTGGGGGGGGGAGGGATCTGGGGTACCCAGGTTGTTTAGCACTGGCAATCCTTCACTCTGCTAGAGCTAGGACTATAGGCAGGTCCTGCAGCTCTGCCTGCCCTCCACACCTCCAAATCACAGGTAAGGTTGAGGACCACAGCCAGCATAAGCACCCTTTTCTCCTCCCCCCCCCCATAAAAGTTCTTCACTCAGCTGCTGAGGTCTGAAAGACTGAGTTGAGGAACTGAAGAGAGAGCTCTTGTAGGATAACATCAGAACTTTGTCGTATTCAGAACTCCGCTACTGGTGGGTGGAGAAAACCCATGCGTACCGGACTGGCCTGGAGGAAAAACTGTGTGTGTTTCCATAACGGAATATCAGTGATCATTTTATGTAAATTTGAAGTTAAAACTGACTATGTGAGAACATTAAATCCATTTTAGGAAAAGATCGTAATTTTTTTTTCTAATTACAGAACCTACAAACGTGGGTAATTTTGATTTTGGATTAGTACTGAGATCTGTGCTACGAGTTTGATTGGAGGCTGTAAAATGTATTATGTACTTTGTATCCTCCATGGATTGAGAGAGCAGGAGAGGCTGTGATTTGTCTTATGCATTACTGTACACTTCTTAGAAAGTGTTTGTCATACTACTACTACTATTTAACACTTATATAGCGCCACGCACTCAGCGCTGTACAGACATGAATACAAGAGACAATCCCTGCTCGTCGGAGTCCTGCTCGCCAGAGCTTCCAACCTAGTCGAGACAGTACACAATACAATTTAGTGCAAAGGATAGTGTGGTCATACCGCTAGGTTATGCAAATGATGGGGAGTTAGGTTAAGATGAGGGATAGAAAATGATGGGGTTAGGTTAAGATGAAGGATAGAAGTCAGGATCTGAACGCGACAGTGAAGAGGTGGGTCTTTAACCTGGATTTGAAGAGGGCCAGGGAGGGTGCCTGGCGTATAGACACAGGTAAGCTATTTCAGGCGTAGGGTGCAGCCAGGTGAAAGGAGCGAAGTCGGGCGTTAGCGGTGCGAGTGAAAGGCTTAGATAGAAGTAGTTTGTTAGCGGAGCGAAGTTGTCGATGGAGGATGTAGGGAGAGATGAGAGGTACTGAGGGGGCCGCGGAGTGAATGCATTCGTAGGTCAGCAGGAGAAGCTTGAATTGAATGCGGAATTGAATGGGGAGCCAGTGAAGCGATTTGAGAAGAGGAGTAAAGTGAGCATGGCGAGGCTAGCAGAAGATTAGTCGAGCAGCACGATTTTGTACAGATTGAAGAGGGAAGAGATGGCTCACAGGGAGATCAGCCAGGAGTAGGTTGCAATAGTCGAGGCGAGAGGAAATTAAGGAGTGGATAAGCGTTTTGGTGGTGTGTTCAGACAGGAAAGGGTGGATTTTGCTGATGTTCTAGAGAAAGAAACAGCAGGTTTTAGCTACGAGCTGGATATGTGTGAAGGAGAGAGAGGTGTCAAAGATAACCCCCAGATTGCGGGGTGAGAGAAAAGGAAGGATCGTAGATCCATCCACGGAGACTGAGAAAGAATAATACTGTCGTATATACATGTAAATACTTTGTAAATTTGTTTCAGTTCAAAATTTCCCCATGTATTATCCAAGTTCTTTTTCCTGTTCAATGTAAAACCAAACAGCTTGTTGTTCTGGTCTTTTGTTGTACTGTAAACCGCGCTGATCCCAAATAGTGCGGTATATAAGAGCTTGTAATAAAATAAATAATAAAGAGGGAAGAGGAGGGGAGGAGTTGGGGGGGAAAGACGAGGAGTTCAGTTCTGGCCATGTTCGTGTTGATATAGATATATAGATATATATAATTAAATTTCTAAATGCTTCCCCCTGTGGACATGTAAAGCATAGTTACTCACCTGTAACAGGTGATCTCTGGGAAGAGCAGGAATTTAGTCCTCACATATAGGGTATCGTCGGTACCGATGGAGCCTGCGCGGGAACGCTCCCCAGCGTCCAATCAGAAAGCTTTTGGGAGCATCCCACAGCGCCTGCGTGCTGCCTTCCCGCCTTTCCCAACTGCCTCTCTCCAGTTGAGTTTTAAAGAGAGAGAGAGGGAAAGGAAAAAGAGAGATAGAGAGATAAAACTCCTAGGGGAGGTGGGTGGGTTGTGAGGACTAAATTCCTGCTGTTCCCGGAGATCACCTATTACAGGTGAGTAACTACTGCTATTTCCAGGAACAAGCAGGAATCTAGTCATCACATATGCGGACTCCCTAGCTTTGGATGCCAGGGAGAAACCCCAGAAGTTGGGTGTCCCTGAGAAGGGCTCCACTTCCTCCCATGGATCTCTGGCATCCTACCAGGGATGGTGGGCAGGAGTTGATTAGGTATGGAACAGGTGTTTGAGAACAGCCTGACCAAACAAGGCATCCCGGCAGGAGACCTTGTCCAAGCAGTAATGGGCTGTGAAGGTATGAACAGAGGCCCAAGTGGCTGCTCGACAGATGTCATCAATAGACACAAAGTTCAGATGAGCCATTGAGGCTGCCATGGCTCTCATATTGTGAGCTGTGACATGGCCCTCCAGAGAAAGGTTCTTACTCTGATAGGCGAAAGAAATACACTGAGCAATCCAGTTGGATAGTGTTCTATTGGAGACTGGCAGTCCCAAATGAGAAGGGTCAAAAGCAACAAAGAGCTGAGAAGACTTTCTATGTTGCTGTGTCCTCTGTAAATAAAAAGCCAGAGCTCTTTTACAGTCCAGGGTATGAAGATTCCTCTCTGCATTTGATGCATGAGGTCCTGGAAAAAAGACAGGTAAGTAGACCTCCTGGTTGAGGTGAAAAGGCGAGACCACCTTAGGCATAAAGTGTGGATGAGTCCTAAGGACTACCTTGTCATGATGAAACCTTGTATAAGGTGGATTAGCTACTAGTGCTTGCAAGTCACTAATGCGGCGTGCTGATGTGATTGCAATGAGAAAGATAACCTTCCAAGAAAGAAATTTCAAGGAGGTGGTAGCTAAGGGTTCGAAAGGTGGCTTCATGAGCTGCCCAAGAACCAGATTCAAGTCCCATGCCACCGGAGGTGGTCTAATGGGAGGCTTAGTTAGGAGGCCTCTCATGAATCTTGCTATAAGAAGATGAGAGGAAATAGGTTGTCCATTTAGAGGTTTAAGAGAAGCTGCAATAGCACTCAAATGGACTCTTACTAAATTTGTCTTAAGGCCTGCATTAGACAAATGGAGGAGATACTCCAGTAAAGATTCTAGAGGTATAGCAAGGGGGTTAAGACCCTTTTCTGAACACCAAATAGTGAACCTTTTCCACTTGAAAGCATAAGAACGTCTAGTGGAAGGTTTCCTAGAAGCATAAAGAACATCTTTCATTTGCTGAGAAAGATGAAGATTTTGGAGAACTAGGCCTTCAGCAACCAAGCCCTGAGATGCAGGGACTGGGGATTGGGATGACATAACATTCCATTCTCCTGAGATAGGAGATCTGGAGCAGACCCTAACTCCAGGGAGGGAGCTTGAGAGAGATGTAGAAGCAGAGGGTACCACTCTTGCCATGGCCAATGTGGTGCTATGAGAATCATGTGGCCTCTGTCTCTCTGAAGCTTGAAAAGGGTTTGGGAATTAGGGGAATTGGTGGAAAGACATACAAGAAGTCTTGACCCCAGTGAAGGAGGAAAGCATCCTTTGCCTGGGCTCCCTGAGCCGGAGTTCTTGAACAGAACCGTGGAAGTTTGGCATTCCACGGACTTAAAAAGAGGTTTATGTCCGGGGTTCCCCAAAGTTGAAAAATCTTGGCCACCTGGTCTGCATGCAGAGACCACTCGTGTGGAAAGAGAACTCGACTGAGTCTGTCTGCCCAAGAGTTTTGAACGCCTGGAAGATACACTGCCAGAAGATGGATGTGATGCTCTCTGGCGAGGGCCCACAGACGCAGAGCTTCGTTACAAAGCGACAGAGAGCCTGTTCCCCCTGCTTGTTCACATAGAACATGGCTACTTGATTGTCCGTATGGATAAGGCCTGTTTTGTAGCTGAGCAGGGTGTGGAACACTCACAGAGCAAGGAAGATTGCTCTGAGCTCCAAGAGACTGATATGTAGACAACTCTCTTGTGGAGTCCAAGTGCCCTGGGTGGAGAGGTCTTGCAGATGAGCTCCCAAACCCACTGGAAAAGCATCTGTTGTAGGAGTTGCTTGGGGCAGAGGTTGCTGAAAGGGGGACCCCAGCAACAGGTTTTGAGTGGACTTCCACCATTGGAGAGACAAAATGAGACGACTTGTGTTTGCTATTTTGTCTGACAGGCAACCTGATGCCTGGGTCCATTGGGTGGATAAAGTCCACTGAGCTGCCCTCATGTGAAGGCGGGCATATGGTACCACATGCACGGTGGATGCCATGTGGCCTAGCAACTGCAACATTTCGAGCAGTTAAAAAGGGCTTTAGGGCTGCTTGAGAAGCTAACTGCACCAAGCGAAGGCATCGGGCCTGAGGAAGGTAGGCCCTTGCCTTTGTGATAATCGGCAGGGCTCCTATGAACTCTAGAGACTGAGTAGGAGTTAGACTGGATTTTGGGATGTTTATGACCAGCCCTAAATACTGAAGGATACGCATTGTGCAGGATAGAGAAGTCCTGGCCTCTGACTGTGTTGGAGCTCGAATTAGCCAGTCGTCCAAGTAAGGGAAGACGAATATTCCCAGAGTGCGTAGAAATGACACCATCTACTTTAAGTAACTTAATTACCAAAGAACATCCAAAACCTACTCAAAGAAAAAATCAACTAAACAAACTTAAAACCCCCATAGATTTCATAAAAACAAATAAATCAACAAACAACAGAGCGTTCTCACATGCAGCCCCAACAGCCTGGAATTCCCTCCCTGTTGAACTAAGAATATTAACAGAGATTAATGAATTCCGAAAAATCTGAAAACACACCTCTTTACAATGCACTACAACACTATAGAACAGCCATCAAAAGAATTAGACAAAGGCTAAACAGTTTTATCTACATCTCACTATAACAGAAAAGAAAACCTGCCCTATCTGCATCTGTACTACTCATAATGATTATATCCCACATAACTTGTATATGTATTTAATAATATAATGTTAATGTACATAATGTATATAGTGTTGCACTGTTCAGTGCTATCTGTTCAACATTTCTGTTTACTGTACATTGGTTATAGTTATATGACGTTATATGTAAAACAAATCCATGATTTGTTGCCTGTTGTTATTTGTGAACCGCAGCTGATCTTAGGAAGCTGCGGTATATAAGAGATTGTTAAATAAAATAAAATAAATAAATAAATGCTGCTATCAAAGCCATGCATTTCGTGAACACCCTTGGTGCAGAGGCCAGACCAAAAGGAAGCACCCTGTATTGGTAGTGCTTTCCTTGAAACAGGAACCGAAGGAACCTTCTGTGGGTTGGATGGATGAGAACATGGGTGTATACATCCTTGAGATCTAGAGAACAAAGCCAATCCTGACTCTGAAGGTATGGAAGCAGAGCTCTGAGAGAAACCATTTTGCATTTCTCCTTGACCAGGAATTTGTTCAATTCTCTGAGATCTAAGATAGGTCTGTATCCCCCTGTTTTCTTTGGGATAAGAAAATAAGGGGAATAGAACCCTGTGCCCTGTTGGTGAAGAGGCACTTCTTCTATTGCCCCTTGGGCAAGAAGGATGGTAACCTCCTGACCTAACAGGTCGATGAGAGAGGTCGGAGAATTGAACTGCTTCACTATTGTGGGAGGGGGCATGCTTGAAAAATGAAGTTTGTACCCCTCTCATGATGGAGAGTGTCCAACGCTCTGCTGTTATTTGCCCCCATCTGGGAGCAAAATGGCATAACCTTCCTGGAATGGTGGACGGTTCTGGTCCTTCCAGAGCCAGAAAGGCTACGTTCTCTAGCTGAAAGTCAAAGGCCCTGAGGAGGCTGAGGCTGCTGAGCCGGTTGAGGCCCAGCAACCTTTGCTTTCTTCTGTTTGGGTGGTTGAAAACTGACCTGCAGAAGAAGCCTGCTGACCATAAGCAGGATAAAATCTCTTCTTCTTAGAAAAAGGTGTTTTCTTGAACAACTTTTTCCTAACAGGATTAGCAGTAGACTTGGACAGTCTATCCAAAGTGGAATTTTCAGCATCCATCTCATTGGCTTTTTCTTGCCAATCTTTACCAAACAGGTTCTCATCAGTACAAGGGATATTTCCCAATTTATCTTGTACCCAGAGCTCTAAATCAGATGCTTGAAACCAAGCAATTCTACGTGCACCTATGGCAATAGCCGAGGCCCTGCTTATACATTCAAAGCAGTCGAAGGCTGCACGGTTGGAGAATTTAGAGACATCTTGGGCATGTTTGAGCCAAGTGAGAAACTCCTGCCTTTTATCCTCAGAGATGAAAGGACTTAAAGTCTGTAGATGATCAGTAACTTCCTTTAGGAACATTCCCATGTAGAGACTATAGGAACTGATTCTTGCAGCAAGCATGGAAGCTTGAAAGACTCTATGTCCAAAAGCATCCAGAGTTCTGCATTCACGTCCTGGAGGATTAGAGGCATGTCTTTTTGCACTTCTAATCCTTCTCATAGCAGATTCCACCACAATGGAGTGGTGGGGAAGCTGAGTTTTATGGAAACCAGGACAAGGAGGGACACGATACATAGTATCTAACCTACGAGAGATCATATAGAATCTCATGAATGGCTAGGGTAGCTGCCTCCTTAGGAGTTTTGGGATATTGTAAAATATCCAACTCCTTGGCCCTTGGCTCTGTTTCAGGGGTCACAGTGATGAACAGGCCCCGAGCCAACTCTCGGATGAAGTCTTGGAAAGACATGTCCTCTGGAGGAGACATCCTGCGTTTAGGGGAGGAGGACTCCTGTGGAAGCATCATCGCTGCATCGACAGAACTTTCAGAATCCTCAGATTCTTCTGAGGAATTGAAGTATCGCCTGTCTGGATGCTCTTGCAGAGCCCGATACCCGTACCGAGCAAAATCGGTATCGAGAATACCCGGTACCAGGGAATCGGTACCGGCGGGCATCGAAGGACAGGGCACCGGCATAGCAGACATCAATGCCGATGTCGATGCTATTGGTACCGGTTGCGATACTGATACCGATGCCGGTGGAGTTGTCTGTCGCGGTACCAAGTCGTCGATGCCACAAGGAAAGCCGCTAGACTGCGTTCTATGGACAGAATTCTCTGGTCCACAGACGCTGCCAATGCCTGGAAATCGGTACCGGTGGAAACTGACGGTACCCCAGAGCTTGGCACCAGGAGATCTGTCGAGGCCGAGCCATCGAGAACATCCTGGAACCCCGATGATGGTGCTTTGGAAGCCGAAGCCTCCCGCCGGGGTAATTTTGCCGGTGCAGAATCCTCGAGGGCAACGCCAGAGGCATCTCGATGCTTAGAAGGAGATCTACCCTTTGAGGACCGGCTAGACTTATGTTTAGTTACCTGAAATCCACGGGAAGAAGCAGCAGCCCTGGAAGACGTCGATGCCACCGAAGCCGCATCAGAGGGAAACAGGGTACTGAGCTTAGCAGCTCGGTTCTGTCGACCCCTTTTAGACATCATAGCACAGGACACACAATCTGTGATGGAATGGTCAGGACCTAAACATTTTAAACACCATTCATGGGTGTCGGTGACGGAAATGTTACCGCCACATTTTGTGCACTTTTTAAAACCTGAAGCAGGTTTTTCCATATTAAGGGAATTTCTGGGCCTTAAGGCCCAAAAAGACAGGTGCACCTGAAGAAAGTAAAAGAATAGATAAATTAATTTTTTTTGAAAGAAAAGAAATACCAGCGTTACTGGTAAAGCGTCGGGGGAAGGCAGACGCAACCACAAAAAGAAACAAAGAAATAAGGAAATTCTTCTGCGGTGACAGGAACACGACCTGCTGGCTCCGCGGAAAAAGAAGAACTGGAGAGAGGCAGTTGGGAAAGGTGGGAAGGCAGCATGCAGGTGCTGTGGGATGCTCCCAAAAGCTTTCTGATTGGACTCTGGGGAGCACTCCCTCGCAGGCTCCGTCAGTACCGACGATACCCCATATGTGATGACTAGATTCCTGCTTGTTCCTGGAGATCATAATAAACAAGGCAACACTTTAAAAAGTATATTCTCTATTGCTTTGCGCATTTATTATAAGTAGTGTTAGAGATCACTTTCCTCCACAGACACTTCCTAATGGCCTTCCACGATTTTCTCACACACACAAACACACACTTTTGTAAACATAGTATACCAGTATACCACAAATCTCCTAATCTACAAAAAGAGCCAAAAACCTGTAAAGCTTAGACTGTGAACATAAAGGGGAGGGGAAATATTTGGAAAGGGAAAAGCTTTCAAAGCTACCTGACCAGGTTGAGGCTTCTTGAATACAGGTTTGTCTGGCACAATATAGTCTTGCTCATGGAAAGCATGAAGCAGAAGATACTCGTTTCGCTCAGAGCGGCCACCCATCAGCGTTCTTGACTGGTAGGAAAACACAAAGTTGAAAGGCACAAAAACACCACTATAAAGCATTATACAGTTTCCAGGATCTACTTCATAAAATAAAAATGAATTACGCATCCCTCCATTTTTGCAATTTTATATACACAAATGTAGAGGGAATGATCGTATGAAATAACTGGTACAATTACTGCTGTTGGTTCCGATGCTTCCCATTAAAAAGTGTTAGGCACTACAAAATACAGCACACCTTCTAAGAATCATTTAGTCTTAAATTGCTTGGACCATTTCTCATTTAAGCACAAGGAGTAATATACTCAGCAACTGTGTAAGGTGTACTTACTGGGAGATTTTTTGGCTTTTCCTCTATGACGAGGATAAATTAGGCTTTAGCTGATAATTTTCTTTCCTTGAGTCCTGCCAGACCAGTCTGGAAGTGTGGGGTTATGTTCTTCTACCAGCAAGCAGATGGGGACTGAGAATCACTGGTTTAATGGATGTCACATACATAGAATCCTGTACAGTCCTCAGCTAACCTTGAATATTGTATGCAATTTGGGGTAAGAGAAGTCTTCTGTGAGTTCTTCTGTGGTTATTGGGTCCGGGGAAGGCAATGTATCATTGCCCCCCATGACAGGGGGTTCTGGATCCCAGTGGTGCAAGTATGGCGCGCTAGGTGAAGACTAGGCGTAATCACCCAGGGGCTGAGAAGCCATCCAGTCTATTAGGGGAGGAGGGTCCTGACGGGTGGTGACAAGAGGCCTAAAGGTCAGGTCCTCTTTAGGGGTACTACAAGCACAGAGTGAAGACTGAAAATCTCTGGTTGATGGGGCTCTGTGAATCACTAAGCGTCGTTCTCATCAAATAATTCCACAAGACCCTCCTTACATCTAGCAGACAACTGTGGATCTATGTCTCCCCGCTGACCTCCTGAGAACACTGGTAGAGAAACAAACTGATTCAAATGAAGATTCAAAAACAAACTTTGAAGATTTGTTATGGCAGTGCTGGATCATGTTCCCCCGACACCTGGTGGGGGGGGGGGGGGGTGATCGTGTAGCAGTGCTACAAAAACGAGAACAAAGCCTAATTTTCAAATTTAATATGGTTCATCCCTCAGGGTTCAACAAAAAAATTGAATGGTCGAGCTTACTTTGAGGTCATCGATGACGCAGTGGAATTCCCCTCTTTAGGTGGGGTTTTCCTGTCGTCTGATGGATGTTCCCTGTTGGGTGACAGATTAACTTAGCCAATCAGCAAAGAGCGCTCGTTATAAACGGCAGCTAGACTTAGCCAGGTTGTTCATGCGGTTTTGTCTGAAGAAGGAACGTGAGGAAAGAAAGTGGCACTTGAAACAGGGCGATTGGCCCGAAACGTGCACGTCGTGTCTGTGTGTCTGCTGACAGTACTGCAATGGTTGGATTTAAGAGTAACAAAATACTTTAGCAGATAAGTTCGTCTTTATCATAATGTAATTGATTAAAATGGAATAAACCGTCTAAGTGTGGTTGGGTGAATATCCCTGCCTCCTGTGGTTTGCTCCGACAAAAAAGTTTGAGTAGAGCGGGTGATACGGGGTTTGGTGATTTTTTTTATTTGATTCAAATGAAAAGCAGACACGAAATTAGGCAAAAAGGAAGGTACTGACCGGAGAACTATCTTCTCCTTTAAGATGAAAAGGAAGAGTTCCCTGCACGAGAGAGCTTGAAGATCTGAAATTCTATGTGCCAAGCAAATCACCACTAGAAACACTGTCTTCAGAATCAAATCTTTCAATGAGGAACTGATCACCGGCTCAAATGGCTTCTTTGTCAATGCCACCAACACCAAATTGAGATCCCAAGGAGGAACGACTGCCCGCAGTGGAGGCCAGAGCTGCTTCACCACCTTCAGAAATCGCACCACATCCCAGTGTTTTCCCAGAGACATTCATTGGATTTTGCCCTGATAACAAGAAATGGCCGCCACTTGCACCCTCAATGAACTCTAGGTTAGGCCCTTCTCAAATCCTGCTTGCAAAAAAGGCTAACACATCTGGCACGGTAGCCAAGAATGATCAACACTGCCGTTCTTCACACCACAACTCAAAAACACACCAGACATGGATATAGGACAGAGAAGTGGACTTCTTCCAGGCCTTTAGCAACATTGCTATCACCGGACTAGAATAGCCCTGTCTCCTCAACCGAGCCCTCTCAAGAACCATGCCAGAAGCGAGAATCGATCCACCTGAGGCATCCACAGCAGCCCCTGGGTCAAGAGGTCTCTCCTGACCAGCAACCACCAGGGTCGGTCCACCATTAGCCTCACCAGGTCGGCATACCATGGACACCTTGGCCAGTCCAGGGCAATTAAAATCACCATTCCCCAGTGAGCCTCAATTCGTAAAATGTATAGGATGCCCTCCGTGGGCCACTTCTGCACTAGGACATCCAGCTCCACCACGATCCCCTCTCCTTCTACTGAAAAATCAGCTTGCTTTTGCCATTGCAAATATCACCATGAGATCCATGATGGGCGGGTCCCATCTGTTCATCACCTGCCAGAAGACCTCCTAGCAGAGGGTCCATTCCCTGGGATCCACATGAACCCTACTGAGGTAGTCCATCATCACGTTGTCCGTTCCCGCAACGTGTGCTGCCAACAGTGCTTGCAGATATTCCTCTGCCCATGTTAGCAGTGCCTTGGCCTCTGCTTCCAAGCACATGCCAAACGTGCCTCCCTGTGAATTGATGTAGGCCACTGTGGTCGCAATGTCCGAGAAAACATGGACAGCCTTCCCTTGCTGCCAAGGACGTAACTTCTGCAGTGCCAGGAAGACTGCATGCATCTCTAGCCTGCTTATGGACCAACTGGAATCCTATGGTGTCCACTGCCCTTGAGCCAGGTGTTTTTTGCATTGGGCCTCCCAGCCCGATACACTGATATCAGACATCAACGAGACCCAGCATGGTGACTCGAGGGGCATCCCTGTCACCAAGTTCTCGGGTCAGAGCCACCACCTGAGCGCTTCCCTGGCCTCCGCCTGGCAGGGCAAACGCTGCAACAAGGGATGCCGCTGGTGCAATGCCCTCTACAACGGACGCATATGCGCTCTTGCCCACGGCACGAGCTCAAGAGTTGCTGCCATGGCTCCTAGCAGCTGCAGATAATGGTAAGCTGTTGGCGCCATCGTCTGCATGAACTGACATACAAGTTGCCGCAGACCCAGTGCCTGCTGCCCTGGAAGAAATACCTTCCCGCTGTGGGCATCGAAGCATGCCCCCAGATACTCTAGCTCCTGGGATGGCACCAAGCGGCTCTTGGGTACACAGAGAGGAGCACTTGCTCTCGCAGTAAAATCCAGGAAAACACAAGGAGCAAGAGTCGTAAATTGGTGAGATTGGTTTATTGAAACCCCAAACAAGGAGCAAGAGTCGTAAATTGGTGAGATTGGTTTATTGAGGTTTCAATAAACCAATCTCACCAATTTACGACTCTTGCTCCTTGTGTTTACCAAGCGGCTCTTGGACACATTGATCACCCATCCGAGACTCTGCAGGAACTCCACCAACCTGTGCTGTTGCTCGTTCGCTTTTGCTCCCTGATTTTGCCCAATTGAGCCAGTCACTGAAGTAAGGGTGCACTAGGACTCCCTCTTGCCGGAGCGCCACTGCCACCATCACCATCACTGACCTTGGTGAAGGCACGAGGAGCCATCAGTAGGCCGAAAGGCAGGGCCTAGAACTGAAAATGCCCCGTGGGCATCACAAACCGGAGAAACTGCTGATGCTCTCGTCAGATAGGAATGTGTAAATACAGTTCCGTGAGATCGAGTGAGGTAAGACACTCTCCTTCTCGCACCACCATGACAGACCGCAACATCTCAATGTGAAAACGGGGAATCCGCAGATACCTGTTTACTTCCTCCTGTGAGGGAGGTCTATTTGATATACAGACCTCCCTCACAGAAAGAAGAGGTGGGCGGAGAGTTAATTGAAGACATTTATTTTATTTTATTTATTAGAACTTCCAAAGATTAGTGGCGGTTTACAGAGAACAAAGCTGGAAATTTACATTATAACTTTGAAAAACTTATTTACAGAACAAAGCGAGATAGTACAGCTTAACAATTTGCATAACTATATACAATATGGAGATGCTGTATAGCATATGTGAAGGTGCATGAAAGGGAGGGATGGGGAAGCAAGGGCTGTCAAGGGGGGGGGGGGAGGTTTGGGGGAAATTGTTATAGGTGGAGGGACCATAGTACTCAACAAATAGGTGGGTTTTGAGCTCTTTCCGGAAAGTTTGGAGGTCTTTGATGGCTCTGAGGTTGTCTGGTAATGAATTCCAAATGGACGGGGCTACGTAAGAGAAGGCTCTATTGCTGACAGTTTTGTTGGCATTGCGAATGTGAGTGGGGATTATTAGTGTGTTTTGGGAGCAGGCCCTCCTGGTTCTTGAGTTGCTGAGTGGGCTAAGGAGGAAGTTGAGGCAGGATGGGGCAATTTTATTATACAATTTGAAGGTAATTATGAGGTATTTGAATTTGGCTCTCATTGGAATGGACAGCCAGTGGAGGGCGTGGAGGAGCGGCGTGATGTGGTCGGAGTAGTTGGCCTTGTGTATAATGTTTGTGGCTAGGTTTTGAGCTAATTGGAGTTGATGAATGGTGTTTTTGGTTAGGCCATACAGAATACTGTTGCAATAGTCAATGTGGGGTGTTATCAGTGCTTGAAGGACTGATCTAAAGTCTTGACTGTCTAAGCAAGGGACAGAGGATGCTGCAGCATTTTTAGTTTGAGGTATATGGTTTTTGCGGTGGCTTTAATGTGAGGGACCATGGAGAGGGAGTGATCTTGGATGATTCCTAGGTATTTGATTTATTTTTTAACTTCCAGCTCTGAACTGCATAGGAATAGTTTTGAGGGGGGGTTGAAGTTTTGATTCCAGGTGATAAATAAAATTCTGTTTTCTTCATGTTGATTTTTAAGTTATGTAAGTTGAGCCAGGTGGATGTCAGTCAGGCATTCTTGGATTTGAGGGCAGATGGGGTTGGTGATGTCTATTGGATGACACAGCATGATGTCATCCGCATAGAGGTGATAGTGTATGTTGTGTTTTTTGAAAAAGCGTAGTTATTCACCTGTAACAGGTGTTCTCCAGGGGCAGCAGGAATCAGTCCTCACTTATTTATTTATTTATATTCTCTTATATACCGCGCTATTCTGCATCAGTGCGGTTTACATTGAACAAACTGAAATTACATTGAACAGGGCATTATAACTTGGAGATAACTATTTACAGGGAACATGGGCTATGGAGGGTTAAGTGGCTTGCACAAGACCACTTATGAGTGATGACGGCACACATAAGAAAGCCTTTGGAATTGCTACCACGCATGCGTTGTCCTCTTATCGCCTAAGGGTGCCATCTTGCTCAGTCAGGTCTCTTAGCTCGAGCCCTACTAAATAGATGGCAAGGGAAGGACAAAAATTCAGCAACTCATCAAGGGAGGTGGGAGGGTAGTGAGGATTGATTTCTGCTGTCCCTGGACAACACCTGTTACAGGTGAGTAACTACGCTTTCTCCAGGAACAAGCAGGAAGTCAGTCCTCACTTATGGGACTCCCTAGCTACAGGCTACCGAACCTGTAACCAAAAAATGCCTCCGCGAGGCTGTAAGCAGAAGCCGAAGCCCGAAGGAGCCCGAGTCCTCAGGGCAAAGCCCTCGGTAGCCGTGAAGAAGGGTCGGAGGGCAGGAGTTGCTTATACCCCAAACAGATTACGGAGTACAGCCTGGCTGAAGGTGCTGTCCCAGCAGGACTCCCTCTCCAGGCAGTAGTGGGCACCAAAGGTGTTCATAGAAGACCAGGTTGCCGCCCGGCAGATATCCACCATGGGCATGGAGCGTAGCGAGGCCGCCTTGGCTCGGACCCCGTGTGCAGTGACTCGATGATCCGCGCAGGCTCCGTCAGTGCCAAAGTCACCCATAAGTGAGGACTGACTTCCTGATTTTTCCTGGAGAATGTGGCATATTGGTTGCATGTACAGGCTGAATAGAAGTGAGGATAGGTAGGAGCCTTGGGGGACACCTTGGCTTTGTTTGAAAATTGAGGAGGATACTGTGCCTATTTGGACTTGTAAGGAGCGGTCAGAAACATATGATTTGAACCATTCTAGGACAGAGCCTTGAAGGCCGAGTTGTTGTAGTCTTGTGATTAAAATGTGGTGGCTGATGCTGTTGAAAGCAGCAGCTATGTCTAGAAAGACAAGTAGGAATGCTTGTTTGGTGCGGTTTAGTCCGTGGTGCAGTTTGTCCTTTAGGGTGAGTAATAAGGTTTCTACACTGTGGAAAGGTCTAAAGCCGTGCTGTTGATCGCCTAGTGAAGCATTCAGGTCTATGAAGTCTTGTAATTGGATTTGGACATTTTCTTCAATAATTTTTTCCAGACATGGTAGGCTGGCGATAGGCAGGTATGAGTTTGGGAGAGTTTTGTCCGTTATGTTGGATTTTAGGATGGGGCGTATGGTTGCTTGTTTTAGTGCAGGGGTCATTTGTCCTGTTTGAAGTGACCGATTGACTATATTGAGGATAATAGGCAAAAACTCCTCTTTTGTTGCCTTGAGCCAAGTTCACTAGGCAGGAAGTGTATTGAGGTTTGTGATGGTATTTTTTAGCAGTTTGAGGTTTATGACGTGGAATGATGACTAGATATTTTGATTGTGAGGCTTAGGCAGGCAGGGAATGTTTGAGAGGGTGTTGAAGTAAGTATCTGTATGATTTGTTACTGTTTAGGCGATCGAGTTTTTCCATAAGGAAATTTGCAAGGACTTGAGGTTCTATAGGGGGAAGTTCTGTGTTGTGACTGAGAGATTTAGTTAAGGATTTGACAATCAAGAACAACTATCTAGGTCTGTTAAGGGATTCTGCAAGGAGCTTGGTGTGGTATTCCTTTTTTTCTATTATTGATGGCTTCTTTATTTATTTTATTTATTTTTATTTATTACAGTTTCTTATATACCGCGCTATTTAGAATCAGCGCGGTTTACATCATAACAACAACGACCATAACGACAAACTGTCAGGTTTTACATTGAACAGGAGTACAAACTTGGATAACTGGGTTAACTATATACATAATCTATCTACACTGCAGTGTGAGGGCATTTCTAGATTGGGTCATTTCTTGGAGGGGATATCTAGTTCAGTTGCTTTGAGAGTGGATATGTAGAGCAGATTATTGGCGTTTCCTCTTGTGATTCTACATTTGATTTCCAGTTTTCTAAGTTGCTGTTTTAACATTCTTAGTTCAGCAGTATACAAAGGTTTGGACTCTGTGTTTATATGGGTGAAGGGATACAGTGGTCTGTGTAGCCTTGGCAATGGTCGAGTTCCAGTTATTGATGAGGTCATTTAGTTCATTGCCATCATCGCATGCCGCCGGAGGATCAAAGGGCAGGCGGCCCTTTAAGCGGTGTGCTCCTGCTCCAGCCGGAGCCATCAACGCATGCTGCCGGAGGATCAAAGGGCAGGCGGCCCTTTAAGCGGCGTGCTCCTGCTCCAGCCGGAGCCATCATCGCACGCCGCCGGAGGATCAAAGGGCAGGCAGCCCTTTAAGCGGCATGCTCCTGCCGGCGCACCTGTGCCTGAGGGCCTCGCCAGAGGGCCCTTTGGCGCAGGCCCGGGGGCACTCTGGTGTGGTCCATCCATCCTGCTCCTCCATTTCACCGCAGCCCCCTGGTTCTAAGTAAGCACGGTCACTACCATTGTTGCTTGGGGCCTGTACTGCTCCCATCGCCTGCGTAGAATCTGTTACCCATTACTGCCTGAATTTGCTACCACTGCCTGCGTAGAACCGCTACCACTGTTGCTTAGAGCTTGAACTGAACTGCTTGAACTGCTACCATTGCCTGCGTAGAACTGTTACTCACTGCTGCTTGAACTGCTACCATTGCTTGCATAGAACTGTTACTCACTGCTGCTTGAACTCCTACCATTGTTGCTTAGAGCTTGAACTGCTACCACTGACTGCATAGAACTGTTACCCATTGCCCGCACAGAACTCCTACCCATTGTTTGTTCAAACCTCACTGCCCACTACCATGGCCCCATATTTCATTGTCATTCTCTTCCTCCCCATTTTCCTCCCCAGCCGCACCCCTTCCTATCAACATCCTCCCTCCTCTTTCCCCTACCCTCCCCCTACCCTCCCCCTACCCTCCTCATTTCTCCCTCCACTCTACCCCCTAGCCTAGCGCCCGCTCCGAAGCCTCTCCATACTATTCCCCACATTCAACCTGCCCCCCTCTCTACCTTCCTAACTTCTCCCTCTACTCTGCCCCCTAGCCTAGCACCTGCTCTTGAGCTTCTTCACACCATCCCCTGCATTCAACCAACCTCCCTCTCTCAGGCAACCCCATCCTTGCTTCCGCTGTACTACCTCCACTTTACCTCACTCTCTTATACTCATTCTCCTTCTCTCATCAGGTAACATCAATCCCAACCCTGGCCCCCCCCCCCCCCGCCCCCCACAATTTCTCTCCCATACTAAAGAAAGTTCCTCACGTACCCTATCTAATTTCATCCACATCCCGTTCCTACCTCCTTCCACCCTCCCCCATTCATCCCACAGTCACTCAACCTTTCATTTCAACTCCAACCCTATCCCCAAATATAATCCCCCACATAACCTGATACCATCAATTTATCCCTCACACCCCCCCCCCCCACTCATGTCCCTCTTGGAAAGCACATACACCCAGGCATATCAACCCACACCCTACTCCCTCCAAATCTCAGTACTACCCCAGAAATAGACCCCCACGCTACTCTGATAAGAAATCTCGGTACCACCCTAGAAACAGACCCCCATGTAACTTATCTAATCTTATCTATATCCCTCTCCTCTTCCCCTCTGCTCTCCCGTTTACTTGCGGCCTATGGAACGCATGCTAAGTCATTAAAAAAACTACTTTTATTCATCATCTCTTCATCTCTAATGCCTTCTTGCCCTGACTGAGACCTGGCTCCCCCCATATGACACCGCATACATTGCCTCTATCTGCTATGGGGGCTACCAATTCTCCCAAACACCTCGATCCACTGGCCACGGAGGTGGCGTTGGCCTCCTACTCTCCCCCTCCTGCCAATTCCAACCCCTCCTGCCACCCTAATCACACTCCCCCCTTTCCTTTGAAGTCCACTCCATTCACCTCCTCACACCCTCTACGTGTAGCTGTTATCTATCGCCCACCCGACAGCTCCAAGTCAACCTTCCTCACTGACTTTGACTCCTGCCTTTCTGTCTTTATGGATCCCTCCTCCCCCACTCTTATTCTTGGCAATTTCAACATTCACGTCAACAACCCCTCCGACCCCCATGCCTCAAAGTTCCTCACTCTTACCACCTCGTTCGACCTCCAACTCTGCGCCACTGCCCCCACACCCCTACACGGCCACTGCCTTGATCTAATACTCTTCTCCAATTCCTCTCCCTCAAACTTCCACAAATCAATCCTTCCCTCACCTGACCATCACCTACTAACATTTACTCTTTAGCTCCCGCCAACCCAACCTCGTCCTGTCTCCTCCGACCTTTTTAGAAACCTTCATAATATTAATCCCCTGACTCTCTCCTCCACCATTTCTCCGTCTCTTTTCTCTATTTTATACTCCGAGTCTGTCGACGAAGGATTATCCTCATACAATGCTACACTATCCTCAGCCCTTGACACTCTTGCCCCTCCCACCTTACGTCCTGTAAAACGATCTACCCCCCAACCATGGCTTTCACCCACAACCCGTTACCTACGCATCTGTGCCCGTTCTGCCGAACGAGCCTGGTCCAAATCCCACTCCCTGGAAGGCCTCCTACACTTCAAATTCATGCTTGGCTCCTTCCAGTCAGCCCTAGCACTTGCCAAAAAAGACTACTACATCCATCTGACTAATTCCCTTGCCTCTGACCCACGCTTGATGGCCAATCTAGGTCATACGTACCTAGCAATATCCCCAAAAGAGACAGGTTCCACAATGCTTGTACTGGGTCAAGCATTGATATCCTGGGTCCCTTTTTAATAGTGGTTTATGGACCTTTCCTCCAGGAACTTGTCCAACAATTTTTTAAACCCAGCTATACTAATAGCCCTTACTACATCCTCCGGTAACAGATTCCAGAGTTTGATTACACGTTGAGTGAAAAAATATTTTCTCTTATTTGTCTTAAATAGTTTACCCTGTAGCTTCATTACATGTCCCCTAGTCTTTCTATACTCTGATAGCGTAAACAATTGATCCACGTTTATCCGTTCCACTCCATTCATTAATTTATAGACCTCTATCGTATCTCCCCTCAGCCGTCTCTTCTCCAGGCTAAAGAGCCCTAACCTTCTTAGCCTCTCTTCATAGGAGTAGCCTTCCAACCCCTTCACCAATTTGGTGGCTCTTCTCTGTACTTTTTCTAATAACGCTATGTCCTTTTTAAGATACGGTGACCAGAATTGCACACAATATTCAAGGTGCGGTCGTACCATGGAGCGATACAGAGGCATTATAACATCCTTTGTTTTATTCTCCATCCCTTTCCTTATGATACCTAGCATTCTATTTGCTTTCTTGGCCGCCGCTGCACACTGGGCGGAGGGTTTTAACATGTTATCCACGATGACTCCTAAATCTTTTTCCTGGGTGGTGGTTTCTAATGTGGAGCCTTGCATCGTGTAACTATAGTGTGGGTTGTTCTTTCCTAGGTGCATAACTTTGCACTTGTCCACATTAAATTTCATCTGCCATTTGGATGCCCAGTCTTCCAATTTATCCAGATCCTCCTGCAGTTTTCCACAATCCTCTTGGGTTTTTAACAACTTTAAAACAGTTTTGTGTCATCTGCAAATTTGATAACCTCACTAGTTATTCCCTTTTCCAGGTCATTTATGAATATGTCAAAAAGCAGCGGACCCAGTACAGATCCCTGGGGTACTCCACTATTCACCTTTTTCCATTGGGAATATTGGCCATTTAGCCCTACCCTCTGCTTTCTATCTTTTAACCAGTTCCCGATCCACAATAGTACACTGCCTCCTATCCCATTACTTTTTAGCTTCGCCAAAGGTCTCTGATGGGGGACTTTGTCAAAAGCTTTCTGAAAGTCCAGATACACTATATCAACCGACTCACCTTTGTCTACCTGTTTATGCACACCTTCAAAAAAAACATATCAGATTAGTAAGACAAGATCTTCCTTGTCTAAAGCCATGTTGGCTGTCTCCCATTAGGCCATGACTATCTACATGCTGTGTAATTTTGTTCTTTATGATGGTTTCTACCATTTTCCCTGGTACTGACGTCAGGCTCACCGGTCTGTAATTTCCTGGGTCACCCCTGGAACCCTTTCTAAAAATTGGTGTTACGTTGGCGACCCTCCAATCTTCAGGTATTACAGATGATTTTAATGAAAGTTCACAGATTACCAATAGCAGGTCTGCAATCTCATATTTCAGTTCTTTCAACACTCTGGGATGTATACCATCCGGTCCAGGTGACTTGCTACTATTCAGTTTATCAAATAGTTGTAATATATCTTCCCGGTGTAGCGATATTTTTCTCAATTCCTCTGCAGTATCACCTTTAAATACCACTTCAGTCTTGGGTAACATCCCTACATCTTCCTCAGTAAAGACCGAAGCAAAGAATTCATTCAGTCTCTCTGCTATAGCCTTGTTTCCTCTTACTGCCCCTTTTACCCCTCTATCATCTAATGGTCCAATTGACTCTCTCACAGGCCTTTTGCTACGAATGTACTTGAAGAAG
The DNA here is from genome assembly GCA_033557465.1 of Ichthyophis bannanicus. Lineage (NCBI taxonomy): Eukaryota > Metazoa > Chordata > Amphibia > Gymnophiona > Ichthyophiidae > Ichthyophis > Ichthyophis bannanicus. Next base: position 946,998,545 of record CM066035.1, on the reverse strand, counting down.
TCTTTATTTCGTGTTTTTGCTTCCGTAGCAAGTTTCTTCTCAAATTCCCGCTTTGCCTGCCTTATCAATGCTTTGCATTTAACTTGCCAGTGCTTGTGCTGTTTCCAGTTTTCATCATTTGGCTCTTTTTTCCATTTCCTGAAGGTTGCTTTTTTGGCAGCAACAGCCTCTCTGACCTCACCTTTAAACCATGCTGGCAGTTTTTTGGACTTTCTTCCACTTTTCCTAATGCGTGGAATACAGCTGGTCTGGGCTTCGAGGATAGTATTTTTAAATAACACCCAAGCTTGCTGTAAGTCTTTAACCTTTGGAACCGCTCCTTTTAGTTTTTTCCTAACTATATTCCTCATTCTATCATAGTCTCCCTTTTGAAAGTTAAAAGGTAGTACTGTGGATGCCTTTACTATCTGTCCTCCACTAATTAAATCAAACATGATCATACTATGATCACTATTGCCAAGTGGTCCCAACACCCTTATTTCTTGCACCAGATCTGGCATTCCACTAAGGACTAGGTCCAGTATGGCTTCCCCTCTGGTCGGTTCATGAAGCAGCTGCTCCAAGAAGCAGTCATTTATTCCATCTAGAAACTTTATCTCTTTAGCTTGTCCTGCTGTGACACTGACACAGTCGATACCGGGGTAATTGAAATCACCCATTATTACTACTCTGTTGTGACTTTTGTTAGCTTCCTTGATTTCTTTGAGCATTTCATCATCCATTTGTTCATTCTGGCCAGGCGGTCGATAGTATACTCCAACTGCCATCACCTTCCCCTTCATAAATGGAATTTCAATCCATAGAGATTCTACAGCAAATTCTGTTCCCTGCAAAACTTTAATCCTTTCTGACTCAATGCCCTCTCTAACATAGAGCGCAACCCCTCCACCAATTTGATCCGCTCTATCATTACGATATAGTGTGTATCCAGGTATCACAGTGTCCCACTGGTTATCCTCCTTCCACCATGTCTCTGAGAGTGCAATCATATCTAACCTCTCATTTAGTGCTATATATTCTAACTCTCCCATCTTATTGTTTAGACTTCTAGCATTGGCATACAAGCATTTTAGAGACTGTATTTTATTCATATTAATCTGGCTATTGGTAGGCAGGGGTAATTTGGAATCTTTATGCTCTGTCTGCTCCTTACTCAAGGGCATTTGGGCTACTATACTCCCTTTTGGAACCTCACTGCTTTTGGTAGTATCCTTCAAGGATACCTTTGTCCGAACCATGCACTCCTGGGTGACTGTCGGCTTTCCCCTAATTTCTAGTTTAAAAGCTTCTCTATCTCTTTTTTTAAAGGTTAATGCCAGCAGTCTGGTCCCATCCTGATTAAGGTGAAGCCCATCCCTTCAGAAGAGCCCCCCTTTCCCCAGAATGTTCCCCAGTTCCTAACAAATCCAAAACCCTCATCCTTGCACCATTGTCTCATCCACGCATTGAGACTCCGGAGCTCTGCCTGTCTTTTGGGCGGAGAACGCTAACCTGGAAGTTCTGGATTTCAACTTCCTACCTAAAAGCTTAAATTTCGCCTCCAGAACTTCCCTACCACATTTTGCTATGTCATTGGTACCAACATGTACCAAGACAGCAGACTCCTCCCCAGCACTATCTATGATCCTATCTAGGCGGTGCGTGAGGTCCGCTACCTTCGCACCAGGCAGGCATGTTACCAGGCGATCCTCACGTCCACCAGCCACCCAGCTATCTACATTCCTAATGATTGAATCACCAACTATAACAACTGTCCTGACCCTCCCCTCATGGGGACATGGCCCTGGAGAAACGTCCTCGGTGCGAGAGGGTTTTACATCACCTGGAGGACAGGTCCTAGTTACAGGATCACTTCCTGCCACACCAGGGTGATGCTCTCCTGTCACGTGACCTCTCAAAACTTGCGCTCCGCTAACAAATCACTTCTTTCAATGCCTTTCACCTGCACTGCGAACTCCCAATTGCGCTCCTTTCACCTTGCTGCACCACACGCCTGGAATAGCCTTCCCTGGCCCTCTTCAAATCCAGGTTGAAGACCCACCTCTTCACCGTAGCATTCAGATCCTGAGTTCCATCCTCATCCTACCCTAACCCCCATTTATATTATTTATGACCAAACCATAGACCAAGCTGTACCTAAACTGTACCACACCGTACCTTCCGCTGAACTGCCTAACCCCCATTTAAATTTATGGCCAAACCATAGACCAAGCTGTACCTAACTGTACCACACCGTATCCTCCGCTGAACTGACTAATGCTCTCTACTGTTCTAACTAGATTGTAAGCTCTGATGAGCATGACTGACGGGCAGGGACTCTCTTTTGTATGTTAGCCACCTCTTGTAGGCTAACTGTGCAGCGCTGCATGCATGGCGCTATATAAGTGCTAAGTAGTAGTAGTAGTAGTAGTAGCAGTTCCATTGTAATGTTTGGAATGGTATGGTTTAAAAAAAGGATTCTTTGTCAAATTATTTCAATTTGTTTTTAAAATGGTTAATTTCCTTGGTTTCAAGGGGCGGTGTGGTAGAGGTGATAGCAAATTCTATAAGGAAGTGATCTGTCTATGGGAGAGGAAGCGCTTGAGGGGGTGGAGAATTGAATGTCTTTTAGCATGGTGTTTGGAAGAAAGATGAGGTCAAGCGTGTTGCCTCGTTTGTGAGTGGGAGTTTGGACAAGTTGTTGAAATCCTAAGTCCTGTAGGGCATTCAGGAAGTGGATGGAGTGTGAGGGGGGAGTGATGGAAGGTTGAAAACACAAAGTATAATGTGATGTTTATTTGGGGTAGAGATGCAAGTGGTTTCTAAGATGGAGGAAAGGTTATCTGAACTAGGGGAAGGGGGTCTGTAGATCATGTTAATCATGGTGTATTTGTTGTTAATGGTTAGTGTGTCCATTCCTTCTGCAGTGGTGTTTGAGTGGATGGAGAATTTAAGGTCTTCTTTTGCCAAGATTAGCACCCCACCCCCACATTCGTTCGGTATAGGGCATTGAAATAAGTCATAGTTGGGGAGAGCTAATTGGTTAATTAGGACATTGTCTAAGTTGGAGAGCCAGATTTCAATTATGCAAAATATGCTTGGGTTATCTTTGATGAGATCAATTATTGCGGGGATTTTGTTTCTGATGGACGTGGCGTTAATGAGAGCAATTTTTATTGTGCATTTCATGTTTGTGGGAGGATGGAGGATTGTGCTAATGGGGGGTTCAGTGAATTAGCCTTGGTGGGTAGTGTTTTGGAAGGGCAGTGAATGGGGTTTGATACGGGAATAAGTGAGAAGCTCTTTGGTGGTATGGTAAGATGGGAATATGGTGATAGTGGTCTTGCTGTTTAGTGAATTGGTTATTGGCGCTAGTAGTAGGAGAGTAATGAGAAGGGACTATGTTTTTTGGATGAGCCATTGAGTGTAAAGCATAGTTACTCACTTGTAACAGGTGATCTCCGGGAACAGCAGGAATTTAGTCTTCACATATGGGTATCGTCGGTACCGACGGAGCCTGTGCGGGAACGCTCCACAGCGTCCAATAGGAACGCTTTTGGGAGCATCCCTCAGCAGATGTGCGCTACCTTCCCGCCTTTCCAACTGTCCCTCTTCAGTTAAGTTTGTAGCTGAGTGAAAGGATAGAGGGAGAGAGGAAAGAGAGGAAAGTGACAGAGAGACAACTCCTAGGGGAGGTGGGTGGGTTGTGAAGACTAAATTCCTGCTGTTCCTGGAGATCACCTGTTACAACTGAGTAACTACGCTATCTCCAGGAACAAGCAGGCATGTAGTCTTCACATATTATAGTTATAATGCCCTGTTCAATGTAATTTCAGTTTGTTCAATGTAAACCGCACTGATGCAGAATAGCACGGTATATAAGAGAATGTAAATAAATAAATAAAATATGGGGACTCCGTAGCTGAAGATGACAGGGAGATAGCCCCAGGAAGCTGCCACCTATAGTAAGGTGGGCCATGCTTCCTCGCATGAATCTCTGGCATCCCACCAGGGTTGGTGGGTAGGAGTTGAATTAGGTCTGAAAGAGATTTTGAAGAACAGCTTGGCCAAAGCAGGCATCCATACGGGAGGCTTTATCAAGGCAGTAGTGGTCTGTAAAGGTGTGTACCGAAGCCCAGGTGGCTGCTCGACAAATGTCATCAATAGACAGAGTGAAGGTTAGCCATAGAGACTGCCATGGCTCTCACATTATGAGCTGTGACATGGCCTTGAAGAGGAAGACTCTTACGCTCATAAGCAAAGGATATGCATTGTGCAATCCATTTCGATAGAGTTCTCTTGGAGACTGGAAGTCCCAAATGACTAGAATCAAAAGCAATAAAAAGTTGAGAAGACTTTCTATGTTGCTGTGTTCTTTGTAGGTAAAAAACCAAGGCTCTTTTACAATCTAAAGTATGAAGGTTCCTTTCTGCATTAGAGGCATGAGGCCTCGGAAAAAATACAGGAAGATAAATTGATTGATTTAAATGAAAAGGCAAAACCACCTTCTCAGAAATCACCTGTGGGTGAGTTCTGAGAACAACTTTATCATGGTGAAACCTAGTATAAGGAGGATCAGCCACTAAGGCTTGCAATGCACTAATGTGACGTGCAGAGGTGATTGCAATTAGGAAGATGACCTTCCAGGACAAAAGCTTCAGGGCTCTAGTGGCTAAAGGTTCAAAAAAACAGTATCATGAGTTGCCCGAGAACTAGGTTTAAATCCCATGCCACCGGCGGTGGCCTGATGGGAGGCTTTGTTAATAGAAGACCTCTCATAAATCTTGATATGAGAGGAAATTGATTGTCCATTTAGAGGCTTATAGGAAGCTGCAATTGCACTAAGATGGACTCTTATTGAATTGGTCTATAGACCAGAATTTGATAAATGAAGTAGATACTCTAGTATCAATTCCAAAGGTATCAGGGTTTAACTCCTTCTGTGAACACCATATAGTAAAACGTTTCCACTTGAAGGTGTAAGAGCATCTTGTGGAAGGTTTTCTTGAAGCCTGAAGGATATCCTTTACCTGTTGGGAAAGGTTGAGATCCTGAAGGTCTAAGCTTTCAGCAACCAGGCCCTGAGATGCAGGGACTGGGGATTCGGGTGCCATAGCATCCCGTTCTCTTAGGAGAGGAGATCTGGAGCACAGCCTAACTCCAGAGGTGCAGCTTGAGAGAGATGTAGAAGCAGGGGATACCACGTTTGGCGTGGCCACCGTGGCACTATGAGGATCATATGACCTCTGTCTCTATGAAGCTTGAAGAGTGTTTTGGGGATGAGGGGAATGGGTGGGAAGGCATAGAGGAAGTCGTGACCCCAGTGAAGGAGGAAGGCGTCACTTGCCCGGCAATTTTGAGCCGGAATTCTGGAACAGAACCGGGGATGTTTGGCATTCAGTGGACTTGCAAATAGGTCTATGTCTGGAGTTCCCCAGATCTGAAATATATTGGCCACCTGGTCTAGGTGGAGAGACCATTCATGCCTCTGACCCACGCCGTCTCTTTAATACACTCAATTCTCTCCTCAAGGTCCCCCCGCACCGGATCCCGCCCTCCCTCTCTGCCCAAACCCTAGCCGACTACTTCCATGACAAAATTTTCAAAATTACCCTTGATTCCCTACCCCCTCATTCACCTCCCCTCCACATTTCTCCTCCCCTACCCATACTTTCCCGGCTACCCTCTGCTACATCCGATTCACCACAATCATCGCTTCAATTCACTGCGACTTCTTAGGCCCCAAGGACAGAGAGGCACCAAAGTAGCCTCACCCTGCCCCTCGAAAGCCTAGACTGAGAGGTGAACCGACCTCTCTGATAAGGTGCAAAGCAGACAGTGCGTAGCATCCAGAAATCCCATGACTGACCCAGAGATGGAGCCGAGCTGCAAACCTGCTTCTGGTTGTTCTCAGGGAGATATTCCCCTTTTGGCTCTCCCAATTCCTTCACAAACTTCTCCCACTTCTCTCCAAACAGAAGTTTCTCCTTTAACAGAAGCTAAGATAGGCTTTGAATGAGCTATCCACCGCCCCATTCGGCAGCCAGAAATAGCAGTGGGCCATACCAAGGCCATACTCTTGAAAAGTCCTCGAATAAGATCATAGCTGGAGTCTGCTGGATCAGGAGCTGAATCCACAGGGTCCAGCGCCCTTTGTGTCCTGTGTAGGCAGGCCCTGGCAACCCAGGCCCCACAAACGGAAGCTTGCAAAGACAGGGCATTAATATCAAGCACTTGTTTCAAACAAGGTATCCAACTTTCTATCCTGGACATCGTTGAGCGCTGTACTGCCCTCTACTGGGATTGCTGTCTTCTTCATGACTTCCGAGACCACTGCATTCACTCTTGGAGAAAGAAGCATTTCCCACTCTTTTCTGGTAGTGCGTACAGCCAGGTCATGGTATGCACCCCCCTGAGCCCGGTCTCCAGAAGATTCCGCTCGTCCTGGATCATTTGGCTTGACCACTCTGCACAACACACACCTTCTGCGTCTTCCGAACTGCCTGGAGCAGCAGATCCTCCAATGCCTCTTCTTCTACTGGGAGCCCTGTCGGCATATTAAATGTCTTTAAAGACTCCGTAATGAGTGCCGCCAACTCCTCTCAGCAGAAAACTCGGATTATCTGAGACTCCTCCTGCGGAATCTCTCCTTCCTCAAGTTCCTCTGCATCCGCATCTAACTCCAGCTCCTAGTCTAATTCCTCTGGCTCTTCCGACAGCATGAACCGTTACCACCAGTCCCCCTCCTAGCCTACACCTCCTGGAAGCTTCCTCTTCCAGTTCTGGCTCCCATGTGGCCGCTGGCCACTTCCTGCCTGTGCAGTAGCATGGCACCTCGCCTCCCATTGCTGCATACAGAACATCTTATGCATAAGGAGGACGAACTCAGACAAAAAAGCTCCTGGGGCACTCTCACCACCTAGACCCTGAGATGTGGAGGGTCTGGGAAAGGTGTAGTCTACCATATGGTTCTAAAAGAGGAGGTGTGGTACCCATATCCATGACCTCTCCCTGCTGCTGTGCCCCTCCTGGGGCTGAAAGGTATCACCTCCCCTCCTGAGGGCACTGTTTGCCCCAACAGACCTTCAGTGCCATCCTGTAGCTCACTTTCGACCACCTAGGCTTCCTTCTTGCAGCTGCGGCAAATGCCCGCATCAGACACGGACTCCCACCGGGCCCTGCATGCCACACACTACGGTCTTGCCAGCATGGTCCTCTTCGCTGCTCTGACAGACTATTTCCTCCCTTCTAGCAAAACTGGTCCTGTTATGGAGCAGGAGAGAAGAGAGAAGCCAGATTGCTGTTCTCTGTCTTCTTTCCTTATGAAACTGCTTGTTTTCAGCTTTGCTTTCTTTTTCTCTCCCCCCCCCCCCCTTTTTTTTTTTTTTTTTTTTTTTTAATATACCGCCGAACAACAAAATCAGCAACCAACAAACTGCGGGGGAAGTCCCCTGTGAGACCGCTCCTTCACCTGCCCCTGACCCAATTTAAACACTTGCTGGCCAAAATGGCGTGCTTCCTGTGCTGCTTCAGAAACCGCTGAGCCCCACACGGTTAGCTGCGTGCATGCCACTAAGTGCTTCCGATAGGATTAACTGGCTCACTCACACCACAGTCAAACCCTTACTCACCGGCCGGAACACAGTCACTTGTACTTCCTGCCTGCCTCGTGGCTCAGTCTGCATCCCCCGACTTCAGCGTCAAGACAGGAAAAGGGAAAGAAGTGCTGCCTGCAGACCTTTTTCACTGTTTGCAGCTCCTCACTTGTTTACGGGTTCGAGTCCGCTTTGATATCCAGCCACAAATGGAGTCCAAGCCTCCACCTGTGTCCTCGGGGGGAGGGGGGGGCGGCTTCTTTCTCCTTGGTACTTTTTTTTTTTTATATTACCTGGGGTCCCAAGGCACTGAGCCAATCTTTTTTTTTTTTTTTTTAAGTGACAAATCTCAAAACCCCAAAACAAGAAAAAGCAGAAATCAACGTCCTAACTCTACCTAACCACTCCTTAGTTGTTCCTTCAGTGAGTCCAGCCCTCTGGATCACTACCTCCATCTGCATGGAGACTGAGCTTACTGGGGGGGCTGGTGGGAGGTGCCAGCTGCCTTAGTACACTGATTTCATCAAAAGATGAGAGACATACTCAGTCTCCAAGCTGCTAGAGGAGGTTGACTCCCAGAGGTAAAGAACGGGACTGGAGGGACAATAGGGAAGTTTTTAGACTTTTTTTTGTTTAAACGGACGTTCACGGCATTGCACGATGGTGCAGAGGCGCTGTCATTGCAAAGAGTGCAAAACAAAAAAAGAAATCGAACTGGTAAGAAACTCCGACAGAGGAGGGGAGAGCCACAGCAGACGGTTAGAAAAGGCTAAGAGCAAGAACGCGAAGGCAGGAAGGTATGCGCAGGTTCAGGGAAGTTCAAAAGACTTCTCTGAGCTAGGGGAGAGCCAGCACTGGTTCTGTCATCAGTCCACCAATCAAGTGTGCTTGCATCCCCCTGATTGTCTCTGAAGAAAGACCTTACATAGCTTGCCAATGTCCTCTCGTCAATCTCCTCCACCTCAAGACAAGGCCACTTTGCTGCCAGAACCCCTTGCCCCAGATGACCCACCAGGCCAAGTGGATAAGCACCCACCAGGCCCTTTTTCATGCAAAAGACCTAATCTAAAAGCAAAACAAATTCAGGAGTAAACTCTGACATAGCATCCAGAGAGGCCTTTGTTTCATCCATACATGCCACAAGTCAAAAATAGTTATAGGCAGTGCACTCTGCAGCTACCGACACTAGTGTGGTATATAACATGGTAGCTGTTCCAGTCACAATTGGAGTCTCTTCTGTGCCACGTCAATAAAGCTACCCTGAGCCACTGCCAATGCTGTGGCTCAGCTCAGCCACACCGGTCTGCTCATCCAGATCTCTCCCAGGACCGGTTTCAGCTCCAGTTCCTGCAGTGCTCAGAGAAAATGTGGTGTACACACACAAACCCTCTACTTTCAGATGAGCACAGTGAGAGCCACTAGCCGTACAGTGCCAGCCTCACTCTGCTGGCACCGCAATCACATGTGCTTCCTGCACTTTCACGGCTGAAAGGAGCCTCCTGGGAGACTCAAATAACTAATAACAAATCCTATAACTAATAACAAATCCTGTTGTGTATACTTGTAAATACTCATGTAAATAGTTGCAGTAATGACGTCCCATGTTTTATCCAAGTTCTCTGACCTTGTTCTCTGTAAAACCAAACAGTTTGTTGTTCTGGTCTGTTGTTATATTGTGAACCGCGCTGATGCTGAATAGAGCGGTATATAAGAGCCTGTAATAAATAAATAAATAAATAAATAAATGGATGCCTGCCTCCCCTGCAGAGCAGACACTGCTCCTGCTGAACTCAGCGATTCTGTGTGCTCTCACTTTTTCTCTTTTTTGGCTCAGACTTTACTGAGTTTTTAATTTGTCAAAGTTATAACCAAAGTGCCTTCAGCCTTTCCTCAAAGCAGAGAATTCACTGTGAGAAATACTGGGGTGTGGGAAGACACCCCAACACCACCAAGCTTGTATCCCCCAGGCTCCTAAGGCCAGCTCAGCTGGTCCTCTCTCTTTTTCAGGGTATAATCCAAGAGTCGGTACTGCAACACCCCCCCCCCCCCCAACACAAGTACCTTATTTAGCTCTCGACTTAATGTCTTCCCTTTTTGGTGTTTTTAATTGTTTTTTTAAAGCCCTATGCACAGACCTACTTCCGCGTACCATCTTCTGGAGACTGAGAAATACTAGTTAGCTGAGGCCTGCACAACACTCTATATAGTACGACATCAAATCAGTGGTTCTTGGTCTATATGCTGGTAGGAGAGCATAAACCCATGTGTATGGACTGGTCTGGAGGGATGTGAAAAGGAAATATTGTAAATGCACTACCAAATCCTGGCAACTCCCTTGTCTACAAACAATTCCTAACTGTCTTTTTGTATCCCTTGCGTTTACAGTTAAGAAAAGAAGGGATTAGAAAAAAAAAGACAGACATTACCATAACATTGCCAGCAATGCTGGTGATTTGCAATGCCAGGGGAAGGACGCTGAGCTCACACATAATCTGCAGGATAAATCTGGCATCCGTCCAGGTGTTCTCCATCATGTGGAGCAGGTGTGCAGAATCACTGCAGAGAGAAGAGAAGCATGACAGGGAAGCATACTTTCAATAAGTACAAGCCTGCCCCCGTGCCAGGAGACATTACAGAATAAATACCAAACTAAATGGAAACATTTTCCATGGCAACATAATACCATGCCCAGCACTTCTGAAAAAAGTGCAGTTCCTCTTACATTCATTTGAAGCAGCTCACCATCAGATTAGGAATAATAGTGGATCTAAAGGTGGCATGCATTTTGAATACCAACAGGTACTCTGGTATAGTTTACAGCAAACCTCAGCTGCAAAGATAGCACTCCCAAGCAATTATGCAAATTTCCAATACTTCCATGGTATGAAAAATGTAAAACCACCAAAAACAATACAGAATAATGTTTAGAAAAATTATAGAAAAGTTCTTAAAATTACCACCATCGTTATGGAACTTTGCAGGAGCACAATAAATATACAGCATTTTGCTCGAGAATGCAAGGATGCTTACAGAACATCTGTTCAAGATTAACTGAGACAAATGAATCTGCTCAGGAAAGAAACCCACACATAAGAGTCATTCCCTCCTTCCTTCCAGTACAGAAAACAAAAGTATAAATTGCAGGAAGCTGCATGATACAATGCTACTAATAACACCATACGATGATACACAGAGCAGTGTGGGTTTAGTGAGGAGTTCACACAGCGCATGCAGGATCGCAAGAATTATCCTTACTGGGACACTAGCATACTTCATAACATGAAAATTCAGGTTATTCAAGGGTTACGTCTTACCAAATTTAGTTAATCCTTGCACATCTAGCTTTTCCTAATCTAGAAATAAAATTGGTTGAGCACAGCGTAAAGCCTTTTCTGTTTTTCTGTTACAAGTCTGCACTCCAGACTATAACTAGCATCTGCAAGTCATCAACCATTCAAAAAAGCAACAGGCCCAAAAAAATTCTAAAAATAAAAAGACCCCTAAAAGTCATGTTTGATCTGCACTGATGGAGGCAAGGATCAGCAGATGAGGACACAGGTACATAGTGTTTCAACACTGCATTGAACTTGGGCAAGACCGTTTTTGCAGCTGGGAGGCTCGGGAGATAAGGATGAAGTGGCTGCATCTTTGGGCACAATCAGGATCCAGGTGCAGGAAGCAGAAGTGTCTTCAGTTATGGTAAGGAGGGAATAAGGAATACAAAAGGCTTCTGGGAAGGCAAACTGGCAGTGGGTAAGACGCAGAGGAGGAGGAACAGCAGGCTGTTGAGAGGTAAGTCTGGTAGAAGAGAGCAAGAACTGCTCCTGGGGTGGGGGTCACTGTTCCCTCTAAGCTGTGCGCGTGTGCGCGCGCACACACCTTGCCGAGCGAGCGCACATACTTTACAACAGAGCGCACAAAAATTACGGCTCTGATTCTGATAGAAAACAACACAGACGTCTTAAAATTTAAAAGTTGTGATTGTAATTACTAGAAATTTCCCGCTTCATTTAGCAATTGTCTATTTTCAATTAATTTGATTAAAATCAATGTGGTGTACATACTGTATTCTGACGTGCAGTCAAATTTTAAAGTATATAACTCCGAGTGTCGTTATGTGGTGCACAAAAATTTAACCTTCCTTCAAAAGCTGCACACAGCTGATATTTTATGCGCACACAGCCTACAGAAAATTAGAGGGAACATTGGTGGGGGTGAAGAAAGGGAGGAAATGTGGGGCGAACAGAGAGGGTTGCACTGTAGTTGGGTGGCGGTGAGGGGATTTCACTTGCTAATGAAGAGATGCACCTTCGTCACCTATGTCCTCCCACAAGAAATTAAGGAATGGGGAGGAAGCAGGAGTGAATTTCACTTCTTCTCTCTGAGTAAGCCCTGAAGGAATTTAGAATCTCTGAGTAAATACATACGTGAGCCCTGTGTGACGCAGTCAGAAGCAGAGTACTTCTGCACCAGAGAAATCAGTGTACACCTGTGTAACTAACTATACAATGTAGAGAATTTTTTTTATAAGTTTTAAAAAGGTTCCAATTTATGTTTTAAAGATTATACCAAGCATTGTGTTTTGGTAATTTAACTGTATGGAAAACATCAATAGTAAAAGTAAAAAAAAACAGTTCCTAGAACTTAGTAAAAACATTAATAAAACTGCTATTACATGACATTTTAAACCTAAAATGGCTTCCAGAAAATGTGGCTTCCAAGTTCCTTCACAAGGGACAGGCAGCTGATATGCCCCAGAGAAAAGTCCCTAGAAGCTGGTACTCAATTTCAAAATCTCTCTGGATTAGGTTATCAAAGCGTACCATCTCATCTAAAACCTTGAGATATTGAAGCTGCTTACCTGCAATAAGGGTTTTCTGTAGACAGCAGGATAGATCAATCAGAGTATTGTCAACCGTGCAGACCAGCACTTTCAGAGTTCAGAAAAACAACAAAGGATTCTATGAGCAGGAACACAACCTGCACAACTGCTGCCTCAGAGCTCCTCCAGTAATCATACAGCTTAGGAGTCAACTTTCCGCACGAGAGAGAGTGTGATTATGTAACTGGTTTATCCTGCTGTCTACAGACAGTCGCATTACATGGTACCCATCCAGACCAGGGACCCGATAGGTGGCTGCTCCACCGATAACTCGCTGCACCTCCTCTGCAGTAATGGGGGTCCCCAGCCACTCCGTCTGAACTGACCTCAGCAATTGAACCTTGGCTAAATATTGAACAATACGAGAAGTGGAAACACCCTTCTCCCTGTACAACGATTGATCGTAATCCACCATGATCTCCCCAATTTCTGCCATAGTGCTCTGCAAGTTACCCCCCCCCCCCCTCGATCCTGGAGGGCTGCCACAAACCTAGACCCATGGCTCTGTTGCAAGCATCAGGCCAATATCTTCCCCATCTTGTCCCCCATGTTGATAGAGCTGAAATTTATAGCACACCAATGATTTCCAAGCTCTCTGATGGAGGGGATTATTAAGAGTCACCTGCGTAGCCAACAGTCTGGCCCCATTAGCCGCTGTCAGCTGTTGCGCCAAGAGCCGCCGATCCCAACAGACCTGTTTTTCAAGGTGAAGGACATGCAAAGCCATATCTCTCCACTACTTGGCAACAAAGGCAATAACATTACCCCACAACACCACCTTGGAGGCCTCCCAAAACAATTCTGGGTTACTCATGTGATCCCTATTGTGGAACAAATAATCCACCCAGTGTTTCTTTAAACACATTCCGAACCCTTCATCCCAGTAAAGCTCAAGCAGAAAGCACCAGAGATGACATTTCCACGACCCCACCTCCCTCAAGCCAGGTCCAGCCATATAAGGGTATGATCGGAGATCTCATGGGACCCAATCATGGCCTCCTCGACCCCTTCAAATGCACTCTCCAACAGCAACAGATGGTCTAGCCTTGCACTCATCCCATGGGCCCTGGACAAATGGGTACAGTCGTGGTCCTGAGGGTAGAGCACTAAGCCAGACATCCACCAACTGACAAAGTCTCAGAAAGCACCACAGATGTTTAGTCATGGGCAACGCCCCCCCCCCCCCCCCGCCCCAGGACCTGCCAAAGGTATCCAAGCTAGGATCTAGCACTCCATTCAGGTTCCCTCCTAAAATCAAAGGATGCTCAGGAAACTTCAATATCTGCTGTCAGCCAAGCAAAAAGCATAGCAACTCACCTGTAACAGCAGAAATCAGTCCTCACATATGGGTGACATCAGCACTGGCGGAGCCCAAGTGGAAGCATCTCCCCAACTTTCAGTGGAAGCCTTTCGGAGATGCACCACGAAAGGCATGGTCCCCTTCCCTCCCAAGGGTGCTATCTTATCTCAGTCTCATGACATAGCTAAGACGGCAAAAAAACAATACGGTAAAGAAGCAACTAAGGTGAGGCGGGAGGGTTGTGAGGACTGATTCCTGCTATCCCCGGAGAACACCTGTTACATGTGAGTAACTACGCTTTCTCCGGGACAAGCAGGAAGTCAGTCCTCACATATCGGATGCCCCAGCTACAGGCTACCGAACCCCTGTAAAAAAGAACACACCACTGTGACCTCTAAAGGGAGAGCCGCGATCAGCAGCAGTTAAGTCCCAACTGAGAAACTCTCGCAAGACCCAAGTGTCTGGCAGAGAACCAGCACTCCAGTAGCCTGAACACAGAAGGGCCGGAGGGAAGGAGTTGCCTACACCCTGAAGTGATTACAGAGTATGGCTTGGCTAAAGGCACTGTCCACTTGGAACGCCTTCTCCAGGCAGTAGTGAGCTGCAAAGGTATGGACCGAAGACCAGGTGGCAGCCTGGCAAATTTCCATCATGGGGACGGAACACAGATTTGCCACGGAAGTAGCCATGGCCCAGACTGTGGAGAACAGTCTCTACTCTACTTGCGTGAGGCCTTGGAAAGAAGGTAGGGAACACCACCTCCTAGTTGAGGTGGAATAGGGGACACCACCTTCGGCAGAAACTTGGTGTGTGTGCACAGAGCACCACACTGTTCTTGTGGAACCTCATGTAGGGCGGTTCTGCTATTAGAGCCTGGAGCTCGCTGCCTCTACATGTTGATGTGAGTGCTACCAGGAAGGCGACCTTCCAGGACAAATACCGGAGGTAGCATGTAGCCAGCAGTTCAAACGGAAGCTTAGTGAGCTGTGAGAGCACCACACTGAGATCCCACTCCGCTGCTGAAGGGTGGACGGGGGATTTGGATAGCATGGGACACCAGGGGCTGAGCCGAGAGGGGTTTTCCCCTCAACAGAATGGTGATGCGCTGCGATGGCGTTCAGGAGTTCTCTGACCGAAATGGACTTGAGTCCCACATGTGATAGGTGAAGCAGGTAATGAAGCACCACTTGTACTGAGCAGGAGAACATGTCTGTCCGCCTTTCTGCACACCACACCAAGAATCAGCACCACTTGAAGGCGTACACCCTTCTTGTGGAAGCCTTACAAGAGGCCAGAAGAATCTCTTCCACATCCCATGGTAGGTTGAAGGGGGCTAATTCTACCATTTCAGCAGCCAAGCCGTGAGTGAGAGGGACCCCAGATTGGGGTGTAGAATAGAGCCCTGCTCCTGTGAGAGTAACCCTGGGGCTCCACCCAGGGGAATCGGCAACACCACCGCTGACGCCGATAGGGAAAGGAGCAGTGGGAAATCAGGGCTACCTGGGCCACCGAGGGGCTATCATTTTTAGCAATTCTCTGTCACGCTGGACCTTGAATAGTGTCTTGGCTAAAAGCAGTGTCTGTTGGAAGGCATACAGGAGACCTTCCATCCACAGGATGAGGAACACATCCGCTGCCACAGGGACAGGTGTGGTTGGCAGGAGCAGAATCGGAGCAACTGTGTGTTGTCTGGACTGGCCAACAGATCCATCGAGGGGATGCCCCAGAGACTACTACTGGATCCAGGCACCACTCGTGTGGCTAGAGGACCCTGCTCAGCTTGTGTGCCAGGATACTGTCCTGGCCTGGGAGGTACACTGCCCTTAGGAACATTCCTCTGTGTGCAGAATAAGAGCAGAGGGCTACCACCTCCTGGCAGAGAGAGTATGCCCTTGTTCCCCACTGTTTGTTCACGTAGAGCATTGCGACCTGATTGTCAGTCTGGATCAGTACCAAGTGGTGCTGCAGCTGGTGATGGAAGGCTCTGAGAGCTAGGTACATTGTCCCAAGCTCTAGTAAGTTGACTTGCATATGGGATTCTGACTGGAACTAGCTGCCTTGCGTCTGGAGGTTCTTGCAATGCATTTCCCAGCCCATTAAAGAGGCATCCTTGATGAGGACCTTCTGGGGGTTGGGTGCCTGGAAATGCATACCGGCCTGAAGGTGTCATAGGATCTGCCGCCATCTGAGGGAGTCAGAGCAGAGGCATCACTGGGCTGCTCTCATGTGCAGGCATTTAGGCTCATGTGAACCATGGAGGCAATGTGTCCCAACAGGGAGAGTAGGAGCCGGGCCAATAGCACCTGATTCCGGTGTACCTCTGCGTCTAATTCCCTGATGTGTTCTGACCTCTCCTGAGGGAGGAAGGCTTTGGCCGGGAGGGTATCTAGTTGCACCCCTATGAATTCTAGGTGCTGGGCCGGAGTGAGGTGGGACTTGGGGTAGTTTAAGAACAACCCCAGGTGCTGTAGGGTGATGACGCACCTGGTGGCACATTGTGCCTCTGCAGCCATGTCCCCCCCTTTATGAGCTAGTCCAGGTAAGGGAGGACGAAAGCCCCTCGGAGACTGAGGTGGGCTGGGACCCCTGCGAGGCACTTTGTTAAGACCCTTGGTGATGAGGCCAGACCAAAGGGCAGCACCCTATATTGGTAGTGCTGTCCCCCCACCACAAACAGGACCTCCGCTGGTGCCTTGCGCTCTCTCGTGGCCAGTGGAGCTTGAGGACCGGCTTGATGTCCGGGGAAGCCCTCTATGTCGCGGGTCCCATCATCAAGGCAGATGAACCAGATGAGCCGGACATGAACGCCCACTGCATGGCCACTAGGGCAGATATACTGCTCTCCAGGGCCGCCATTCTGGTCTCCATACCAGTTGGCTCCGCAGCCTTCGATGCAGGTACTGAAAACTTCGGGCCTGGCGTCGGTACTGAGGAAGGGAGACCTCAATGAGGATGGTCTCAGAGGTCCGAGGCCAGTCGGCGGGTGCAGACGACTCCTTACAAGGCAGCTAGGAAGGCTACTCCTGCCCCAACTCCTCAGACTCACGCCTGGACTGCGGGTCCTGGGGTGGGATTTCCTCTTCTTCCCGTATCCGTCCTCCGAGGCAGTCTTCAAGGGTTTCTTCTTCTTGTGCTTCACCCTCTGGGGATTTCTGTTCGGAAGAACTGTGGCCGCAAGACTTCGAAGAGGCTCTGGCTTCGCGGGCCACCAAAATATTAGAGGGGGCCCTGGAGTGTGGTGTCACCGGAGACCCCAGCATGGAACCAGACTTCTGTAAAAAATGTTTCTGCTGCTGAGGGCGAATCTTTAAGGCTTTTGAGGTCATTATGTTCCGAGCCAAGGCATCAAAGGCAGCAGTCGTGTGGGTTGATGAGTGACATTTTGTCACACTGGACAGAATTTTTGAAGCCACTGAAGGCCATCGGAAAAAGAGGGTCCCCATCCTAAGGCAAGGGTCTGAGGCCATTGGCTGAAAAAGGGCGCAAACACCAGTTGAGGAGTATCTCGATGAAAAAGCACAGTTACTTACCTGTAACAGGTGATCTCTGGGAACAGCAGGAATAAGTCTTCACATATGGGTACGTCGGTACCGATGGAGTCTGCGCGGGAACGCTTCCCAGCGTCCAATCAAAGAGCTTTTGGAAGCATCCCACCACGCCTGCATGCTGCCTTCCCGCATTTCCCAACTGCCTCTCCTCAGTTAAGTTTTAAAGCTGAGACAAAGAGAGAGAGAGAGGAAAGGAAAGATAGATAGAGATACAACTCCTGGGGAGGTGGGTGGGTTGTGAAGACTTATTCCTGCTGTTCCCAGAGATCACCTGTAACAGGTAAGTAACTGTGCTATCTCCAGGAACAAACAGGAATGAGTCTTCACATATGGGGACTCCCAAGCTAAGATGCCTGGAGTCCCAGCATGTCATAGGTTGGAACATGCTATCCCCCACAACACCAGGCATCCTGAGGATGGAGGGAAGGAGTTGAAGAAAGAAAGGTGCTGTGGAACAGCTAACCTAGCATAGGACTGCAGACAAGGAATCCATGTGCGGATGATAATTATCATCAATGATATTGAAAGAAATATTGCAATATGGACCTCCCCTAACAGGATTACACAGCAATAAGTAGGTTCATGGGATCTACTGGGGAACCCAGTAGAGGAACCTCAAGGAGGACCTCACTGTGAAGTGGAGGTAATAAACCTGTAGGAAAAAACAGTGGAGGTCAGATTCCTGAAAGGTAAGAGGGGACCCCGGTAATAACTGGGGTAGTACCAAAAACGGTGGGCCTTCAGCGGAAGGCTTTATGATAAAAGCCGAACTCTTTTGGCGACAGAGTGGCTCACCCTTGGGAGCAAAAAGAGAAGGCCGACCGAATTGTACAAACAGGCACAGTCCTTGTGGGAGGAAAAGGTATGGAAACCCCTTGTATCCCAAAAGAAAGGACAAACGCCTGAGGCGTTAGAGCCTGTGATTAGCTGAAGATCCGCAATGTCTCTCCTAACTGGAGTCAGCTAGGAGAGATACTGGAACATGGAGAGCTTCAGAGGTACCTAAACCTTAAGGTTATGGTGGAAGTTGTTAACTACCACAGAAGTGGTTGTCAGTGTAGAAGCCCAACATGCTGGATAGCATAGGTATGGGTAAAGCCCATCTGTCAGAATCATATAGCTATATGAGCCTCGACAGTCAGGTAGATAATGCAGAATACATATCTACCGATAATAAAATATCTCGACAGATACATATATATATAGATATAGATATAGATATAGGTATAAGAATATATCTATAGTGAGATATGAAAGGGTATAAAATACACACAAATGGTAGACAGACATCTGTAAGATGTATACTATAGTTATGAATATATATAGGCCTCTATATGGGTGTCTGCAAGAAGCAGAGATATGCCTACAGAACGGTATTCAAATAGGAAATGTGGAGAGGAAAGATTCATCTAACAAGAAGGTGGAACCTACTTGAGAAGATATATAGAGACTCTATTCCCACTGGTTATGAGCTACAGGGATGCTAGATAGTGAAATAACCAGGACGGTTACGTGAAAAGCAGAGGATGAAATCAGTCTGCAGCCAGCAAGTCCCGAGTATTCCAGAACTCTAGCATGGTAAGTGAACAGAAGACGCATAAAAATGAGATACTGTGAGATCACGTGAGCGCATGAGCGGGTGAGGACGTTCCTCATCGTGCTCCCAGGCCGCCCTAAGAATCTTGCAGTTAATTCGGCGACTTGTTGCATGGCGGGAACTGGAATTTACCTCCGCTACTAGCAGGAAAGCCAGAGTACAGATTTGAAGCGAGGTGCTGCTCGTGGAGGAGAATGAAAGCAGCAGCGAGGCGGGAGAAAGCCACGGGTGCACGAGACCCCAAGATGGCGTCAGCAGTGAAGGCCGTTATTGTCTTTGGAGGCAAGGAGCACCATTGCCTGGGAGTTGAGGCTGGGCAACTCCCGGAGCACGAGCTCGGGATTAGACTGTCGGACGTAACCTCAACAACACTGCATGCCTAGTGTAAAGATCACTTCTTGGAATGCGGGGGTAATCAGCTCCCCCATTAAGCGTACCAAAATATTGCAATTTCTTAAGCGGAAAGGGGTACATATAGCAGAGGAGCGGAGAGAAAGAATTTGATTTTGGCTGGGGATTTTAACTGTCCTCATGATCCGCTCCGGGACAAGTCCCAGAACAGTGGGTCAGGAGCCTGGCGGAGAAGAGGGGTGGGTTATCTCTGCCGGATGGGGGACATGGTTGACATATGGCGTGTCCTCAATCCTGGGACCCGTGAGTATACACATCAGTCCAGGGCGCATCACTCCTGGTCGCGTATTGATTATGTCCTGGTGAACGAAGGGGCGATCTCTAAGGTGCTGCAGGCGGGTATTGAGCCTATAGTGATATCTGACCATGGGTTGGTGTGGATAACATGGGAGTGTCAGGGGACCCCGAGAAGGGGGTGGAGATTCCCTGCATATCTGTGGGAGGATTTAGAGTTTAGGAAGTACTCAAACGACAGCTAAAAACCCACTTGTTTTGTTTGGCGTTTGACCTCCCTCCCTCGTCCGTGTCTCCCTCCCCCTCCTCTTGTTGATGTTTCCTCTTATACTTTGCTGTTTCTATTATCTGTCTCTCTGCTGTCCTTTTTAAGATTTTAACTGGCGTTCTTTTTAACTTTTCTGACAGCCTATGTTGTAACTGTTTTTAATTTTGTTTGTAAACCGCCCAGACGCCACTGGTATGGGGCGGTATAGAAAGCATTTTAAATAAACATAAATAAACAAACATACTTAGAAGATCAATGGGATGAGTTCCTTTTCTTTAATGATACGCCGCAATGTTCGCCAGTTCTCTTTTGGGAAGCCAGTAAGGCGGTTATGCGAGGGGCTATTATTTCCTATTGTGTAAAGCGACGTAAGCACATGGATCGCAGCTTATTGGTGTTGGAGCATAGAGTGAGGGATTTGCAACGGCGGTTGTGCAGGAAAGCGGACAGGGAGCTACAATTAGAGTGTGCCGGGGCCCAGGCGGCGCTTAATGAATTACTTCAGAGGCAAGCTGTGTATTCTTTGCAATGTTACAGGCATCAGTTTTTCCGATATGGCAATAGATCTGGGAGGTTGTTGGCTAAGTTGTTCAAAGACCCCGTTGGCGCGCGATTTATACCTGTCCTTCGGGACGAAAGGGGTGCTGTGCAGCATCAGCCTACGCAGATAGCGCAGCTCTTCCGCAGCTTTTATGCTAACTTATACACTGAAGAAGAGAGGGACTATCCGAGAGGGCGCGAGTTCTTACTTACGTTGTCTCTTCCTACACTAACGGAGGAGGAGCTGCGGAGGTTGAATGAACCAGTGACTGTGGGGGAAATTCAGCAGGGGATCAGAAAAGGGAAGGCTCATAAGGCCCCCGGCCCCGATGGGTTCAGCTATGAATATTACAAAATCTTGGCTTCCCGGCTCACCCCCTCTATGGTGATTATGTTCGATGAAGCACGTAGGATGGGTGAATTCCCTAGGGATATGAGGTGTGCCGATATAACGGTGATCCCGAAGCCGGGGAAGGATCTGACTGACCCTGCCTCATATAGGCCGATATCCCTTATAAATTGTGATATGAAGATACTGGCATCGGTCTTGGCGAAGAGGCGGAATCCTATATTGCCGTCGCTTATAGACTCCCGGCAGGTGGGATTTGTGCAAGGCAGGGATGCCTTCAGGAACATTGCTAAGCTGCTCTTGGGGATGAAACACTGTCTGCGTCGGGGGGTGGCTCTTTTTTTGGTAAGCTTGGATGCGGAAAAGGCATTTGATAGAGTGGCGTGGACCTTCCTGTGGGATGTGCTTCATAGCTTGGGATTCCGCGGTGAGTTTGTACAATGGCTTCGAGTTCTGTACGAAAAACCCATGGCCAGAGTGGGAGTGAACGGCACATTCTCGGAGTCTTTTGTGTTGGAAAGAGGCACGCACCAGGGTTGTCCTCTATCCCCCCTTTTGTTTGTACTGGCTCTGGAGCCGTTATTACAGGCGATTCAGAGGGACCCGCAGATTGGAGGGGTTGTCATGGGGGGGGGGGGGGGGAGGAGCTCAAAGTCAGTGCGTTTGCGGATGACATGCTCATGTGCCTGACCCAACCGCAGCAGTCTTTACCGCGAGGGTTGCAGCTGATAGAGGAATTTGGTAGCTTTTCGGGACTTAAGATCAACACATCCAAGTCGATGGTGTTGGATGTGGGCAGGCGAGTGAGGCCGGTTTGGGAGGGTTCCTTTCCACTGGTTTGGGCCGAGAGCTCTTTAAAATATTTGGGAGTATGGCTCCCTGACAGGCCTGAGAGACTTTACCAAGCCAATATACCTGGGTTATTAGACAAGACTAAGGAAGTACTCAAGAACTGGCGAGGGCTGCCCTTATCGCTGAGAGGGAGGGTAGCATTATTTACTATGGTGGAGTTCCCTAGATGGTTGTATATCCTACGGTTGCTGCCTCTCTGGGTTTTTGCTAAGGATTGGAAGAGATTGGATGGTCTCCTTAGAGTTTTCTTATGGGGCGGCAAGAGTGCGAGGATTCCATTAAAGGCCCTGATGCAGCGGGTGGAGGAGGGGGGCTGGGATTACCATCCCTTCGGAATTACAACCTTCAGTATATGGTCCGTCATCTTTGGGGTCTGTTAGTAGAGAGTGGGGGGTGCGCCCCGGCCCGTCAGTTGAATTGGATGTGTGCTCCCTATCATAGTCTTTATTTATTGCACATGGAGCGACCATCTGCAGTACGAGCTGCTGGGGGAGGTGTGTAAATGGCAGCTCTCCGCGCGGCTTGGCGAGCGTTGTGCTCTCATTTTGGCTGGAACTGGAAGAGGTCGCTCTTGCTGCCTTTTGTGGGGAATCCTGATTTCCCCCCGGGAATACCTGTGCGCAATCTATTTCATCTGTGGGCAGAGAGGGGGTTGGTGTGTCTTGGGGACCTCTGTATGCCAGGAGAGGGGATAATTGAGAGCTTCCAAACCCTGTCAGCGCGTTTCCAGCTTCCCAAACATCAGTTTTATGGGTACTTGCAGGTGCGACATTATGTGGGGGGCTTCTGTGGACAGGTGAAAGCTGGGGCGAGGCCTGAAGTTGGGACCCCTCGTGAAACTCTGCAGATCTTGGTAGAGGGAGATCGGGGGGGGGGGGGGGCAGGTATACCGGCAGCTAATTTGCCCGATGGGAGACGAGTCTTCTCTTTCTGCGCTGGCGAGTAGATGGCGTAGTGATGGGGTGGAGGGGATGACCGTGGATCTCTTCCGAGCTGCATTCGGAAGGGTCAAACAAGGGTCTGCATGGATCTATTTGCAGGAGCTGCAGTATAAATTCCTTTGGAGAGCTTACACTACTGATAAATGGGCCTTTCAGATAGGGTTGCAATCAAATGCTCACTGTGTTTGGTGTAGGCAAGTAGTAGGGACCCTTTTGCATCGATTCTGGGAGTGCTCTGCGGTGCGGGTTTTATGGGGGCAAGCCTGTACAAAGATGGAGGGTTGGTTGGGGATAGGGGAGGTCCTCCAAAGGGATGTTTGTTTGTTTCATGAGTGGAGTTTTTTGGATCTGCAGGTGACACAGTTATATCGGGGAGTCTTGGAAAGAGGCTTCCTGCTTGTTAAGGTGGCCTTACTGAGTCGCTGGCTGGAGGCCAAGCCACCAGGGGTGATGGTGTGGGAAAAAGCCTTGCTGGAGTTGATGTACATGGAAAAGTTAACATCGAAGCAGCAAGGTGGCCAACATTGGGATAGGTTCATTGACCTATGGGCCCCAGTCATAAATAACCTGGCACCCAGAGAGCGAAGTGTGGTATTGAATGTTTAACACAACCCCAGGGGAGGGTACCTGGAAATGGACATAAAGCGAGGCTTAGTATGTGCTCCTAGCGGAGAGAAGCTGCTGTTACTCGCTGGCATTGCTTTCTTTTATTTCCTGTATTTCCTTTGTATTTCCTGTATATAGTTATTTATTTCTTGTATTCCCTGTACTTATTGTGTCTGCTTGTCTATGCAGGATGTCAGGGGCTGGGGGGGTGGGTTAGGGGATGGGGGGGATGGCTGTGGGGACAGGGGGTTTAGAACACTAGGGGGCGGGATTATCATCTTGGGGCACTATTGTTTCTACTGATATTGCGAATTTGTGTTCTGCATATGTATGATGGAGGCTGTCATGCTATGTCCCTGAAATGTTGCTGGTTGTGCTGCTAAGTTAAGTTCTTTTGTGCTGTTTGTGTTCTGTTGTGGCTTTCTGCAAAAATCAATAAAAAGGAGTTGAAATAAAAATGAGATACCATGCTGACCTGCTTAAGGGCAAAGAGGTATCATGCGTTCTTACCATGAGGACGAGCTGCAAGGAGAAAAGCATATTCCCGATTAGAAATAGTATGGACCAAAGCAGGGAATTGGCAACTCCTTAAGCTTTAACGTAAGAGAAGGCCTATGTCCTTTATATCAAAAAGGAGATAGTGAAAAAAGGGAGAACCTTTCTAGTCATGGGAGACATGATTGAAAAAGCACAGTTACTTACCTGTAACAGATAATCTCTGGGAACAGCAGGAAAGCACAGTTACTTACCTGTAACAGGTGATCTCTGGGAACAGCAGGAATTAGTCTTCACATATGGGTACGTCGGTACCGACGGAGCCTGCACGGGAATGCTCCCCAGCATCCAATCAGAAATCTTTTGGGAGCATCCCTCGCGCCTGCGCGGTGACTTCCCGCCTTTCCCACTGCCTCTCTTCAGTTGAGTTTCATAGCTGAGACAGAAAGGAGAGACAGAGGAAAGGAAATAGATAGATACAACTCCTAGGGGAGGTGGGTGGGTTGTGAAGACTAATTCCTGCTGTTCCCAGAGATCACCTGTTACAGGTAAGTAACTGTGCTATCTCCAGGAACAAGCAGGAATGAGTCTTCACATATGGGGACTCCCTAGCTGTGGGTGCCAGGGGAGAATCCCTAAAATGCGTATCCCTGGACAGGACAGCATTTTCCAAACCTGGATCCCCTGCATCACCTGAGGGATGGGGGGTAGAAGTTGAATAGAGAAGAGCTGCAAGGAACAGCAAATCTAAAGGCTACAGGAGAGATGAGTCTTTAGAATGTATGTCAAGTATCATTAAAATATTTAATGAACCAGTACAACATAGGACTTACCTACTGGATTGTAGGAAGTAGAACTGTGATGGAGTGTACTGTAGATGCAGTAGCGGAATCTTCAAGGGAACTTCACAGCAGTGAGGATGAAGTTCCAAATCTGGAATGGGCAGGTGACCCAGGTGTTAACTGGGGCAGGAGAAGAACGGCAGGTCTTCAATGGAAAGTTTACGGGAAAAAGCTGAGAACTCTTTTAGGAACAGAGTTATTATTATTGAGGACTGACCGATCTGGAGAATTAGCCCAGTCCGGAAAGGAAGAGAGGGTATGGAAAAAAACCCTATTCCCAAGGAAAACAGAAGTGTACTCATAAATACTGAAGATGTACACTGTCTGTCCTAGCTGGTAAGAGCTAGGAAGACATAGAAGTTTGATACTTCATAGATAGCACAGTTACTTACCTGTAACAGGTGATCTCTGAGAACAGCAGGAATTAGTCCTCACATATGGGTACGTCGGTACCGACGGAGCCCGAGCGGGACAGCTCCCCAGCTTCCCAGAAGGAAAGCTTTTGGGACCTCCCACTGCGCATGCACGCTGCCTTCCCGCCTTCCTGACCAACTCTCCTCAGTTCGAGTTTATAGCTGAGACAATAGAGAGAGGAAAGGAAGAGAGAGAGAGATACAACTCCTAGGGGAGGTGGGTGGGTTGTGAGGACTAATTCCTGCTGTTCCGAGAGATCACCTGTTACAGGTAAGTAACTGTGCTATCTCCAGGAACAAGCAGGAATAAGTCCTCACATATGGGGACTCCCTAGCTAAGATGCCAGGGAGATCCCCTAAAGGGTATGAGACCCTGAAAGGTTCTTCATCTTCCTATGGATCTCAGGCATCCATTCAGGGAAGGTGGGCTGGAGTTGTTCAAGAATGGAACAGGTGTCTGAGGACAGCCTGACCAAACAAGGCATCCCGGCGGGAGTCCTTGTCCAAACAGTAATGGGCTGTAAAGGTATGAACCGAGGCCCAGGTGGCTGCTCGACAGATCTGGTCAATGGACACAGAGTTTAGATGAGCCATAGAGGTGGCCATGGCCCTCACGTTGTGAGCGGTGACATGGCCTTCCAGAGAAAGGTTCTTACTCTGGTAAGCAAAAGAGATACACTGAGCAATCCAATTGGAGAGTGTTCTTTTGGAGACTGGAAGTCCTAAATGAGAAGGATCAAAAGCAACAAAAAGCTGAGAAGACTTTCGATGTTGCTGTGTCCTGTGGAGGTAAAAAGCAAGAGCTATTTTACAGTCCAGAGTATGAAGGTTCCTCTCTGCATTGGATGCATGAGGAGCTGGAAAAAAGACAGGTAAATAAACCTCATGATTAAGATGAAAAGGTGAGACCACTTTAGGCATATAAAGTGAGGATTTGTCCTAAGGACTACCTTATCATGATGGAACCTTGTATAAGGCGGATTAGCCACTAAGGCCTGGAGTTCACTGATGCGGCGAGCTGAATTGACTGCAATGAGGAAAATAACCTTCCAGGAAAGAAATTTCAAGGAGGTAGTGGCTAAGGGTTCAAAAGGTGGCTTCATAAGCTGACCAAGAACCAAGTTTAAGTCCCATGCCACCGGAGGAGATCGAATGGGAGGTTTAGTTAAAGTTAAGCCTCTCATGAATCTTGCAATAAGAGGATGAGAGGAAACAGGTTGTCCATTGATGGGCTTAAGTGATGCTGCAATAGCACTCAAATGGACTCTTACTGAATTCGTTTTGAGTCCTGCATTGGAGAGATGCAGGAGATATTCCAAAAGAAAATTCAATGGGAGTGCCAGAGGGTTAAGACCCTTTTGAGCACACCAAATGGAAAATCTTTTCCATTTAAAAGCGTAAGAACGCCTAGTGGAAGGTTTCCTAGAGGCATGTAGGATATCCTTCACTTGCTGCGAAAGATTGAAGTGTTGAAGGTCTAGGCCAGCGATGGCGAACCTATGGCACGCGTGCCAGCTGTGGCACGCGAAGGCCTTGCAGCTGGCACGCGGGAAGGTCCGCAATCGAAAAAAAAAAACACAACCCTGTCTGCTGCCGTTGTCGGGGCCGCCGCGGCAGAATCGAGCGTGCCGCGGGGCCCCCCTGTACCCGGCAGATCCTGCCCTCCCCGTAGCAGCTCTCTCTTTGGAGCTGCAGTCAGACGCGCCGGCTTGCAGAGCGCGAAGGGAAGAGTTTCCCTTTCGCGACTCAGTTAAGCCCGCGGGGGCTGATGGGAACTTCCCATCAGCCCCCGCGGGCTTAACAGAGCAGCGAGGGAACTCTTCCCTCGCGCTCTGCAAGCCGGCGCGTCTGACTGCAGCTCCAAAGAGAGAGCTGCTACGGGGAGGGCAGGCTCTGCCGGGTGGGTACAGGGGGGCCCCGCGGCACACTCGATTCTGCCGCGGCGGCCCCGACAACGGCAGCAGACAGGGTTGTTTTTTTTTTTAATTTTCCCTGGGCTGGGGGGGGGTGGGGGTTAGGATTGGTGATGGGCTGGGGTGGGCTGGGCTGGGGGGGGGTTAGGAGTGGTGATGGGCAGGGCTGGGCAGGGGGGGTTATGAGTGGTGATGGGCTGGAGGGGGGGTTAGGAGTGGTGATGGGCTGGGCTGGGCTGGGGGGGGTTAGGAGTGGTGCTGGGCTGGGCTGGGGGGGTTAGGAGTGGTGATGGGCTGGGCTGGGCTGGGGGGGTTAGGAGTGGTGATTGGCTGGGCTGGGCTGGGGGGGGTTAGGAGTAGTGATGGGCTGGGCTGGGCTGGGGGGTGTTAGGAGTAGTGATGGGCTGGGGTGGGGGGGTTATGAGTGGTGATGGGCGCTGGGCTGGGGGGGTTAGGAGTGGTGAGGGGCGCTGGGCTGGCTGGGGGGTTAGGAGTGGTGATGGGCGCTGGGCTGGGGGGGTAGGAGTGGTGATGGGCACTGGGGGGGTTAGGAGTGGTGATTGGCTGGGCTGGGCTGGGGGGGGGTTAGGAGTAGTGATGGGCTGGGCTGGGCTGGGGGGTGTTAGGAGTAGTGATGAGCTGGGGTGGGGGGGGTTCGGATTGGTGATGGGCACTGGGCTGGGGGGGTTAGGAGTGTTGATGGACACTGGGCTGGCTGGGGGGGTTAGGAGTGGTGATGGGCACTGGGCTGGCTGGGGGGTTAGGAGTGGTGATGGGCGCTGGGCTGGGGGGGGGTAGGAGTGGTGATGGGCGCTGGGGGGGTTAGGAGTGGGGATAGGCGCTGGGGGGGCTTAAACTAAAAATTGAGTGATGGGGGATTAGGACTGGGAGTGGGCTGATGGGGAGGTTAGGACTGGAAATGGGCTGGTGGGATTAGGACTGGGAGTGGGCTATGGGGGGCTAGGACTGGTAATGGGTTGGGGTGGTTGCTAGGACTGGAAATGGGCTGAGTGGAAGGGGGCTTGAACTGCAAATAGCTGTTGGGGATGGGACTTGGAATGGAAATGGGCTGAGGGGAAGTGGGGGGCTTGAACTGCAAATAGCTGATGGGGACGGGGCTTGGAATGGAAATGGGCTGAGGGGAAGTGGGGGGCTTGAAGAAGGGAATGGATGCTGGGTGAGACTGGAACTAGAAGGGAGCTGATGTTGGGGGAGGATTAGAATGGGATGGGGCTGGGAGAGTAAAATGGAGAGGGGGAAAAATATTTTGTGTAGGAGGGATGAAAAATCTACAATTGGCCAGGTATTGGGAGAGTAATTGGGGATTGAGGATGGAGGGGTAAAATTTGTGTGGATGAAATAGGAATGAGGAAAGAGCAAAAGGAGAAAGATTAGTATGTTAAAGCAGATGTAGAGAGAGAGAGAATGGAAAAAAAAAACTAGAAGAGAGAAGAAAGGACAAATGGACAGCAGACGATGGAGAGTTAGCAGAAAACATGAAGAAACCAGAAGAAAATGGCTGGACCAATTGCAACTGAAAAAAAAATGCACAAAAGGTAGAAAGATATCTCTTTATTTTGAATTTATTAACTGGAATATGTCAGCTCTGGGAAATGTGCATCATTAACATCTGCGCTTTGTTTGGTACAAGAGGAAATTCCTATTTGACGTTGCCACTTGTTCTCTTTCCCCAGTATTCACTGAAATGTATTGGTTTAATATTTGCAGTGTTGCCTTTTGATAGGTAGGGTATGGTGCTTTGTGAGTCCTGGTAATGCTGTCAGGATACGGCGGGTTTGCTATGGGTTCTAAATGGGCAGAGTTTGTAGTAGTTCCTAATGTGCCTGGCGGTTGGCACTGGATTATAGTAATGTAGAAATCTTTTAGTCTTTCTTTATCCATACACTCATTAAGAGACATGTTTACTAAAAGTTAGTGTATGGTAACATTATGCAAATATTTATGCAAATAAGACCACTTATGCAAATGACGTGCTGGCACTTTGAGGAAATTCTTTGGTTTTGTGCGGCAGTTTGGGCACTCGGGCTCAAAAAGGTTAGCCATCACTGGTCTAGGCCTTCAGTAACCAAGCTCTGAGGTGAAGGGACTTGGGGTTTGGGTGCCACAAAGTCCCCTCCTCTTGAGACAGAAGGTCTGGAGCAGCTCCCAAGTCCAGGGAGGGGGCTTGGGAGAGATGCAGAAGTAGAGGGTACCACACTTGGCGTGGCCAGCGTGGAGCTATGAGGATCATGGACCCTTGATCCCTTTGAAGTTTGAACAGAGTCTTGGGAATCAAAGGAATGGGTAGAAAGGCATACAGGAAACCCTGACCCCAATGCAGGAGGAAGGCATCCTTGGTCTGAACTCCCTGACACGGAATTCTGGAACAGAACCGGGGAAGTTTGGCATTCCACGGACTTGCAAAGAGGTCTATGTCCGGGGTTCCCCATTTCTGGAAGATTCTGAGTACCTGATCCATGTGCAGGGACCATTCGTGTGGAAGCAGAACTCGACTGAGTCTGTCTGCCCAAGAGTTTTGGATTCCTGGAAGATATACTGCCAGGAGATGGATTTGATGCTCTCTGGCGAAGGCCCATAATCTTAGAGCTTCGTTGCAAAGCGACAGAGAGCCAGTCCCTCCTTGTTTGTTTATGTAGAACATGGCTACTTGATTGTCCGTGTGAATAAGGACTGTCATGTTGCTGAGGAGGGTATGGAAAACTTTGAGAGCTAGAAAGATTGCTCGAAGTTCCAAGTGGTTGATATGAAGGGTGGTCTCCTGTGGAGACCAAGTGCCCTGAGTGGAGAGATCTTGGAGATGAGCCCCCCAACCTGTTTGGGAGGCATCTGTTGTGAGGGTTGCTTGGGGCAACAATGGTTGAAAGGGGGCCCCCAACAACAGATTTTGAGTGGATATCCACCTTTGGAGAGACCAAAAAAGACGATTGGAGTTTGCTATTTGGTCTGAGAGAGCTCCTGATGCTGAGTCCACTGGGTGGATAAAGTCCATTGAGCTGCTCTCATATGTAGGCGAGCATAAGGCACCACATGCACTGTGGAGGCCATGTGGCCTAATAGTTGTAGCATCTCTCTGGCAGTCAAGTGGCTTCTGGACTGAGTCTGAGAGGCTAAGTGCACTAGACGTTGGCAACGGGCCTGAGGTAGATAGGCCATTGCGGTGGTGGTATCCAACCAGGCCCCTATGAATTTTAGGGATTGAGTAGGGGTGAGTTGGGACTTTGGCAGATTGATCACAAGTCCCAGATACTGTAGAATTCGCCTGGTGCGATCCAGGGAAGTCTGAGCCTCGGACTGAGACGGACCTCGGATGAGCCAGTCGTCCAGGTATGGGAAGACAAAAATTCCCAGGGTGCGTAGGAATGCAGCTACTATTGCCATGCATTTGGTAAATACCCTTGGAGCAGAGGCTAGACCGAAGGGAAGTACTCTGTATTGGAAGTGTTTTCCCTGGAACAGAAACCGTAGGAATTTTCTGTGGGATGGATGGATGAGTATATGTGTGTACGCATCCTTGATATCTAGAGAACAAAGTCAGTCCTGACTCTGTAGGTATGGAAGGAGTGTGCCTAGAGAAAGCATCTTGAATTTCTCCCTGTATAGAAATTTGTTCAATTCTCTGAGATCCAAAATGGGTCTGTACCCCCCTGTTTTCTTGGGAATGAGAAAATAAGGGGAGTAAAAACCTGACCCTTGTTGAGGAAGAGGAACCTCTTCTATTGCTTTTTGGGCGAGAAGAGTGGTCACCTCCTGACCCAACAGGTCTAGGAGAGATGGGGGAGAATTGAAACTTCTCACCATGGTATGGGGAGGAAGGTTGGAGAAATGTAGTTTGTAGCCCTCTCTGATAATAGAGAGGGTCCATTGCTCTGATGTGATTTGCTCCCATCTGGGAGCAAAATGAGTTAACCTTCCTGGAATGGTGAGAGGTTCTGGATGTTTTAGAGCCAGAAAGGTTAAGTTCTCTAGTTGTAAGTCAAAAACCCTGAGGGGGTTGGGACTGTTGGGCTGTAGCAGCCCCTGCAGGTTTTGCCCTGGCCTGTTTACGCTGCTGACGCTTAGGAGCAAAGCGAGCTGCAGAAGATTGTTGGCCAGTATTTGTGGCAAATCTGGCCTTCTTGTAGAAAGGCTTTTTGAAAGATTTCTTCTTGACAGGGGTAGAGGTAGACTTAGAAAGTCTATCCAAAGCAGCATTTTCTGCATCCATTTGAGTGGCTTTGATTTGCCACTCCTTACCAAACAGATTCTCACCTGTACAGGGCAAATTTCCCAACCCATCCTGGACCCAGGGTTCAAGGTTAGAGGACTGGAGCCAAGCAATTCTGCGAGCCGCTATGGCAATACCTGAGGCTCTGCTAGCACCTTCAAAGGAGTCAAAGGCTGCTCTGTTGGAGAACTTTGAAATATCTTGAGTATGCTTAAGCAGAAGAAGGAACTCCTCCTTTCTATCCTCTGGGATAAAGGGGAGAAAATGGCGTATTTTTAATGCAATTTCCTTCAGAAACATGCCCATATAGAGGCTGTATGAGTTGATTCTGGCAATAAGTATACTTGCTTGGAAGATTTTCCTTCCAAAAGCATCCAGAGTCCTACATTCTCTTCCTGGGGAAGTAGAAGAGTGTCTTTTAGTACTCTTGATCCTTTTCATAGCTGACTGCACCACAATGGAGTGGTGCGGGAGCTGAGTTTTTTGAAACCCAGGAGAAGGGGGGGACACGATACATGGTATCCAGATGACGAGAATGTGGAGATAGGGTGAGAGGAGTCTCCCATAAGTCCATCATGTGATCTTGAAGAATTTCATGGATGGGCAGGGTGACTGCCTCTTTGGGAACCTTAGAGTATCCTAAAATGTCTAACTTTTTTGCTCTAGGTTCTTTTTCAGAGGATACAGAAATAGAAAGACCTTTAGCTACTTTAATGATGAAGTCTTGAAAGGATAAATCCTCTGGAGGAGACATTCTCCTCTTTGGAGAAGAGGGCTCCTCAGGTAGAGTAAGGGATACTTCAGCAGAGTCATCTGATGAATCAGGATCAGAAGACTCAAAGTATCGTCTGTTTGCTT
The DNA here is from genome assembly GCA_033557465.1 of Ichthyophis bannanicus. NCBI lineage: Eukaryota > Metazoa > Chordata > Amphibia > Gymnophiona > Ichthyophiidae > Ichthyophis > Ichthyophis bannanicus. The sequence continues at coordinate 946,966,697 of CM066035.1, read as the reverse complement.
CCAGGGATCGATAAGCGTATCGACCGGTATCGAAATCGGGGGTACCCGGTACCGGATCGGTATCGGGAAAATCCCCAGAACCAGGAACCGGAATCGGTATCCTGGTCGATGTGGAAGGCATGGGTACCGGTATCGGCTGTGGTACCGAAACCGGAGTCGGTACCGCAGGGTGCGGTACCGAGGGCGTCGCAGCCTTAATAAAAGCCAGAATGGCCTGCTGCATGGATTGAACTGTATGATCCATGGACGCCACGACTGTCTGGATGTCGGTACCGGATGATTGAGCCGGTACCCCAGAACAGTCTAACAGGTGATCGGTCGAGGCCGTGCCATCGATGTCAACCTGTAACCCCATAGGAGCAGCTTTGGAAGCCGGAGCTTCCCGCCAGGGTTGTTTGGCTGGGGCAGGGTCCTCAGGGTCAAGCCCAGGGGTATCTCGATACTTAGAGGGAGATTTGCCCTTTGAGGACCTGCCAGAGGAATGTTTGGTTACCTGAGATCCATCAGGAGAGGAAGACCTGGAAGATGTCGATGCTGGAGTATCTGTAGAAAACAGCATGTGAAACTTGGCTGCCCGGTTCTGTAAGCCACGTTTAGACATCAAAGAACAGGATGGGCAATCCGGAATGGAATGGTCAGGCCCCAAACATTTAAGACACCATTCATGGGTGTCTGTGACTGAAATAGTACCACTGCACTTGCGGGATCGGTTCCGAAGCGCGTCGGTATGAAATCATCTAGACTGGATATCGATTCCAGACTCGGCATCGAAGCGAGCGAATCCATCGATACATGTCTAGAAAGTACCGACGTTGTTTGTGGTATCGGCGATGCTGATACAGAAAGGTAAATCGGAGTCGCATCGATCGGTACCGAAGGTACCGAAGACGTCCGAGGACGATGCCCGGTGAAGAGAGGAACACTTGACACCGGCACCGATGTCGGGGTATCGGTACCGCTCGAAGCCGATACCAACCCCGAACATGGCGAAGGTATAGGACAGTCAATCTGGGTCGTATCGATCGGCCCCGAAGGTACCGAGGATACCAGATGACGATCCCAGGTGAAGAGTGGAACACTCGACACCGATGGCGATGCCGGGGTATCGGTACCGCTCGAAGCCGGTACCAACCCCGAGCATGGTTGGGATATAGGAAAGTCAATTTGAGTCGTATCGCTCGGACCCGAAGGTAGCGAGGATGCTCAATGATGATCCCTGGTGAAGAGTGCAGCACTTGACATCGATGCCGATGCAGGGTTATCGGTACCGCTCGAAGCGGATGCCACCCCCTGGCACGGCCCAGGTATGTTCTGTGAGGGGTGAGCCCCAGGAACAACCTGAAACCCCGTAAATGCTTTGGAGCCCGAAGACTCCCGCCGAGGTTTTATTGCCAAAGAGGTCTTGAGGGTAAGGTCGGAGCCGTCATCATGCTGGGCATGAGACTTACCCTTCAAGAATTGGCTAGTCTTGACAGACTGTTTGTGGGTTACCTGATACTGGAGAGAAGAATAAACCGGTGTCCTCACCTTCAGGAGGAAAAACGGCATCGAGGGAAACTCGAAAAAGGGAAGGTCCTCTCCCAACAAAATAGCCTGAGGAATCAGGGGAAAAAGGGTCAGGACCCAAACAGGTTAGACACCAAGAATTGGAGTCTAAAAAGAAAAATAATTTTCCACAGTGAAGGCACTTCTTAGGAGAAGGCGGCTCCATGTTGGAAAAGGCCTGGTAGGCCCAAAAAAGTTAAACAAAAAACTGAGGAGAAATATTTCTCTAAGTTTGAAAAAGAAAATAAAGCACCGGCGGTACCAGTATCGGCGGGAAAAACAGCCGCGACCACAAGAAAATAAGAAAAATAAGGATTTTTAAAGAGAAAAGTTTCTGCGGTGACAGGAGGACGTCCTGTTGGCTCCGCGGAAAAACGAAAACTGAAGAGAGGCAGTGGGAAAAGGCGGGAAGTCACCGCGCAGGCTCGAGGGATGCTCCCAAAAGCTTTCTGATTGGATGCTGGGAAGCATTCCTGTGCAGGCTCCGTCGGTACCTACGTACCAATATGTGAAGACTCATTTCCTGCTTGTTCCTGGAGATTAAGTCTTCACATATGGGTACGTTGGTACCGACGGAGTCTGCGCGGGAACGCTTCCCAGCGTCCAATCAAAGAGCTTTTGGAAGCATCCCACCACGCCTGCATGCTGCCTTCCCGCCTTTCCCAACTGCCTCTCCTCAGTTAAGTTTTAAAGCTGAGACAAAAAGAGAGAGAGAGAGAGGAAAGGAAAGGAAAGATAGATAGAGATACAACTCCTGGGGAGGTGGGTGGGTTGTGAAGACTTATTCCTGCTGTTCCCAGAGATCACCTGTTACAGGTAAGTAACTGTGCTATCTCCAGGAACAAGCAGGAATGAGTCTTCACATATGGGGACTCCCAAGCTAAGATGCTATCCCCCACAACACCAGGCATCCTGAGGATGGAGGGTAGGAGTTGAAGAAAGAAAGGTGCTATGGAACAGCTAACCTAGCATAGGACTGCAGACAAGGAGTCCATATGCGGATGATAATTATCATCAATGATATTGAAAGAAATATTGCAATATGGACCTCCCCTAACAGGATTACACAGCAATAAGGAGGTTCATGAGATCTACTGGGGAACCCACTAGAGGAACCTCAAGGAGGACCTCACTGTGAAGTGGAGGTAATAAACCTGTAGGAAAAAACAGTGGAGGTCAGATTCCTGAAAGGTAAGAGGGAACCCCGGTGAGAACTGGGGTAGTACCAAAAACGTTGGGCCTTCAACGGAAGGCTTTATGATAAAAGCTGAACTCTTTTGGCGACAGAGTGGCTCACCCTTGGGAGCAAACAGAGAAGGCCGACCGGATTGTACAAACAGGCACAGTCCTTGTGGGAGGAAAAGGTATGGAAGCCCCTTGTATCCCAAAAGAAAGGACAAACGCCTGAGGCGTTAGAGCCTGTGATTAGCTGAAGATCCGCAATGTCTCTCCTAATTGTGGTCAGCTAGGAGAGATACTGGAACATGGAGAGCTTCAGAGGTACCTAAACCTTAAGGTTATGGTGGAAGTTGTTAACTACCATCATCATTTATTGTGCAATTCAACAATGTTATAGGAATTTTACCTCATGTATATAGCATATTTCATGTAAATAGTTCATGTATATAGTTCAGCCCCTGTTATCCAAGTTTATATTCCTGTTCGATGTAAAACCAAACAGAATGTGTGTATTGGTCACTTTGTTATACTGTAAACCGCGCTGATACCGAATAGTGCGGTATATAAGCAACTGTAATAAATAAAATAATAAAAAATACCACAAAAGTGGTTGTGAGTGTGGAACCCCAAACATGCTGGATAGCATAGGTATGGGTAAAGCCCATCTGTCAGAATCATATAACTATATGAGCCTGGACAGTCAGGTAGATAAATGCAGGATACCTATCTACCCATAGTAAATATCTCAAGACATAGATAGATATATGAGAATATATCTATAGTGAGATATGAAGGGCATAAAATACACACAAAGATAGACATAGACATCTGTAAGATGTATGCTACAGATATGAATATATAGGCCTCTATATGGGTGTCTGCAATGAAGCAGACAGAGATATGCCTACAGAATGGTATTCACATAGGAAAATGTGGAGAGGAAAGATTCATCTAATAACAAGAAAGTGCAACCTACTTGAGAAGATATATAGAGAATCCGTTCCCACTGGTTATGAGCTACAGGGATGCTAGGTAGTGAAATAACCAGGACGGTTACGTGAAAAGCAGAGGATGATATCAGTCTGCAGCCAGCAAGTCCAGAGTATTCTAGAACTCTAGCATGGTAAGTGAACAGAAGACGCATAAAAAGGAGATACCATGCTGACCTGCTTAAGGGCAAAAAAGGTATCATGCGTTCTTACCATGAGGATGAGCTGCAAGGAGAAAGAGTAGTTACTCACCTGTAACAGGTGTTCTCCAGGAGCAGCAGGAATCAGTTCTCACATATGGGTGTCATCAGCGCCGATGAAGCCCCAGCAGAGTATTTCCCCAGCTTTCCATGAAAGCCTTTGGGAATGCTGGCGCATGTGCGGTTCCCTTCCCGCCTAAAGGTGCCATCTAATCTCAGTCAAATGACATAGCTAAGAAGAGCACACAAAAACATAAAAACACAAACTATGTACAACTGCAACTCCAAGGAGAGGAGGGAGGGTTGTGAGGACTGATTTCTGCTGCTCCTGGAGAACACCTGTTACAGGTGAGTAACTACTCTTTCTCCAGGACCAAGCAGGAAGTCAGTCCTCACATATGGGTGACTCCCTAGCTCTGGGCTACCGAGGAACCCAGGCTGAACAAGAGAACTCCCTCTAGTCCCAGCAGCAAAGAAAGGCTTTTCAAGGACACAACCTCCACCGGTAGCCCAACAGAGGGCAGGAGTTGCCTAAACCTCAAAGAGATTCCGGAGTACTGCATGGCCAAAAGCACTGTCCCTACGGGACTCCCTCTCCAGACAGTAATGGGCTGCAAAAGTCTGGCTTGAAGACCAAGTTGCAGCCCTGCAGATGTCTACCAAGGGCACAGAGCGGAGATGAGCCACTGAGGCAGCCATTGCCCTGACACGATGGGCCGTGACCCTACCCTGCAAAGGAAGGTCAGCCGCCTTGCAAACCCAGGTGATACAGTCAGCCACCCAGATAGACAAGGTACGCTTGGACACAGCTAACCCCAACTTATTGGGGTCAAAGGAGACAAAGAGCTGAGTAGCCCTTCTATGCCCCTGCGTACGGTCAAGTTCGAAGGATAAGGCCCTCCTACAGTCCAGGGTATGCAGGACTGCTTCAGCCTGGCTTGCATTAGGCCTAGGGAAGAATGTTGGAAGAACCACCTCCTGATTGAGGTGGAAAGAGGAGACAACTTTTGGGAGGAACTTGGGATGAGTCCTGAGGACTACCCTGTTCCTATAAATCCTGGTGTAAGGCCTATCACAGACCAAGGCCTGAAGCTCACTCACTCGCCTAACAGAGGTAAGGGCTATCAGGAAGAGTGTCTTCCAGGAGAGGAAGCATAGTGGACAAGTAGCCATCGGCTCAAAAGGAGGGCGAGTCAGTTGCTGCAAGACCACATTCAACTCCCACTCAGGGGCAGGAGGACTGACTGGAGGCATGAGTAAAAGCAAGCCCCTGAGAAAGCAGGACACCAAGGGGTGACCGGACAGAGAATGTCCCTCCACCAGTGAGTGGTGAGCTGCTAGAGCTGAGAGGTGGACCCGAACAGAATTGGACTTAAGTCCCTGATTAGATAAGTGCAGTAAGTACTGAAGCACTACCATCACCGTACAGGAGAAAGGATCCTCTGTATGTAGCTGACACCACAAAGAAAACCTTTTCCATTTGAGAGCATAGGCTTTTCTAGTGGACTGTTTCCTAGAGGCAGGCCCCAGGGAGCCAAGACTACCCTTGCAGCTTCCAGGCCATCAAATTGAGAGTTTTGAATTGGGGTGTAGAAGGGAACCCTGCTCCTGAGAGAGAAGGTCGGGTTGCAACCCCAGAGGCAGTGGGGGTTACACCGCCAGTTGAAGCAGAAGAGGAAACCAAGGCTGTCTCGGCCATCTGCGAGCCACCAGCAGGACCGAGGCCTTGTCCTGAAGAATCTTGAACAGAGTTCAGGCCACCAAGGGCGTGGGAGGAAACGCATACAGGAGGCCCTGAGACCAGGACATCAGAAAAGCATCTGGTGCTATTCTCAAAGGATGTGGTTGTCTGGACCAGAACTTGGGCAGTTGCTTGTTCAGTGGACTGGAAAGAGATCTATCCAAGGGAGACCCCACTTCAGGAAGATCTTCTGAACGACCAAGGGATGCAGCTGCCACTCGTGGGGCTGCAGAAGTCTGCTCAACCGGTCGGCCAGGTAGTTCTCCTGGCCTGGGAGGTACACCGCCTTGAGAAGCATGTAGTGCTTCAGGGCAAAGGAACAAAGGTCCTGAGTCTCTCGACAAAGGATCTGGGACCCAGTCCCGCCCTGCTTGTTCACATAAAACATGGCTACATGGTTCTCTGTTTGAATCAAGACTGAGCGGTGAGCCAGGACTGGAGAAAAAAACTCTGAGAGCCAAGCGGATAGCCCGAAGTTCTAGTAGATTGATCTGTTGGGCTGCCTCCAAGGGAGACCAGAGGCCTTGGGTGCACTTGTCCAGACAATGAGCACCCCAGCCCTTGAGAGAGGCGTCGGTGGTGAGGACCACCGAGTATACTGGCATTTGGAAGGGCATTCCTTTGAGTAGATTGGCTGGATGTAGCCACCAGCTGAGGGAGGCCAAAAGGGGTTTGGACACCTTTATCATGAATTGTAAGTGGCCTGTGGCTTGAGACGACGGAGTACGAAGGCACCACTGTGCAGGCCGCATATGGAGCCTGGCATTGGGAGTCACATGTACTGTCGAAGCCATGTGTCCCAGAAGCCTGAGGCAGAGTCTGGCTCAGAGCAGGGACCTGTTGAGGAACTGTTTTGCCACGTCCATCAGCCGCTGAGCCCTGTCTTCTGGCAAGAAGGCCTTTGCCAGTTGAGAATCCAACCTTGCCCCTATGAACTCCAAGTTCTGGGAGGGGAGCAAAGTGGACTTGCGAAGTTTATGACAAAGCCCACTTTTTGAAGCAGAGCAACGGTGCTGAGGGTGGCTTGTTTGGCCTCCAGGGACGTCTGACCCCTGATGAGCCAGTCGTCCAGATAGGGAAAGACAAAGATGCCTTGATTTCTCAGGTAGGCCGCAACCACTGCCAGGCACTTGGTAAAGACCCTGGGAGCAGAGGACAGGCCAAAAGGTAGTACTCTGTACTGATAATGGTTTCCTCCCACAATGAACCTGAGGTACTTTCTGTGGTCTGGATGAATGAGGATGTGAGTGTACGCATCCTTTAGATCTAAGGAGCATAGCCAATCTCCCTGCTGGAGGTAGAGAAGAAGTGTCCCAAGAGTAAGCATCTTGAACTTTTCTTTCTCTAGGAACCTGTTGAGGTTTCTGAGGTCCAGAATGGGTAGAAGGCCACCGGTTCTTTTGGGGATCAGGAAATACCTGGAGTAGAATCCGTGACCTTGCAAGTGGGGAGGCACAGGCTCCACCGCCCTGTCCACCAACAAACCATGAAGCTCTTGTAGAAGGAGGTCTGTGTGCAGGGGAGGCCTTGGAGGCTCCCCTGGAAAATATGGCAGAGGCAGTTGGTGGAAATGGAGGGCACAGCCATTGTGGACTATGTCCAGCACCCAACTGTCCCCGGTGATAAGGGGCCCCTGGTGGGCAAAAAGGGCGAGGCGACCTCCTGTGCAGGGTGGGGAGAGCAGTGGAGGAGAGGCTACGCTCAAGGAGTCAAAAACCCCCACCCTGCTGAGTGGTAGCAGGGGCCTGAGGCTTGGGGGACCTCTGCCTACGGGGCCCATTACCCTGGCCCTTGGCTTGCTGACAATGGGGGGCAGCATGGGCAGCCTGATACTGAGGGTACTGTTTGTAGGCAGTGCCTTTCCTTGGGTAAAAGGACTTTTTACCCGAGCCCTTCTTCTTATGTGAAGGGGCAGAGGTCTTCGACAGCCTTGTCCGGGTAAGGTGCTCTGTCTTGAGCTGAGCGGCCTTCTCGATCACAGGTTTGCCAAGAAGGTTCTCACCTCGGCAGGGGACATCGACCAACTTGTCCTGAACCCATGGCTCGAGGTCCGATGATTGCAGCCACGCCTGGCGTCGAGCCGCGATGCCGGCAGCCGCTACTCGGGCCGAAGCCTCGAAGCCATCGTAGGCGGCGCGGGAAATGAACTTTGAGCATTCCCGAATTCCAGAGGACAAGGTCTGAAATCTCTGCAAGGGCTCCCCGGAGAGACCAGCAGAGAAGCCGGCCAGTTCCTTGGCCAGGTCCCGCAAGTACATGCCCATGTACAGATGGTAAGACTGGACACGGCAAGCAAGCATCGACCCCTGGAAGCACTTTCTACCGACGCCATCAAGGTTGCGGGCCTCCTTGCCGGGGGGCACCGCAGAGTACATCTTCTGACTCTTCAGACGATGCATGGCCGATTCCACAACCATGGAATGGTGTGGTAGCTGTGCTTTCTGGAAACCAGGGCTTTTGCGGAGTCGATAAATGGAATCGACTCGCTTACTTAGAACCGGCGCCGAGGCCGGGGCCTCCCACATTTGGAAGAGGAGCCGTTCCAGCATCGGAGGAACCGGGACAGTAAAGGTCTCCTTTGGAGGAGAGTCGTACTGCAGAGCATCGAGCTCCTCGGCTCGAGGCTCTTCCTCGGGATTGGCAGGGATAGCCAAGGCAGCGGCCCTATCCCGGACGAACTCCGAGAACCTAGTGTCCTCCGGAGGGGATCTACTCCGGGGATCAGACTGCGGTGAGTCCGACGGGACGCACCGAGTCTTAAAAGTATCGGGAGACTCCTCGTCCTCCGTCTCCCAGGCAGACTCGTCCGAGGAGGAGTCAGGGTCTGACCCCGCGGGGCCCCGAGGCACCCGCCCCGACACCGGGGGCACCAGCGTCGACACCCTTGGTCCCGAACGGGAGGTCGAGGGAGTCCTCGACCGAGGACGACTTCGAGCAGCGAGGGTCTCGAGTATCGGCTCGGTCTCCGGGGTCGACTTCGAAGTCGACGTCCCGGTGGTCAGGGCAGATGCACCAGACAGGCTGGCCATCAGTGCCCACTGCTGCTCCATGAAGGCAGACAGTCTGCACTCCAAGGCTGTCATCCTGAGACTCAGTTCGGGAGACGCAGCAGCCACCGACTCGGGCCCCGGCGGCGCCGGGCCCGACATCGGCTCTCTGGGAGGAGAGTCCACGAGGACTACGGGGCTTACGTGTCCAGCAGACTACGGCTCCACGCGAGGAACTTTTGCAGGCTTCTCTTGGTCCACGGGCCCGGGATGGCGGTCGGGGGTCTTAGACCTGGCCCTCGAGGGACCAGGGACCTCCTCCGACGCTGCCCTCGCGAGCCGCTTCTTCCTCTTACGTTCCCGGTCGGGGGACCCCCTGTCCGTGGAGCTTTGACGGCGCTCGGGATCGGAATCCCGAGATGTTGAGGCCTCAGACGAGGTCCGGGCCCGACCGGAGTTAGAGTCCGAGAAAAACCTTTCCTTTTGATGCTGTCGACTCTTTAGTGCCTTGGAAGACATCTTCCCACATGGCCCACATGACTTTGGGTCATGGTCAGGGCCGAGGCACCAAAGGCAGCAGTCGTGTGTGTCGGTGAGAAACAATTTTCTTACACCGATCACACTTTTTGAAACCACTGGAAGCCATCGGGGAAAAAAAGAGACCCAGCGAGGTCGAAAGACCGGCCTTACAGTGAAAAAATGAAAAAAGGGCGCGAATGCCAGCCACGAAGGGCAAAAACAGAAAAATTTAGAAAACGGGCTCGATACATCATTATTAGGGCACCCCCAAGTATAACCAATACCTAATAATTTCATTTGTACATGTATATAATTTACCTTACTCAACGTATCGCATATGTATATAGTTTACCCTGTTGTCCAAGTTACTTGTTCCTGTTCAATGCAATGACCTGACTTTTGTATATTGTCGGATACTGTTTGTTCTATGTAAACCGCGCTGATCGCAAGTAGTGCGGTATATAAGAAATGCAAATAAATAATAAATAAATAGATACTGGTGTACCGAACCCGGCGGGAGGGGAACCGGCGTCGATCCGGTGAAAAATAGCGAAAATCGCCGAAGAAAAAAATCACTTTTAACCGGGAGAACAGGACACATGTCCGATGGGCTTCTCGGAAAAAAAGAGACTGAGGTAAGATGGCACCTTTAGGCGGGAAGGGAACTGCGCATGTGTGCCAGCATTCACAAAGGCTTTCATGGAAAGCTGGGGAAATGCTCCGCTGGGGCTTCATCGGCGCCGATGACACCCATATGTGAGGACTGACTTCCTGCTTGGTCCTGGAGAAAAAGCATATTCCCGATTGGAAATAAGATGGACCAAAGCAGGGAATTGGCAACTCCTTAAGCTTTCACGTAAGAGAAGGCCTATGTCCTTTATATTAAAAAGGAGATCCTTTCTAGTCATGGGAGACATGACTGAAAAAGCCTTTTCCAGCCATCTAGGACAGCTGTTGGAGAAAAAAACCCCATGCTCTCTAGCAAGGGCCCATAGTGGAGAGCTTCTCTGTAGAATTGCAGAGAGCATGATGCAGGAGAATGAGGAGATAGAACTGGCTGCTGGAGAGCCAGTACCTATGTCAACTATGCTGCCAAACCCAGGGGAATGGAGATGGCAGAAAAAGACGACAATCCAACAAGCTTGTAGTGAAAAGGTTTCCAAGACAGATGACAGCACTGACTTGGAGCCACTACTAAGACCAGAGAGAATGTTAGTGGAGGACAAATCTGGTTGCTGGTGGACAAGAACCAGTGATCCAAACATTAAGGCTCCTGCATTGGCAGCTGCTTGCCAGACAGCAGAAAGAATGTTACTGTTTAAAAACAGAAAGAACAGACAGGAGTAGAAAACTCTGGACATGTCTGATGAACTGACTCAAAGCAAGATTGAAAAAGAGGAGTCAACTCAGAGAAGAGAACTCCGCACTGGAAAAGTAACAAAACTAGAGAGGCTGAAGAAAAGCCCTCCAGTGAAGCAATACCGCTCTTACAGCTTGGTAAGAAGGTAAAAAGAATGGAGCTGAAGAAGACTTACAAAGTAGTGAGTCTATAGAAAGGAAAAAAGACATGTTGGCACAGGAACTATCATTTGATAGTGGTTAGACCTCTTTCCCTAGCAGGAAGAAGAGGAGAACCAACTGCAGATTCTAACACCAAGAGTCACAAGCATCTGATGAAGATTGATCAGAAACCCTGAAGTTGCTGGGTTTGCTGAGCCTGGTGAGAGGTTGAATTCTTCAGACCAGGACGATGCTTCCCCTGTTTGGGAACATCTGCATGATGGGCAAATGATGCATAAAACCTTCTTCTCCTATGGGAAGAAGGTTTGGCAGGACATTTCCTACCTACTGGGACAGAAGAAGGTGCAGAACAGCCCTTAGGAACAGGTGAGTCGGTGGACAACTGAGTAACCTGACATAAAGACTCCTTGTTGAAAAGATTGCCTCCAGTACAAGGAGTATGTCCCAGTCTTTGCTGTGCCCATTTGTCTAAGTCTGAAGCCAGGCTCTACGTCGTGCCCCTATAGATATAGCAGAAATCCTGCTAGCAGACTCAAAAGAGTCTAGGGAAGCACGAGTAAGAAAGTAAGAGAGACTCTGGAGATGCTTAAGCAGTGAAGAATAGCCTGCACTCTTGGACTCTGGAAGAGAAGGAGTCGAGAGACAGACTCATATAAAAAATATATGAGAGAATTCTTGAAGAAAGCATAGATGTCTGGAAGGTTTGATGTCCAAAGGCATCTAGTGTCTTAGACTCACGACCTGGCGGATAAGAAGAGAGCCTTTTCTTACTCTTCATCCGCCTCATTGCTGATTTCACTACTATGGTATGATGAGGAAGTTGAGTCTTTTGAAACCCTGGAGAGGGGGGCACCCGATATAAGAGATCAGTTGCTCTGGAAGGTGGGGGTACCCTTAAAGGCGTTTCCCACATTCCTAGAAGGAGATCCTGCAAGGAATGATGCAAAGGAAGCATTATGTTCTCCTTTGCTTTGGTAGAAACAGAGCCTTGTGCAGGATCATGTCCTGGGATAGGAATGGCAAGAGATCTTGCTATATCCAGGAGGAAACTCTGAAAAGAGGGATCTCCAACAGGAATCTCCCTTGGACAGGTTAGATCTGAAGAACTAGCCTAAGCACCGACAGAGCTATCCAAATATATAGGAATAGAAGATCCTGCACGGTGCAGTGTGGAATGCTTAAGGGATGGTCGCCGGTACTGGCTGTCAGGAGCAGCGACCGTCATTACCACATTGTCCATGCCAGGTATCGACTCCAAGCTTGGTATAGAAGGGAGCGATCCTGTTGAAAAAGGAGTTGGCCACGATGATACTGTGGATACCGGTACCGATGTCGGAGTCGAGCCCGACAGACATCTGAGCAGTCATCGGTGACAGTTCAATCGGTACCGAGGTAACCGAAAACCTCCGGCCGCTATCCTCGGTACCGAGCCACCGGTATCGATCGGTGTCGGTACCAAAGCGTATTGGTACCCAGTCTTCCAGACTACAAATCGATTCTAAACTCGGCATCGAGGGTAGAGAGCCTGATAAGCGAAGCATGGAAGGCACCAACCGTAATGATAATGAGGACATCGGTACCGACTTCGGTACCGTGTCCGATACCGGTGAATGAAGGTCAACCAGTAGCAACTCAATAGGCTTCAGGGGAACTGAGAGTTGCGGATCCGAATCATCGGAACCAAGCCTTCGGTACCGCCGAGAGCCGGTACCAAGGCGAGTCTGTATCCAGTCCTCCAGACTGGAGATTGATTCCAGACTCGGCATCGAAGGAAGCGAGGCTATCGATGCACGTCTGGAAGGTACAGACGTCGGTGGTAGTATCGGTGCTGGTACCGATAATGGAAAGTCAGTCTGGAGAGTATCCACCGGTCCCGAAGGCACCGAGGACGCCAGATGACCACTGTTCCCTCTAAGCTGTGCGCGAGCACACATCTCGCCGAGTGAGCGCACATACTTTACAACAGAGCGCACAAAAATTACGGTTCTGATTCTGATAGAAAACAACACAGACGTCTTAAAATTTAAAAGTTGTTGTGTATTGACGGTTTTCACAAGTTCTACAATATTTTCTAGTGCAATCAATGTGCTGTACATACTGTATTCTGATGTGTAGTCAAATTTTAAAGTATATAACTCCGAGTGTCATTATGTGGCGCACAAAAATTTAACCTTCCTTCAAAAGCTGCACAGCTGATACTTTATGCGCACACAGCCTACAGAAAATTAGAGGGAACATTGCAGATGACCATCCCTGGTGAGGAGTGTTTCATCCAACACCAGTGCCGATGCCGGGGTATCGGTACTGCTCGAAGCGGATGCCACCACCGGACACGGCTCAGGTATGTTCTGAGAGGGGTGAACCCCAGGAACAACCTGAAACCCCTGAAAGGCTTTGGAGACCGAAGACTCCCGCCGGGGTTTTGAAGCCAGTAGGCCCTCGAGGGCAAGGCCGGAGCCATCTACATGCTGTGCATGAGACCTACCACTCAAGGGCTGGCTAGTCTTAACAGACTGTTTGTGGGTTACCTGATCCTGTGTAGGAGGGGACGGTGCCCCGAAGTTTGAGGGAAACCGTGTATCGAGGGAACCTCGATGTTGAAGACCCCTTCTCACCAAACTATTGTCAGGACGCAAGCAGGTTAGACATCGACTTCGAGGGTCTAAAAATAAAGTTGTACCGCCACAGTTTGAACATTTCTTGGAGAAAGTGGCTGGCGGTTCCATGAAGGAAAAAGAAGAGGCCTAAAAGGCCTAAGAAACCGTGGGACACTATGAAGAAAAAATATCCCTTGAAAAGGAAGATTTTACAAGAAAAGAAAACACCGGCGGTACCGGTGGCATCGGGAACACAGCCGCGACCACAAGAAAACTAAAGAAATAAAACAAGAATTTTCTGCGGTGACAGGACGTCGTCCTGCCGGCTCCGCGGAAAACGAAAACTGAGGAGAGGCAGTTGGGAAAGGCGGGAAGGCAGCACGCAGGTGTGGCTCTTTGATTGGATGCTGGGAAGCGTTCCCGCGCAGACTCCGTCGGTACCGACGTACCCATATGTGAAGACTCGTTCCTGCTTGTTCCTGGAGATAGCCTTTTCCAACCATCTAGGATAGCTGTTGGAGAAAAAACCCTCATGCTCTCTAGCAAGGGCCCATAGTGGAGAACTTCTCTGTAGAATTGCAGAGAGCATGATGCAGGAGAATGAGGAGATAGAACTGGCTGCTGGAGAGCCAGTACCTATGTCAACTATGCTGCCAAACCCAGGGGAATGGAGATGGCAGAAAAAGAAGACAATCCAACAAGCTTGTAGTGAAAAAATTTCCAAGACAGATGACAGCACTGACTTGGAGCCACTACTAAGACCAGACAGAATGTTAGTGGAAGACAAATCTGGTTGCTGGTGGACAAGAACCAGTGGTCCAAACATTAAGGCTCCTGCATTGGCAGCTGCTTGCCAGAGAGGAGAAAGAATCTTACTGTTTAAAAACAGAAAGAACAGACAGAACAGCAGTAGAAAACTCTGGACATGTCTGATGAACTGACTCAAAGCAAGATTGAAAAAGAGGAGTCAACTCAGAGAGGAGAACTCTGCACTGGAAAAGTAACAAAACTAGAGAGGCTGAAGAAAAGCCCTCCAGTGAAGCAATACCGCTCTTACAGAGGAAAAGCTTGGTAAGAGGGTAAAGAGAATGGAGCTGAAGAAGACTTACAAAGTAGTAAGTCTATAGAAAGGAAAAAAAGACATGCTGGCACAGGAAACTATCGTTTGATAGTGGTTAGACCTCTTTCACTAGCAGGAAGAAGAGGAGAACCCTGTGACCTATAAGCATGAACATCTTGACAGCTCATAGAACATAGAAAAAATGGATGTCTTTTGGGAAGAGATCCATGTCTAGGATTTAGAATGACAGCAGTGGATTGCCTCTATTGAGAAGAAGCAACTGCAGATTTTAACCCCAAGAGTCACAAGCATCTGATGGAAACTGATCAGAAACCCTGTGGATGCTGGGTTTGCTGAGCCTGGTGAGAGGTTGAATTCTGCAGACCAGGACGATGCTTCCCTTGTTTGGGAACATCTGTATGATGGGCAGATGATGCATAAAACCTTCTTCTCCTATGGGAAGAAAGTTTGGCAGGACATTTCCTACCTACTAGGACAGAAGAAGGTGCAGAACAGCTCCTAGGAACAGGTAAGTCAGTGGACAACTGAGTAACCTGACGTAAAGACTCCTTGTTGAAAAGATTGTCTCCAGTGCAAGGAGTATGTCCCAGTCTTTGCTGTGCCCATTTGTCCAAGTCTGAAGCTTGGAGCCAGGCTCTACGTCGTGCCCCTATAGTTATAGCAGAAGTCCTAACAGACTCAAAAGAGTCTAGGGAAGCACGAGTAAGAGCAGTGAAGAATAGCCTGCACTCTTGGACTATGGAAGGGAAGAAGTCAAAAGATGTAATTGCTTTGTGACCTCAAGAGATAGACTCATATAAAAAATATATGAGAGAATTCTTGCAGAAAGCATAGATGTCTGGAAGGTTTGACGTCCAAAGGCATCTAGTGTCTTAGACTCACGACCTGGCGGATAAGAAGAGTGCTTTTTCTTACTCTTTACCCGCCTCATTGCTGATTCCACTACTATGGAATGATGAGGAAGCTGAGTCTTTTGAAACCCTGGAGAGGGGGGCACCTGATATAAGAGATCAGTTGCTCTGGAAGGTGGGGGTACCCTTAAGAGTAGTTACTCACCTGTAACAGGTGTTCTCCAGGAGCAGCAGGAATCAGTCCTCACATATGGGTGACGTCGGCGCCGACGGAGCCCTCGCGGAGCAATTTCCCCAGCTTTCAAAGAAAGCCTTTGGGAATTGCAGCTCGCATGCGCAGTCCCCTTCCCGCCCAAGGGTGCCATCTTGCTCAGTCTGATGACATAGCTAAAAGACAGCAAAAATAACAAAATAAATCATATGACTGCAACTCCAAAGGGAGGAGGGAGGGTTGTGAGGACTGATTCCTGCTGCTCCTGGAGAACACCTGTTACAGGTGAGTTAACTACTCTTTCTCCAGGACCAAGCAGGAAGTCAGTCTTCACATATGGGACTCCCTAGCTTAAGGCTATCGGAGACCTCAAGCGGAAAAATGAGCTCCCTCTAACTCAGTAGCACAGAAGGAAGAAATCTTCTCTGAAAACGCCCCCGACCGGTAGCCCAACACCAGAGCCGGAGGGTAGGAGTTGCCTAAACCTCAAAGAGATTATGGAGGACAGCCTGTCCGAAAGCACTGTCCCTGCGGGACTCTCTCTCCAGGCAGTAATGGGCCGCAAAAGTTTGGCTTGAAGACCAAGTAGCGGCCCAGCAGATGTCTGCCAACGGAACAGAGCGGAGATGAGCCACTGACGCAGCCTTCGCCCTAACACGATGAGCCGTGACTCGACCCTCCAACGAGAGGCCGGCCGCCCCATAAGCCCAAGCGATACAGTCAGCAACCCATATGGACAAAGTACGCTTGGAGACAGGTAGCCCCAACTTATTGGGGTCAAAAGAAATGAAGAGCTGAACAGCCCTCCGATGCTCCCGCGTACGGTCAAGGCAGAAGGACAAGGCCCTCCTACAGTCCAGGGTATGGCAGGACCATCTCAGCCCGGCTGGCGTGCGGCCTGGGAAAGAAGGTCGAAGAACCACCTCCTAGTTGAGATGAAAAGGAGAAATCACTTTTGGAAGAAACTTAGGGTGAGTCTGTAAGACTACCCAATTCCTGTAGAACCTAGTGTAAGGAGGATCAGACACTAGGGCCTGCAGTTCACTAACGCGCCTAGCAGAGGTAAGGGCTACCAAAAACAAGGTTTTCCAGGAGAGAAAACGGAGAGGGCAGGTAGCCATAGGTTCAAAGGGCAGACAGGTAATCCGCTGTAACACCACATTCAGATCCCATTCTGGGGCTGGTGGCCGCAAAGGAGGCTTAAGGAGAAGGAGGCCTCGCAGAAAACGAGCCACCAAAGGATGGTTGGAAAGAGGCCTGCCGTCCACCGGTGCATGATGCGCAGAGAGAGCACTGAGGTGGACCCTGACAGAGTTGGACTTAAGGCCAAGGTTGGAGAGGTAAAGCAAATATTGCAAGACCACTGCCACCAAGCAGGAGAAAGGATCCTCACACTGCTGAGCACACCATACAGAGAAGCGACGCCACTTAAGAGCGTAGGATTTCCGGGTGGATGGCCGCCTGGAGGCCAAGACGACCTCTTCCACCTCCCGAGGCAGCAGGAGGGGAGCAAGAACTACCCTTTCAGCAGCCAGGCCATCAGATGAAGGGACCGGAGGTGGGGGTGTAGGAGAGTCCCCTGATCCTGTGACAGGAGATCGGGTTGAAACCTGTCAGACGGCTGCCCGGGTGAGAATCTTCACAGTCTTGGCAAGTGCATATATCTATATGATTTGCAAGGTATTGTGGGCAATGTAGTTCATTCACACCAGACAGCTGCTGACAATAATTTAGTTGTGCTCTTGGGTAAAGCCAATAAGATATTTATTTATGGGGTTATTTCTCCCAACACAGATATGCTTGGTAGCACATAAATCAGGTAACTTGCTTTCAGTGTTAACTTGGAAAAACAAAGTCAAAATCAGGAAAACAACAAATGAAAAGCCACAAAGCAAGAAACAAACTGTTCTTTTCAGGTTAACTTCTGATTACTTCCCACAGATTCAGAAGTGATTCTCTCCTAGCTCACAAGCAATTATGTAAGGCTTAATTGCTAGCAGTCACCAGCTGAAACCCCTTAGCTGGCTTGCCTTCCACTGTGTGGGTCAAATCCTGCTTCAGGAGCATTTCTGAGTAGATTAAAGAACAAATTTGTATTTCTTTGTGATGGTTGCTGTACTTTATAACAGAAAGTTACCAACGGAGTTTAGACAGAGAACAGTCCATATAAATAGGATCTTCATCTGCTATTATTCCCCCTTGTTCAACAAGCATGGGTTCAATATCATGGATTGGCACAGATGAATCTCTCAATGGAGCACTTTCAGGAGAATACTTGTTTCCCTGCTGTCTTTCAAGGTTATAGCTAGGGCATAGATCAGTGTTCATACCTGAGCTTCCATTGCTGTTAGAGTTCCTCTCTATATAGCCTGGCCAGTATGTAGTCCAGTTCTTATGTCCAGCCTTCCAATCCAGATCCCTGGACACTGGATCTCTCTTCACATACCTTCTGGCACGGGTCTTAGGGTCCCTTCCACGTGCAGCCGTCTCCCTCACAGGTAGCGTCTGGAGATTCCTAGCTCTGCAGCACCATTCCTCTGGCTTTCCCCAGTCCAATGGTGTATGCTGGCCCTTGGAATACCTCCCAGTATACGTACTGCTTTGGACTCTTCTAGACCTCTCAAAGGCTTTTCTCCTCTTTCTTCCAGAGGGTCTCTTTCCCTCTCTGTCCGTCCGGTTTGGCTTCTGCTTCTGATGATCCTTCAGATGAAACTGATGATCCTTCTCTGGATATCCAAGGTGATCATGAAGATGGTCAATTGTAGAATAAACTCTACTCTTATTCTGCTTAGATGAGTGCTCCTCCCTAACACAGCGCAGCTGTGCTGAATCAGGCCCTGCCCTTTGAGATGAGTGCTTAGGGATTACCTCATAGCCCTCCTGATTGAACACACGTTTCCCCACTTCAGCTCCTCTAATGGCTGTTGGAAACCTGGTGCATTCTGGGACTGGTAGTCTTTTATGGGAAAATTCTGTTTCCTTATTTCTACCAGAACTGACAGGTTGCTTGTTCAGAGTCACTTCACCTTTTCTATAGCTCCTTCCTGAGCTATGATAAGCTTCCTTATCACAAACCCCAGAGGAAGAGGAGTGTCCACCGCCAGCTGCAGCAGAAGCAGGAACCAGGGTTGTCTCGGCCACCGGGGAGCCACCAGGATCATCGAGGCTCTGTCCCTGAGAACCTTGAAGAGCATCCGAGACACTAGTGGCATGGGAGGAAAGGCATACAAGAGGCCCGTGGACCATGGAATCAGAAAAGCATCCACCGCTACTTTGAGAGGATGCGGTTGTCGAGAGCAGAATCTGGGAAGTTGCCAGTTCAGAGGACTGGCAAACAGATCCATGGTGGGGAGGCCCCACTTGAGAAAAATCCGTTGAACCACCAACGGATCCAACCTCCACTCGTGTGGTTGGAGGATCCTGCTCAGCTTGTCTGCCAGGTAATTTTCCTGACCTGGGAGATAGACAGCTTTGAGGAGGATGCCATAGCTGACGGCCCAAGAGCACAGTTTTTGTGCCTCCTGACAGAGAAGGAAGGAGCCTGTGCCTCCTTGTTTGTTCACGTAGAACATTGCAACTTGATTGTCCGTCTGGACCAGCACAGACTGGTGAGAAGTGAGGTGGGAGAAGGCTCTCAGAGCTAGGCGGATGGCTCTGAGCTCCAGGAAGTTTATTTGCTGAGCAGACTCCCAAGGAGTCCAGAGGCATTGAGTACATGTCCCTTAGCAATGTGCTCCCCAACCCAGGAGAGAAGCATCGGATGTCAGTACCCGAGAAGGCGGAGGAGATTGAAAATCCACTCCCAGCACTAGGTTTGGCAGATGAAGCCACCACCGCAGAGAAGAGACCAGCAGGTCGGATATCTGTACTGAGTCCACCAGGCTTCCTGTGGCCTTATGCCATTGAGTGCGAAGGCACCACTGAGCAGGTCGCATGTTCAGGCGGGCATTGGGGGTTACATGGACCGTGGAAGCCATATGGCCGAGCAGTCTCAGAAATTGCCTGGCAGAGACCAGGGAGTTGCTGTGAAAGTTGCTGGCGAGATCCATGAGCCTGTGGGCCCTGTCCTGAGGCAGGAAGGCCCGCGCCTGAAGAGTGTCCAACCTGGCGCCTATGAATTCGAGATTTTGAGAGGGGAGCAAAGTGGACTTTGCGAAGTTTATGACAAATCCCAAGTGCTGGAGTAGAGTCACAGTGCGATGAGTGGCCTGAGTGGCTTCCTGGGAAGACTGGGCTCTGATGAGCCAGTCGTCCAGGTATGGAAACACAAAAAGGCCTTGAAGTCTTAGATAGGCCGCCACCACTGCTAGGCATTTGGTGAACACCCTGGGGGCGGAGGATAGGCCAAAGGGTAGTACTCTGTACTGGTAATGATTTCCTCCCACAACAAATCTGAGATATTGTCTGTGGTCTGGATGAATAAGGATGTGAGTATACGCATCCTTTAGATCTAAGGAGCATAGCCAGTCTCCCTGCTGGAGGTAGGGCAGCAGGATTCCAAGGGTAAGCATCTTGAACTTTTCCCTTTCCAGGAACTTGTTGAGATTTCGCAAGTCCAGGATGGGTCTGAGGCCTCCTGTTCTTTTTGGTATCAGAAAGTACCTGGAATAAAAGCCGTGACCTCTCAGGTGGTGGGGCACCGGTTCCACAGCCTGTTCTTGAAGAAGACTTGCTAACTCCTGAAGGAGTAAGTCCCTGTGCAGAGGGAGTCTTGGAGGCTCCCCTGGAAAGTAGGAAGGAGGTACCTGGTGAAAGTGTAGAAGATAGCCTTTTTGAACTATACGAAGCACCCAGGTATCTGATGTGATGGCTGACCACCTGTGGGCAAAGTGGACCAGCCGGCCTCCTGTGCTGAGAGAAACCAGCGGAGGGGAAGAGGCTATGCTGACGGAGTCAAAAGCCCCCACCCTGCTGAGCAGAGGCCGGTGTTGTGGGCTTGGGGGCCTGCTGCCTACGGGACCCATTACCCCGTCCCTTGGCCTGCTGACCCTGTTGGGGAGCTGCTGAGGCCTGATAATGAGGGTAGTGTTTATAGGCAGCCGCCTTCCTCGGGTAAAAGAGCTTTTTCCCCGAGCCCTTCTTCTTCTGAGAAGGGGCAGAGGTTTTTCTGGACAGCCGAGTCCCGGTCAGAGTCTCGGTCTCGATCTGTGCAGCCTTTTCAGCCATGGGCTTGCCAAAGAGGTTTTCACCTCTGCAGGGGACATCGACCAACTTGTCCTGTACCCATGGCTCGAGGTCGGATGACTGAAGCCAAGCCTGTCAGCGGGCACCGATGCCGGCTCCGGCTACCCGAGCCAATGCTTCGAAGCCATCGTAGGCTGCTCGAGAGATAAACTTCGAGCACTCCCGAATACCAGTGGACAAGGCCTGGAACCTCTGCAAAGGTTCCTCGGAGAGACCAGCAGAGAACCCGGCAATCTCCTTTGCCAGGTCCCGGAGACACATGCCCATGTAGAGCTGGTAGGTCTGGACTCGACAAGCAAGCATAGAGCCCTGGAAGCACTTCCTACCGAGGGCATCCAGGTTCTGGGCCTCCCGGCCGGGAGGCACCGAGGAGTGCATCTTCTGACTCTTGAGTCGATGCATGGCCGATTCCACCACCATGAAATGGTGCGGTAGTTGTGCCTTTTGGAACCCGGGGCTCTCGCAGACTCGATAAATGAAATCGACCCGCTTGCTTAACACCGGCGCCGACGCCAGGCTCTCCCACATGCGGAAGAGAAGTCGCTCCAGCATCGGAGGAACCGGTACAGTAAAGGTCTCCTTCAGGGGAGAGTCATACTGGAGGGCATCGAGCTCTTCGGCTCGAGGCTCCTCCTCGGGATCCGTGGGGAATGCCAAGGCCTTGGCCATATCCCGCACGAAGTCCGAGAACCGGGTGTCCTCCGGGGGGGGATCGTCTCCGAGGTTCGGACTCGGGCGAGTCCGATGGGAAGCACCGAGTCCGAAAAGTACCTGGTGACTCTTCGTTCTCCGTCTCCCAGCCCGACTCCTCGGAGGAGGAATCGAGCGGCTCCAGTCGGGCGGGCACCGATGCCCTCCGCCCCGACGCCGAGGCCGGCGTCGACGACCTCGGTCATGAACGGGAGGCCGAGGGAGACCGTGACCGAGGATCGACTCGAGCTCGCATGGACTCGAGGATCGGCTCGGTCTCCGGGGTCGACTTAGACATCACGGTGGTCGGGGCAGATGCACCGGCAAGGCCAGCGATCAATGCCTGCTGCTGGTCCATGAAGGCAGCGAAACTGCTCTCCAAGGCCGTCAACCTGAGTCCGAGCTCAGGAGACCCAGCAGCCCCCGACTCGGGCCCCAACGGTGTCGGGCCCCACGTCGGCTCCTTCGGAAGCGAGTCCACGAGGACTACAGTACTCACGTGTCCAGGAGACTCCATCTCGAGACAAGGATGTTTTGAAGGCCTCTCCGACTCCGAGGACCCAGGACGGCTATCAGGGCTATGCGACCTGGCCCTCGAGGAACCAGGAGCATCCACCAACGCCGCCCTTGCGGGTTTTTTCTTCCTATGATGTTCCCGGGCAGGAGACCCCCGCTCAGAGGAACTCCGACGATGCTCAGGACCGGAGTCCCGGGACGAAGCCTCTGACGAGGTCCAGGCCCGGCCGGACGCGGTGTCAGAGAAGATTCGTTCTTTTTTATGCTGCCGACAACGCTTTTGAGGACATTTTGCCACACGGACCACAGATCATCGGGTCATGATCAGGTCTGAGGCAGCGGAGGCAGCAGTCATGTGTGTCGGTAAGAGACATAAGTTTCTTACAGCGATCACACTTTTTAAACCCACTGGCAGCCATCGTGGGAAAAAGGGCCCCTGCGAGGTCAAAAGACAGGGCTGCCAGTGAAAAAAGAAAAATGGCGCGAACGCTAGTCACGAAGGACAAAAATCGAAAAAATAAAGAACGGACTCGATACCGGCGTATCGGGCCCGGGCGGGAAAAGGATCCGGCGTCGAACCGAGAAAAGAATATTAAATAAAATCAACTTTTTCAGCTGCGATCACAAACAACGTCTGTAGGGCTCCGCGGAAAAAAGAAGACTGAGCAAGATGGCACCCTTGGGCGGGAAGGGGACCGCGCATGCGTGCTGCAATTCCCAAAGGCTTTCTTTGAAAGCTGGGGAAATTGCTCCGTGAGTGTTCCGTCGGCGCCGACGTCACCCATATGTGAGGACTGACTTCCTGCTTGGTCCTGGAGAAAAGGTGTTTCCCACATTCCTAGAAGGAGATCCTGCAAGGAATGATGCAAAGGAAGCATTATGTTCTCCTTTGCTTTGGTAGAAACAGAGCCTTGTGCAGGATCATGTCCTGGGATAGGAATGGCAAGAGATCTTGCTATATCCAGGAGGAAACTCTGAAAAGAGGGATCTCAAACGGGAATTTCCTTTGGACAGGTTAGATCTGAAGAACTAGCCTGAGCATCGAAAGAGCTATCCAAATATATAGGAATAGAAGATCCTGCACAGTGCAGTGTGGAATCCTTAAGGGATGGTCGCCGGTACTGGCTGTCAGGAGCAGCAACCGTCAGTACCACATCGTTCATGCCAGGTATCGACTCCAAGCTTGGTATAGAAGGGAGCGATCCTGTTGAAAAAAGCATGGCAGGAGTTGGCCACGATGCTACTGTGGATACCGGTACCGATGCCAATACCGGTACCGATGTCGGAGCAGAGTCCGACACAGACATCGGAGCAGCCATCGGTGACTGTTCAATCGGTACCGAGGTAACCGAAAACCTCCGGCCGCTATCCTCGGTACCGAGCCTCCGGTATCGATCAGTGTCGGTACCAAAGCGTATTGGTACCCAGTCTTCCAGACTAGAGATCGATTCCAAACTCGGCATCGAGGGCAAAGAGCCTGATGAGCGAAGTATGGAAGGCAACGACCGCAAGGGTAATGAGGACATTGGTACCGACTTCGGTACCGTGTCTGATACCGATGGATGAAGGTCAACCAGTGGCAACTCAAACGGCCTCAGGGGAACCGAGAGTTGCGGATCCGAATCATCGGAACCGAGCCTTCGGTACCGCCGAGAGCCGGTACCAAGGCGAGTCGGTACCCAGTCCTCCAGACTGGAGATCGATTCCAGACTCGGCATCGAAGGAAGAGAGGCTATCGATGCACGTCTGGAGGGTACCGACGTCGGTGGTAGTATCGGTGCTGGTACCGATAATGGAAAGTCAGTCTGGAGAATATCCACCGGTCCCGAAGGCACCGAGGACGCCAGATGACCATCCCTGGTGAGGAGTGTTTCATCCAACACCAGTGCCGATGCCAGGGTATCGGTACCGCTCGAAGCGGATGCCACCACCGGACACGGCTCAGGTATGTTCTGAGAGGGGTGAACCCCAGGAACAACCTGAAACCCCTCAAACGCTTTGGAGACCGAAGACTCCCGCCGGGGCTTTGAAGACAGTAGGCCCTCGAGGGCAAGGCCGGAGCCGTCTACATACTGTGCATGAGACCTACCACTCGAGGGCTGGCTAGTCTTAACAGACTGTTTGTGGGTTACCTGATCCTGTGTAGAAGAAGAAGGGGACGGTGCCCCGAAGTTTGAGGGAAACCATGTATCGAGGGAACCTCGATGTTGAAGACCCCTTCTCACCAAACTATTGTCAGGACGCAAGCAGGTAGGGAGGCTCC
Source organism: Ichthyophis bannanicus (assembly GCA_033557465.1). Lineage (NCBI taxonomy): Eukaryota > Metazoa > Chordata > Amphibia > Gymnophiona > Ichthyophiidae > Ichthyophis > Ichthyophis bannanicus. The sequence continues at coordinate 946,942,623 of CM066035.1, read as the reverse complement.
CCCAGCCTAGGACCCCGCCCCCAGCCTTCCTCTAAGACTACCGCTACCGCCCATACACATCCCCCATTGCCCTTTCTTGGTAGCTACCCATCCTCCACCACCCTCCTCCCCCTGCAGCACCTCCACACCAACCAGTCTAAAGTACGTTCACTGCATAGGGCCCCCTTAATCTGCTCCCTCCAGCCACCCCCATCCACACCAGATCCAAAAATCCTGGGCTCCTCATTCCCACTCCCCCTCATTTAAGCCCACCACCCCAACCACATCCACTAGCCCAGAAATCAGAGCCCCAGCAACAGGCCCCAATCTCCCCACTGAACCAGATCAAACCAGATCCTATTCAACCAAGCCCCATCTCTTCCACCCTTCACCCTCGTGCCCTCATAGGAGACCCTCACACAAATCTCTCAGCCCCTGTACCATCCCAGGCACTCACTCTCCCATATTCCCAGGCTCCACCCATGTGGCAGCTTCCAGCTCAGTCCAAGCTCCCAGAGTCAACAGAGGCATCAACACACAAACACACACTCCTTTTCAGTCCCCACAACCTCTTAAAACACTGACAATACCAGGGAACTCTGTCTGAATTGTCCAATAAAAAATGAGTCCATATCCCCCAGTTGTTCCCAAATGAGCGCCTGAGCCCCAGCAAGTCCGTGTCCATGAAAAACTGTACTGTCCCATTGTTCATGACACATAGGCGGGCAGGATACTGAAGGGTGAATCGGATTTTGGCCACAAAAAGCCTATTGCACTCCAGGCTGAAGACTTTCCATCATTGTGGCAGCTGAGAATAGTCCTGGAAAATTAGTATTCCTTATTTGTTGTTTCGTCTTTCTTATTGTTCTTTTAAATTTTTATTGTTATCTTTAAAACTGTTAACCGCCTAGGTATGATACATTACAGGCGGTATATCAAATAGTTACCTTTACCTATATACATAATTAAATGCATAACCATTTAAATATCAAGCCTTCCTACTTCTGTCTTACCCTCAGAAGATAACCACCAGCCTCAATGGCTGGAAAAATCTTGAAATTATTCAGGAGACCATTGTCTCTTTTCTGGCAACAAAAGGAAGCTTAGATTTGTAGGATCATCTTCCTTGTCTTCATCCATCTGGATGTCACACAGTACCCTAGAGGGGCCTCTTTTAAAAGCAATCAGTCACTGAGGGAGGCAGTCAGGGATAATCGACCAAGTCAGCTATATTGTCTAGTCTACCATTCACAGAATCTCAACTGAACTTCCTCCCCTCCCCTACGCCCCCAACCTCAGCAGCGTGGGAATCCACAGACTTTAAAAACACAAAAAGCCTCATGCTTAATTTCTTGCTTCAGTTTACCACAGCAGTAACACTCAGATTGCATGGGCTATCTATGGATACTCTGAGCATAAATCTCTTTGCAAGCTCAGGTTCGGACTCACTCATCTGTGTGGCCAATTATATCCTGCTTGTCAGGACTGGCCTAACCATTAGGCAAACTAGGTAGTCACCTAGGATGGCAACTTCTTGGGGGAAGGTGTGGCAAATAGCAGGACATGCAAAGCTAAATAGATTCTGACAGCCGGGTGAAGGAGGTGGTGGTAAAGATTAAGGTTTGCCTAGGGTGCCAACACCTTGAACCAACTTTGGGGCTGGCCCTACCTATAACACTGGTTCTCTGGACAGCAGGATAAAAATCAGTTCCACCCACCTCCTTTTCTTATGCTATGAAATAGACTGAAGGGGAGGAGCAAAGGTCACAGGAGGAAATGCTCGCATATGCTCAAAGTTTTTTTTTTTGGGGGGGGGGGGAGGGTTGACTTTTCTGGGCTTTGGTAGAGCAAGTCTGACCCACTGCCATTGGGGATGTCGTCATCCATCTGGGTAGCCAATTTATCCAGCTGACCATGGAGAACCACTGTCACATGTAAGTAACTTCATTAAAGCTTAGTATGTCAAGTACACATGTATTTAATAAAATACCCATATAGCGTGCAAGTCCACCCAGCTCTGCCCTAGAACATGTCTACATATGGATCACACAAAAGTACATGCCTACTTATCACAGTGTGTACTTCTATACAGGTAACTGCTTGAGCAAAATTTTATGAGAACTCTTTTGTGCATGTAAAACAGGATTTTATGCACAGACAGAAGTTTATAGAATTACCACCAAAGAGGACCAAAATAAACCCCATGCTCTACCCCCATCACATTTCCAATTGTCAAAGCGATTAGCTCCAAAGGGAAAAGGCAAAGGACACCAGCAGCATCTCAGGTACCTGTATGCAGAGCGAATGTTCTCAGGCGACATGATTACCCTCTCTGCCTTCAGAATCTGGTGTACCAGCTCTGACAAATGGTAGCTTTTGCAGCGAATCAACTCTTTGGCAGAAATTTCCACATCACATATCATACGTCCACAGGCAGCATTTCTTTCAGCAAAGCCACTGCGGCCCTAATTTTTTTTTTAAAAAAGTAAACATTTATTAACCTTCAAAATCATCGCTTGACTTTACAAAGTACAAGGAGAAAGCGTAGCTCTACATACAAAATATTAAAGTAACGTAATTGCAAGGCTTTTGAAGTAAGGAGAAGGTACTGTGGTTTAATCTGAATAGAAGGATTGGAACATCCATTTATATTGGAGAGATATAGACCTTTCTCACAGACGGAACAAAGACATTCAATTGAAGGCATTCACAAAATTGCTATGAAGGGTGGGAGAGGAGTGCGATTGCTAAGCAACTTCAATCTGGGCTGTTATTTCTTCTAGAAATAAGGAGATACTGGATTCTTAACAGGGAGAACTTTTCCAGCAGCAGATAAAGCACAGTTACTTACCTGTAACAGGTGATCTCTGGGAACAGCAGGAATAAGTCTTCACATATGGGTACGTCGGTACCAACGGAGTCTGCGGGAACGCTCCCCAGCGTCCAATCAGAACGCTTTTGGGAGCATCCCACCACGCCTGCCTGCTGCCTTCCCACCTTTCCCAACTGCCTCTCCTCAGTTAAGTTTTAAAGCTGAGACAAAGAGAGAGAGAGAGGGGAAAGATAGAGATAGAGAGATACAACTCCTAGGGGAGGTGGGTGGGTTGTGAAGACTTATTCCTGCTGTTCCCAGAGATCACCTGTTACAGGTAAGTAACTGTGCTATCTCCAGGAACAAGCAGGAATGAGTCTTCAAATATGGGGACTCCCAAGCTAAGATGCCTGGAGGAGTCCCAGCATGTTGCGAATCTGAGAAGGCCATGCTGTTCGACAGAACCTCAGGCATCCTGGGGATGGAGGGTAGGAGTTGAACTAAAACACAGATGTGCTGTGGAACAGCTGGACCAAACAGGACGCCTAGATAGGAGTCCCCGTGCAGATGATATCTAGTAGTAAATATTGAACTGCAATATATCAATATGGACCTCACCTGGTGGTACTGGAAAACGTTTGTGGAGGTTCATATGGATCTGCTAATATGAACCAGCAGAATATCCTCAAGGAGTACCTCAATGTAGAGCAGAGGTAAATAAACTGTGCAAAAGACAGGTTGAGGTCAGAACCTTTACGGTGAGAAAAAGGTCCCAGTGGAAACTGGGGTAGTTCAATGAGGCAGGACTTTTGCGGGAAACGCAGAAGTCCCTATTAGATAAGCCTGAAGCTCTTTTGACCTTAAAGAGACAGTTCTTATAGGAGAAGAGGGGTATTGAAGACCCCTACATCCGATGACAAAGAAGGACAGAAATATGAGGCATTGTAGCCTCCTATTTTCAGAAGATTCGGAATGTCCTTCCTAATTGAAGTCACCTAGGAAAAAAGATGGTACATGGAGGACTTCAGATGTACCTAACTTGAAGGTTATGGAGAAAAAAACTTTTAGCTACCACAGAGAAGTGGTTGTTTATGTAGGACCCTAAGCATGCTGGAGCAGCATAGATAGGGATAGTGACCATCTGTCGGAGCTCTATAGGAAATATATGTATATATGACCCTAGGCAGACAGATCGAAGAAGTATATAGATACATATTTAGCTACTATTATATATTGCGATATATATATAGGTATATAAATATATCTATATCTATATCTATATCTATATCTATATATATATATATATATATATATATATAGAGAGAGAGAGAGAGAGAGAGAGAGATATAGATATATATAGATATATATTGTGGTGACGAAGCTACCCCAGTGCCTATGGAAATAGGGAAAACACTAGCAGTCTCCTCCAGGCAGAAGGAAAGTGCAGGGAACTGTCACTTTAAAAGTTCAGCTAGGAAAGAAAAAAACCTGTCTAAAGCTGCTGTCCTAAGGCCACGCCCCATCTCTATGGCAACTGAGGGAGGCAATCTGAGACAGCTGGGGGCGGGGTGGAAAGATACAGGCCAGCCCCACTCATTTAAGCCCCAGAGAACAGGGAGGGAGGAGCATCATAGGAGGAAGAGAAACGGAAGCAGGAACCGAGACAGAGACGGAAGGGCTAATGTGTGCAGGAGCAAGCATGACCAAGAAAGTGGCAGTGAAACAGTGGTGGTAGGAATCCTAAAAGAAACTGCAAGTAAGGATTCTAGCCGGGAGTCCAGAGAAAGGTACTCAGACAACAGCTCGAGGGAAGAGTCTCCTCATAGCCAGCTCCAGAGTTTGGACCGGTGCCAGTGCTATAGAAAGCCTGCGGTGTGCCCAGAAACCAGGAGGTTTAAGCCAGGAGAGATTGCTGCGTGTGACTCAGTTATAGGGACTTCCCAGGAAATGCTGAGTCCAAGAATCTCACCTCAGGGAAAGCTGGTAAGGAAACCTGTTGATAGAGAAAACCTGAATTCTTTAAAACTGTTAAAGAGCTTGTTAAGAGATAAGGATCTCCCCTGCTTTGATAACAGCCCTAAGTCCAGAGAGAGGTCTCGAGGGGAACAGCTGGTTAAGTTGCTCGAGGAAGCTGCAGAGCCTGATTGCCCTGAATGTGAATCAATGGAGGTTGAAGATTGTAACATTGAATCAGATCAATCTGATTCTGAAATGGAATGTGCTTTATCCCAAAGGGTAGAGTGAGAATCCTGTGAGCTATAAGCCTGAAGAAATTCCAGCCTTGTTGTACGTGAATGTATGCTGTGAAAAGGATAAGAAAGTTTTAATTAGTGTGGCTGCTGTCTTTTAAATGCAGGAGACTTTTAAGGTAGAATGCTAAAGGTCTCTAGAGCAACTAATTAAAACCTGACTAAGTTAAAGTAAAGAAGAAAAGTTCATTATATTAGTATTGCTGCCTGAAAGCCTTTAATGGACAACCAATTGCAGTAAAGGACTGTGAAGTGACTTTTGCTGTTGAGGGATGAAAGAATTGTCTGACTGAGGAAAGTAAAGGCAATTGCAGCAAAGGACTGTAAAGTGAGACCTTTATTTTGAATGAAGCAATCATTGCCTTGTTGAAGCAAGCAAAGGCAATTTGTATCTGTGGAAAAGTTTATACCAAAATTAATTTCTTGTGGGAAAAGTCTTTACATATGTTGTGCCAAGCTTCCTTAGAAGTTCCTTTAAACAAAGGAGGCAAATAAAATTTCCTGTGTTGCTTTCAAACCTCGGCTGAATCATTTTATTACAACTACAACTAAGTGCTCAAGTATCTACAACTCCCAGGGGCCTCTGCCCTAGGAGCCCATATTAAAGGGACATTGAAAGTGCAGGCCCCTCCCCTCGACAGGCAACCGCCTAGGCGGGGGGTTGGAGGCGACAGGTGGCGTAGTATTTAGGATTTTTGCCTTGGCCACGTATACCCAAGACACCTGGAACTGCAAGGAATAAGAAAAAAAAAAAAAGAAAGGAAAAACTTCTACAGTTACTGAGGATACGGATAGCCTGCTGGAAAGAAGGACCCGGATTGACAGCAGAAGGACCGGACTGGAGCGGATTGCTAAGGCCGTGACCTGCTGGCTGATAAACCCGAGTCTACACCTGCCTATGGTAATCCGTATATATAAAGGGGTATAAACGGATACCAACGCCGGGTGGGGCTACAGCAGTGCGCCAGGAGAGCAGAGGAGAGAGGGTGTATATTTTGGGAGCCGCACTTGGTGGTTTCTCTCTCTGTTTTGTCATTTCAGCTTCTACCAAAGATGGAGCGGACCGAGCTTTTGGGATGGATGGCCGAACAATTCCAGAAACAGCAAGAGATGTCGGCACGGACACTGGAACACACGGCAGCCATGCTCCAGGCCCAGCAGAAGCCGCTCCTCGAGATGATGGGTGCTTGGCTGGGAGCACAGAAGCAAGCAGCAGAGTCCCCGAGGACAGTACCAGGTTCCTTAGGAACTATACCAGGGCTTGGGATACCTGGGACTGGGACATTCTCCTTTGGTCAATTAGCAAAAGGGGATGATGTGGACGATTTCTTGGCAGCCTTTGAGAGGGTAGCTCTTCTAACCGGCTGGCATAAAGACCAATGGGCCGTACGCCTTGCCGCCTCCTTGACGGGAGAAGCACTAGCAGCCTATAGGGCTATGCCTGCGGAATTAGCCGCCGATTATGAAGAGCTGCAAAAGGCAATACGAGACCGTTTGGGCCTAAACCCCATGGTCTACCGCTGCCTTTTGCGGAGCTCTAGATTAAAACCTGGTGAAACACCGCGTGCCAGTGGATTAGAGGGTTGGCATTAAAATGGCTGACGCCTGAGACTCGAACGAAGGAGTCATTGTTAGATTGTATTATCCTAGAGCAGTTCATGGACGCTGTTCCAAAGGATATGAGGTCCTTCCTGATCCTACAGGACTGCAAGACCACCGAGGCAGCGACCTCAATGGCTGAGCGTTTCCTAGAGGCCAGTGTGGTAAGCCAGGCTAAGGTTGGTGGTCTAACTCAGGCAGTCGAAGTAGCCTCAGAAAGGAAAGGAAAAGCCATGTGGGGAGAAGGGATGAAGGTAATGCATCTAGATAAATCCCAGTATATGCAAAGAAAATGTTTTTCTTGTGGGGAAGAGGGACACATGAAAAAGGAGTGCAGAGCTAGGACAGCCCTTATGACCTCCATTCTGAAGAGAGGGGAGAGGGATTCCTCCTAGGTGTAGAAGTGGAGGGTGTCCAAGTGGAAGCTTTGCTGGACTCCTGAGCGGACCAGTCTATGATCTCGAGAAAGCTCTGGAAGGAGATAACATCCCAGATTGGTCCGGTCTCCGAGCCACAAGAAAGCAGTATAAGGATAAGATGCATTCACGGGGCAGCCTCGTCCTACCCAGTTTATACTGTCTCAGTGAAAGGTTTGGGGCTAAAGCGGAAAATACCTGTTGCTGTAGTACCAAGGCTCCCACAAGCATTAGTCCTGGGAAGGGACTGGCCCCAGTTTAGGCGTGGGTTAGCAGAGGGTCTCCAGCACAAAACTAGTATGGTATCCACCCGGGCCCGCACCAAAGCTAAGGAGGATGAACCAGACTTATCAGGCGACCCGATGTACGGGTTGCCCTCCCATGAGGATTTAGTGACCCCTCCGAGGGAGGATAATAAAAAGAGGAAGGCCAAGAAGCGCCGGGAGAGGCAGAATAGGTCTCAAAACAGAGCTAAACTAGCAGCCGGCCAGGAGTTACCTTGGGTCCCGGCCGAGCTAGTGGAGAGATTTCCCTCCTTTCCTAAGGAGCAACGGGCGGATCCCGCACTCAAACGGGCTTTTGAGTATGCCCAAAAAGGAACAGAAACCCTGCCCCGATTTTTTTAGATAGAGAGGTATTATATCGGGAGAGTTTAGATCCTGGGACGGGAATCAGCAGGAAACAATTAGTGGTCCCCACTGCGTTTAAAATGCTGGTCCTACGGTTGGGCCCATGACCACCCCATAGGCGGTCATAAAGGGGTTCACGGTACCCTGGACCAAATTTTGGCTCGTTTCTACTGGCCAGGCGTTTATAAAGAAACCGACAGATTCTGCGAGTCATATGCTGCTTGTCAACGGGTAGCCTCAAACCACCCCCCAAAGGTACCCCTGGTTCCCATACCTGTCGTATCAGAACCCATACACAAGTTAGCAATGGATATTGTGGGGCCACTTACGAGAACGCCCCGGGGGTTCCAGTATATTCTGGTGATTGTGGACCAAGCCACCCGGTTCCCTTGGGCGATTCCCCTTCGCAACATATCTGCCAGAAATACAGCGATTGAACTGGTGAAATTATTTTGTGAAGTCGGTTTTCCCCGGGAGGTTCTATCAGATAGGGGCAGTAATTTTATGTCGCGGGACCTGGCCCAAGTATGGGACGCGTTTGGCATCCGCCATGTCAAAACTGCAGCATATCATCCCCAATCTAATGGGTTAGTTGAACGTCAGAATCAGACCCTAAAGAAGATGCTTAGGCGAAGTTTAGAGGGGGATATGAAAGACTGGGATGTCATGCTTCCCTTTGTATTGTATGCGTGCAGGGAGAGAAAGCAGACCTCTACGGGCATCGCCCCGTATGAATTACTATATGGACGGACCCCTCGAGGCGTCCTAGATATATTAAGAGAGCAGTGGGTGGAGCCGGACATCGAAGAAGTAGGTATACCCCACTTCCTAAAAGATTTAAAAGGACGGTTACGTCGCACCTCCCAAGTGGCAGAAGCAAATATGGCAGCTAGCCAGTTACGCCAAAAGGCCTACTATGACAGGCGCGCAAAGCCCCGTCAGCTTGAAGTAGGGGAGAAGGTGATTGTCATGGTAGCCGGACCTAGTCCAAAGTTTGAGAGCAAGTGGAAGGGGCCCTACCGGGTGATAAGACAGGTAGGCCCTATATCATATTCTGTCCAGAACAGAAGGGGGCGCCAGCAAATCTATCATATTAACGTCTTACGCCCATGGCATGAGCGAATAGCCTTGGCTCGGCTGGCCATAGTAAAGGATAGGGTAGGTAATAATCGGGTTACACAGGACACCCTTTCGCGTATTACGGGCTGTGCGGAGGTTATTATGCCAGCCAGTAATATCTTAAGCGGGGGGATGTGTGGTGACGAAGCTACCCCAGTGCCTATGGAAATAGGGAAAACACTAGCAGTCTCCTCCAGGCAGAAGGAAAGTGCAGGGAACTGTCACTTTAAAAGTTCAGCTAGGAAAGAAAAAAACATGTCTAAAGCTGCTGTCCTAAGGCCACGCCCCAGCTCTATGGCAACTGAGGGAGGCAATCTGAGACAGCTGGGGGCGGGGTGGAAAGATACAGGCCAGCCCCACTCATTTAAGCCCCAGAGAACAGGGAGGGAGAAGCATCATAGGAGGAAGAGAAACGGAAGCAGGAACCGAGACAGAGACGGAAGGGCTAATGTGTGCAGGACCAAGCATGGCCAAGAAAGTGGCAGTGAAACAGTGGTGGAAGGAATCCTAAAAGAAACTGCAAGTAAGGATTCTAGCCAGGAGTCCAGAGAAAGGTACTCAGACAACAGCTCGAGGGAAGAGTCTCCTCATAGCCAGCTCCAGAGTTTGGACCGGTGCAAGTGCTATAGAAAGCCTGCAGTGTGTCCAGAAACCAGGAGGTTTAAGCCAGGAGAGATTGCTGGGTGTGACTCAGTTATAGGGACTTCCCAGGAAACGCTGAGTCCAAGAATCTCACCTCGGGGAAAGCTGGTAAGGAAACCTGTTGATAGAGAAAACCTGAATTCTTTAAAACTGTTAAAGAGCTTGCTAAGAGATAAGGATCTCCCCTGCTTTGATAACAGCCCTAAGTCCAGAGAGAGGTCTCGAGGGGAACAGCTGGTTAAGTTGCTCAAGGAAGCTGCAGAGCCTGATTGCCCTGAATGTGAGTCAATGGAGGTTGAAGATTCTAACATTGAATCAGATCAATCTGATTCTGAAATGGAATGTGCTTTATCCCGAAGGGTAGAGTGAGAATCCTGTGAGCTATACGCCTGAAGAAATTCCAGCCTTGTTGTACGTGAATTTATGCTGTGAAAAGGATAAGAAAGTTTTAATTAGTGTGCAGGAGACTTTTAAGGTAGAATGCTAAAGGTCTCTAGAGCAACTAATTAAAACCTGACTAAGTTAAAGTAAAGAAGAAAAGTTCATTATATTAGTATTGCTGCCTGAAAGCCTTTAATGGACAACCAATTGCAGTAAAGGACTGTGAAGTGACTTTTGCTGTTGAGGGATGAAAGAATTGTCTGACTGAGGAAAGTAAAGGCAATTGCAGCAAAGGACTGTAAAGTGAGACCTTTATTTTGAATGAAGCAATCATTGGCCTTGTTGAAGCAAGCAAAGGCAATTTGTATCTGTGGAAAGGTTTATACCAAAATTAATTTCTTGTGGGAAAAGTCTTTACATATGTTGTGCCAAGCTTCCTTAGAAGTTCCTTTGAACAAAGGAGGCAAATAAAATTTCCTGTGTTGCTTTCAAACCTCGGCTGAATCATTTTATTACAACTACAACTAAGTGCTCCAGCAACTACAACTCCCAGGGGCCTCTGCCCTAGGAGCCCATATTAAAGGGACATTGAAAGTGCAGCCCCCTCCTCTCGACAGGCAACCGCGTAGGCGGGGGGAAGGAGGCGACAATATATATATATATATACATACATATATATATACATATACACACACACACATATATATATACATACATACATGGCACATATATATATACACATGGCATAGAGATATGTGGAGAGAGAAAGATTCATCTAATAACAAGAAGGGAATTATCTGCTTGAGGAGATGTTTAGAGAATCTGTTCTCCCCAGTTATTAGTGGGAGAGCTAAGGGAGTGCTCTCACTGACAAGGAGAAGTCTAGATTCCTTTAAGAATTCTAGTCCTTGAATAACCAGGAATGGAGGCCTACATGAAAAAAGTGCAGAGGATGTTTTTAATCCACAGGCAGTAAGTCTGGATCCTTCCATAACTCCAGTATGGCAGCTGGAGAAGACGACGCAATGAAATGAGATACCATATTTTCCCTTCTATGAGGGCAAAATGAGTATCATGCATTCTTGTGCTCAATATGAATTTCCCCATGAAGAATTGAGGGTGGAAGGAAAATACGAGACAAGGAATGGCTGTTACGAAAACTATCCCTGGTAAAGGGGTCCACTGGAGATGTAAACCAACCCAGGGAATTGAGTAATTCTTTAGGTCTTCACGTAATTAAAGACCTGTGTCCTTTATTCTAGAAGGAGACTTTGATGGAAATGGTAAGGGTAGGGAAGAACCCAGTAGTCATGACTAGGTAAAGCCCTTCCTACCCATCTGGAATTATTTGCTCTCTAGCAAGGACCCATAGTGCAGAGCTGCTCTGTAGAAATGCAGAGAGCATGTTGCAGGTTGGTTAAAAGAAAAAACTGGCTGTTTAAGTGCCAGTATGTAACCTGAACTATTCCGCCAAAGCCCAAGTATTGGAGAAGGCTAAGGATAGAAGGTACGCTGATGTGTCTGCAACAATAAAGCCAGAAAAGATTCTTAACCTGTCTGGGACTTAGTACTAAGGCCAGAAAGGATTGATATTGGAGATCAAACCCTGGTTGCTTGGTCAGCAAGTCAGTGGTCTAACCACTAGAAGTCCCTGCACTTCTTGGTATTGTTAGGGCAAAAGAATAAATTTTAGATCCCAAGATTGGAAAAAGGACCTACAGACATAAGTAGGAGTGGTAAGACTCCCTCGTTGTCTGAGAAGCTGCCACAAAACAAGATTGCAAGGGGAGACAACTCTGAAATGAAAACCCTTTACTGGAATAGGTAGAAAACTCAAGGCTTAGAGATAAGCCCTCCAGTTAAGTGGTATCACTCTTACAGACCAAAATGTCTTAGTAAGAGGAACAGAGTTGAAAAAAGACTTAACGATGGAGTAAATCTCTGAAAAGGTAGTATGAGACATGCTGATACAGGAGAAACTGTCAAAGGTAAAGGCATAGAAAACCTTATTGATAGTTGTTACTCCTCTGTCTACTTAGAAGGAAGAGGAGTAACTTTACTACCTGTAAAGCATAATCATCCTAAGAAGCTCTATGAGCTAAAAGGAAGGATGTCTCTTTAAAGAGATACATGTGTAAAATTTAGGATGGAACTGGTGTAGATGCTTGTGATGAGAAGAAGCAGACTGCAGGTTCTAAACCTCAAAACAGGAAAGAAGGATTCAGTGAAGAATCTATCAGCAACCCTGCGGCTGCTGGGTTTGCTGAAACGGTTGAGGTTGTGGTTTCTTTAGCCTGGTTTGATGTTTCCCTTGTTTGGAAACAGCTGTATGATGGGTAGAAAAAAGAATAAAACTTTTTCCCCTTAGAGAAATAAAGTTTGGTAGAAGATTTCCTACCACCTGGGATTGTTGACAATCCTTTGAAAGCAATAGTGTCAGTGGTTAACTGAGCAGCTTGGCGTAAAGTCTCTTTGTTAAAGAGATTCTCTCCAGTACAAGGAGTATTTCCCAGCCTCTCTTGTACCCATTTGTCCAAGTCCGAAGCTTGGAGCCAGGCTATGCGTCGTGCCCCTATGGCTATAGCAGATGTTCTGCTAACAGACTCAAAACAGTCCAGGGTAGCACGAGTAAGTAACCTAGAGATATTTTGAACATGACTAACCAGTAAAGAGTAGTCTGCTCTTTTGAGATCTTGAAGAAAAGGGGTCAAAAACAGCAAACTGTTGGTGACCTCTTCAAGAGATAATCCCATATAGAAAATATATGAGAGAATTCTTGTTGAAAACATGGATGCCTGGAAGCTTTTACGTCCAAAGGCATCTAAAGTTCTAGACTCACGACCTGGCGGATAAGAAGAGTGCCTTTTAGCACTCTTAGCACGCCTCATTGCTGATTCCACAAAATAGAATGATGAGGAAGTTGAGTCTTTTGAAAACCTGGAGAAGGGGGCACCTTGTACAGAGAGTCAGTGGCCCTTGAAGGTGGGGATACCTTTAAGGGAGTTTCCCACATTGTAAGTAAGAGATCCTGTAAGGTTTGATGCAAAGGAAGCATGATGACCTCCTTTGGATTCTCAGGGACATGCAGAAGTTCTGAATCCCCTAGTGCAGGATCTTGATCAGGTATAGAAATGGCAAGTAAGCTTGCCATATCAAGCAGGAATGCTTGAAAAGAAATTTCCCCAGAGGGGGATCCTCTACCATGAGGAGTAAAGGTTAGATCTGTTGAAGATCTAGTCTTGGCACTAATGGATTGATCCTGATCCATTGGAATACAAGACCCAAAAGGGTTGAGCATCGGATTGTCCTGAAAGGATAGTAGTCGGTACCGCTCGAGGCCGGTGCCGTGACAAATCGGTAGAATACTATCCATGCCAGGGATGGATTCCAAACTCGGTACCAAAGGGAGCGAGCTTGTGGAAGTAAGCATAGAAGGCACCGATAAAGATGCAAATGTAGAAACTGGTACCGGCAGTGGTATCGCCGGTACCGATAACGGAAGATCAGTCTGAGGTGACTCTACCAGTACCAAAGGTACCGAGAGCGCCAGACTTCGATTCCTGGGACAATGTCTTCGGCACCATCCGAGGTCGGTACCGAGACGAGTCGGTACCCAATCATCCAGGCTAGAGACTGATTCCAGACTCCGCATCGAAAGCGAGTCTATCGAAGCACACCTGGAGGGTACCAACGTGGATACCAGGACCGGTACCGGGATCGGTACCGATGCTGGAAGATTGGTCTGTAGCGACTCTAACGGCACCGAAGATACCGAGAGCGCTAGACTGCGATCATCAGTGTGGAATGTTTCATCCAACACCATTGCCGATGCCGGGGGTACCGGCACCGCTCAAAGCGGATAACACCACCGAGCATGGCTCAGGTATGTTCGTAGAGGTAAATACCCCGGGAACAACCTGAAACCCCGTTAATGCTTTGGAGGCCGAAGACTCCCGCCGGGGTTTTAAAGCCAATTTGTCCTCGGGGGCAAGGCCAGAGGCATCTCGATGCTGAACATGAGATCTACCACCCGAGGACTGGCTAGTCTTTACAGACTTTTGTTTGGTTACCTGATCCTGTGAAAAAGAAGTTGTAACTGGTACCCTCAGAACTGATGGGAACCGCGTATCAAGTTGAGCTCGATGCTGAAGACTTCTTCTGGAAATACTACTGCAGGAGGGACACTCCAGCGGATAGTGGTCAGGACCCAGTTATGGGTGTCTAAAACTAATTTGGTACCGCCACAGTTGAAACATGTTTTAGGGATAGTGGCTGGCGTTTCCATGAAGGAAAGTGGAGAGGCCTAGCAGGCCGAAAAAACCGTCAGGCACTAACAGAGAAAAAATTCTCTACAAAGGGAAAAATTTGTAGGAGAAAGAAAGAAAAGAACACCGGCGGTACCGGTGCGTTGAGGAAAGGCAGACGCGACCACAAGAAAAAACAAAAATAAAGGAAGAATTTTCTGCGGTGACAGGAGTACGTCCTGCCGGCTCCGTGGAAAAACAAAAACTGAGGAGAGGCAGTTGGGAAAGGCGGGAAGGCAGCACACAGGCGTGGTGGGATGCTCCCAAAAGCATTCTGATTGGACGCTGGGGAGCGTTCCTGCGCAGACTCTGTCGGTACCGACGTACCCATATGTGAAGACTCATTCCTGCTTGTTCCTGGAGATCAGAAACTATGCAGGAGGCGACGATGCTTACAAATGAAGAAAGCGTTTCTGATGTCATTATGAATGGTAACATGGTAACATAGTAAATGACGGCAGATAAAGACCAGTACGGTCCATCTAGTCTGCCCAGTAAGATGGCAACAGTAGGTGCACCTGCCGCTCCATGCAGGCCACCCCTCCCCATGTCTTTGTTTTAGGGATGAACCCTCCACTCCATGTAGGACAACCCTGTATGTTGAGAAATTAGTTAGTTAAGTTTATTTTGATTTTATCCTGTTGCTGTAAAGGGATCCATTGTGTGTGTCCCATGCCATTTTGAATTCTGTCACTGTATTTGCCCCCACCACTTCCATCGGGAGGGCATTCCAAGCATCCTCCAACCTTTCAGTGAAAAAGTATTTCCTGACATTGCCTTTCAATTTACCCCCTTGCAGCTTCATGTTATGCCCTCTAGTTTTACAGCTTACCCGTCTTTGGAAGAGGTTTGTTTGTTCATTATTTCTCTAAGTATTTAAAGGTCTGAATCATATCTCCCCTGTCCCTCCCCATCTAGGACAGTGCTTTTCAAACAGTATGCCTTGGTGATGACAGTCAGATGTGGCTAGGCATGGGTTCATGAGGCACTTGCCCCATCTCAAATGGACAGTACCCCTGAAAATAACCATCTCCCAAGCAGAACAAAAAGAACAGGAGAGAACAGAGTAAGCTTGGAGCAGATAGGTGAAATCATCTTTGCTCTGTCTTTAATCCACTTCTCCCCTCTGTCATTCCAGGACAGCAGGGGTGTGACTAACTGGAGTACACACTCCAAATCAAAGCACAGCCTCTACCTCTCTCAGCTCTAGTCTCTCTATTCTATCCTAGATGTAGAACACAACTTATTTTCAGATCAGCAATTGTAATATATGTAATATTGTAAGCTCCCTGCAGTAAACTGGATGTTCTGGAACTCAATGAAAAATATCTGACTTGAACTTGTCTCCTTCACAGAATATACATGTTGGGAAAACTCTAATTGTGTTAACTGATCTTATTTTACTCTAGTGCATAATTAATTGTCTTGTAGGCTGAACACACCCACCAGCCCTGATGCTTTTGTATGCAATGTGTGCTTTCAAGTCAATGCTGACTCCTGGTGACCCAGCAGCTCCTAAATGTTTTGGCAGTGTGACCAGAAGTAGATTGTCAGATGTTTCTTTGAGGCAAGGTGAAATTAGGCCTAACCTGCTAATTTTCTTTCCTTGAGTCTCTCCAGTCCAGCAAAGAAGCATGGGTTATGCCCTGTCACCAGCAGATGGAAACTGAGAATCAGAGATGATGATGTCGATCAGAGTCAACAAAAAACAGCTTTCACAAAATGCAAAAGTTTGCAAACAGAGGAACACAGAAAAGAATACAGGATAAAGCTAAAAGAGACAAAAGTCAAATAAAGATTTCAAAATCAAAGGCAGAAGAAAAGATGGCTAAAGATCTAAAGCGTGATGAGGTATATTCGAGAGAAAAGGAAGATCAGAGGTTGAATTGCAAGACTCAAAAGTGCCAAGAAAGGATTCGTGGAAAGTGACATTGAAAAATCGAAATTGCTAAACAAATACTTCCGTTCTGTTTTTACTCAAGAAAATCCTGGAGAATTCACAAATGTACAAATGGGAATGAGTAGATACCACACCATTCACAGAAGATATGTTTGAACAGCTTGAAAAAGTGAAAGTGAAACGAAGCCATGGAACCGGATGGGACACATCCCAGGATACTGAAAGAGCTCAGAGAGGTTCTGGCATCCTTTAATGTTTTTAATAGATCCGTGGAGACAGGAGACGTTCCACAGGACTGGAGAAGGGCTGATTTGGTACCTCTTCACAAAAGTGTAATAGGGAAGAAGTGGTAAACTACAGACCAGTAAGCCTTACCCCGGTTGCAAGAAAAATAATGGAGGCACTCTGAAAGAGAGAATAGTGGACTTTCATGAAACCAATAGGTTAAATGATCTGAGGCAACATGGTTAAACCAAAGGATGATCATTCCAAACAAATCTGATTGAGTTCCTTGACTGGGTGACCAGAGAACTAGATCAAGGGTATGCGAAGCGTAGTTACTCACCTGTAACAGGTGATCTCCGGCAACAGCAGGAATTAAATCTTCACATATGGATATCGTTGGTACCGACAGAGCCTGCCCCAGCATCCAATAGGAAAGCTTTTGGGAGCATCCCACAGCACCTGCGTGTGCCTTCCCGCCTTTCCCAACTGCCTCTCTCCAGCTGAGTTTTAAAGCTGAGACAAAGAGAGAGAGAGAAAGAAAAAAAGATAGATAGAGAGATACAACTCCTAGGGGAGGTGGGTGGGTTGTGAGGACTAAATTCCTGCTGTTCCCGGAGATCACCTGTTACAGGTGAGTAACTATGCTATCTCCAGGAACAAGTAGGAATGTAGTCATCACATATGGGGACTCCCTAGCTTTAGATGCCAGGGAGAGACCCCAGAAGTTGGGCGTCCCTGAGAAGGGCTCCACTTCCCCCCCCATGGATCTCTGGCATCCTACCAGGGATGGTGGGTAGGAATTGATTAGGTATGGAACAGGTGTTGGAGAAAGCACAGTTACTTACCTGTAACAGGTGATCTCTGGGAACAGCAGGAATTAGTCTTCACATATGGGTACGTCGGTACCGACGGAGCCTGCACGGGAACGCTGACCAGCTTCCAATCAGAAAGCTTTTGGCAGCATCCCTCGCGCCTGCGCGCTGACTTCCCGCCTTCTCCAGATCCTCTCTTCAGTTGAGTTTCAAAGCTGAGACAAAGGCGAGGAGAGGAAAGGAAGAAGAAGATAAGAGATGCAACTTCTAGGGGAGGTGGGAGGGTTGTGAAGACTAATTCCTGCTGTTCCCAGAGATCACCTGTTACAGGTAAGTAACTGTGCTATCTCCAGGAACAAGCAGGAATGAGTCTTCACATATGGGGACTCCCGAGCTGGGGATGCCAGGGGGAGATCCCATAAAAATGCAGGAGCCTGGACCAGGGGTGCATTTTGTCTCCAGGAATCCCCGGCATCCAAAGTGGGATGGAGGGTAGGAGTTGACAATAAAGGAGCTGTGAGGAAAGAAACAGCATAGCCAAGGACTACAGGGCTCTACAGACTACAGTATATATGATGAGTAGCATTAAAAGACCTTTAATGTACACTTAAAATATGCAGCTTACCTACTGTATTGTAGGAAGTAGAGAGCATGATGGAGTCTACTGGATAAGCAGTGGCGGAATCTTCAAGGTGACCTCCCAGCAGTGAGGATGAAGGTCCAGACCTGGAGGTAGCAGACGATCCAGGTGTCAACTGGGTAGGATTAGACGTCAGGTCTTCAATGGAAGCTTTATGGGAAAAAGCTGAAAACTCCTTTAGGCATAAAGTCATTAACATTGAGGACTAAAGGAAGAAGACTGACGGAGTTGGAGAACTAGCCCAGTCCTGGCGGGAAGAGGGGGATTGGAAAAACCCCTATTCCCAAGGAGAACAGCTGTGTACTCAAAGATAAAGATGTACACTATTTTTCCTAGCTGGCGAGAGGTAGGAAAAATAGTGAAGCTTGATGCTTCAAGGACTTAAAGAAAAAATGGAAGATGTTAGCACCACAGTAGTTATAGGTGCATGACAGTTTCTGCATCGTAGTATGATATGCGAAGTAGGGCGATAGACTGTCTAAAACCTTTAGAAGGTAAAACATTTAGTATAGACAGTAAGGGTGATAGTGTGTAAGACATATCAACCTCTAAGAAGCCCCCCAACAGACACATATATATATATGTGGATGGAATAAATATATATATATATATATATATATATATATACACATATGTCCATATGTGTATATTAGGATATGGGTGGAGAAATGTATCAAAATATATATATATATATATATATATAGATATAGATATGATATATTGAAATATACATACATTTGTGGGGCATGGTTTTGCACCACCAGAGTAATGATATAGGTATGTAGACATATATGGAGATGCTACATACAAGATAACAAGTTGAAGATACATGTCTACCACCCAGCCCCATAATTGTACATGGGGAATATAAAAGAAAAAGATTCTTCGCTCTACAAGAGGGTGAACCCACTTGGGATATGCATAGAGAATCTATTTCTGTGGATTGAGGGATGCAAGAAGGCAATCCAACAAGATAACCGTGATGTTTGCATGAGAACAGATGATCATATGAATCTGTAAGGAACAAGGCGGGAGTTCCACAGAACACGGACATGGCAGATGTGTAGAAACGCAGAAGAAGATACCAGAGGGACCTACTGGAGGGACCCAGAGGGACCTACTGGAGGGACCCAGAGGTAGCATGCGTAAACATCAGCGTTGGATTTTCACGCAGAAGAACTTATATTTCATGTTAACACCCCAGGCTTGAGGGTGTGGAGAACCCTCACAGGCATGGGAAAGGATTATAAGCTTTTCCCTACTAATAGAGAAGCTTTAGAGACAAGGTCAATGCTCTATAGCAAGGCCCTCATAGTAGAAAGCTTCTCTGAAGACTGCAGAGAGCATTGTGCAGGAGAGAAATGAGATAAACTGACTGAAGTCAGGTGTGTTGCCATATCCTAGGAGAGGAGATGGATAGAATAATGTGAGAAAGCCTAAAAGAGTAGGAGGATCCAAGATAGCTGACGAGAAGCTTGGAATCACTACTGAGGCTAGACAAAATTTTGAACAAGGGACTGGAACTTATAAAAAGTACCAGTAATACAATCATTGTAACTCCTGCAGGCACAGCTGCTGACGGAAACAGCAGAGAGATTGTCCTGTGCCCAATAAAGAAAAACAGATAAGAAAGGAGAGGAGATATACCTTCTACCTGTCTGAGGAACGAGCTTGCTAGAGAAGCCTTTCAGTATGGTACCCCTCAGTTAGGGAAAAAGCCCGGCTGAGAGGGTAGAGCAAGTAATTGGAGGGTGACGCACCCATAGGGTAAGTCAACTGAAGGAAAAAATGTTCAGTTGGGACAGAACTATCAGGGGATAGTTGCAACTGCTCTTCTAGAGAGTAAGAAGAGGAGAAGTCTGTAGTCCCTGAACAAAACTTTTCCGACAGCTTAGTACACTGAAAAAGAAAAGTACAGTGAATAAACTTCTAATGGGTAGAAGTGAACTGCAGAGTAGAATTCCCAGCCCCTATGGTTGCTGGGAATGCTGAGACTGGCCAGAGCTAGAGGACTTCAGACTAGGCTGAGGTGTCCCTTGCTTAGGTACAGCCGAATGATGGGCAGAAGATGAATGAAACTTTCTTTTCCTAGGGAAAGAAGGTTTGGTAGGACATTTCCTACCTTTCGAAGGAGGAGGTGGCTTAGAATGGTCCTTAGTGGAAGGAGAGTCAGCGGAGCATTGAGCAACCTGACGTAAAGCCTCCTTATTGAAGAGACCTTCTCCTGTACAAGGAGAATGAGCCAATATAGTTTGTGCCCATCTGCTCAAGTCTGAAGCTTCGAGCCAGGCTCTGCGACGTGCTGCAATGGCAATAGCAGAAGATCTGCTAACAGACTCAAAAGAGTCTATAGAAGCACGAGAAAGGAACCAAGATATATTCCGGCTATGATTGAGTAGCAAGGAATAATTAGTAGCCTTGGGCTCTGGCATAAAAGGGGTCAAAAGAGACAATCTCTCCGTGACCTCCTGGAGTGTGAGACTCATGTGGAAAATATCTGAAAGAATTCTGGAGGCCAGCATAGATGTTTGGAAGGCTTGACGACCAAACGCATCGAGTGTTCTTGAAGAACGACCTGGCGGAAAAAAAAGAATGCTTCTTTATGCTCTTAACCTTCCTCAGTGCTGATTCCACTACAAGGGAACGATGAGGAAGTTGAGGCTTCTGAAATCCTGGGGAGGGAGGTACCCGGTACCGAACCTCAGTGGCTGTAGAAGGTAGAGGAAGCCGTAAGGGTGATTTCCAGACCCTCAGAAGGAGATCCTGCAGAGCAGGATGCAAAGGAAGCATCATATTTTCCATTTGTGCCGGTGAGCCAGGAATAGCATCACAACCAGGAATAGAGATATTAAGAAAGGTTGCCATATCCAGGAGAAAAGCCTGAAAAGACTGATCTCCTATGGGAACCTTCCCTGGTAAGGCTAAAGAAAGAGGCTGAGCACCAGAGGACGTACCGTGGTGTGAGGAGAGAAACCTAGTAGATGGACAAGGATACTGGTATGGTAATTTAGAGGCAGTGAGTACTGCATCAGCAACCCCAGGTATCGGTTCCAAACTAGGCATCGGTGCAAGAACAGGCATCGACATCGATACTGACACAGGGCCAGCAGTTGAAATTGTCATCGGGAACTGCTGCAATGGTACCGAGATCATGCGAGAGTTATGGCTAGGATCCTCGGAACTGCTTATCTGGAAACGACGGGAGTCGGTTCCGGGACGCGTCGGTACCCAGTCCTCGAGACTAGATATCGATTCAAGACTCGGCATCGAAGGAAGCGAGTCTATCGATGCATGTCTCGAGGGTACCGACGTCGGTGGTAGTATTGGCGATGCCGATACCGGTAAAGCAGTCTGGGTTAAATCGATCGGTCCCGAAGGTACCGAGGATGCCTGATGACAACCCCTCGCCGGGAGAACGTTATCCCACACCGGTGCCGATGCCGGAGTATCGGAACCGATCGAAGCCGGTACCGTCCCGGAGCATGGCTGAGATATGGAAATGTCCATCGGTATCGTATCGCCCGGCCCCGAAAGTGCCGAGGATGCTAAAGGACGATTCCTGGTGAAGAGTGAAACACTCGACACCAAAGCCGATGCCAGGGAATCGGTACCGCCAGTAGCGGATACCCGTACCGTGCACGGCTGGGATCGAGGGAAGTCAATTCGGGGCGTATCGATCGGTCCCGAAGGTACCGAGGATGCCCGATGACGATCCCTGGTGAAGAGTGGAACACTCGACACCGGTGCCGATGCCGGGGGATCGGTACCGCTGGAAGCGGATACCACCCCCGGACATGGCTCAGGTATGTTCTGTGAGGGGTGAGCCCCAGGAATAACCTGAAACCCCTTTAATGCTTTGGAGCCCGCAGACTCCCGCAGGGGTAATGCCAATGGATTCTTGAGGGTAAGGCCGGAGCTGTCACCATGCTGGGCATGGGACATACCACTCAAGCATTGACTAGTCTTAACAGACTGTTTGTGGGTTACCTGATCCTGTGAAGAGGAGAACCCGGGTTCCCTCACTGCCGAATAAAAAACAGTATCGAGGGAAACTCTAAAAACTGAAGGTTTCCTCACAAAAGTATCCCCTGACAAGTCAGGGGAAAAAGGGTCAGGACCCACACAATTGAGACACCAAAGATTGGAGTCTAAAAGGAAACAGGTGTTTCCACATCGAATGCACTTCTTAGGAAAAGAAGGCTCCATGAGGAAGAGGCCTGGTAGGCCCAACAAGTTAAGGCAAAAAACTGAAGAAAACGTTTCTCAGAAGTTAGGCAAAAATCCACCGGCGGTACCGGTGGCGGCTGGAAATACAGCCGCGACCACAAGAAAACAAAAAGTAAAGTAATTAAAGTAAGTAAAAAGAAAAGTTTCTACGGTGACAGGAGGACGTCCTGCCGGCTCCACGGAAAAACGAAAACTGAAGAGAGGCTCTGGAGAAGGCGGGAAGTCAGCGCGCAGGCGCGAGGGATGCTGCCAAAAGCTTTCTGATTGGAAGCTGGGCAGCATTCCCGTGCAGGCTCCGTCGGTACCGACGTACCCATATGTGAAGACTCATTCCTGCTTGTTCCTGGAGATCAGCCTGACCAAACAAGGCATCCCGGCAGGAATCCTTGTCCAAGCAGTAATGGGCTGTAAAGGTATGAACCGAGGCCCAAGTGGCTGCTCAACAGATGTCGTCGATAGACACAGAGTGCAGATGAGCCATTGAAGCTGCCATGGCTCTCCAGAGGAAGCTTCTTACTCTGACAGGCAAAGGATATACACTGAGCAATCCAGTTAGATAGTGTTCTCTTGGAGACTGGAAGTCCCAAATGAGAAGGATCAAAAGCAACAAAGAGTTGAGAGGACTTTCTATGTTGCTGTGTTCTTTGTAAGTAAAAGGCTAAAGCTCTTTTATAGTCCAAAGTATGAAGGTTCCTTTCTGCATTTGATGCATGAGGCCTTGGAAATAACACAAGTAGGTAGACCATTTGGTTTAGATGAAAAGGCGAGACCACCTTTGGCATAAAGCGTGGATGAGTCCTAAGAACTACCTTGTCATGATGGAACCTTGTATAAGATGGATCAGCTACTAGTGCTTGCAACTCACTGATGCGACGTGCTGATGTGATTGCAATGAGAAAGATAACCTTCCAAGAAAGGAATTTCAAGGAGGTAGTAGCTAAGGGTTCGAAAAGTGGCTTCATGAGCTGACCAAGAACCAAATTTAAGTCCCATGCCACAGGTGGTGGCTTAATGGGAGGCTTAGTTAGCAGAAGGCCTCTCATAAATCCTGCTGTAAGAGGATGGGAGGAGATAGGTTGTCCATTTAGGGGCTTGAAGGAAGCTGCAATAGCACTCAAATGGACCCTCACTGAGTTAGTCTTAAGTCCTGCATTGGATAAATGAAGGAGATACTCCAGTAATGATTCCAGAGGTATGGCAATGGGGTTAAGACCCTTCTGCGAACACCATATGGTAAACCTTTTCCACTTGAAAGCATAAGAGCGTCTTGTGGAAGGCTTCCTGGAAGCATAAAGGATATCCTTTATTTGCTGAGGGAGGTTAAGATCATGGAGATCTAGGCCTTCAGCAACCAAGCCCTGAGATGCAGAGACTGGGGATTGGGATGCCATAACATTCCGTTCTCCTGAGATAGGAGATCTGGAGCAGACCCTAACTTCAGGGAGGGAGCTTGAGAGAGATGTAGAAGCAGAGGGTACCACACTTGCCGAGGCCAACGTGGAGCTATGAGGACCATATGTGTCCTCTGTCTCTCTGAAGCTTGAATAGGGTCTTGGGAATTAGGGGAATGAGTGGAAAGGCATAAAGGAAGTCTTGGCCCCAGTGAAGGAGGAAAGCATCCTTGGCCTGAGCCAGGATTCTGGAACAGAACAGGGGAAGTTTGGCATTCAACGGACTTGCAAAGAGGTCTCTGTCCGGGGTTCCCCAAATTTGAAAAATCTTGTTCTCCTGGTCTACATGGAGAGACCATTCATGTGGAAGCAGAACTCGACTGAGTCTGTCTGCCCAAGAGTTTTGTATGCCTGGAAGATACACTGCCAGGAGATGAATCTGATGCTCTCTGGCGAGGGCCCATAGTCGCAAAGTTTCATTGCAAAGCGACAGAGAGCCTGTTCCCCCCCTGTTTGTTCACAGAGAACATGGCTACTTGATTGTCCGTATGGATGAGGACTGTCTTGTACCTGAGCAGGGTGTGGAACACTCGAAGAACTAGGAAGATTGCTCTGAGCTCCAAGAGATTGATATGTAGATAAGTCTCCTGTGGAATCCAAGTGCCTTGTGTGGAGAGGTCTTGTAAATGAGCTCCCCAACCCACTGGTGAAGCAACTGTTGTGAGAGTTGCCTGGGGTAAGGGCTGTTGAAATGGGGACCCCAGCAACAGGTTCTGAGTGGACTGCCACCATTGGAGGGACAAAATAAGGCGGGCTGTATTTGCTATTTTGTCTGACAGGCACCCTGATGCCTGGGTCCACTGAGTGGATAAAGTCCACTGGGCTGCTCTTATATGGAGGCGAGCATAAGGAACCACATGCACGGTAGATGCCATGTGGCCTAGTAGTTGTAGCATTTCTCGGGCAGTGAGATGAGGTTTTAGCACTGCTTGAGAAGCTAACTGCACCATGCGAAGGCAACGGGCCTGGGGAAGATAGGCCCTTGCCCTTTTGATATCCAGCAAAGCTCCTATGAATTCTAGAGACTGAGTGGGAGTTAGACTGGATTTTCAAATGTTTATTACCAGACCCAAATACAGAAGGATATGCATTGTGCAGGATAGAGAAGTCCTGGCCTCTGACTCTTATGGGGCTCGAATGAGCCATTCGTCTAAGTAGGAGAAGACGAATATCCCTAGAGTGCAGAGAAATGCTGCTACCACAGCCATGCATTTCGTGAACACCCTTGGAGCTGAGGCCAGACCAAAAGGAAGCACCCTGTATAGGTAGTGCTTTCCTTGAAAAAGGAACCAAAGGAACCTTCTGTGAGTTGGATGGATGAGAACATGGGTGTACGCATCCTTGAGATCTAGAGAACAAAGCCAATCCTGACTCTGAAGGTATGGCAGCAGAGTTCCGAGAGAAATCATCTTGAATTTCTCTTTGACAAGGAATTTGTTCAATTCTCTGAGGTCCAAGATAGGTCTGTATCCCCCTGTTTTCTTTGGGATAAGGAAATAGGGAGAGTAAACCCTGTACCCTGCTGATGGATGGGTACTTCTTCTATTGCCCCTTGGGCAAGAAGCATAGTGACCTCCTGACCTAACATGTTGATAAGAGGTCGGAGAATTGAACTGCCTTATCATTGTGGGAGGGGGCATGCTCAAAATATGAAGCTTGTACCCCTCTTTTATGATGGAGAGTGTCCAATGCTCTGCTGTTATCTGTCCCCATCTGGGGGCAAAATGGAACAACCTTCCTGGAATGGTGGAAGGCTCTGGTCCATTGAGAGCCAGGAAGGCTAAGTTCTCTAGCTGAAAGTCAAAGGCCTTGTGGAGGCTGAGACTGCTGAGACGGTTGAGGGTTAGCAGTCTTTGCTTTCCTTTGTTTGGGTGGTTGCTGACCCTTCCGGACAGGTTGACCTGCAGAACATCCCTGCTGAGAATAAGCGGGATAAAATCTTTTCTTTTTAGAAAAGAATGGTTTCTTGAAAGATTTCTTTCTTGCCAGATCAGCTGTGGACTTGGATAATCTATCCAAGGTGGAGTTGTCAGCATCCAACTCATTGGCCTTTTCCTGCCAATCTTTACCAAACAGGTTCTCACCAGTACAAGGAATATTTCCTAGTTTGTCTTGTACCCAGAGCTCCAGATCAGATGCCTGGAGCCAAGCAATTCTACGTGCACCTATGGCAATGGCAGAGGTTCTGCTTATGCACTCAAAACAGTCAAAAGCTGCACGGTTGACAAATTTAGAAACATCCTGGGCATGTTTGACCAATGTGAAAAAATCCTGTCTTCCATCCTCAGGAAGAAGAGGGCTCAAAGCCTCTAAATCTCCTGTGACTTCCTTCAAGAACATTCCCATATATAGACTATAGGAACTGATCCTGACAGAAAGCATGGAAGCTTGGAAGACACGATGTCCAAAAGCATCCAAAGTTCTGCACTCACGTCCTGGAGGATTAGAGGCATGTCTCTTTGCACTCTTGATCCTTCTCATAGCTGATTCCACTACAATAGAGTGGTGAGGAAGCTGAGTTTTCTGGAAACCAGGACAAGGAGGGACTCGATACAGAGTATCCAGTCTACGAGAGTGAGGAGAGGTGGTAAGAGGCGTCTCCCACATTCTTAGCATGAGATCATGCAAGATCTCATGGATGGGCAAGGTAGCTGCCTCCTTAGGAATTTTAGGATATTGTAAAATTTCCAACTCCTTTGCTCTGGGCTCTGTTTCAGGGGCCACAGTAATGGACAGACCCCGAGCCACCTCCCTGATGAAATCCTGAAAGGAAATGTCCTCTGGAGGAGAAATCCTGTGTTTAGGGGAGGAAGGCTCCTCCGGGAGAAGTATTCCTGCATCAACAGAACTGTCAGAATCCTCAGATTCCTCTGAGGACTCAAAGTACCTTCTATCAGGATGCTCTTGAAGAGCCCGATACCCGTACCGTTCGAAGTCGGTACCGAGGGGAATTGGTACAGGTGTAACGGTACCGGAAGGCATCGAATGACTGGGTGCCGGAAATGTGGATGCCGATGTCGATGCTGTCAGTACCGATACCGATACCGTTGCCGGAGTCTGTGCCGGTACCGGTTGAACTGTCTGAAGCGGTTCCGAGGGTGTCGATGCCGCAAGGAGAGCCACCAGACTGCGTTCAATAGCCTGGACCCTCTGGTCTATCGATGCTGCTGATGCCTGGATGTCGGTACCGGAGAAGATCGCCGGTACCCCAGAGCATGGCACCAGTAGTTCTGCCGAGGTCGAGGCCTCAAGAACATCCTAGAGCCCCGATAATGCTTTGGAAGCCAAAGCCTCCCGCCGGGGCAATTTTACCGGTGCAGAATCCTCAAGGGCAATGCCAGAGGCATCTCGATGCTTAGAAGGAGATCTACCCTTTGAGGACCGGCTAGACTTATGTTTAGTTACCTGAGATCCCCGGGAGGAAGACGAAGCCCTGGAAGACGCCGATGCCACCGAAGCTGCATCAGAGGGAAACAGGGTACTGAGCTTGGCAGCTCGGTTCTGTCGACCTCTCTTGGACATCATGGCACAGGCCATATATTCCGAGATGGAATGGTCAGGACCTAAATATTTCAGACACCACTCATGGGTGTCGGTGACAGAGATGGTACCGCCACACTTGTGCACTTTTTAAAACCCGAAGAGGGTTTTTCCATCGTGGAAAAAATCTTGGGCCTAAGGCCCAAAATGGTGCGTGCACCTGGAAAAAAATGGGATAAAAAGTACTAAGGATTTTTTTTTTTTTTTTTTTTTTAGAGAAAAGAAAAAAACTGGCGGTACCAGTAAAGCGTCGATGAAGGCAGACACGACCATAAAAAAGAAGGAAAATTTTCTACAGTGACAGGAACACGACTCCGCGGAAAATGAAGAACTGGAGAGAGGCAGTTGGGAAAGGCGGGAAAGGCAGCACGCAGGCGCTGTGGGATGCTCCCAAAAGCTTTCTAATTGGACGCTGGGGAGCATTCCCGCGCAGGCTCCGTCGGTACCGACGATACCCATATGTGATGACTACATTCCTGCTTGTTCCTGGATATCTATGCTATCTCCAGGAACAAGCAGGAATGTAGTCTTCACATATGGGGACTCCCCAGTTGAGAGATGCCAGGGGGATGACCCCAGCAAGCTGCGAACCTCAGGAGAGCTGGGTCATGCTTCCTCCCATGGATCTCTGGCATAGAAACCCAGGATGGCAGATAGAAGTTGCACTAAGTCTGAAAAAGATGCTGGGGAACAACCTGGCCAAACGAGGCATCCCGACGGAAGTCCTTGTCTAAGCAATAGTGGGCTGTAAAGGTATGTACCGAAGACCAAGTGGCTCCTCTACAGATGTAATCAATGGACACAGAACGAAGATTAGCCTTAGAGGCTGCCATTGCTCTCACACTGTGAGCTGTGACATGGCCTTCAAGAAAAAGTCCCTTACTCTATTTGCAATCCACCTAGAGAGAGTTCTTTTGGAAACTGGAAATCCCAAATGACTAGAATCAAAAGCAACAAAAAGCTGAGAACATTTTCTATGTTGCTTAGTTCTTTGAAGGTAAAAAACCAAGGCTCTTTTACAATCTAAAATATGAAGATGCCTTTCTGCATTAGAGGCATGAGGCCTAGGGAAGAATACAGGAAGGTAAACCGCTTGGTTTAAATGAAAAGGTGAAACCACCTTTAGCATAAAGTGAGGATGAGTCCTAAGAACTACCTTATGGTGAAATTTTGTATAAGGAGGATCTGCCACTAAAGCCTGTAACTCACTTATGCGTCTTGCAGAAGTGAGGGCAACTAGGAAGATGACCTTCCAGGAAAGAAACGTTAGAGCTGTAGTGGCTAAAGGCTCAAAGGGCGGTTTCATGAGCTGCCCGAGAACAAGATTCAGATCCCATGCCACCGGCTGTGGCTTAATGGGAGGTTTCGTTAGGAGTAGAGTAGACCTCTCATAAATCTACGAGTGGATGAGAGGAAATAGGTTGTCCATCCAGGGGTTTGCGAAAAGCAGCAATGGCACTAAGATGGACCCTTACTGAATTGGTTTTAAGACCAGAATCTGATAAATGGAGTAGATACTCCAGAAGTGATTCCACAGGCACTGTATGGGGGTTAAGTTCCCCTTGAGAACACCATACAGAGAATCTCTTCCACTTAAAGGCATAGGATCGCCTTGTGGACGGCTTCCTGGAGGCCACAAGGATATCCTTTACCTCTTGAGAAAGGTTGATATCCCGGAATCCTAGGCTTTCAGTAACCAGGCCCTGAGGTGCAGGAACTGGGGATTCGGGTGCAATAGCGTCCCGTTCTCCTGGGAAAGAAGATCTAGAGCAATCCCAACTCCAGAGGTGTGGCTTGAGAGAGACACAGAAGCAGAGGATACCACGTCTGCCGTGGCCAACGTGGAGCTATGAATATCATATGACCTTTGTCTCTCTGAAGCTTGAACAAAGTTTTGGGAATGAGGGGAATGGGTGGGAAGGCATAGAGGAAGTCCTGACCCCAGTGGAGGAGGAAAGCATCCCTTGCCTGACAGTTTTGAGCCAGAATTCTGGAACAGAATCGGGGAAGTTTGGCATTCTGTGGACTTGCAAAGAGGTCTATATCTGGCATTCCCCAGATTCGAAACACTCGAGCAAGCTGGTCTGAGTGCAGAGACCATTCGTGTGGCAGCAGTATTCCACTGAGTTTGTTTGCCCAAAGATTTTGAATGCCCGGAAGATATACCACTAGAAGGTGGATTTGAAGCTCTCTGGCGAGGGCCCACAGTCGCAAAGCTTCGTTGCATAACGACAGAGAGCCTGTTCCGCCATGCTTGTTCACATAGAGGAGGGAGAAGTGGCTCAGTGGTTGGGACAGGTTACCTCAGGCCGGAAGCCCGGGGGGTCAATTCCCACATGAGGACAAGCAACTTCAGGCCGGAGGGACTGGGGTCTCTAGTCCCATAGCCACTCCTTGTGGCCTTGGGCAATCCACTTAACCCTCCATTGCCTCAGGTACACTTAGATTGTGAGCCCTTCGGGGACAAGGGAATAAAAAGTATCTGTTAGTATACATGTAAACCGCATTGATTCTAAAAAGCGCAGTATAAAAAATAAATAAATTTAAAAAAAAAACCAAAAAAAAAAAACCATGGCTACTTTGATTGTCGGTCTGGACCAGAACTGCCTTGTAGCTGAGATGTGTCTGAAAAACTCCAATAGCATAAGAAAATGGCTCTGAGTTCTAGGAGGTTTATGTGAAGGACAAGCCTCCTGTGGGGTCCAGAGACCCTGAGTTGAAAGATAGTGCAAGTGAGCCCCCCAACCCAACTTGGACGCATCTGTTAGGGTGGTTTGGCATAGAGGCTGCTGGAAAGGAGAGCCTATGAGAAGGTTTTCCAGTGAATGCCACCATTGCAGGGACAAAATGAGACATGTGGAGCTTCTGATTTTGTCCGTTAGCCGACCCGAGGCCTGTGTCCACTGAGAGGATAGGGTCCACAGAGCTGATCGCATATGAAGGCAAGCATAGGGAACCACATGGACAGTGGATGCCCTTTGCCCCAGAAGCTGAAGCATCTCCCGAGCAGTCAGGAGGACCTTCATAGCTGCTTGGGAGGCCAGCTGTACTATTCGAAGACAACGTGGCTGTGGCAGGAAAGCCCTTGACTGCTTGTGTCTAGACACGCCCCTATGAATTCTAGAGATTGAGAAGGGGTGAGTTGAGATTTTGGGAGGTTTATGACCAGTCCCAAATACCGAAGGATTTGCATAGTGCAAGAAAGAGCGAAGCTGGCTTCTGGAGCTGTTGATGCTCGGATGAGCCAGTCATCTAAGTAGGGGAAGACTAATATTCCTAGAGTTCTCAGGAATGTTGCTGTTCCTGCCATGCATTTTGTGAAGACTCTTGGGGCAGAAGCCAGACAGAAGGAAAGAACTCTGTATTGGAAGTGTCTTCCCTGGAAAAGGAATCGAAGGAATTTCCTGTGATCTGCATGGATGAGGATATGTGTATATGCATTCTTTAGATCTAGAGAACATAGCCAGTCCTGACTCTGAAGGTATGGCAGGAGTGTTCCGAGGGAGATCATTTTGAATTTTTTCCGGAACAGATACTTGTTTAATTCTCTGAGGTCCAGGATAGGCCTGTGTCCCCCTGTTTTCTTTGGTATGAGAAAGAAGGGGGAGTAGAACCCCGTACCCTGTTGGGGTATGGGTACCTCTTCTATTGCTCCTTGAGCAAGAAGTGACGCAACCTCCTGACGCAAGAAATTGGTGACAGGGACTTGAGAATTGAACTGTTTTATGATTGTAGGAGGGGGCATGCTGTGAAAATGAAGTCTGTACCCCTCTCGTACAATGGACAGTGTCTAGTTTTCTGATGTTATTTGTTGCCATCTTCTGGCAAAATGGCATAACCTGCCCAGGATAGTAAGGGGTTCTGGACCTTTCAGGGGCAGAAAGACTAAGTTCTCTAGGAAGGAGTCAAAGCCCCCCTGAGGAGGCTGAGTCTGTTGAGCCGGTTGAGCTCTTGGAACTTGTGGCTTCCTCTGCTGTCTGTTCTGTTGTTGCCCCCTTTGGGAACATGAACTGAACAGTCTCCCTGATGGGTGTACGATGGGTAAAATTTATTTTTCTTGTTGAAAAAGGGTTTCTTGACTGACTCTTTCTTTGCTGGGTTGGCTGTAGACTTTGATAGTCTGTTCAAGGTAGTATTTTCAGATTCAATCTGATTGGCCTTGTCTTGCCAATCCTTGCCAAAGAGATTTTCTCCTGTGCAAGGAATGTTTCTCAGTTTATCTTGCACCCATTGTTCTAAGTCTGATGCCTGAAGCCAGGCAATACAACGTGCACCAATGGAAATAGCAGAGGTTCTGCTAATGCATTCAAAGCAATCAAAGGTTGCACGGTTCATAAACAGAGTCATCCTGGGCATGTTTGACCAGAGTAAGCAATTTCCCCCTAATTTCCTCAGGAAGAAGAGGGCTCATGAGCTTCAAGTCTCCTGTAACCTCATTGAGGAACATTCCCATATAGAGAATGTAGGAGCTGATCCTGGCTGACAACATGGAGGATTGGAAGCATCGATGCCCAAAGGCATCGAGTGTCCTCGATTCACAGCCTGAAGGATTGGAAGAATGCGTTTTAGCACTCTTAATCCTACGCATCGCCGATTCCACTACCATTGAATGGTGTGGTTACTGAGTCTTTTGAAAACCAGGACAGCTTGGAACTCGGTACATGGTATCGAGTCGTCGAGAGTGTGGAGACACCATTAAAGGAGTTTCCCACATTCTTAACATAAGATCCTGCAAGATCCTATGAATGGGCAGGGTAGCTGCCTCTTTAGGAGCCTTAGGGTATTGAAGAATTTCTAATTCTTCTGCTCTGGGTTCCTTCTCCATAGTCACCGTGATTGAGAGACCTCGAGCTAAATCACATATGAAATCCTGGAAGGACATGTCTTCTGGAGGAGACATTCTGCGTTGAGAAGGAGGAGGAGATGGATCCTCCGGAAGGATTGCTCTGGTACTGGCAGAGTCAGAGTCATCGGAATCGGAGGATTCGAAGTATCTCTGCGCCGGTTATTCCTGCAACGCACGGTACCGGTACCGCTCGAAGTCAGTATCGGGGTATCTCGGTATCGGTCTGTCAATACTTGAGATAGACTCAAGGCTTGGCATGGGGGGGAAGCATACTGGCAGAAGTGCTCGGTACCGATACCTGCGGAACCGTCTGTAGCGGATCTTAGCGGTACCGAAACTGTTAAGAGGGCCGCTAGACTGCGTTCAATAGCGAGGATTCTCTGATCCATTGCTCCTGCCAGTGCTTGTGTATTGGTACTGGCGGAAGCGGGTACGACCCCAGAACATGGCACCAGTAGTTCTGCAGAGGTGGAAGCCTCTGGAACATTCTGGAGCCCCGTTAATGCTTTGGAGACCGAGGCCTCCCACCGGGGCTGTTTTGCCAGTGAACTTTCCTCGAGGGCTACGCCAGTGGCATCTCGATACCTGGAAGGAGATCTACCCCTTTGAGGACCGGCCAGTCTTAGAAGACTTAGGTTTAGTTACCTGAGATCTATGGGAGGAAGTTGAAGCCCTGGAAGACATTGATGCAACTGACATCGTATCTGCAGCAAAAAGGGTACCGGGTTTTGCAGCTCTATTCTGCAGGCCCCTCTTGGTCATCTTTCTGCAGGAGAGACACTCCGATGGAGAATGGTCAGGACCTAAACACTTAAGACACCATTCATGGGTGTCTGTGACGGATATGGTATCGCCACATTTAGAACATTTCTTGAAACCACTAGCTGGTTTCTCCATGTTTGAAGAAAATTGGGCCTAGTGCCCAAAATGGCGCCTAGCACCAAGAGGGGAAAGACCCCTGAAAGAAAAGCTAGCTTGTTTGTTTCTTTTTGAAAAAAGAAAAGAGAACCGGCGGTACTGGTAGGTGTCAAATGAAGGCAGACGCGAACACAAAAAAACAAAAGAATAAGAATACATTTTCTGCGGTGACAGGTATGCGTCCTGTCGGCTCCGCGGAAAACGAAGAACTGAAGAGGGAGAGTTGGAAAGGCGGGAAGGCAGCACACAAGCGCTGTGGGATGCTCCCAAAAGCTTTCCTACTGGACACTGGGGAGCATTCCTGTGCAGGCTCAGTCGGTACCGACGATACCCACATGTGAAGACTACATTCCTGCTTGTTCATGGAGACTGGATGTGATCTACTTAGATTTCAGCAAAGCCTTTGATACTGTTCCTCACAGGAGGCTTATCAAACTGAACAGCCTGAGGATGGGTCCCAAGGTGGTGAACTGGATCAGAAATTGAGTAGGCAGTATAGGCTGTTATCTGGGTTAGGTTTATGATTAGGTTTATTAAATCTGATATACTGTCTTTAAGGCACAACATCAAAGCAGTTTACAAAAAGGGTGACATAAATCCTAATCAGACACCAAGCGAAGGACAATCTACAACTGATGAAGAAGAGGGGGGAAAGGAACAAAAACAAAACATTTAGTAGATAACATTTCAGGGCAGCTGTGGCCAAGGATAACACAACATAATAAACGATCATATTTTATAAAAACAAGGCTAACACCTTCTGTTTGTTATAATTTGATCTACTGCCAGAGGTCATCCTTTGCTGTAGTACCTGAAGACTGGAGAACGGCCAATGTAACATCAATTTTTAAAAAAGGTTCCAGGGGTGATCCAGAAAACTACAGACTTGTGAACCTGACATCAGTACCATAGATAAATGTCCAATTTCTTACAATGAAGATATACTAGCCATTCAATCAAAAAACTTCATTCCATGTGCACCGAACAGGGAAAACTGAATCATACTCTGAGGGGGAGAAAAGGATCTCAGTACACATGGGCCATCTTGTCTCGGCTATCAATCCAGGCCTGAGACTGGCACATTAATATCAGGTATCCTGAAAAATTTCCCCACCGTATTAAAGAGCATATAACCTCGCCAAAATCTCAGTGCTGTAAACTCAGCACACTCATCTTGCAGTTTATCCAATGACACTTATCTTATGCCACATGCTATTTATATGAGCAAGGACATGACCCGGCAGGACCCAACGCCACATAGGATGCCCAAAGGCGTTTTGCAATTGCTTCATCAGGGGTCATTTATTTATTCAACAGGTTTTTTTATACCACTTTATCATTTCAGTCAAAGCAGTTTATATTTGTAGCTTAAACTTGGTAGTGTACATTGAGCAGGGACATTGATAACTTGGAATTTTCTGAGGCAATGGAGGGTTAAGTGACTTGCCCAAGGCCACAAGTAGTGCTAAGGGAATTGAACCCTGGTCTCATGGTTCCCAAGCCACTGCTCTAACCATTAGGCTATTCCTCCACTCAATTTTCTCTATCACGTTGAAAATCCACACCAATCACAGAAATGGCTGGACACACTGGGATCCTCTCACGGAGGATAGTCATGGTTTAATGGGAGAAAGCCAACATGGATTTAGCCAAGGAAAGTCTTGCCTTACTAATCAGTTATATTTTTTTTTGAAGGGGGGAAAACCAGGTTGACAAATGTGAGTCGGTTGATATAGTGTACCTGGATTTTCAGAAAGCCTTTGACAAGGTCCCTCATGAAAGACTCTTGGGGAAATTAATAAGTCATGGGATAGGAGGCAGTGTACTATTGTGGATCAGGAATTGTTTAAAAGATAGAAACAGAGAGTAGGGTTAAATGGCCAATTTTCTCACCAGAGAAAGGCGAATACTTCAGTTAACCGGGATCTGTGCTGGGCCCACTGTAACATATTCATAAATGACCTAGAAGTAGGAATAACGAGTGAGGTGATCAAATTTGCAGATGAGACAAAATTATTCAAAGTTGCTAAAGCACAAGAGGATTGTGAAAAATTGCAAGAGAACCTTGATAAATTGGAAGACTGGATGTCCAAATGGCAGATAAAATTTAATGTGGACAAGTGCAAAGTTATACATTTAGGAAACAACTCAAACTATGGTTAAATGGTTCAAGGTTCCACATTAGAACCACCACCCAGGAAAAAGATTTAAGCATCATGAATAATACGTTGAAACCCTCTGCCCAGTGTGCAATGATAGCCAAGAAAGCAAATAGAACGCTAGGAATCATAAGGAAAGGAATGGAGAATAAAACCAAGGATTTTATAATGCCTCTATATCGTTCCATGGTGCGACCACACCTTGAATACTGTGTGCAATTCTGGTTACCATATCTTAAAAAGCATATAGCTGAAGTAGAAAAGGTACAGAGAAGAGTCACCTAAATGGCAAAGAAGATGGAAAGATACCCCTATGACGAAAGGCTTAGCACCCCTCAATTTGGAAGAGAGATGGCTGAGGAGAGATATGATAGAGGTCTGTAAATTAATGAATGGAGTAGAACCAGCAAATGCAGATCGGTTGTTTACACCATCAAAAAGTAGAAAGACTAGGGGACACACAATGAAACTACAATGCAACCCATTTAAGAGTAATAAGAACAAATATTTCTTTCTCAATGCATAATCAAACTCTTGAATTCGTTACCAGAGGATGTAGTAAAAGCCGTTAGTATAGCTGGGTTTAAAAAATGGTTTGGACAAGTTCCTGGAAGAAAGGTCCATAAACCAGTCTTAAAAAAAAACATGAGATAATCCACTGCTTACCCCGGGACAAGCATTGTGGAACCTATGTACCTTTTTGGGAACCTGCCAGATACTTGTGACCTTGATTGGACACTACTGGAAACAGAACACAGGGCTTGATGAATCTTGGTCTGACCCAGTATGACATTTCTAATGTTTTTACAATAGTGTACTTTGAAGACAGAGCAGTCATTCAAAGTGTCTTTCGTTATAGAAGTCTAGCCAAGCCAAAAACTCAGGCGGGCATCAGTGGCTGAGAATTTTCATGCTCCCCCCTGCCATGCTATACCCAGCGAGAGCAGGATTGAGGGAGAGCCTCTTACCACAGTTTCAGATCTTCAATTTACTGAGACTGTTTTCCCCATTTTCCCATTGTCTAAATAAAAAGCTCAATAATTAAGACCCTTAGTATAGCACTACAGACTACTAGCAGAAATACACAGACAGTAACTCCCCAAACAGGCTCTCTCTACTCCCACCTTGTCACCAACCAGACACTCTACTTCCTCACTAGTCTCAATCCCCATCCAACAATCACCCTTCTCTACCTATCAAAGTGCCTTCCCCTCTCTAGCAATAACCCTTTCTAGTTAGTCCTCACCACGTAATCATCCAGTCAGTCCCGCCTCCCTATGTAGCTATCCACTCTTCCCAAGCCCTACTAATCTCCCCTTTCACCTTGCGGTGAGCTAAAGGCCACTGTCACTGCCAAAACAGAAGTTCTGGTCTACACCATGTGGCTCTTAATGAATGTGTGTTATGTGATTCAAGAACTCTCACATTGGTCTCAAGAGACTTGAGGCCCAAGACCATCAGGAGAGTTCCTGTATAGAGTGGCTTACAGTAAGTCGCTAAAAGCCATGAAAGGCAGAGAGTAAAGCAGAGCTCTGGTTTGTTCAGCAGCAGTTAAAACAAGAACATGAAAATCCCGAGCACCACAGGAAAACATTTAGTCATTATGGACTTGGATTTGTCAAGACCTGACTGAGGATTTCTGACCTGGGCCTAAGCATCATGGCGAAATTAGGTCTTACCTGCTCTCTTTCCTTGAGTCTCTCCAGTCCAGTCTAGATGCATGGGTTATTCCCTATCACCAGCAGATGGAGACTGAGAACCACAGGTTTTGATGTCATACCAGAAGGACTCAGTGCCCACTCAATCATGCCAGTATTCTAACAATGCAGATTCCACAAGAGAGAAGCTACAGCATTTCAAAAAAAACATTAAACAGTTATAACCAACAATAAAAATAGAGATAATTCACCATAGAGAACCAAGAACCAGTAAAGAAATTCTCACATAAAGAACTACCGAAAAACGAGAAGGAACTAAAGAGCCCAGGATTAAATGTGCACTTCACAGAATAAGAAAGATCTGGGCTCGCCGATAAAAAAGAAATCAGGCAGGTTCTGGACTGGACTGGAGAAACTCAAGGAAAGAACTAGCAGGTAAGACCTAATTTCATCTTCCTTATTGTCCCTCCAGTCCAGTCCAGACCAGACGTATGGGATGTACCAGAGCAGTAATTAATCCTGTAAGCCCAGCCTGCACCACTCGCACCCCAAACCACGCCTTCCATCTAGCTTGACAATCAATGCAATAAAGACAAAGGTATGAAGCAACGAACAAGTTGCTACTTTACAAATGTCAACAGGAGGAACAAGACTACACTCAGCCCATAACACGCTACTTGAGCTTTAGCAGAGTGAGCCCTCAAGCCAGCCAGAAGGAACCTTTTGAGTAAATAAGCAAAGGCAATCGCCTTCTTCAACCAGCGCACAACTGAGGCTTTGGAAGCCGCCTCACCTGTACAAGGACCTGCAAAAACAACAAAGACTGGAGTGGAGTAGCTGCCTAATGGTTACAGCACTGACTTCGGAACAAAGAGACCAGGGTTCGATTCCCACTAGCACTCCCTGTGGCCTTGGGCAAGTCACTTAACCTTCCATTGCAGCAGAAGAATCCAAGTTACTAATGTCCCTGCTTAATGTAAGTTACCAAGCTTAAGTTGCAATGTAAATTGCTTTGACTGAAATAATAAAGCAGTATAAAAAACTGTTAAACAAACATAAAGAGAAGATCAGACTTCCTGAAGGGACTGAATACATTTAAGACAGATGGATAACTCTGCGAATCTCCAACAAATTAAGCAGATGAGCACCAGGTTAACTCTGTCCTTCAAAATAAACAGAAAAAGTTCCTTAAAAGATAAAGCCTGCAACTCAAACACTCCTAGTAGAGGAAATAGCTACAAGAAAAACAACCTTCAACAGAGAGAGGCTCAAAAGGAGGACCCATAAAGGCCAATGAAACCAAATTATGGTCCCAAGAAAGAGCAACTTGATGAATCAGTGAACGGAGCTGTTAAACTGCTCTGAGAAATCACACCACATTCAGATGAGAAGCCAAAGAAAAATCTTGCACATGACCTCAGTAACAAGCCAAGGCCGCTACCTCAACCTGCAAGGAAATGAACATCAGACCTTTACCTAAATCAGCCTGCAAGAAGACTAACAAGTCTGGCATTGAGGCCGAGAAAGCCCGTAGATTCCTCTCCTCACACCAAGTTTCAAACAACCACCAAACTCAAAACATAGGACAAAGAAGTGGACAGGAGCTATACATTTCAAACAAAGGTAAGCATTTGTGGGGGGTTTTCTTTGTTTTTTTTAAATTGCTAGCTCTCTGACTGGGAGTTCTTAAAAGGGGTTGGTATATTTTTAAAACAAAGTTACATTATTTGTGGTGCTTTAGATTAAAGACAGGAATATTTTCTTTAGTGGGGTAGGTTTAAAACTCTGCTTTAGTAACTTTCTCAGCTCTTTGAAGCCACTGACACTTAATCAGGTGTTAGTTCCCTCCCTACCCCCCCAACACCCACCCATCCCTAGTGAGCGGTCTTGCTTTATATGGCACCTCCCGAATTAAATCAACACAGAGACTTGAAACAGCACATTCTCAATATAATTAAAGAGATTTAACTGTTTTTTCTCTGAAAGGACAGCTGGGAAACCAGCTGGTACTTTGGTAGATATCTCTTTTGCTTTAACAGATACCTAAGCTCCACAAACAGAACAATGGCTGGGAAAAAACGTATCCCTAAAGCTGTTGCCCCCGTTACAGCTTCTGCCTCTGTCCAGTTCCATGTGCAGGGTGCCTGCATGCTGAAGCTCTCAGGAAACAAGTGGAGGAACTCAGAGAGGAGGTGGTGAGGCTGAGGAGCATTCAAGACAGTAAGAAGTACATTGATGAGATGCTTCTTACAACAACCAAGCTCTCCAGCAGAAGAAAAGATGGGTGCCTACAGAATGACAAAGATTGGACACAAGTCACCAGAACCTGCAGAATCACCAATCCAACTTCTCCAGCCCTTGAACTGAAGAACCATTATGCAGCCCTGGAAGTGGAGGAGATGAAAGCATCCCTGGAAAGGGAAGAACCAGAGCTCAAGTACCCCAAAGTTGCAGAATCAGTGAACACAACGAACCAAAGGGTAGTGGTGGTTGGTGACTCTCTTCTGAGGGGTACTGAGTCGTCCATCTGCCGACCAGACATGATGTCCAGAGAGGTGTGCTGTCTGCCAGGTACCAAAAATCCAAGACGATGCGGACAAGGGCGGCCCAGGGGGGAGGGGGCCATGTGCGGAGGCACGGTGTAGGGCCTCATTTGCATAAGGTGCCTCATTTGCTTAAGTATTTGCATAATGTTACCATACACTAACTTTTAGTAAACATGCCTCTTAATGAGTGTATGGATAAAGAAAGACTAAAAGATTTCTACATTACTATAATTCAGTGCAAGCCGCCAAGCACATTAGGAACTACTACAAACACTGCCAATTTAGAACCCATAGCAAACCCGCTGTATCGTAACAGCACTACCAGGACTCACAAAGCACCAGACCCTACCCATCAAAAGGCAACACTGCAAATATTAAAACAATACATTTCAGAGAACAATACATGACCTACTGGGGAAAGAGAACAAGTAGCAATGTCAAATAGGAATTACATAAACAGAATAACTCAGCGCAGTTACACATGCAGAACACAGACCATCACCAAACAAGGAATCACAATTTAGAAATAGGAAGACAATAATTAAACTGGGAACACCAAAAGCCAAACTTGGAATGTACAACACTGTAGAAATAAAACTATAAATTAATTTCCTCTTGTACTAAACAAAGCACAGACGTTAATGATGCATATTTTCCCAGAGCTGACATATTCCAGTTAATAAATTCAAAATAAAGAGATATCTTTGTACCTTTTGTGCATTTTTTTTTCAGTTGCGATTGCTCCAGCCACTTTCTTCTGGTTTCTTCATGTCTTCTGCTAACTCTCCATCGTCTGCTGTCCATTTGTCTTTTCTTCTCTCTTCTAGACTTTTTCCATTTTCTCTCTACATCTGCTTTAACATACTAATCTTTCTCCTTTTGCTCTTTCCTCATTCCTATTTCATCCACTCAAATTTTACCCCTCAATCCTCAATCCCCACGTACTCTCCCAATACCCGGCCAATTGTAGATTTTTCTTCCCTCCCACATAAAGCACAGTTACTTACCTGTAACAGGTGATCTCTGGGAACAGCAGGAATAAGTCTTCACATATGGGTACGTCGGTACCGACGGAGCCTTTGCGGGAACGCTCCCCAGCATCCAATCAGAAAGCTTTTGGGAGCATCCCACAGCGCCTGCGTGCAGCCTTCCCGCCTTTCCAACTGTCTCTCCTCAGTTGAGTTTTATAGCTGAGACAAAGAGGAAGAGAGAGAGAGAGACAGACAACTCCTAGGGGAGGTGGGTGGGTTGTGAAGACTTATTCCTTCAACAACCAAGCCCTGAGACGCAGAGACTGGGGATTGGGATGCCACAACTTTCCGTCCTCCTGAGAGAGGAGGTCTGGAGCAGACCCTAACTCTAGGGAGGGAGCTTGAGAGAGATGTAGAAGCAGAGGGTACCACACTTGCCGTGGCCAATGTGGAGCTATGAGAATCATGTGGCCTCTGTCTCTCTGAAGCTTGAACAGGGTTTTGGGAATTAGGGGAATGGGTGGAAAGGCATACAGGAAGTCTTAACTCCAATGAAGAAGGAAAGCATCCCTTGCCTGAGCCGGAGTTCTGGAACAGAACCGGGGAAGTTTGGCATTCCACGGACTTGCAAAGAGGTCTATGTCCGGGGTTCCCCAAATTTGAAAAATCTTGGATACCTGGTCCATATGTAGGGACCACTCGTGTGGAAGCAGAACTCGACTGAGTCTGTCTGCCCAAGAGTTTTGAACACCTGGAAGATAGACTGCCAGAAGATGAATGTGATGCTCTCTGGCGAGGGCCCACAGTCGCAGAGCTTCATTGCAAAGCGACAGAGAGCCAGTTCCTCCCTGCTTGTTTATATAGAAAATGGCTACCTGATTGTCTGTGTGGATAAGGACTGTCTTGTGGCTGAGCAAGGTGTGGAAAACTCGCAGAGCAAGGAAGATTGCTCTGAGTTCCAAGAGATTGATATGTAGACAAGTCTCCTGTGGAGACCAGATGCCCTGGGTGGAGAGGTCCTGAAGATGAGCTCCCCAGCCCATTGGAGAAGCATCTGTTGTAAGAGATGCCTGGGGTAGAGGCTGTTGAAAGGGAGACCCCAGCAACAGGTTTTGAGGGGACTTCCACCACTGGAGGGACAAAATGAGGCGACTTGTGTTTGCTATTTTGTCTGACAGGCAGCCTAATGCCTGGGTCCATTGGGTGGATAAAGTCCACTGAGCTGCTCTCATGTGCAGGCGAGCATATGGTACCACATGAACGGTGGATGCCATGTGGCCTAGCAACTGTAACATTTCTCGAGCAGTTAGTAGGGGTTTTGACTCTGCTTGAGAAGCTAACTGCATCAAGCGAAGCCAACGGGCCTGAGGAAGATAGGCCCTTCCCCTTGTGGTATCCAGCAACGCCCCTATAAACTCCAGGGACTGAGTAGGGATCAAATTGGATTTTGGGATGTTTATTACCAGCCCTAAATATTGAAGGATACGCATTGTGCAGGTTAGAGCAGTCTTGGCCTCTGATTGAGTGGGAGCTCGAATGAGCCAGTCGTCCA
The DNA here is from genome assembly GCA_033557465.1 of Ichthyophis bannanicus. Classification (NCBI taxonomy): domain Eukaryota; kingdom Metazoa; phylum Chordata; class Amphibia; order Gymnophiona; family Ichthyophiidae; genus Ichthyophis; species Ichthyophis bannanicus. The sequence continues at coordinate 946,901,048 of CM066035.1, read as the reverse complement.
GATAAGGGAAGACAAATATTGCCAGGGTGCGCAGAAAAGCAGCAACCACTGCCATGCATTTCGTGAACACCCTTGGTGCAGAGGCCAGGCCAAAGGGGAGCACCCTGTATTGATAATGCTTCTCCTGGAAAGGAACCGAAGGAACCTTCTGTGAGTTGGATGGATGAGAACATGAGTGTACGCATCCTTGAGATCTAGAGAACAAAGCCAATCCTGACTCTGAAGGTATGGCAACAGAGTTCCTAGAGAAACCATCTTGAATTTTTCTTTGACTAGGAATCTGTTCAACTCTGAGATCTAAAATGGGTCTGAAGCCCCCTGTTTTCTTTGGGATAAGAAAATAGGGGGAGTAGAACCCTGTGCCCTGTTGTTGAGAAGGCACTTCCTCTATTGCCCCCTGGGCTAGAAGAGTGGCAACCTCCTGCTCTAACAGGCTGAGGAGGGAGGTTGGAGAATTGAACTGGTGCACTCTTGTGAGAGGGGGCAAGCTGGAAAAATGAAGTTTGTACCCCTCTCTTATGATGTCCAATGCTCTGCTGTGATTTGCCCCCATCTGGGAGCAAAGTGACATAACCTTCCTGGAATGGTGGAGGGCTCTGGTCCTTCTAGAGCCAGGAAGTCTAAGTTCTCTAGCAGAGAGTCAAAGGCCCTGAGGGGGCTGAGATTGCTGGGCTGGAGTAGGCCTCGCAGCCTTTGCCTTGATCTGTTTGGAGGATTGCTGACGTTTGGAAGGGAACTGAGCTGCAGAAGATGCTCTCTGACTATAAGCAGGATAGGATCTTCCCTTTTTAGAAGCAGGCCCGGCTTTAAATAGAGCCGCCGCCGGCGGGAAATTCAAATTTGCAGCAGCTTCCCCTGATCGGGGCTGAGAATCTCCGCCGGCCGGTCTGCCCTCCCGAGCAGCAACTCCGGCCCATTCGGGGCTGTGGGAGGGGAGGAGCAGCAGGCCCGGCTTTAAATAGAGCCGCCGCCAGGCGGGCCTGCGCCTGGTCGGGCCCGCGCCTGAGGGCCTCGCCAGAGGGCCCTTTGGCGTGGCCCTTAGGCGGGGCACTGGTTGGGCCTGAGCACAGAGCTTGAAGCAACTTCGCGGGAAGACACATAAAGAACTGCCGCTAACCGAGACAGCCCTTCTCCTTGATTACAACCTTCATTACAATCCCCCCAGTTGAAGCTGAGCACAATCCGCGATGAAAAATGAGACCTAATGAAAAGTAACCGCCACTTCCATGAACTGCTCTCTACTAAATAACCTGTAATGTATATTATCAACTGTTAAGAAACTTGAAATGTAAGTCATGAAATGTTTTAATATTTAAACCATCATATCCTCTACATAGTAAATTTACCTGGAGGTTTTTGCTGTTTCTTACGGCTAAGGCCATACCTATGTTTCACATCTTTGTGCACAATGTTTCCAATATTACAATGTTGCTATCTCACCACTGTGTCTGCTAATACCTTACCGCTTATTGTTACTAGCATCCTCTCAAGTAACAGTTTGTCTCAAGTATGACTAGTACATTTCATACATTGTTACACTGTATCATCCTGTAGACACTCTTCTCAGTACTTGCTCATCTGATAAGCAATTTTCTCTCCCTCTTTAAATTCCAGTAAAGATCATTGCCTAATCAAATCGCAACTATCTCTTGGTAAGCTTTGTACCAATTTTCTTGTATCTAACTAATTCCTAGTGAACTTTTTTCCCCTAGTCAAAGACTAAACACTTCACCACATAAATTACAAACCCTATCCTTTATTTCTCCTCTTAAACGACATTCAGCTCAGCCTCACAATGGCCCTCCACTGCAAAATCACTCTAGGCCTATACCTCCTCCTCATAGGTCTGATACCAGAGATACTGGCTCTAATTTCCTCAGGCAATTCCATACCTATCTTACATAACAACTGGCAAAAATGGTCACGCACCAATTACCACAATGTAAACTGGGACCAACGTTCTCATCACCATTATTTATTATACATACCTCTTCAACACACTACAAAGTCAAACTCAGAAAACTACAATCAACCATGCCCCCTCAAATGTGCCCTCATTAATGCTCGCTCCCTTCGTAAGAAATGGCCAGCTGTCACAGATATAATAACATCTAATAACCTTGACATACTTATGGTTACCGAAACATGGCTTTCTCCAGAAGACAATATAATTCTCAACCAGCTCCTCCCCATTAACTATGAGGTTTTCACCAGCTGCAGACAAGGCAAAAGAGGTGGAGGAGTTCTTATCATTGCTAAGAACGGACTCCAACTTAAAATGGTCGACTCCTTTAGCAACAATCATCTAGAAACAGTCTCTATCTCTAACAACCTTTACTCTATAAACTTAGTCTACAGAGCGCCATCACCTTCCCCAGATGATCTCTCAACCATTATAAATCTTGCCTCCAATTCACAGAATCCAAACAGACCCAATTGGATCTTAGGAGACATTAACCTACCATCTCTACAAGACAACCAATCTGACGCCTTCATAGATGCCCTAGAAACACTAGGCTATAAGCAAGTCATACAACAATCCACACATATAAAAGGCAACATCTCGTCCCACCAGAAATAAGTCATTAAATAAGTCATTAAATAAGTCATTAAATAAGTCATCTCGTCCCACCAGAAATAAGTCATTAAGAAGAAAAGCTACAGCACCTTGGTTTACATCTGATCTGAAAGAATCCCTAAAACATTTGCGAAAACTTGAGAAGAAATGGAGGAGATCACGCAACGATACTAATCAGTCTGCATACATGCAACATCTTGAAACCCACCGCAAAGCTATTTCTGAAAAAATGAGACTATATCATACAGACATCCTTAAACGTGCTATAAACAAACCTCACGACCTATTTACCCTTGTTAAGAAATTATCCAAAGAACCCTCACAGGAGCACCAGTGTGAAATCAACCCACAAGCTTATGCCCTTTACATACAATCTAAGTTATGCTGCACAAACAAAATTACAATACCCACTATCCTGAATGATCATGCACTCCCAGCCCCTTTAGCTTCTTTCTCCACCCCTTCTTTGAAGCTTATTGAAGATATTATCTCATCTCTCAACTTATCCACAGCACACACCGATCCGTGTCCAGCTTTTTGGATAAAGGACCTCCGCAAAGAACTTGCTCCAACAATATCCAAAATCATAAGCCTATCATTTGACACTGGCTCATTCCCTTCTGCCCTCAAACAGACTTCCATCCGACCTCTACTAAAAAACCTCAAATTAGATCCGCAAAAAAACAGACTCTTACCGACCCATCTCCAGCATACCCACCCTTGCGAAAATAATCGAAAAGATAGTCTACAGACAATTGCAAGACCATATCGACACTGAAGCGCCTCTTGATACCTGTCAACATGGATTCCGGGAATCTTACGGGGTCGAAACGCTCCTCACCTCACTTCTCAACAGCTTAAACTCTGGCATCGACAACATCAAACAAGGCTTTGTTCTCATCTTTTTAGATATTGCGGCTGCTTTTGACTCGGTCTGTCACGACATTCTTATGGTCCGCCTAAGAGAGAAGGGCCTCTGTGGAAATGCTCTTGAATGGTGCAACTCTTACCTCTCAGAAAGATGGCAGCAAGTTCGCTCAAATGGTGAAACATCAGAGCCATTTCACCAAGGTCAAGGAGTCCCACAAGGTTCCTCTTTGTCATCATTATTATTCAACATCTACATGCAACCCCTATGCAACATTATCAGGTCCTTCAAAGTCAATTATATGATCTATGCTGATGATGTCCTATTATATATGCCATTTTGCATTGATAAGATGAATCTCACCACCATAACCAACTGTTTTAACGCCATCTCAGACTGGCTACTGACTCAAAATCTCAGAATCCAGAACAAGAAAACAGAGGTACTTTTCATTTCAAGAAACCCCAAGTTCACACCACCTTCATTCCTTGAAGTCCAAGATGCTAAGTTGCAAGTAAAACCCCACATCCGTTATCTCGGTGTTACCCTGGATCAGAATCTAGACCTGAAGACCCACATAGCCAACACTGTAAAGGCAATTTATTTCAAGATTCGCTCCCTTAGAAACCTTCGCCAACTAATTGATCCAGATGATTTCCGTACTGTCTACCAGGCTTTAATTATCCCACATTTTGACTTCGCAAATTGTATACTACAGGGGCTCCCCCAATCAACCCTCAACCCGCTTCAACTCGCATTAAACAGTGCTGCAAGAGTGCTCTTCGGGACACCAAAAAGAGAAACATGTAACACCTCTCCTGAAACAATTACACTGGCTCCCTATCCAAGCGAGAATCACCTTCAAGACCCTGCTACTAGTCTTCAAAGCTCACAAAGGACCTGCTCCCTCCTCTCTATCAGAGTTGATCCAACCTATCCCCTCCAACAGGCTTAGAAGAATCTCGGAACTAAACATGCTTAAAGTTCCAAAAGAATCCTTAAAATACATCTCTGCAACTGTGAACCGATCATTCAGCTTATGTGCTCCAAAACTGTGGAATACCCTCCCACCACACATTAGGGCCATCTCTGATATCCCCCAGTTCAAAAAGGCCTTGAAGCATCACCTTTTCATCATATACTTTCCAGAGAACACAATAACACAAGTTCATCTAAACAGCTCCAATCCCATCCCTATCTAACATGATACTTTTTCAAGTAATATTACTATCATATGTATATAGTTCAAGTTCTATTATCCATTGTTACTATTACCCCTGTTTTCCAAGTTTTTCTTCCTGTTACATGTAAAAACAGATATATGTATCTTATCTTATCTGATGTTTTGTAGTTCTATGTAAACCGCGCTGATGATGAATAGTGCGGTATATAAAAATGTTAAATAAATAAATAAATAAAATAAAATAACAACCTTTTCTTAGCAGGAGCAGCTGTAGATTTGGATAGTCTATCCAAAGCAGAATTTTCAGCATCCATCTGATTGGCTTTTGCTTGCCAATCCTTACCAAACAGATTCTCACCTGTACAAGGGATATTTCCCAATTCATCTTGGACCCAGATCTCCAAATCAGATGCTTGAAGCCAGGCAATCCTACGTGCACCTATAGCTATAGCTGAGGATCTGCTTACGCATTCAAAGGAGTCGAAAGCTGCATGGTTGGAGAATTTGGAGATATCCTGGGTATGTTTGAGCTCAGTGAGAAATTCTTGCCTTTTACTGTCAGGCATAAAAGGACTTAAAGTCTGCAAATGGTCAGTGACTTTTTAAGAACATTCCCATGTAGAGACTATAAGAGTTAATTCTCGCAGCAAGCATGGAAGCTTGGAAGACTCTTCTACCAAAAGCATCCAGGGTTCTACATTCACGTCCTGGAGGATTAGAGGCATGTCTCTTGGCACTTCTAATCTTTCTCATTGCAGACTCGACCACAATAGAGTGGTGAGGAAGCTGAGTTTTATGGAAACCAGGACAAGGAAGGACACGATACATGGTGTCCAACCTGCGAGAATGAGGAGAGGTGGTTAGAGGTGCTTCCCACATCCTCAACATGAGATCATACAGAATCTCATGAATAGGTAAGGTAGCTGCCCTCCTTAGGAGTTTTAGGATATTGTAAAATATCTAACTCCTTAGCTCTAGGCTCTGACTCTGGGGCCACTGTAATAGAGAGGCCCCGAGCCACCTCTCTGATAAATTAATTATTTATTTATTTACATTCTCTTATATACCGCGCTATTCTGCATCAGTGCGGTTTACATTGAACAAACTGAAATTACATTGAACAGGGCATTATAACTTGGAGATAACTCTTTTACAGGGAACATGGGCTATGGAGGGTTAAGTGGCTTGCCCACAAGGAGCACCTGTGGGACTAGAAACCCTAGTCCTTCCGGCCCAAGGTTGCTGTCCTCTAGTGGGATTTGAACCCCCGACCTTCCGGAAGCCACCGGTACCCCAGAGCATGGCACCAGGAGATCTGTCGAGGCCACGCCATCGAGATCATCCTGGAACCCCGATGATGATGCTTTAGAGGCCGAAGCCTCCTGCCAGGGTAATTTTGCCGGTGCAGAATCCTCGAGGGCAAGGCCAGAGGACCAGCTGGATTTATGTTTAGTTACCTGAGATCCATGTGAGGAAGCAGCAGCCCTGGAAGACGTCGATGCTACCGAAGCCGCATCAGAGGGAAACAGGGTACTGAGCTTGGCAGCTCGGTTCTGTCGACCTCTCTTAGACATCATAGAACAGGACACACAATCTGTAATGGAATGATCAGGGCCTAAACATTTTAGACACCAGTCATGGGTGTCGGTGACTGAGATAGTACCGCCACATTTTGTGCACTTCTTAAATCCTGAGACAGGCTTTTCCATATTTAAGGAAAAAGGCTTTGGGCCTAAGGCCCAAAACTGAAGTACACCTGAAGAGAAATAAATGTAAAAAAAAAAGTTTGTTGTTTTTTTTTTTAAAGAAAAGAACAACGACCGGCGGTACCGGTACGGCGTCGAAGAAGGCAGATGCGACAGAAAAGAAATAAAGAAAACAGGAACACGACCTGCTGGCTCCGCGGAAAAAGAACAACTGAGGAGAGACAGTTGGAAAGGCGGGAAGGCAGCACGCAGGCGCTGTGGGATGCTCCCAAAAGCTTTCTGATTGGACGCTGGGGAGCGTTCCCACGCAGGCTCCGTCAGTACCGACATACCCATATGTGAAGACTCATTCCTGCTTGTTCCTGGAGATAATATTTTTCCCCTCTCCATTTTACTCTCCAAGCCCCATCTCATTCTAATCCTCCCCCCAACATCAGCTCAATTCTAGTTCCAGCCCCACCCAGCATCCGCTCCCTTCTAGTCCCCGCATCAGCCCATTTCCAGTCCTATCCTAGCCCCACCATCAGTCCATTTCCAGTCCTAGCTCCCCCATCCATTTCCAGTCCTATCCAAGTCCCTCCATCATCTCATTTTCAATCCCAGCCCCCAATCAGCCCATTTCTAGTCTTCCTAGCCCCACCATCAGCCTATGTCAAATCCTAGCTCCCCTCTACTCAGCCCATTTCCAATCCAAGCCCCCCATGAGCCTACTTCTTTCTAGCTCCTCCATGAGTCCTTTTCAATCCAAGCCCCCACCACAGCCCATTTCCAATCTTAGCACCCCCAACAGCCCATTTCCAGTCCTATCCTAGCCCCTACATCAGCCCATTTCCTGTTCTAGCTCCCTCCCCTCACAGCCCATTTCCATTCCAAGCCCCCCACCCCATCAGCTATTGCAGTTCAAGACCCCCTTTCCACTGAGCCCATTTCCATGCCAAGTCCCTTCCCCATCAGCTATTTCCATTCCAAGCCCCCATCCATCAGCTATTTCCAGTCCTAGCAACCCCCCCAGACCATTACCAGTCCTAGCCTCCCCCATAGCCCATACCAGTCCTAGCCTCCCCCATAGCCCATTACCAGTCCTAAGCCCCCATCAGCCCACTTCCAGTCCTAACTCCCCCATCACCCCATTTTCAGTTTAAGCCCCTCCATAGCCCATTACCAGTCGTAACCCCCCATCAGCCCACTTGCAGTCCTAACCCCATCAGCCCATTTCCAGTTTTAGCCCCCCAAAGCCCATTACCAGTCCTAACCCCCCCCCCCCCATCAGCCCATTTCCAGTCCTAACCCCCCTCTCCCCCAACAGCCCAGGGAAAATTAAAAATAAAAAAAGCTGGCTACTGCTGCTGCCGTCAAATCGAGTGTCCCGCGGGGCCCCCCCTGCCCGGCAGAGTCCTCCCTCCCTACCTCAGTCCCTCCCTGTGTCGACTTTCAGAGCTGCGAAGGGCGAGTTTCCCTTTTGTGGCTCTGTTAAGCGCGCTGGGGCTGATGGGAAAGTTCCCATCAGTCCCGGCGGGCTTAACAGAGCCACAAAAGGGAAACTCTCCCTTCACCCTCAGTCGAGGCTCTGAAAGCAGACGCGGGGAGGGAGCGAGGCAGGGAGGGGCCCCGCGGGACATTTGATTCTGCCTCTGCCGTGGTGGCAGCAGACAACTTTTTTTTTTTTTTTAAATTTTAAAATTTACTTTTAAAGCAGAATGTTCTTTGCGCGGGGCCACCTGAAACGCAGGGCCCTGTGCAAAAAACATTCTCGCTCAATGGACGGGAAGGCCCTGGTTACGGAGAGTTTGCCGAGACTCATCAAGCCCACTGACTATTACTCAATGTTGCTAATCCTTGTCGGAACAAATGATACTGCCAGGTATCCCACTAAGCATATCAAGAGGGACTTCATGGCTCTGGGACAGAGGGTGAAGCAGATAAGTGCACAGGTGTTCTCTTCAATTCTCCATGTGGAGGGTAAAGGCCAAGGCAGAGAGGCTCGCATCCTGGAGATGAATGCATGGCTGTGTGGATAGTGTCATGAGGAGCGTTTTGGTTTCCTGGACCACTGGATGCTATTCCAAGGGTTGCATAGCAGAGATGGTGTCCATCGGTCCAAGAAAGGTCAGCGCACCTTCAGTAGTAGACTGGCTAATCTACTGAAGAGGGCTTTAAACTAGATTTGTTGGGGATGGGTGAAGACAGCCCCCTGGTAAGTGAAAGCCCCCAGGTAAGTGAAACATTAAATACCTTTATGGAAATGGGTAAAAAGGGTAACATATGGAAAGCGGTGTGTATAAATGCCCATAGCATGGGAAATAAGATCCCTGATGTTGAAGCTTTGGTGGTAGCAGCTGAATTGGATTTAGTGACAGTTACAAAAAGCGTAGTTACTCACCTGTAACTGGTGATCTCCGGGAACAGCAGGAATTTAGTCTTCACAGATGGGTATCGTCGGTACCGATGGAGCCTGCGCGTGAACGCTCCCCAGCGTCCAATAGGAACGCTTTTTAGAGCATCCCTCAGCACATGCGTGCTGCTTTCCCGCCTTCCCAACTGTCCCTCTTAAGTTAACTTTGTAGCTGAGTGAAAGGATAGAGGGAGAAAGAAAAGAGACAAAGAGAGAGAGAACTCCTAGGGGAAGTGGGTGGGTTGTGAAGACTAAATTCCTGCTGTTCCCGGAGATCACCTGTTACAGGTGAGTAACTACGCTATCTCCAGGAACAATCAGGAATGTAGTCTTCACATATGGGGACTCCCTAGCTGAAGATGCCAGGGAGATAGCCCCAGGAAGGTGCCACCCTAAAAGGTAGGCATCCTTCCTCCCATGGATCTCTGGCATTCCACCAGGGTTGGTGGGTACGACTTGAATTTGGTCTGAAAGAGATTTTGAAGAACAGCTTGACCAAAGAAGGCATCCCGATGGGAGGCTTTATCCAGGCAGTAGTGGGCTGTGAAGGTGTGTACCGAAGCCCAGGTGGCTGCTCGACAAATGTCATTGATAGACACAGAGTGGAGATTAGCCATAGAAGCTGCCATGGCTCTCACATTATGAGCTGTGACATGGTCCTGAAGAGGAAGACCCTTGCTCTCATAAGCAAAGGATATGCATTGGGCAATCCATTTACATAAAGTTTTTTGGAGACTGGAAGTCCCAAATGACTAGGGTCAAAAGCTATAAAAAGTTGTGAGAACTTTCTATATTGCTGTGTTCTTTGTATGTAAAAGGCTAAGGCCCTTTTACAATCCAAAGTATGAAGGTTTCTTTCTGCATTAGAGGCATGAGGCCTCGGAAAAACTACAGGAAGATAAATTGATTGATTTAAATGAAAAGGCGAAACCACCTTTGGCATAAAGTGTGGATGAGTTCGAAGAACAACCTTATCATGATGAAAACTAGTATAAGGAGGATCAGCCACTAAAGCTTGCAATTCACTAATGCGACGGGCAGAGGTGATTGCAATCAGGAAGATGACCTTCCAAGTCAAAAACCTAAGGGCTGTAGTGGCCAAAGGTTCATGAGCTGCCCGAGAACTAGATTTAGATCCCATGCCACCCGTGGTGGCTTGATGGGAGGTTTAGTTAATAAAAGGCCTCTCATAAATCTTGATAGGAGTGGATGAGAGGAAATTGGTTGTCCATTTATTTATTTATTTAGCTGCATTTATATCCCGCTTTTCACCGGGTCAAAGCGGTTGGAGGATACATTTAACACGAGGGGATGAGAGACACATACACTAATACTTACAGGGAACATGGGCAATGGATGGTTAAGTGGCTTGCCCAAGACCACAAGGAGCACCTGTGGGACTAGAAACCCCAGTCCTTCCGGCCCAAGGTTGCTGTCCTCTAGTGGGATTTGAACCACCAACCTTCCAGCCTGTAGTACCTTGCCCCAACCACTAGGCCATTCCTCCCTTTACAGGCTTATAAGAAGCTGCAATTGCACTAAGATGGACTCTTATCGAATTGGTCTTTAAACCAGAATTCGATAAGTGAAGGAGATACTCTAGTATCGATTCTAAGGGTATGACCAGGGGGTTTAATCCTTTGTTGGAGCACCATATAGTAAAACGTTACCACTTGAAGGCATAAGATCTTCTTGTGGAAAGTTTCCTAGAAGTCTGAAGGATATCCTTTACCTGTTGCGACAGGTTGAAATCTTGGAAGTCTAAGCCTTCAGCAAACAGGCCATGAGGTGCAGGAACTGGGGATTCGGGTGCCACAGCGTCCTGTTCTCCTGGGAAAGGAGATCTGGAGCATGCCCTAACTCCAGAGGTGCCGCTTGAGAGAGATGTAGAAGCAGGGAATACCATGTTTGGCGTGGCCATCGTGGTGCTATGAGAATCATGCGACCCCTGTCTCTCTGAAGCTTGAAGAGTGTTTTGGGGATGAGGGGAATGGGTGGGAAGGCATAAAGGAAGTCCTGACCCCAGTGAAGGAGGAAGGTATCTCTTCCCTGACAGTTATGAGCCGGAATTCTGGACCAGAACCGGGGAAGTTTGGCATTCAGTGGGCTTGCAAAGAGATCTATGTCTGGAGTGCCCCAGAGATGAAATATCTTTCCCACCTGGTCTAGGTGGAGGGACCACTCGTGAGGAAGCAGTACTCGACTGAGTTTGTCTGCCCAAATGTTTTGAATGCCTGGAAGATATACCTCTAGAAGGTGAATTTGATGCTCTCTGGCGAGGGCCCACAGTCATAAAGCTTCGTTGCATAACGACAGAGAGCCTGTTCCACCCTGCTTGTTCATATAGAACATGGCTACTTGATTGTCCGTCTGGACTAGGACTGTCTTGTAGCTGAGCAGGGCGTGGAACACTCGAAGAGCTAAACAGATTGCTCTTAATTCCAGGAGGTTTATGTGTAAACCAACCTCCTGTGGAGTCCAGGTGCCCTGGGTAGAGAGATGATTCAGGTGTGCTCCCCAACCCACCTGTGATGCATCTGTTAGTGTGGCCTGAAAGAGGGGTTGATGGAAAGGAGACCCCACTGTCAGATGTTTTAGTGATTGCCACCATTGGAGGGACAAAATTAGTCATTGAGAGATTGTTATTTTGTCCGCCAAATGACCCGTGGCCTGTGTCCACTGTGTGGAGAGAGTCCACTGAGCTGCTCGCATATGGAGGCGAGCATATGCGACTACATGAACTGTGGATGCCATATGTCCCAGTAACTGCAGTAGCTCCCGAGCAGTGAGGGAGGATTTGCCTGCTGCTTGAGAAGCTAGTTGCATTAAGCGAAGACACCGGGCTTGTGGAAGAAAAGCCCGTGCCTGTCTGGTATCCAGACAGGCTCCTATGAATTCTAGGCATTGGCAAGGAACTAGTTGAGATTTTGGGAAGTTTATTACCAATCCCAAGTATTGGAGAATTCGCATTGTATGGGACAGTGCAGTGCTGCCCTCTGCAACTGTAGGGGCTCGAATGAGCCAGTCGTCTAAGTAGGGGAAGACGAAAATCCCTAGGGTTCGTAGAAATGCAGCCACTACTACCATGCATTTCGTGAATACCCTTGGTGCTGAAGCCAGACCAAAGGGAAGAACCCTGTACTGGAAATGTTTTCCCCTGAAAAGGAAACGTAAAAATTTCCTGTGATCTGGATGGATGGATGAGAATGTGAGTGTATGCATCCTTTAAGTCTAGAGAGCAAAGCCAATCCTGGCTTTGAAGGTATGGCAGAAGCGTTCCTAGAGAAATCATTTTGAATTTCTCTCGAAATAGATATTTGTTCAATTCTCTGAGGTCTAGAATGAGTCTGTGTCCTCCTGTTTTCTTTGGAATAAGAAAAGAGGTGGGAGTAGAACCCTGCACCCTGTTGAAGAATGGGTACTTCCTCTATTGCCCCTTGGGCAAGAAGTGTGGCGACCTCGTGATCTAGCAGATTGTCTACAGCGGTTTGTGAACTGAATTGCTTTAGAACTCTACGAGGGGGCATGCTGTGAAAATGAAGCTTGTACCCCTCTCCTACAATGGACAAAGTACAATCTTCTTCTGTTATCTGATGCCATCTGCTGACAAAGTGGCATAATCTGCCCGGAATATTGGGGGGGGGGGGGGTTGGGGACCCCTCAGAGGCAGGGAGGCAAAGCTCTCTAGGAAGGAGTCAAAGCCCTTGAGGGGGCTGAACCTGGAAAGCTGGTTGGGCTCTCGGGCCTTTTGGCTTCTTTTGCTGTCTAGTTTGCCCCTTTTGGGCAACCTGACCTGGAGTTTGACTCTGCTGGGTATAGGAAGGATAAAACTTCCTCTTTTTGCTAAAATAGGGTTTTTTCTAAGGCTTCCTTTTGGCTGGAGTGGCTGCAGACTTTGACAATCTATCTAAGGTAGAATTGTCAGCATCTAACTCGTTAGCCTTTTCCTGCCAGTTCTTGTCAAAGAGATTCTCCCCCGTGCAAGGAATATTGCCTAACTTGTCCTGTACCCAAGTCTCCAAGTCTGATGCCTGTAGCCAGGCAATCCGTCGTGCGCCAATGGCAATAGCAGAGGTTCTGCTGATGCATTCGAAGCAGTCAAAGGCTGCACGATTGACAAACTTGGAGACATCTTGAGCATGCTTAACTAGAGCAAGAAAATCTTGTCTCTTATCTGGGAGAAATGGGCTCATAAGTTCCAAGTCTCCTGTGACTTCCTTGAGGAACATTCCCATATATAGGATATATGAACTAATCCTAGCTGAAAGCATAGAAGCTTGAAAAGTCCTGCGTCCAAAAGCATCCAGAGTCATGACCTGGAGGACTGGATGCATGCCTCTTTGCACTCTTCATCCTATGCATGGCTGATTCCACTACCACTGAATGGTGTGGCAGCTGAGTTTTCTGAAATCCAGGACATGGTGGAACTCGATACATAGTATCAAGTCTCCTAGAGTGAGGAGAGGTAGTCAGAGGTGTCTCCCACATTCTGAGCATCAAGCTATGCAGAATTTCATGGATAGGCAGAGTGGTTGCCTCCTTAGGAGCTTTAGGATATTGGAGAATTTCCAATTCCTTTGCTCTGGGTTCGTCTTCAGGAGCTACTGTGATTGAAAGATCTTTGGGCATATCACGGATGAAATCCTGAAATGACATGTCCTCTGGAGGTGACATTCTGCGTTGGGGTGAAGAGAGATCTTCTAGGAGAAACCCTCTAGTGCCAGCAGAATTGTCAGAGTCTTCGGGATCGGAGGAATCGAAGTATTCCTGACCCCGATGCTCTTGCAAAGCACGCTCCCGGTACCGATTAAAGTCGGTACCGAGCTGACCTGGTACCACTTTGTCAATTCCAGCCAGAGATGGCATGGGAAGAGTTCCCACCGGGGCCGGTACCATTGGTACTGGTATCGTTGGTGTCGGTACCGTCATCGGTGTCAATGTCGATGTCAGTACCGTTGCCTGTGGGACCACCGGTACCGCAGCTGAAAGAAGAGCTGCGATGCTGCGCTCGATAACGACGAACCTCTGGTCTATTGATGCTGCCGATGCCTGGGTGTCGGTACCGGTAAGGACGGCCGGAACCCCTGAGCATGGCACAGGTAGTTCTTGCGAGGTTGAGGCCTCGAGAACATCCTGAAGCCCCATCGATGCTTTGGAAGCCGAAGCTTCCCGCCGGGGCTGTTTTGCCGGTGTGGTTCCCTCAAGGGCAACACCAATGGCCTCTCGAAGCTTAGCAGGAGAGCTACCCTTTGAGGACCGGCTTTTATGTTTAGTTACCTGAGATCCATGGGAGGAAGAAGAGGCCCTTGACGATGTTGATGTAATGGATCTGGCATCTGAAGAAAAGAGGGTACCGACCTTTGCAGCCCGGTTATGTCTTCCTCTTTTAGTCATCCCCATGTAGGAGAGACATTCAGTTGGAGAATGTTCAGGTCCTAAACATTTCAGACACCAATCATGGGTGTCAGTGACGGAAATGGTACCGCCACACTTAGTACATATTTTAAAACCACTAGTTGGCTTTTCCATGATTTAGGAATATGGGACCTAGTACCCAAAATGGCGCCTAGCACCAAAGAGAAAAGTTTCTGAAAAGAAACAGTCTAAAGCCTAAGGGGGTTTTTTTTGTATGAAAAGAAAAGAAAAGAACCGGCGGTACCGGTAGGCGTCGTGCGGTAGGCAAACGCGACCACAAGAAAAGAAATTTAAAGACGGAATTTTCTGCGGTGACAGGGAATAGATCCTGTCGGCTCCACTCCCGAAGAAATAAAGAGGGATAGTTGGAAAGGCGGGAAGGCAGTGCACATGTGCTGAGGGATGCTCCCAAAAGCGTTCCCTATTACACGCTGGGGAGCGTTCCCGCGCAGGCTCCGTCGGTACCGACGATAACCATATGTGAAGACTACATTCCTGTTTGTTCCTGGAGATACATGGTTCACAGAAAATCATGACTGGGATGTAACTATAACAGGCTGTACTTTATTCAGAAAGGACAGGGTAGGAAGAAGGGGAGGAGGAGTGGCACCATATGTAAAACATAACATAATATTAAAGCCTTGGAATTACAGAGCTTAAAAAGCAGAGAGGAGGCACTGTGGGTTAAACTAGAAAGGGAAAGAGAAATTGATTTGCATTGGCGTGATATACAGACCTCTTTCACAAGAGGAAGAGGTGGACAGAGTTAATTGAAGACATATGCAGTATTGCTAGGAAAGGGGAAGTGATACTAATAGAGGATTTCAATATGCCAGATGTTGACTGGCATATTCCTGCTGCAGTATCATCTAAAAGTAAGGAGATCCTGGATTCTCTACAGGGAGAACTATTCAGAAAATTGGTAACAGTCCCCAAACGTGAAGGGGCCATACTGGACTTGGTGCTTACCAATAGTGAAAGTGTTTCTGATGTTATAGTGGGAGATCATTTTGCATCCAGTGATCACCAGATGGTGTGATTCAGTATTAGGACTAGGGCTGTTAGAATCCATTCAAAAGCAAGGGTCTTAGACTTTAGGAAAACTAACTTTCCCAAGATGGACCAATACCTCAGGGAGTCGTTAGCAGGATGGGAACAGTTGGGGGATGTAGAAAACAGTGGGCAAAACTGAAAGGGGATATTTACTAATTTAAGCACCGGTTACACTGTCTGTTCCTTTAGAAGACTTGCCAACTCCTGCAGGAGTAAGTCCCTGTGCAGAGGGAGTCGTGGAGGCTCCCCTGGAAAATAGGAGGGGGGTACCTGGTGAAAGTGGAGAAGATAGCCTCTTTGGACTATACTGAGCACCCAGGTATCCCTTGTGACGGCTGACCACCTGTGGGCAAACAGGGCCAGCCGACCTCCTGTGCTGATGTGGGCCAGCTGAGGAGGAGAGGCTATGCCACTGGAGTCAAAACCCCGCTCCCTGCTCTGCAGGAGCCGGTGTTGGTGGCTTGGGGGCTTTCTGTCTACGGGGCCCATGTCCCTGCCCCTTGGCCTGCTGACCCTGTTGGGGAGCTATAGAGGCCTGATAATGAGGGTACGATTTATAGGCAGATGACTTCCTCGGGTAAAAGGTCTTTTTCCCCGAGCCCTTCTTCTTCTGTGAAGGGGCAGAGGTTTTTCTGGACAGCCTAGTCCGGGTAAGAGTCTCGGTCTCGGGTTCTGCAGCCTTTTCAGCCATGGGCTTGCCAAAGAGGTTATCACCTCAGCAGGGGACATTGACCAACTTGTCCTGCACCCATGGATCGAGGTACGATGACTGTAGCCAGGCCTGATGGCGTGCACCGATGCCGGCCGTGGCTACTCGGGCCGAAGCCTCGAAGCCATCATAGGCTACTCGAGAGATAAACTTCGAGCACTCACGAATACTCGAGGACAGAGCATTGAACCTCTGCAAAAGTTCCTCTGAGAGACCAGCAGAGAACCCGGCAATCTCCTTTGCCAGGTCTCGAAGGTACACGCCCATGTACAGCTGGTAGGTCTGGACACGGCAAGCAAGCATAGAGCCCTGGAAGCACTTCTTACCAGCAGCATCCAGGTTCCGGGCCTCCCGGCCGGGAGGCACCGAGGAGTGCATCTTCTCACTCTTCAGACGATGCATGGCCGATTCCACAACCATGGAGTGGTGTGGTAATTGCACCTTTTGGAACCCGGGGCTCTTGCTGACTCGATAAATGGAATCGACCCACTTGCTTAAAACCGGCGTCGAGGCCAGTGCCTCCCACTTGCGGAAAAGCAACTGTTCCACCATCGGAGGAACCAGTACAGTAAAGGCCTCCTTAGGAGGAGATTCATACTGTAGGGCCTCGAGCTCCTCGGCTCGAGGCTCCTCCTCGGGATCCACGGGGAATGCCAAAGCCTTGGCCATATCCCGCACGAAGTCTGAGAACCGGGTATCCTCCGGTGGGGACCTTCTCCGAGGCTCGGACTCAGGTGAGTCCGAAGGGACGCACCGAGTCCGAAAAGTGTCGGGTGACTCCTCATCCTCCGTCTCCCAGCCGGACTCCTCGGAGGAGGAATCAAGCGACTCCGGTCGGGCAGGCATCGATGCCATCCGCCCCGACGCCGAGGGTACCAGCGTCGACGACCTCGGTACTGAACGGGAGGCCGAGGAAGACCTTGAGCGAGGATCGACTCGAGCGAGGATCGACTCGAGCACGCATGGACTCGAGGATCGGCTCAGCCTCCGGGGTCGGGGCAGATGCACCGGTGAGACCGGCGATCAGTGCCCGCTGCTGTTCCATGAAGGCAGCCAAGCTGCTCTCCAAGGCCGTCAACCTGAATCCAAGCTCAGGAGACTCAGCAGCCCCCGACTCGAGCCCCAGCGGCACCGGGTCCGACGTCGGCTCCCCTGGAGGAGAGTCCATGAGGACTACAGTACTCACGTGACCCGGGGACTCCATCTCTACATGAGGTTCTTTTGCAGGCCTCTCCGACTCCGAAGATCCGGGACGGCGCTCGGGGCTATGCGACTTGGCCCTCGAGGAGCCAAGTGCGTCCACCGAAGCTGCCCTCGCGGGTTTTTTCTTCTTGCGATGCTCTCGCGAGGGAGACCCCCTTTCAGAGGAGCCTCAACACTGCTCGGGGCCGGAGTCCCGAGATGTCAAGGTCTCTTACGAGGTCCGGGTCCGACCAGACACGGAGTCAGAGAAGATTCTTTCCTTTTGGTGCTGCCGACTCCTTAACGCCTTAGAGGACATTTTCCCACACGGACCACAGATCATCGGGTCCGAGGCACCGGAGGCAGCAGTCATGTGTGTCGGTGAGAGACACAAGTTTCTTACACCAATCACACTTATTAAACCCGCTGGCAGCCATTGGGAGAAAAAGGGCCCTTGCGAGGTCAAAAGACAGGGCTGCCAGTGAAAACAGAAAAAATGGCGCATACGCTAGTCACTAACGACAAAAACCGAAAAGAGAGATCTGGGCTCGATATCGGTGTATCAGGCTCAGGCAGAAAAGGGTAACCGGCGTCGAACCGAAGAAAAACAGGTTCACACAGAATAAAATCAACTTTTTCCTCGGGCGAAACGAAAATACATCCGTTGGGCTCTGCGGAAAAAAGACGACTGAGCAAGATGGCACCCTTGGGTGGGAAAGGGACCGCGCATGCGCGCTGCATTCCCAAAGGCTTTCTTTGAAAGCTGGGGAAATGCTCCGCACGGGGACTCCGTCGACGCCAACGTCACCCGTATGTGAGGACTGACTTCCTGCTTGGTCCTGGAGAATAAAGAAGATTGCAGGGACAGTATAATAAATATACCACAAAACTAGTACAGCAGGTGCTAGTGCCAGCAAACCGATAAGAGCGGCCAGTCACAGGATGATTCCAAAAGACACCCTCAAGTGTAGTTATGCAAAACTGACATGAGTTGCAAGCTGAATGATCTCGGGACTAGAAATCCTGAACTGGACGATCCACTGTCATAGCAGAATGGACCAAATGGTCCCGTAAATTGAATCCCCGTGTAAATGCAAAACCCAAAGGCTTACAACAACAGGAGTGAAAATGTAAAGCATTCCAATGTCTCCGAAGTATTTTAATCACCTCTGAGGAATGAGACATAAATGGGAGAATGCCCATTATCTGGTCATTTGCAGCGGGGGTGCCCGCAGCCCGATCCTATAGCAACCATTCACGATGGGTGTACCTGGCCCTAGTGTAAGCACGTTTCACAACTGTCACCGGGTAACCTCGTTCAAGCAGGCGGTTGCGTAAGTCAGTGGCCTGACTTTTGAAGTCCAACAAAGTTGAACAAAGTTGAACAAGTTGCCAACTCTGAGACATTTGAAACAGCCCTCGGGCAGGAAGGCTTGAGCCTGAGTCATGTTGAGAAGGGTACCTATGAATTCCAGTTTCTGAATGGAAGGTGCAATTTTGAAAAGTTTATAACAAATCCTAGTTGTTCAAGTACAAAGACAGTGCATTAAACAGACAGATGCACCATCTGTGGCGAGTTGCACTTGATCAGCCAGTCATTTAAGTAAGGGAAGACAAAAATGCCTAGGGTTGCAGAGGTAGGCCACAACTACCGCTAGACATTTTGTGAAGACCCTTGGGGTGGATGAAGCGAAGGTGCTGTCTGATACGGGTGGATGAGGATGTGTGTGTGTGCATCCTTAAGATCCAGAGAACAGAGCCAATCATTCCACTGAAAGTAGGGCAGTAAGGCTACTAGAGAAACCACCTTGAACTTCTCTCATACTAGGAACTTGTTGAGGTTCCGGAGTTCTAGGATGGGAAAGAACGCCCTGACCTTTTGGGAATAAGGAAGTATTGGAAGTAAAACCTTAATCTTTCTTGTGCGCAAGGAACAAGTTCTATGGCGCCCTCTCGTAGAAGGGTGGAAATTTCCTGTCGCAACAGATCCTGATGGAGAGGATCTAAAGCAGGGGTGGCCAATTCCAGCCCTCGTGCACCACAATCCAGCCTGGTTTCCATGATGTCTCTAATGAATATTCATGGACCTATTTCCATACAATGGAAGGCAGTGGATGCAAATAGATCTCATGAATATTCATTAGGACATCATGAAAACCAGGCTGGATTATGGTGCACGAGGGCCGGAATTGCCCACCCCTGATATAAAGGATACTCCCCTGGAAAGAAAGAAGGTAAATGGGCGAAGTGGAGCAGGTAGCCCTTGAGGACAACCTGTAAAGCCCAGGGCTCTGATGTTATGAGGGGCCATCTGTGGGCAAAACGGAGCAGCCTGCCCACAATGTGAGAAGGATGGGGTCCTTCAGGGGAAGAATGGCACTGTTCTCTAGGAAGCCATTAAAAACTAGCCCCAGGCTGGGGCTGCGGAGCTGGTTGTGTCTTAGAAGGTTTAGGTCTCTTGGGATGGTGAGGAGCCTGAGGCTTCTACTGACCTTGAAGCATGGTAGGGCATGTAAGCCGGATAAGAGGGGTAATACTACTTCTTCGTAGGATAGAAGAGTTTCTTTACAGAGGCCTTCTTCCTAGAAAGATCTGCTGTTTTACAGGAGGCATGCTTCATGGTAAGGTCATCTGTCTCGATTTCACCAACTTTCTCTCTCCAGCCTTTACCTTTAGCCGCCCTCTCCCTATGGCTGTATCCTGTCCCCCATCCGATCTAGCTATAACCAAATATCAGTTGTATTTAACTCTATGTAAATTTTATGTGTATATATCTTGTAAATAGTTTCCCCCGTTATTCTCCCGTTATGACTGTACCCTTGTTCTATGTAAGCACATTGTGTTATGTAAAAAACATTGTTGCATTGTTGAGTTGTAATGTAAACCGCACTGATCTTAATAGCGCGGTATATAAGAAAAGCAAATAAATAAATAAATAAATAAATAAATACATGGAATGTCTGCTAGCTTGTCTTGGACCCACTGTTCCAGGTACGAAGACTGCAACCAAGCCAGCATTCTGGCTCCAATGCCCACCACTGCAGCTTTGCTGGTAAACTCAAAAGAGTCAAAAGCTGCTCTAGTGATGAATTTAGAACAGTCTTGACCATGCTTAACCAAGGCCCAGTAGGCCTCTTGTTTCTCTGAAGGAATCAGAGCAGAGAACGCGTCAAGATCCTTTACAATGTCTGAACAACATGCCCATATAAAGCATATAGGAATCAATATGGGAAGCTAACATCGATGTCTGGAAGCATCAGAGGCCAAAGGCATTGAGGGTACACGACTCCGTCCCAGGAGGACCCAAAGAGTGGTTCTTAGTACTCTTGAGTTGGTGTAAGGCCAACTCAACCACCATAGAATATAGTGAGGGAGCAGAGTCAAACTTTATACATGGTGTCCAGTCTCTTACTGACAGAGGGAACAGAGAGAGGGGTCTCCCACATCTGAAACATGAGGTCCTGTAAAATACAATGGACTGGAAGAGTAGCAGCGTCCTTAGGAGTCTAGGGATACTGGAGTATCTCCAGTTCCTTGGCTCTCCATTCATTACTCTGGTAGGGACCGGTGTGAGGCAGTGAGGGGTCTGATGGTACATCTCTATGCCTTTGTAAAACAGGGAAATTGGGCCTCCAATTCCCAGGCATCGGAATGGAATTCGAAACAGCAACAGTCAACATCACACCTCTACTGCCAAGCCGATGTCAATGGATGATCTCTATGCCAATGTCTGAAGGCACTGGAACCGTAGTAACACAATGCCTGTTTCTCCTGCAGCTGATGGAATTCGGCTGGTTCTAGGCTCAGCATGGACCCCAAGGGTCCTGATGGCAGTGTTCCAGGCTCGGCATCAAGAGCTGGGTAACCAAGGGCTTTGGAATGCCCAATTCTAGGCCCAGTATTTATTTATTTATTTTTATTTATTTACAGTCTCTTATATACCGCACTATTCATCATCAGCGCAGTTCACATGGAACAAAATGCTCAGTACATTTAACACGTATGAGTTTACAGGTAACAGGGCATAAATAACTTGGATAACCGGGGTAACTATATACAAAACATACTACATTTAGACTTGGGCTTTCGAGGACCTCAAGGCCACTGACACAGATGCCACCAGGAGTGCAGCCAAACGCCTCTCAATGGTCAGCATGCATTGCTTGAGGGAGATGGAAGATGTCTGGGTGGACTCCGGATACAGGACTCTGGACCACCATCCCAGACAAAAGAACCAGAGGCTCTCCCAAGGTTGAAGACTGGTTAACACTCCAGAGCCCTTCTTGTGCTTTAGAGGTGGATTCCTCCCACCAGGACTGTTTAGCTGGCTGCTCTCTGTTCTCAGAATCAGAATTCTGCCAAAGGGAGCTCCAGTATCAGTGTCCAAGGGAATGATCCTGGGAATTGGCATCGGTCCTTGATGTCAAAGCTGAGACGCCAATGCAACTTCAGTGGCTAGCTGTTTCTTACCACGGCCTTTCGATTCCGAGGCAGTGCAGGAACCACGCGAAGAACAGGAGCCCCAAGAAGGCATCAATGTCAAGGAAGAGTGTGCTGAGGCTGCTGAGTCAGATCCAAAAAGACTCTCGCATTGCATTGGTCAGACTCCAAGCACTGTAAGCACAAATTGTGCTTGTTGGTGGCCGAAATAGTGTGGTTACGTTTAGTACACTTTTTAAAACTGCTGGCTGGCTTCTCCATGTCAGGAAATACAGCCTTTGCCAGGTCAAAAGACTCAATGGAGAACTGGACAGACGAAAAAACCCACGGGAACAGCGAGACAAAAAGAGAAAAAATAAAAGTAAGGGAAATGCCGTAGCTATTTAACTATTTACAAACATGCAACAAGGTAGGCTTCACCTCATCGGTCTTAGCCATGGGTGTTTTGCGTGGTATACATGGAAGTGCCATAGCCCCATCCATGTATACCACGCAAAACACCCATGGCTAAGACCGATGAGGTGAAACCTACCTTGTTGCATGTTTGTAAATAGTTACCCCAAGTTATCCAAGTTTTTAATTCCTGTTCATTGTAAACACAGAGTACCCAAGGAAATGTGTAGTTTCTATGTTCATTGTAAACCGCGCTGATGTTGAATAGCGCGGTATAAAAGAGACTGTAAATAAAAATAAATAAAAAAAATAAAAAAGTGCCCAAAAAGGGCACCGGTATCAATGAGCGATAGTACTGAAGTAGACGGGAAGGCAAAAAAAGAAAAAAGAAGCACCCCGAAGGGCACGATAGAAAAGGTTTTTAACTGCAATAACAGGACAAGCATCCATAGGGCTCCACGGAAAAACTAAGACTGAGAAGAATCATTGGGAAGGGGGAAGGCATGTACGTATGCATAGAGGAATGATCCCAAACACTTCCTATTGGATGCTGGGGAGCATTCCCATGTGGGCTCCGTCGGGGTACATCACCCATATGTGAAGACTGCAATCCTGCTTGTTCCTGGAGATTTATATATTTGCTAGCTGCTGGTGAGCATATAATTTCTTTTTAATATCGGCCAATATATTCTTCAGACTTGCAATGCCTTTCCCATGCTGGGCTCCATCAGAAAATGCCATCCTTTTGAGGACTTATTGACTTGCTTTATACCGATCTAATATGACAGGAAAGTGACAGAAAGTGACACTCAAAATACCAATATAAAGGACTCACCTACAATTTTTCTAGTGACCTTAATTTTTTGAGATCTTAAGAAACCAGAGGACGAAGGGACACAGTGAAGTGAGGGCTTCTAATATTGCAAAATTATTTCAGGAGCATCACTGTTCCCGTGATTTTCTTTGACAGCAAGAGTTTAATTTCAGATGCAATATACTAAACCATGGACACTTCTGGGTACCAGAGCTATCAATGGGGTATGGGGCCAAATCTATAATTCTTCAAGTCAGTGTTGACTTTTATACACAATTTCTGCGTTCAAAATTTGTGTTTTTTGTAAAATTACAGCATGAGGTAGTTTAAGCAACCATTGCTTCCTAAATGGCCACTGGGTCAAAAACAGGACGCCAATAGTTCTGCTCTTGTCTTCAGCTGGCACCTCACTCGTCGTCCCCATCCCATGCAGTAGCTTTGCTCTTCCCCTCCCCATCCCCTTCAGTAATTCAGCCCTCATCACTCTTTCCCACTCCCCCCTCCCACCATCAGAGTAGGATAAGAAAATGTAAGGCATCATTTACCCCTAGTTTTGGCATAACCGATCTCCTCAGTCGGCCGATCTTAGACCAATGAGGGACTTTACAGGCGCTGATTCGCTGTAGTATGACTTCAAGATCAAATCCATAAATATTATGGCCCTTATAAGAAAAACAAAACAAAACACAGGATAAGAAACATTTTGATATGGAAAAAAAAACCCAGACCACAAAAATTCACACAAGCAGTTGAGTTAGAACTATCAAATTGCTCAATGAGAGACCAGTGTAATAAAGAGCACTAAGTTACATGCACCGCTTAGCACCAAGCTATATGCACTTTGTTATACATACAGTTTAGCAACTAATACAGGAAGGATTTTTGTGCACAGTAAAACTTGTGTATTTTTGTATTGCATTTGTATCTGCATATGTTTTCTGCTTGTTCACCGCCTTGAATGCTATGGTGGTAATGAAATATTTAAAAATAAATAAATCTTATGTTAATGAGGGTATTAGCAATGCAAAGAAGCATGCACAAGCTCTAAAGGCTTAACATACAGTTTAACATAAGAATTCACCTCAGACCACAAGTTAACGTGCCCACAGGAGGATACAGCCCTTACCACAATGACGTCAGGGTCAATCTTGTGCATCTTTGCGAGGAAGAAACCCAATAATGTCCTTTCTGTTGCAGCAATCTCAATCTTTGCATTCTGAAATTAGAAACATGTTCTCCACTCAGTAGTGTTGCAAGTCTCGTCAGCACCCGGGGTGGGTGGCCCCACTTGCAGCGCAACAACCCCCCCCCCCCCCCCTCCACAGCCCACATGGCAGAGATAGTGCAGCAAACTTGAATCCACGGCCTCTACTCCAGGCCAAACTCTATAATACCTGCTTTTACCACCTCAGCCGACACAGAGTTCCAAAGATTAATTATACATTGCACAAAAAAAAATACTCATGTCTGTTAAATATACTACTTTGACACTTCATGGAGTATAGTCCTTGTATTTTTTGAAAGAACAATGTGCGGTTACCCACAGCACATATCTTCCCTCAGCTGTCTGTTCTCCAAACTGGAGTCCTGTTTAGCCTTTCCTCAAAGCAGAGTCATTCCATCCCATTTATCATTTTGGTCACACCTTTCTGTACCTTTTCTAATGCTGCTATATCTTTTTTGAGATCTGCAGACCCGAACTGCATACAATACTCAAGGAGCAGTTGCACCACGGAGCAATACAAAAGCATCTCTTACTTTGTACTTTATTCCTTTCCTAACACGGTTTGCTTTTTTAGCCAACACCACACACTGCACCACTCATTTTCGACTGGTTTGGAAGACTCAAGGAAAGAAAATTAACAGAGAAAACCAGATTTTTCCTTTTCATTTATTTTTAACAAACTTTTATATACCGCAACCTTCCAGTGATCAGGTGCGGTTTACATATAACAGTTAGGGGAACAGAAAGACATTTCTGTTTTTACACTGAACATTGCGTGAACTATATACATTAAAAATTAAAACTTTGGAGAACTATGTACATTTAACTATATACAGATAGCAGAAATGAGGTCAACAGTGAAGGGAATTATATCAAAGACAGTGTCAAAGGTCATGATATCATAAGGCAGTTACGGTGTTAGTTTCTATGTGTTATATAGATTATCCCTTTTCATTCTGGTGTTGGGAGTTTGCCAGTGGGCCGTAGTGAGAGATAAAGAGGTGGGTTTTTAAAGTTTTGCGTAGGGCCTTAAGGTCGGTTGAGGCTCTGATTTCTTCTGGTAGTGAGTTCCAGAGTATAGGTGCAGCGTGGGAGAATGCTTTTTTATTGGTTGTTTTTTTGGTCTTTGTGAATTCTTTTGGAATCTTTAATTTATTAGCGTTGCTTCTTCTATGTGCAGAGTGGGCTGTGTCTTTAGTGAGTAGCTTATTAAGGGTAGCTGGGGCAGTGTTATTTAATGCCTTGAATGTGGTTATTATTAATTATAGTCTATTCTACATTGAATCGGGAGCCAGTGTAGTTTGGCTAGATAAGGTGATATGTGTTCAAAAGGGTGTACCTTCATTATAGTTCTGGCTGCAGCGTTTTGGGCCAGTTGGAGCCTTTTGATGTTTTGGTTGGTGGTGCCTAGTAGAGCGAGGTTGGCGAAGTCAAAATGTGGTGTGACAATGGCTTGAATGATGCTCAGGAAGTCTTGCAAGTGTGCTAGAGGGCGTAATTGTTTTAATACTTTGAGTTTAAAGTATATTTTCTTGGTTGTATTTCTTATGTGGGTGTTCATACTAAGGTGTGTATCAAGTATCACCCCTAGGTATATTTATATATATTTTCATATATTTAAATACTTCACGAAACTAGGTTCAAGTCTGTCAATATTGGGGGAGGGAGGAATTTATTTCCTGAACACTTTATATCCCTGTTAAGTTTGGACTTTTGTTTCCCAGTGCTGAAAATCTATAGCAAATGAAGCAAAAAAATGCATCAGCTGAGAATGTGAAGGGCCCAAAAATTGTTGGTATTAAACCACATTGTGAAATGTGCACCACTGTAGATACACAATATTAGGTTCTACAATGGGAATTGCTATCCAGGAAAATGATCTGGGTGTGACTGTAGACAATACATTGAAACCTTCTGATTATGCCCATCAGCCAGCAGATGAAGAGAAACAAAAGCTTGCGAGCTCTGTCCTAGACAGGGCACCATGCAACACATGCTCCTGATTTTCTTTAACAAAATAGGATACGAAAATCCCCCAGTATGAACCTGGGGGGGGACCTCAAATTTCCATATTCACCCAAGAGAATCCGCAGCCCAGAAATTACCTAGAGCAACAAAATCACCACCAGCAACAAAGAAGAGCAAGCCTTTGGACTGGTCTGGTAGACTCAAGGAAAGAAAATTAGCAGGTAGGACCAAATTTGTCCTTCCTTATCTCAAACCAATCAAAAATGGGATGTAACAAAGCAACTGCTCACTCTGGGAGTCACCTAATTGTCCACTGCAACACTCCTCCTACAAGCGGGCACCGTCAGGAGGAACACCTAAGATCGCTGTGCTTTCATAAAACACGCAATCACAATTGTATTGCAATTCTGGAAACTCCATCTGGGAAGACAGACCCTCTGGCCAATAAGATACCACCCTCTAAGAAAGTGAAAGAATGCAGAGGAACTGCCATCTGAGCTAGCTCAAAGGAGATCCTGTAGCACTTGCATCCCTCTTGAGCTGCCAAAAAGAGATAATCATACAGAAACATCTTAACTTCGGGCTGCAAAGAGGGACAATACCCCCCCCCCCCCTCCAACAATACTTCCAATTCATCAACCCTCCCTTCTGCCACCCAAATATCTTAATCCTACCATTATCCTCAATGTTTATCTTTTTGTAAATAGCTAAGAATCCAGCTATCACTATGCCTATTGTCATGCAGCAGGGGCTGATGAAAGCAAAAATGCAGGAGAAGAAGCTGTTTTTCATGAGGAAAAAGATGTTCACAAGATGCAATATCCGCACAGAACAGCTAGAGGGAGCAGGCGTGCACTCACAGAGCCTGAGTGGACACACTTAGCTAATCGAGAGCACCTGACAGCCCGGAAAGCTCAAACACAGGAGAGCTTTATAAAGAGAAGACTGGAGAGGGCAGAGCAGTGCTTGCAAGTGTGGAGCTGGAGGTAAAGCTGAAGGATTACGAGAAAGAAGCACCACAAGCAAGGACCAAGCAGAAAGAAGCACTTGGAAAACTAGTGCTGGGCAAAGGAACAATCACCTTTGGAGGCAAAGCAGAGTGAAAGAAAGAAGCCTGCTTGTACCAGAGGAACCTGGGGCTAAACCAAAAGGTAACAGAAGCTTTCAGAGAGGAGACTGGCACAGGGATTGTGTTCCTGAACAACTGCGGGAAGGAGGAAATCCCAGTTCTATATGCTGCTGGAAGCCAAGGTATGCTGACTGTTTCTATGAAGAAAACCTTACCTTATAAAAAGCCTTTTGAAATTAATGCTAAACCTGTGAGAAAGGAAAGCACAGCTACCTCTCATAAGCCAAGTAGCCAACGCCCAAGGGTAGGCCATGCTCAATGGCAAACACTAGAGGAACTCTTTAAACATCCCGAGAACAGGACTAGGGCCTGGCCAGAAATTATAGCCAGTGAAACCACTGATACAGACAGAGATAATTCTGAGCCGATGCAAGTGGAACTTGTAGAGCCAAGCCTTTTGTCTCAGGAAGAGATGGACTGTTCTTTGTGTATTTCAGGCAGTGCAGAGTCACTGTTAAACCTGTGAATGATATATGTTATCTTCAGAATGTTATTCATTTGCTAAATGGAAGAAGAGTGCTGAAACATTTGCTTTACTCTGGAAAGCTTAACTAAGCATTGTTACAACTGTGAAGCATAACAGTTTTTCCGTTAACCTGAGTTGATTTCATTCCTGAAGTTAAGGACTTTTTCTTTAGGTTGTAACCCAGCTGAATCTTATGCGTAAAGGGAAATAAATGCCTTGTTAACCCTCTACTCTGCATTCACAATTTTTCTTAGTTAGGAGCTGAACTGCTAAGACCAGGTTACACCTGGCTCTTAAAAGACCCTCCTCTCATAATAAAATAATTTTTGTGTCCCACCTACCCTTGCGACCACTGGCCACCAGGGCGGTGCACGACACTATGCATAAGTGTATACTGGTATGTATATAGTTCTGGTTTCAACTAGTTTCCTAGTTCCAATTATGTTATTAAAGATGTTCCATGTTTCTTCAAGTTATTGTTCCATGGTAAACCGCCCCTGATCGATAGAAGGGGCAGTATAAAAAAAACTGTTCAAATAAATAAAATAAACAAGAATCTCAAGAATTCTTTGAAAGAAGCATCATAAAGAAAGTGTAGCTACACATCTATAACGGGTGTTCTCTGGGGACAGCAGGAATCAGTCCTCACATATGGGTGACATCGGCGCCGATGAAGCCCTTGTGTGGAGCAAATCCCCAGCTTTCAGAGAAAGCCTTTGGGAGTTGCCATCATGCATGCACGGGTTCCCCTTCCCGCCCAAGTGTGCCATCTTGCTCAGTCAAATGACATAGCTAAAAAGATGGCAAAATAACAAAATATAATAATAGGACTGCAGCTCCAACACTGATTCTGGCTGTCCCCGGAAAACACTTGTTACAGGTGAGTAACTACGTTTTCTCCGGGAACAAGCAGGAAGTCAGTCCTCACATATGGAACTCCCCAGCTATAGGCTACCGAGAACCCATAGCTAAAAGCACAGTTACTTACCTGTAACAGGTGATCTCTGGGAACAGCAGGAATAAGTCTTCACATATGGGTACGTCGGTACCGACGGAGTCTGCGTGGGAACGCTTCCCAGCTTCCAATCAGAAAGCTTTTGGAAGCATCCCACCACGCCTGCGTGCTGCTTTCCCGCCTTTCCCAACTGTCTCTCCTCAGTTAAGTTTTAAAGCTGAGACAAAGAGAGAGAGAGAGAGAAGGGAAAGATAGAGATAGAGAAAATACAACTCCTGGGGAGGTGGGGGCGGGGGTTGTGAAGACTTATTCCTGCTGTTCCCAGAGATCACCTGTTACAGGTAAGTAACTGTGCTATCTCCAGGAACAAGCAGGAATGAGTCTTCACATATGGGGACTCCCAAGCTAAGATGCCTGGAGTCCCAGCATGTTATAGACTGGAACATGCTACACCTCATATCGCCAGGCATCCTCAGGATGGAGGGTAGGAGTTGAGAACAGAAAGGTGCTGTAAGAGACAGCCAACCTAGCATAGGACTGCAGGCAAGGAGTCCTTGTGGGGATGACAATTATCATCAATATATTGAAAAGGAAATATTGCAATATGGACCTCCCCTAACAGGAGTGCAGAAAAGTATGGAGGTTCATGAGATCTACTGGGGATCCAGTAGAGGAACCTCAAGGAGGACCCCACTTTGAAGTGGAGGTAATAAACCTGTTAGAAAAAACAGTGGAGGTCAGAATCCTGAAAGGTGAGAGGTAACCCCAGAGATCAAATGGGGTAGTACAAAAACAGTAGGCCTTCAGCGGAAGGCTTTATGAAAAAAGCCTAGACTCTTTTGGCTGCAGAGTGGCTCACTCTTAGGAGTAAAAAGAGGAAAGGCTGACCGATTTGGACAAACCGGCCTAGTCCTTGTGGGAAGAAGGGGTATGGAAACCCCCTGAATCCCAAAAAGAAGGACAGATGTCTGAAGCATTAAATCCGCTGATTAACTGAAGATCCACAATTTTTATTTTTATTTACACACATTTATATACCGCATCTTCCAGAGTTCAGTTGCGGTTTACAGTGAACAACAATTAACAAAGCAAATTTGTTTTACAAGGAACGTCATATTATAAGTATAATGAATAACAAAACAGCATATGTATTGAAACGAAGTAATTAACTAAACAATGTATTGTCTAAACAATGTGAAACAATACGGAACAGAATAAACTATATATATATATATACATACATACATATATATACATATATACATATATACATATACATATACATACATATATATATACATTCGACTAAGTGTGCTATCTGTTTGAGTGAAAGGGTTTTTATTTGAAACAGTCAGGTACCTGTTTAGCCTTGTCTTTCCTAACTGGTGTAGCTAGGAAAGATACTGGAGATGGAGAGCTTCAGGGGTACCTAAACCTTAAGGTTATGGTAGAAGTTGTTAACTACCACGGGAAGTGGTTGTGTGTGTAGAACCCCAAACATGCTGGACAGCATGGTATGGGTAGAGCCCAATTGACAGAATCATATATAGATATGTATAGCTATATGAGCATAGACAGTCAGATAGATAAGTATGTGAATACATATTTACCTATAATAAAATATCTCGACAGACACATATATATGTATATATGCATATATATACATATAGATATATAGATAGACATATAAGAATATATCTATAGTGAGATATAGAAGGGCATAATATATATACACACAAATGACATCTCTATATATCTATAGAGATGTATACAGATATATATTGTCATGAGGCTGGAGAGCTAGGGAAGAAACAGCCTTGGAAAAAACTCCTGATTTGCATGAATCTCAGAAAAGGCAGAGCGCGCAGTTCCAGTGTAGCTCAGCCAGAGGGCGCATGAACAGTTACACAGTACCTGAAGCAATGTGCTCAAGCACTGAGCACCTTAATGATAAGTGCTTTCACCTGTCCTCAAACTCACAGCGTGCAAGCCAGAAATCCCTTTATAAGGGAAATCAGATGAGCAGAGGAGACCAGCACAGAATCCAAGAGCAAAGGCTCCAGCAAAGAGACCAGCCCCAGGGAGTCCAAGGGCAAGGAGTCCAGCAAAGAGACCAGGGAGTCCAGCAAAGGCTCCAGCAAAAGGACCAGCACCATGACCAGGACTGGGAAGAGCACCGGGACGCGGGAAGGCACGGCAGAGAGGCACCAAGGAGGGTAGCCGACAGAATAACCGACAAGGTCAGAAGGACCGGCAGCACAAGCTCTGAGAGAAGCCTGGAACAGGATAGTTTCCAGCTGCGGCCAGCTCTAGGTGGCAGGAGCCAAAAGGGGCATACTCTATGGGATAAAGCCCAGAGAAGCAGCCTGCCTGTTGAAAGAAGTTCTCCAACTCCAAGTAAGTCCTTTGAGCCAAACCATAAGGGCACAAGGAAAGGAGATGCCTTTTACATTGATCCTCTTACCCTGAAAGATAAAGAGGGGAAATCCACGTCTGGTTTTCCTAGCAGCCTGGATTGTGGAGCAGTGCACAAGACAGTTGGTCAGCAGGAAAAGCTACGTTGTAAACTGAATCCTGGGCGTGGCGCTCCTCGGAAGCTAAGGTATGAAAAGCCTTTCATTCTAAAAGGAACTTTAAATGAGGAAAGTCTTATGCAAGTAGATAAACCTCAATATCATAGAAGAAGTAAAGCTAACTATTTAAAGCCACTTCCTAAAAGTGTTTTAAGAAAGTTATATGAGCAGCCAAGGAACGTCTGTGAGGAATTAAGAGACTCTGGAGATATTCTTAACTCTGAAGAGGGTAGCAATCCAGAATCAATGGACTTGGATTTTAGCTCCAGTGTTCCCATGCCTCACAACGAACATATGGAATGTAACTTTTGCTTAAGAAGTAGTTTGCTTGCCATGCTAATTGTATAGCGAAGAACTAAGTCTGCATATGGTGAAGCTGATAACCATTTTGTTCTGATATTGTTTTCTATTGTTTTGGAAAATCCCCTAACCCAGCTAAACAGTCAATTGTAGAGCTTACAACCTTTAACTGTTTAGTCCATGGTGGAACTTTATTGTTTGAGGAAACCATTACCTCCACTTTATGTTGATGTCCCATTGAACCTAGAGCATTAATCGGGGAAATAAAGCCTTATTTACCCTACACTTGGCGTAGTTATTCTTTTCAGGGGGTTCTATACTACAAGGACCACAATCCTTTGGTCCTTCAGCTTGAACACACTCTGATACAAATTAAATGTCCCCGGACGCCCTTACTCTACTATGCCAGTAGGGGCGCAGGTGGTGACAATATATAGATATGAATATATAGGCCTATATATAGGTGTCTGCAGTTAAGCAGACAGAGATATATGCCTATAGAAGTATATTCACATAGGATATGTGGAGAGGAAAGATTCATCTAATAACAAGAAGGTGGAACCTACTTGAGAAGATATATAGAGAATATATTCCTCCTGGTTATGATAGAGGGAGTCAGGGGAAAAATCTCCCTGACAAGAAACAGACTAGATTGCTGCAAGAATGCTAGCCAGTGAAATAACCAGGATAGTTACGTGAAGAGCAGAGGATAATATCAGTCTGCAGGCAGCAAGTCTCGAGTCTTCCAGAACTCTAGCATGGTAAATGGACAGACGACGTATAGGAATGAGATACCATGTTGACCTACTTGAGGGGCAAAAAGGGTATCATGCGTTCTTTAGCTGAATATGCGCTGTCCATGAAGGATTAGGATACCATGAGGACGAGCTGCAGGGAAAAAAAGAGCATATTCCCGGTGGGAGTCCAGAGGACCAAACCAGGGAATTGAACAACTCTTTAATCTTTCACGTAAGAGAAGGCCCATGTCCTTTGTTTTAAAAAGGAGATAGAAGGGTAGGGAGAACCCTTCCAGTCATGAGGGCATGACTGAGGAAGCCTTTTCCAACCATCTAAGACAGCTGTTAGAGAAAATCCTAATGCTCTCTAGCAAGGGCCCATAGTGGAAAGCTTCTCTGTAGAGTTGCAGAGAGCATGATGCAGGAGAATTAGGGGATAGAACTGGCTGTTGGAAAAGCCAGTACCTACGTCAACTATGCTGCCAAACCCAAGGGAATTGGAGATGGCAAGAATAGAAGACAATTCAAGAAACCTGTAGTGATTAGATTTTCCAAGACAGATGAATCCACTGTCTTGGAGTCACTACTAAGGCCAGAAAGAATGTCCATGGAGGACAACCCTGGATGCTTGTGGAAAAGAACCAGTGGTCCAATCACTAGAGCTCCTGCATAGGCAGCTGCTAGTAAGACAGCAGAAGAATCTTTCTGTTTAAAAACAGAAAGAACAGACAGAGCAGGAGTAAGAAAGCTCTGGGCCTGTCTGATAAGCTGCCCTAAAGCAAAAGTGAAGAAGGGAGTTAACTCAGAGAGGAAAAACTCCACACTGGAATAGTGACAAAACTAGAGGGGCTGAAGAAGCCCTCCAGTGTAGTAGTACCACTCTTACAGAGGAAATGCTTGGTAAGAGGGTAGAGAAGATAGAGCTGAATGGAGACTTACAATGTGGTAAGTCTGTAGAAAGGAAAAATTCATGCTGGTACAGAAAAGCTATCGTTTGATAGTTGTTAAACCTCGTTCCCTGATGTGAAAAGAAATAGAACCCAATCGGATTTATCAGGAAACTCCCAAAGAATAATCAATCCGAATTACTAGAAAAACTCCCCTAAAATCTAGAACTGTATTCTTTATCAGAGCTTGTCAGCCCAGTGCCAGGAATTTTTCCTAAGGCACCACCGTGACCACTCCTTTTATTAAATAAATTTAAAATTGAGATCAAAAACTTAGCTGTTGCCAAAGCGCCGCCAAGGCGCCAAAACCACCGACTGACGACGTGGCTCACGTTTCGGGTTTTCCGCCAATATATGTAGAAACCCTGCTTCAGGTCCAAAGAATCAGCAAATGGCAGATCAAAGAAAGATCTGCCATTTGCTGATTCTTTGAACCTGAAGCAGGGTTTCTACATATATTGGCGGAAAACCCGAAACGTGAGCCACATCGTCAGTCGGTGGTTTCGGCGTCTTGGCGGCGCTTTGGCATCAGCTAAGTTTTTGATCTCAATTTTAAATTTATTTAATAAAAGGAGTGGTCACGGTGGTGCCTTTGGAAAAATTCCTGGCACTGGACTGACAAGCTCCGACAAAAAATACAGTTCTAGATTTTAGGGGAGTTTTTCTAGTAATTCGGATTGATTATTCTTTGGGAGAAACCTCTTTCCCTGGCAGGAAGAAGAGGAGAAACCTGTGACCTATAGGCATGAACATCCTAAGAGCTTGTATAACAGAGAAAAAAGTGGATGTCTTGTGAAAAGAGATCCATGCCTAGAGTTTAGAATGAAAGCAGTGGGAGGCTTCTACTGAGAAGAAGCAAACTGCAGGTTCTAAACCCCAAGAGGCATAAGAAATATGATGATGATTAATCAGAAACCCTGCGGTTGCTGGGTTTGCTGAGCCTGGTGAGAGTTTAGATTCTTCAGACCAGGGCGATGTTTCTCCTGTTTGGGAACATCTGTATGATGGGCAGAAGATGGATAAAACCTTCTCCCCCTAGGGGAAGAAAATTTGGTAGGACATTTCCTACCTACTGGGAAAGAAGGCGGCATAGAACTGCCCTTAGAAACAGGTAAGTCAGTGGACCACTGAGTAACCTGACGTAAAGACTCCTTATTGAAGAGATTTTCTCCAGTGCAAGGAGTATTACACAGTCTTAGTTGTGCCCATTTGTCTAAGTCTGAAGCTTGGAGCCAGGCTCTACGTTGTGCCTCTATAGCTATAGCAGAAGTCCTGCTAACAGACTCAAATGAGTCTAGTGAAGCACGAGTAAGAAACCAAGAAATATTTTGAATATGACTAAGCAGTGAGGAATAGTCTGCACTCTTGGGTTCTGAAAGAAAAGGAGTCAAAAGATGTAATTTCTTTGTGACCTCCTCAAGAGATAGACTCATATAAAAAAATATATGAGAGAATTCTTGCTGAAAGCATGGGTCTGGAAGGTTTGACGTCCAAAGGCATCTAGTGTCTTAGACTCACGACCTGGCAGATAAGAAGAGTGCTTTTTCTTACTCTTCACCCGCCTCATTGCTGATTCCACTAGAATGGAATGATGAGGAAGTTGAGTCTTTTGAAACCCTGGAGAGGGGAGCACCTGATATAGGAGATCAGTTGCTCTGGAAGGTGGGGGTACCCTTAAAGGTGCTTCCCACATTCCTAGAAGAAGATCCTGCAAGGAATGATGCAAAGGAAGCATTATGTTTTCCTTTGCTTCGGTAGAAACAGAGCCTTGTGTAGGATCATGTCCAGGGATAGGAATGGCAAGTGATCTTGCCATATCCAGGAGGAAACTCTGAAAAGAAGGATCTCCAAAGAGAACCTCCCTTGGACAGGTTAGATCTGAAGAACTAGCCTGGGCACCGAGGGATCTATCCGAGTATATAGGAATATAAGATCCTGCACGGTGCAGTATGTGTTTATGTTTATGTTTATTTATTTGATAAAAACCGCCTTTCTCAATAACCAAGGCGGTGTACAATTAAAAGCTAAGTAATAAAAGAAGGCCGAGGCCAACGAAAGGAAAAGAAATGTACAATATTAAAAAAAAAAGGGATAGTAGAGAAGGACCAAGAAGGCAGGACGAGACATGGCAACATGAGGGAACATCAGGGAGGGGATTAAGGAAATAGTAGAGTCATACAAAAGGAGAGGGGAGATTAAATGCCAGGGAAAACAGGTGAGTCTTGAGGTTTTGCTTGAAGACTTTGTGTTGGGGCTCTAAACAGAGGGTAGAAGGGAGAGAATTCCAGAGGGCGGGACCAGCAAAGAAGAAAGCAGAGGAGCGGGTGGATTGTAAGTGAGCACGGGAGGGGGACGGGAGTGTGAGACGATTGAGGTGAAAAGAACGAGGGGTGTATCTGGGAGAATGGAAGAAGAGAAGATCAGATAAGTACTGGGGGGTGCTGTCATGAATAGCTTTATGGACCAAGGTTAATAATTTAAAGGTGGAACGGAAGGGGATAGGAAGCCAGTGAAGATGAAATAACTGGGGTGTGATATGATCACGGAGTATGGGATCCTTAACGGATGGACGCTGGTACTGGAGGTCAGGACCAGCGACAGTCATTACCCCATCGTCCATGCCAGGTATCGACTCCAAACTTGGTATAGAAGGGAGCGATCCTGTTGAAATAAGCATGGAAGGAGCTGGCCACGATGTTACTGTGGATACCGGTACCGATACAGATACCGTTGTCGGAACCAAAGCCGACACCGACATCGGAGCAGCAAGCGGTGACAGCCCAATCGGTACCGAGGTAACCGAAAACCTTCGGCAGTAACCCTCGGTACCGAGCGTCCGGTACCGATAGGTGTCGGTACCAAGACGTGTCGGTACCCAGTCTTTCAGACTAGAGATCGATTCCAGACTCGGCATCGAAGGAAGCGAGTCTATCGATGTATGTCTGGAGGGTACCGACGTTG
Source organism: Ichthyophis bannanicus (assembly GCA_033557465.1). Taxonomy (NCBI): domain Eukaryota; kingdom Metazoa; phylum Chordata; class Amphibia; order Gymnophiona; family Ichthyophiidae; genus Ichthyophis; species Ichthyophis bannanicus. The sequence goes on along the minus strand of CM066035.1, from coordinate 946,865,054 downwards.
GTGGTAGTATCGGTGCAGGTACCGATACTGGAAAGTCAGTCTGGAACGTATCCACCGGTCCCGTAGGTACCGAGGACGCCAGACGATGATCCCTGGTGAGGAGTGTTTCGTCCAACACCAGTGCCGATGCCGGGGTATCGGTACCGCTCGAAGCGGATGCCACCACTGGGCATGGCTCAGGTATGTTCTGTGAGGGGTGAACCCCAGGAACAACCTGAAACCCCACATAGGCTTTGGAGGCCGGAGACTCCCGCTGGGGTTTTGAAGCCAATGGGCCCTCGAGGGCAAGGCCGGAGCCGTCTACATGCTGTGCATGAGACCTACCACTCGAGGGTTGGCTAGTCTTAACAGACTGTTTGTGGGTTACCTGATCCTGTGTAGAAGAACAGGTCGGTGCCCTGAAGTTGGAAGGGAACCTCATATCGAGGGAAACTCTATGTTGAAAACCTCTTCTCACAATACTGTTGCCCGAGGGCTCCGGAGGAAAAAGGTCAGGACCCAAACAAGTTAGACACCAATTTAGGGAGTCTAAAAATAAAGTAGTATCGCCACAGTTTGAGCATTTCTTGGAGAAAGTGGCTGGTGGTTCCATGGAAGACATGGAGAGGCTTAGAAGGCCTGAAAAACCGTAAGACACTCAGAAGAAAAAATATATCCCTTAAAGGGAAAAATTTTACAAGAAAGAAAAAAGAAACACCGGCGGTACCGGTGGCGTCGGGGAAGACAGCCGCGACCACAAGAAAATTAAGAATTAAAAGAAGAATTTTCTGCGGTGACAGGAGGACGTTCTGCTGGCTCCGCGGAAAAACGAAAACTGAGGAGAGACAGTTGGGAAATGCGGGAAGGCAGCACGCAGGCATGGTGGGATGCTTCCAAAAGCTTTCTGATCGGAAGCTGGGAAGCGTTCCCGCGCAGACTCCGTCGGTACCGACGTACCCATATGTGAAGACTCATTCCTGCTTGTTCCTGGAGATAAAAGGCTCCCTCTACGAGAGCCACAAGCAGCAATGTAAACTAATGGAACAGCACTCCGGTAGCCTGAACACAGAAGGGTCGGAGAGCATGAGTTGCCTAGATCTCAAAAAGGTTATGGAGTACAGCCTGGCTGAAGGCACTGTCCCGCCGGGACTCCCTGTCCAGGCAGTAATGGGTTGCAAAAGTCTGAATCGAAGACCAGGTGGCCGCCTGACAGATGTCTGCCAAAGGAACAGAGTGCAAATGAGCCACTGATGCCGCCATGGCCCTGACCCTATGGGCCATAACCAGATCCTCCATTGGAAGCTCGGCTGCCCTGTATGCCCAGGCAATGCAGTCTGCCACACAAGTGGACAGCGTACGCATAGATAACGCCACCCCCAGCTTACTGGGGTCGTAAAACGAAAAGCTGAGAAGCCTTCCGATGCGCTTGCGTATGCTGGATATAGAAGGCCAACGCCCTCTTACAGTCCAGGGTATGCAGGACCGACTCTGCCCGACTGGCATGCGACCTGGGAAAAATGACAGGCAGAACCACCTCCTGGTTGAGGTGGAACAAGGAGACCACTTTCGGAAGGAACTTGGGGTGCGTGCGAAGCACCACCCGCTTCCTATAAAACCTGGTGTAGGGTCTATCCGACACTAGGGCATGGAGCTCACTCACCCACCGAGCGGATGTGAGTTCCACCAGGAAAACTACCTTCCAAGAAAGATAGCGTAGATGGCAGGTAGCCAATGGTTCAAAGGGGGGCCTAGTAAGCTGCCCTAACACCACACTGAGATCCCACTCGGTCGCCGGGGGGTGCACCAGGGGTTTCAAGAGAAGTAAGCCTCTCAGGAACCAAGAGACCAAGGGGTGGGTGGAGAGAGACTTCTCATCCACTGAAAAGTGATGCGCCGCAAGGGAACTGAGGTGCACCCTGACAGAGTTGGACTTGAGGCCCAAATCGTTGAAGTGGAGAAGGTATTGTAGAACCACCCCTACCGGGCAAGAGAAAGGATCTACCTCCCGCTCCTTGCACCATGCCGCAAACCTACGCCACTTCAAGGTGTACGTCCATCTGGTCGACGGCCTCTGCGAGGCCAGCAAAATCTCCTCAATATTTTTTGGAAGGAGGAGCGAAGCAAGAACTACCCTTTCAGCCACCACGCCATCAAGTTGAGGGAGCTGAGATTGGGGTGCAGAAGAGAGCCCCCCTCCTGAGACAGGAGATGTGGGGAGAACCTCAAGGGGATTGGAGCCTCCACTGCTAGCTGAAGAAGCAGCGGGAACCAGGGTTGCCTGGGCCACCGAGGGACAATAAGGATGACCGAGGCTCTGTCCTGGAGAATCTTGAACAGTGTCTTGGCTACCAGAAGTGTCGAGGAAAACGCATACAGAAGATCCCCAGACCATGATATCAGAGACGCATCAGTGGACACCCTGTGCGGGTGGGATTGCCTGGAGCAGAAAAGGGGCAACTGGTGATTGTCCGGAGTTGCAAACAGGTCCATCACCAGCTGCCCCCAGGTATGGAAGAGCCAACCGACTACCCCGCGGTCCAGCTGCCATTCGTGGGGTTGAAGAATCCTGCTTAGCCTGTCTGCTAGTCAGTTGTCCTGGCCCGGCAGGTAGACTGCTTGGAGACTAATGCCATGCCGGACTGCAAAGGAGCATAGGTCTAGGGTTTCCTGACATAGGGGACGGGACCCTGTACCACCCTGTTTGTTCACATAAAACATGGCCACCTGGTTGTCTGCACCAAGACAGATTCATGGTCCAGGAGCTGTCTTAAAACTCCCAGCGCTAGGCAGATGGCACGTAGTTTCAAGAAATAGATTTGTTGGGTCCTCTCGCTCGGGGACCACACTCCTTGAGTACTGAAACCCTGACAATGGGCCCCCCAGCCCAGCAGAGATGCATCTGTTGTCAGGACCCTCGTGTGCAGAGGAGCCTGGAAAGGCAACCCCGCCTCCAAGTGATGCGGTTGGAGCCACCAGGCCAAGGACCTTACCAGACGTCTGGATACTTTGACCCTGTCCCGAAGCTGCCCTGAGACCACTGGTCCCTGAGGCACCACTGAGCGGTCCGCATGTGGAGGCGGGCCTCCGGGGTCACATGGACTGTGGAAGCCATGTGCCCGAGGCGGCGAAGAAAAAGCCTTGCTGACACTGCAGACCTGCAATTCACTTGCCCTGCCAGAGTCTTAAGTCTGCTTATCCTGTCTGCAGGCAGATAGGCCTTCGCTCGAAGGGTGTGGAGGCTTACCCCAATGAACTCTAGCTGCTGAGTTGGAGTGAGGCTGGACTTGGGTAGTTGATTATGAACCCTAGGTGCTGCAGCACCTGGATGGTGCGAGTTGTGGCCTGGTGGGCCTCAGTGGCCGAGGAACCTTTGATGAGCTAGTTGTCGAGGTAAGGGAATACAAAGATCCCTTGGAGCCTGAGAAAAGCGGCAACCACAGCTAGGCACTTTGTGAACACCCTGGGGGCCGAGGCAAGGCCGAAGGAGAGTACCCTGTACTGGTAGTGATTGCCCCCCACCACAAAGCGTAGATATTGCCTGTGGCTTGGGTGTATTAGGATGTCTGTATACGCATCTTTCAGGTCTAAGGAGCATAGCCAGTCTCCCTGGCAGAGGTAAGGCAGCAATATTCCAAGGGAGAGTATCTTGAACTTCTCCCTCACCAGGAATTTGTTGAGGTTGCGCAGGTCGAGGATGGGTCTGAGGCCTCCTGTCCTTTTTGGTACCAAAAAGTACCTGGAGTAGAAGTCCCTTCCCTGCAAGTGGTGGGGCACCGGTTCTTCCAACTGATCCTCGAGAAGACCTGCTAACTCCTTCAGAAGAAGGTCCCGGTGAAGTGGAGACCTGATGGGCTCTCCTTGAAAACAGTGAGGAGGTACCTGGGCTAGGTGAAGAAGATAGCCCTCTTGGACTACCTGTAAGACCCAGGCATCGGTGATAATGGCTGTCCACCTGTGGGCATACAGAGCCAGCCAGCCCCCTGTGATCTGCCTTTCTCCTGTGGGAAGGGTGGCCATGCTGTAGGAGTCAAAAGCCACTGTCAGGCTGGGCCGGAGCCGATGCCTGGGGTTTGGGACTTTACTGCTTGCGTGGGCCATGTCCCTGTCCCTTGGCCTGCTGCCCCTGTGTTGGGGAGCCGGGGAGGCCTGAAAATGGGGGTAGCTTCGATAAGCAGCACCCTTCTTCAAGTAAAAGGGCTTTTTATCGGAGCCCTTCTTGCGAGAAGGGGCTGAAGTCTTCTTGGAGAGCCGTGTCCTCGCCATGTACTTGGGCTCCAACTCTGCAGCCTTGTCGGTCATTGGTTTGCCAAAGAGATTCTCCCCTTAGCATGGAACATTGACCAACTTGTCCTGAACCCATTGTTTGAGGTCTGACGACTGCAACCATGCCTGGCGGCGTGCACCGATGCCAGCGGCAGCTACTCGGGCCGCCGACTCAAACCCATCGAAGGCCACGCGAGACAAACTTTGAGCATTCACGGACAGCTTTAGGCAGGCCCTTGAAGTGCTGCAAAGGTTCCTTGGAGAGGCCAGCCGAGAACCCGGCGAGTTCCTTTGCCAGCTCCCTCAGGTACATGCCCATGTACAGCTGGTAGGCCTAGATCCGACAAGTCAGCACTGAACCTTGGAAGCACTTCCTGCTGAGGGCATCAAAGTTGCAGGCCTCCCTGCCGGGGAGCATCAAGGAGTGCATCTTTTGGCTCTTCAGCCGGCGCATGGCTGATTCCACAACCATGGAGTTGTGCGACAGCAGCAACTTCTGAAACCAGGGCTCTGGCGAACTCGATACATCGAGTCGAGCCGCTTGCTGATCACCGGCACCAACACCGGTGTCTCCCACATGCGGAGCATCAGTCGTTCCAGGATTGGAGGCACGGGTACAGTAACAGCCTGCTGAGGGGGAGCCGCATACTGGAGGATCTTGAGCTCGTCGGCTCAAGGATCCTCCTCAGACTCAGTGGGGAATGCCAACACCTTGGACATATCCCGCACGGAGTCCAAGAACCTCATATCCTCCTGGGGGGATATTGCCGAGGCTCGGATACCGGGAAATCAGATGGTACATCCCTGTGTCGGCGGGTATCCGGGGACGACTCATCCTCGGTTTCCCACGCCGACGCCTCAGAGGAGGAATTGGGGGGGTTCCTCAGGCATCGAAGGCCACGGGGCCGACCGCCTCGACGCCGGCAGGATCAGCGGTGACGACTTCGGTCCCGAACGGGAGGCCAAGAGGGACCTCAGCCGAGAACAGACTCGAGCCCGAAGGGCTTCGAGGATCAGCTCGGCCTTCGGGATAGACTTCAACGTCGAGGGCCCGGTGGTCGGGGCAGAGGAACCAGACAGACCGGCTATCAGCGCCCGCTGCTGTTCCATGAAGGCAATGAAATTGCGCTCTAAGGCCGCCATTCTGGACTCGAGTCCAGAAGGCTCCGCAGCCACCAGCTTGGGTCCCGACACAGTTGGGCCAGACACCAGTTCCCCCAGAGGGGAGTCCTTGACAAGGACAGTTGGTACGTGCCTTGGCTGATCCGCTTCATGACGAGGCATCTTCATCGGGCGCTCCCTCTCTGAAGATCCCAGGTCGCTCGGAGCCATCCAAAGACATCACCTTCGATAATTTTTTCTTCCTCTTATGCAGCGTGTAGCCCGTGCCCGATGGTGCCCTCCTTTCTATGGGCTGCAGCTCGGCGGCGGGAAGAGCGGCGTGCAGCCCGCGCCCGATGGCGCCCTCCTTTCTATGGGCTGCAGCTGGGCGGCGGGAAGAGCGGCGTGTAGCCCGCGCCCAATGGCGCCCTCCTTAGATAGGGTACGTGAGGAACTTTTTTTAGTGAGAGAAAGAAATCGGGGGGGGGGGGCAGGGTTGGGGTTGATATTACCTGATGAGAGAAGGAGAATGAGTATTAGAGAGCAAGGTAAAGTGGAGATAGTACGGCAGAAGCGAGGGTGGGGTTGCCTTAAAGAGAGGGGGGCTGGTTGAATGCGGGGCATGGTGTGAAGAAGCCCGATATCTTTCTCACACTAAAAAAAAAGTTCCTCATGTACCCTATCTAATCTCATCCATCCCACTCCTCCCTCCTTCCGCCCTCCCTCATTCATCCTACAATCACTCATCCATAGATATCAACCCCAACCCTACCCCCAAAAATAATCCCTCACATAACCTACCCGATATCATCATCTTACCCCTCAATTCCCCTCCCTCATGTCCCTCTTGGAGAGAGCACACACCCAGACATACCCACCCACACCCTGCTCCCTCTAAATCTCGGTATTACCCTAGAAATAGACCCCCACGCTACTAAGATAAGAAATCCACACGTAACCTATCTAACCTTATCCATATCCCTCCCCTCCCCCCCTCTGCTCTCCCGTTTTCATGCGCTCTCTGGAACGCATGCTCAGTCACTAAAAAAAACCCTTTTATTCACGATCTTTTTATCTCCAATGCCCTACACCTTCTTGCCTTGACCGAGACCTGGCTCCCCCCGGACGACACCACATCCATTGCCTCTCTCTGCTATGGAGGCTACCAGTTCTCCCATACACCTCGATCTACTGGTCGTGGTGGTGGCGTTGGCCTTGGCCTTCTACTCTCTCCCGCCTGCCAATTCCAACCCCTCCTGTCACCCCAATCACACTCCCCCCTCTCCTTCGAAGTCCACTCCATTCTCCTCCTCACACCACTTCCCCTCCGAGTAGCTGTTATTTATCGCCCACCCGACAAATCCAAATCCAAATCAACCTTCCTTACCGACTTAGACTCCTGGCTTTCTGCCTTTATGGATCCCTCCTCCTCCACTCTTATTCTTGGCGATTTCAACATTCACATCAACAACCCCTCCGACCCCCATGCCTCAAAGTTCCTCGCTCTTACCTCCTCGTTCGACCTCAAACTTTGTTCCACTGCCCCCACACATCTACACGGCCACTACCTTGACCTAATACTCTACTCCAATTCCTCTCCCTCACACTTCCACAAATCAATCCTTCCCTCATCTGACCATCACCTCTTAACATTTACTCTTCAGCTTCCGCCATCCCAACCTCATCCTGTCTCCTCCGACCTATTTAGAAACCTTCATAATATTGATCCCATGACTCTCTCTTCCACCATTTCTCCATCTCACCCCTCCATTTTATCCTCCAAGTCTGTCAACAAGGCATTATCTTCATACAATGCTACACTATCCTCAGCCCTTGACACTCTTGCCCCTCCCACCACACATCCTGTCAAACGATCTACTCCCCAACCCTGGCTTTCACCCACAATCCGTTACCTACGCATCTGCGCCTGTTCTGCCGAATGAGCCTGGTCCAAATCCCGCTCCCCGGAAGACCTTCTACACTTCAAATTCATGCTTGGCTCCTTCCAGTCAGCCCTAGCACTTACCAAACAAGATTATTTATTATTTTATTTATTTATTTATTTAACATTTCCTATATACCGCGCTGTCATCAGTGCGGTTTACATTAAAACAATATAACACTTGGTCAGATACATTGACCGTCGTTTACATAGAACAGGGGTTTACTACATCCATCTGACCAACTCCCTTGCCTCTGATCCTCGCCGTCTCTTTAATACCCTCAATTCTCTCAAGGTCCCCCCGCCCACGATCCCCCATCCCTTTCTGCCCAAACCCTAGCCGACTACTTCCACGACAAAATCCACAAGATTAATCTCCAATTCCCTAACCCCTCATCTACCTTCCCTCCTCCCCATTTCTCCTCCCCCATCCATACTCCCCCTGCCACCCTCTCCTCCTTCCCTCCGATCTCTGAAGAAACCGCACTCCTCCTTTTCCTCCTCCAAACCCACCACCTGTTCATCAGACCCTATCCCCACCCATCTCCTACGTTCCATCTCCCTCACCATTGTCCCCTCCATCACTCATATCCTCAACCTTTCACTCTCCACTGCAACTGACCCCGCTGACTTCAAACATGCTGTTGTCACACCCCTCCTCAAGAAACCCTCACTTGATCCCACATGCCCTTCTAAATATCAACCCATCTCCCTCCTTCCCTTCATATCCAAACTATTAGAACGAGCAGTCCACCGTCGCTGCCTCGACTTCCTCACCCTCCCAGGCCCTCCTAGACTCACTACAATCCGGCTTCCGTCCCCTACACTCCACTGAAACGGCACTCAGAAAAGTCACCAATAACCTGTTCCTGGCTAAATCTAAGGGCCTCTATTCCATCCTCATCCTTCTTGACCTTTATGCTGCCTTTGACACCGTTGACCACAACCTTCTCCTCAAGATCCTCTCCTCACGGCTTCAAGGACGCCGTACTATCCTGGTTCTCCTCCTACCTCTCCCAGCGCTCATTCAGTGTATGCTCTGATGGCTTCTCCTCCTCCTCCTCATCCCCTACCCCACTCCATGTAGGTGTACCCCAGGGATCTGTCTTGGGCCCCCTCCTATTCTCTCTATATACCCAAGACCTTGGCGCGCTTATCTCCTCCCATGGCTTTCAGTACCATCTCTATGCGGATGACTCCCAGATCTACCTCTACACCTGATATTTTTCCAGCAACCCAGTCCAAGATCTCTGCCTGTCTCTCTGATATCGCTGCCCGGATGTCTCATCGCTGATTGAAACTGAACTCCTTGTCTTTCCACCCAACTCCTCCCCCCCACTTCTCCCCTTCTCTCAGTCCATGTGGATGGATCTACTATCCTTCCTGTTCCCTCTGCCCGCAATCTAGGGATTATCTTTGACACCTCTCTCTCCTTCTCCGCTCATATCCAGCTTGTAGCTGAGACCTGCTGCTTCTTTCTCTACATCAGCAAAATCTGCCCCTTCCTCTCTGAATACACTATCAAAACACTTATCCACTCCTTAATCTTTCGCCTCGATTACTGCAACCTACTCCTCGCTGGTCTCCCCGTGAGCCACCTCCTTCCCCTTTAATCTATACAAAATCACGCTGCTCGATTAATCTTCTGCCAGCCTTGCCATGCCCACATTACTCCTCTTCTCAAGTCGCTTCACTGGCTCCCTGTCCAAGTCCGCATCCAATTCAAGCTTCTCCTACTGACCTATAAATGCATTCACTCTATACTCTATGGCCCCTCAATACCTCTTATCTCCCCCTACGTCCCCTCTCAAAATTTGCGCTCTGCTAACAAATTACTTCTATCAATACCTTTCACCTGCACCGCGAACTCCCGACTGAGCTCCTTTCACCTTGCTGCACCATACGCCTGGAACAGCCTACCTGCATCTGTGCGCCAGGCATCCTCCCTGGCCCTCTTCAAATTCAGGTTGAAGACCCACCTCTTCACCGTTGCATTCAGATCCTGGACTCCATCCTCATCTTACCCTCACCTCCATCAACATTTATGACCAAACTATAGACCACACTGTACCACACCGTACCTTGCGCAGAACTGACTAATGCTCTGTACTGTTCTAATTAGATTGTAAGCTCCGATGAGCATGACTCTGACGGGCAGGGATTGTCTCTTGTATGTTGGCTACCTCTTGTAGGTCAGCTGTACAGCGCTGCGTGCGTGGCGCTTTATAAGTGCTGAACAGCAGTAGTTCTAGTAGTAGTTCCGAGGAACCTCGATGCTGCTCGGGCTTGGACAGCTCCCCCAGAGACATGGAGGTCTCGGATGAGGTCCTGGCTCTCAGAGGCAAGGTCATGGAGAAACTTTTATCATGCTGCTGCTGGCGGCTCTTCAGGGCCTTCAAGGACATTTTCCTACATGGGCCACAGACTGACGGTCATGGTCGGGCCTGAGGCACCGGAGACAGCAGTCATGCGTATTGGTGAGACGCGACAGTTTCACACACCGATCGCATTTTTTTAAACCCACCGGCAGCCATCGGAGGAAAAAGGGCCCCTGCAAGGTCAAAGACTCGGGCTGCCAGTGAAAAAGAAAAAAAAAAAGTGTGAACGCCAGTCACGAAGGACAAAAACCAAAAAATAAGAATGGACTTGATACCGACGTACCGAGCCAAAGGCGGGAAGAGGTACCGGTGTCGACCAGTCGAGAAAGAGAAAAAAAAATCAACTTTTTTACAGGGACACAAGGACTACATCCGTAGGGCGGGAATAGGACCCCGCATGCATGATGGCAACTCCCAAAGGCTCTCTCTGAAAGCTGGGGATTTGCTCTGCACGAGGGCTCCGTCGGTGCCGTCACCCATATGTGAGGACTGACTTCCTGCTTGTTCCCGGAGAACTCCTAATTGACCTAAAGGCAATCACTTCTGTCTGGAAAAGACAATACCTTTTGGCTCTGAATAAGAAGCTGAGGGAAGAGATCCCTATCCAACCATACCAGGTATATGGAGCTCAAGAAACAGAACACAAACATGATGGCAGAAAAAGACCATGTGGCCTATCCAATCTGCCCTTCCAAACCAACTACTTCACTCCATTTTTTCCCCATTAGATATCTTCTGTATGTCTTATGCTTTCTTGAATTCAGATACTGTCCTTGTCTCTACTACCTCCACTGGGAGACCATTCCACAAATAGCTTCTTGGCTGGAGAGGAACAGCTTGTACCAATCCTAGTAAGATATCTGCAACCTGACTGATTGTCTATGCTCTGCTACTATCACCTCTTTTTTTTGGTGTCCCCATTCCTCTTTTAAACGCTATTTGCTATCTCTGTGTAACTCTTGACTCATCACTAACATTTCATGACCACATCAGTACCATTATACAGTTATTTTCTCTCTCTCCACTAGATCAGGGCTCTTTGCCCATTTCTGTCCGCTTACTGATTATCCTACTTCTCTCTCTGGTTGTGATGGGACTATTGTAACATTATCTTTGCTGGTCTCCCCAATTACTACAACTACCGATCATTTGTACAGCACTCCTAACAGGGGCTCTGCATTTCAAGTAAAGGTAAGAGTGCATGGCTTTTAATTTCTAGCTCTCTGCCTAAGAGCTTTTTAAAAGGGTTTTGGTACATTTTTAAAACAAAGTTACATTCTTTTTTATGCTTTAGTTTAAAAGGGAAAATATTTTCTTTAGTGGTGTAGGTTTAAAACTACTTTTAGTATCTTTCTCAGTTCTTTGAAGCTAATGACACCTCATCAGGAGTTATTAGGCCTAATTAGCCTGTGAAAGAACTGAGAGGCACTGAAGGCTGCATAAAAGTCTTCAGAGCCTTGCACTGTTGAGGCATGCCTAACAGGGGGGCTCTGCATTTCAAACAAAAGAAAGTGTGTGGCTTTTAATTACTAGCTCTCTGCCCGATAACTCTTAAAAGTGTTTTGGTAGATTTTTTAAAACAGTTACATTCTTTTTGGTGCTTTAGTTCAAAAGGGGAAATATTTTCTTTAGTGGTATAGGTTTAAAACTCTGCTCTTAGTATCCTTCTCAGCTCTTTGAAGCTACTGACACCTCATCAGGGATTAGTTCCCTCCCTACACCCTAACTCCCACACACTCCATGTGAGCAGTCTTGCTTTATAGGACACCTACCCAATTAGCTACACACAGGGACTTGGATCAGCACATTTAGAAAACACTTAAAAGAGATTAACTGCTTTTTCTCTGAAAGGACAGCTGAGAAACCGGCTGGTACTTTGATAGGTCTATCTTTTTTGCTTCAACAACTACCTAAGCTCCACCAATTGAACGGCTGGGAAAAATCATATCGCCAAAGCTGTTGCCCCTATTACAGCTTCTGCCTCTGTCAAAAAAAAGACTTCTCCCTTTCCGTTAGATAACCTAGGTTTTAACAAAAGTATGGGATGCTAGGGTAAAACCGTACAAAGTGCCAACTACCTTTTTACTAAAAAGGAAAAGGGAGAAGTCTTTTTTGAATCCACCATTTCCTAAAGTACCAGCCTTTTACATTTTACCAAAAGTTCATAAAAATCTGACATCTCCCCCTGGCCGTCCGATTCTGTCAAGTAATGACTCTGTTAGAACGCGTTGGAATATATCTTGATATGCATCTGAAATATGAAGTTCCTAAAATCCCTTCATACATTAAGGATACAACGCATTTTTTACAACTTCTTGAAAACTTTGGAACAACTGAACAAGTTGAGTGGGTGGCCTGTCTGGATGTAGCAGCATTATATACTTCCATTCCTCAGGATGATGCATTACAGGTTTTAACAAAAGTATGGAATGCTAGGGTAAAACCGTACAAAGTGCCAACTACCTTTTTACTAACTTTGGCCAAGCTAGCATTAAAGAAGAATTATTTTGTATATAAACAAGAATTTTTCCAACAGATATTAGGGACAGCTATGGGAGCTACTTTTGCTCCCTCATTAGCAAATCTATATATGCATTTTTTTGAAGATCAGTATGTATACTCTTCTAGATATGCATCAAACATCATTAAATGGTACAGGTATATAGATGACATCTTTCTGTTATGGAACAGCTCTAAGGATCTTCTAAATGAATTTTTTCAGTACTTAAATAGGTGTAATGATAACATCAGTTTTGAAATAGATATACAAGCTCAAGAATTGCATTTTCTAGATGTTAGGCTTAGTAAACGCCTAGAGGGCTTCTTTACTACTATATATACCAAACCTACAGATAGAAACACTTTATTACACTTTACAAGTTTTCATCCAGAACATTTAAAACGCAGTTTGCCGTACTCACAATTTTTAAAGTGTCAACGTATTTGCTCTACATTGCAAGAATTTGAATTGCAAGCAAAAAACATGCTTAAATTTCAAGAACGAGGCTATCCAAGTTCAGTGTTAAAGAAAGCCTATAAAAGAGCTAGATATAATCATCATGAATGGCTCCTCAGCTCTGATCATGTAGAACCGGATTCAATAACTCCATCTGGAATGCTGTCTATAACATGTGTTTTACAGTATTCAAGTCTTTCTAATCATATTGCAACTTAGTTGCGGAAGCAATGGGGTTTACTTAAAACACATTCTAAACTTTCAGGTTTTTCTTTACGCATGGCATATAGTCGTGACAGGAATCTGAGAGATTGGCTTTGTTCCGCAGTTCCACGCCAAAGTGATACTGCATGCGATCATTGTTCCTTCTGTAAAATCATGGAGGGTAAGATTTGCACAATCTATCAGAGTAAAATTTGTCAACTGACTTATAATACAACTTGTAATACCCCGTTCGTGATATATGTAATATGGTGTTCTTGCTTCAAATTCTATGTGGGTAAGACTACACATCCCTTAAAAACGCGACTTGCAGAACATAAATATAGTCTGAACAAAGCATGTACAGACATACCACTGATACAGCATTGTCTAACATTAAGTCACTGCTTTGAAGACTTGCATTGTACAGTTAGAACATATTCCATACAATATAAGAAGAGGTGACAGAGGTCGACTCTTATTGCAAAAAGAACAGAAATGGATCTATGTCTTGAATACTTTATATCCTCATGGATTAAATGATAAGATCGAGTGGACGCTGTTTCTTTAAATGTTCTGTCTGGCGTCATTGTGGAGTTCCAATCTTTTAATGGTTAGTGATTTGTTTAGGGTTGATGTTTGATTTTTCGCACATGTGTTAGCGTCACTCTAGGTTAGGTGTTTTTATTGGTTGATGGTCCTTTAAAATGTGGTACGTCAGTCGCTGTCTTTAGTAATGGCGAGGAAGGTGAAGGAAGCATTTTGATAGTTTATTTCTGTTGTGTGCTACTCTCAACCCCTGAGGAAGCCAGTGGTTGGCGAAACAAAAGCTTTTGTAGGGTATGAGTTAATAGAATTGTGGGAATGTCTAAATGAAGACTGTAAGACGACTCTCCTGCCTTGTTACGATATTGAAGATCTTCTGCTTCTTCTGATAACGGATCATGTTGATACGGGATGCTGATTACGGACTTCTAAAGCTAAGTAACTGCAGACATCTTTAGGCGCTTTTACCACTGTGTATATTCACTAAGCTTCTCTTCTGTTGCCTTACAGGAGATAGACGATATGTCCGTAGATGCTCCGTTGACTTTTTAAGACAACGCTATTTATATGGTGTATGTTTGGTGTTGGATTATATTATATAAGTATTTTGAATCCCCAGGAGTACTCTTGTGGAATTAAAACGATATCGTTAAAATTTAAAAAATTGTTTTGAATAAAGATTCTTTGGAGGCTATAATGACCAGTGATGTGAGTGTCTGAAGTATTTCAACCCCAATATTGTACCTCTCCCTTGGATTTTTGCATTCCAAATGCATGGCCCCGCATTTTTTTTTAGCATTAACTCTCAGCTGCCAAATTCTAAACCATGCTTCAAGCTTTGCTAGATCCTTACTGTTATCTAATCCTTCCTGTGTGTCTACTCTATTGCCGATTTTATCATCTGCAAAGGGGCAAACTTTACCAGACAGCCCATCTGCAATATCACTAACAAAATGCTAAAAAGAATTCGACCAATCAAGGGTCAATGTACAATCCCCAAGAGATGCCATTCAATGGCATCCTCTGAAAGGGTGACAACGAGGATCTCCTAGTCTTCTGAGAACTCTATTAGAAACCATGGTCTAGTAAGCCACTCACTGGGTAAGAAAGCACAATGATTTGTTCTAGACAAAAATGAATACAAGAAGCCTGCTAAAGGGACACTTTCTAACCAACCCTGAAGAACTGCCAGAGGCCTTCCATGGAGTATCACAGCCAACTTGAAGATAGACCCCTCCTGGGCTTCCTTCGCAGAAAAGGCTAGCATCTACATAGGAGAGCCCAGAAGGGCAAGAATGTCTGTTCTGCCCAACAGGTCGTTATCTACCAACAAATACTTACAACACGGAGGAAGTCTTTATATATGGCATCTGATCCTTCCTATTCATCTAGTTTCCACCTACCAAGTTTCCTGCCATTTGCAGATCACTCTGGCGACAGCCATATGGATGGAATTAGCATCAGATTAGCCATATTGCCATTCTTCTATAACACAGAAACATGACAGCAGAAAAAGACCATATGGCCTATCTAGTCTGACCTTCAATATCAACTACTATAGTCCCTTTTTTCCTTTAGAGATCTTCTCAGTTTGTCCCATGCTGTCTTAAATTCGGATACTGTCCTCATATCTACTAACTCCACTGGGAGACTATTCCACGTTTCTATTTGTGTCCTTCTCTTCTATTGCTAGCTCCAGACTTCGTTCCTTTCACCGTATTGCTCCTTATGCCTGGAATAAACTACTTGAGTCTGTATGTCAGGTGCGATCACTGACCCTTTTCAAATCCAGATTGAAAACTCACCTCTTCGCTGCCGCTTTCAGATCTTGACTCGCCTGATCTCCTTTGTGTTTCCTTACCATTCCCCCTAGATGTATCCCATGTCTACAGCTACTGTGTTGTCTGTCTTGACCCAATTGTAAGCTCAAATTAGCAGAGACAGTCTCTTACATTTGTCGGTACAGCACTGGTACGTCTTGTAGCGCTACCCAAATATTCAGTAGTAGTAGTAATTATCTACCACTCTTTCTGTAATGAAATATTTCTGCATATTATTCTTGAGTCTATCCCCTTTCACCGTCATCCTATGTCCTCTTGTGCAGAGCTTACTTTCAATTGAAAGAGGCTCTCCTCCTGTGCATATATTCCATGGAGGTACTTAAAAGGTTCTATCATCTCTCTTCTATCCCGCCTTTCCTCTAAAGTATACATTTTGAGATCTTTAAGTCTGTCCCCATATACTTTATAATAAAGACCATTGACCATTTTGTTATCCACCTTCTGCACCGACTCTACCCTGTTTATATCCCTTTGAAGGTGTGGTCTCCAAAATGCACACAATACTCCAAATGAGGTCTCACCAAAGACTTATTCAGAGGCACTAGTCACCTCCTTTTTTCTGCTGGCCATTCCTCTCCCTCTTTAGCCACCTTAAGATCATGGCCAGGTCCCGCTCTTCTTTCATGGACAGAAGTACTTTGCCCCCTACACTGCACTGCTCCTTTGGATTTTTGCAGCCCAAATACATGACCCTGCATTTTTTAGCATTAAAATCTCAGCTTTCCAAATTCTCGACCATTCATCAAGCTTAGCTAGATCCCTCCTCATGTTATCTACTCCTTCCTTGGTGTCTACTCTATTGCAGATTTTGGTATCATCCATAAAGAGGGAAACCTTACCCAACAGCTCTTCTACAATATTACTAACAAAAATGTTAAAAAGAATTAGACTAAGGTGTGTCACGCTACTGGTAACATCCTTCTCCACAGAATGAGCTCCATTTACCTTAACCCTTGGTTGCCTCCTACTCAACCAATTTTTAACCCAATCATTAACTTTAGGGTCCATCCTTAGGGTGCTCTGTTTATAATTCGCCTGTCTGGAATGGTGTCAAAAGCTTTACTGAAATCTAAGTACACCACATCTAGGGCTCTCTTTCGGTCCAACTCCCAGTCAAAGAAATCAGATTTGTCTGAGAAGACCTGCCTCTGGTAAACCCATGTTGCCTCAAATCCTGAAATCCCACTGAACTCCAGAAACCTCACTATCCCCTGTTTTAGCAGCGTTTCCATTAATTTAACTTAAGTCATGAAAGCATAGTTACTCACTCGTAATAAGTGTTCTCTGGGGACAGCAGAAATCAGTTCTCACATATGGATGACGTCAGCACCGACTGAGCCCTCTCGGAAGCATCTTCCCAGCTTTCAAAATAAGCTTTTGGGAGATGCGTGGTCTCCTTCCCACCCTTCCTGCCCAAGGATGCCATCTTGCTCAGTCAGATGACACAGCTAAAAGACGGCAAAAAAAAAAAGATGGTAAAGAAGCAACTCCGAGGGAGGGTTGCGAGGACAGATTCCTGCTGTCCTCAGAGAATACCTGTTACAGGTGAGCAACTACGCTTTCTCCGGGAACAAGCAGGAAGTCAGTCCTCACATATGGGACTCCCTAGATACAGGCTACCGCAAACCCATAGGAAAAAACCATGGTCGCCCTCAAGGGGAGTGGTAAGCAGCAGCAATTGAGTCCACAGATAGACTACAGTAGAAACCAACGCTCCGGTAGCCTGAACACAGAAGGGTCAGAAGGTAGGAGTTGAACACACCCCGAAAAGATTACGGAGCACAGCCTGGCCGAAGGCGCTGTCCTGTTGGGATTCCCTCTCCGGGCAATAATGAGCTGCAAAGGTATGGACTGAGGACCAGGTGGCAGCCCGGCCAATGTCCAGCATCGGGCCGGAGCACAGGTTTTCCACAGAGGCCGCCATGACCTTGATACTGTGTGCTGTGACCCAGCCATCCAGCATAAGCTCAGTCTGCTCATAGGCTAGGGTGATGCAGTCCGCCACCCAGATGGAAAGTGTCCGTTTGGTCATCATTTCCCCCAGCCGACTGGGGTTATAGGAAACAAAAACCAGAGGAGCTTTCCAGTGGGCCTAGGTATGCTGAATGTAGACAGACAGGTGTGTCCAAGGTGTGAAGGACAGTCTCCACTCTGCTGGAGTGAGGCCTTGGGAATAAGGTGGGCATCACCACCTCCTGGTTGAGGTAGAAAGGAGCTACTACCTTCAGAAGGAATTTGGGGTGTGTACGTAGCATGACACTGTTCTTATAGAATCTTGTATACAGTGACTCTGCCACTAGGGCTTGGAGCTTGCTGACCCTGTGAGCGGAGATGAGCGCCACCAGGAACACAACCTTCCACAAGAGGTATCTCAGGTGGCAGGTAGGCTCAAATGGTGGGCGAGTGAGCTGTGCCAATACTACATTGATGTCACATTCCGTCATCAGAGGGTGGACAGGGGTTTGGACAGCTGAAGTCCTCTCAAGAAGCAGGTCACCAGAGGCTGGACCGAGAGGGGTTTGCCTTCAACAGGGTGGTGATGCGCCACCAGGCACTGAGGTGCATGCTAACAGAGTTTGATTTCAGCCTGGATTGTAAGAGATGAAGATACTGCAGGCACTAGCTGCACCAGGCAGGAGAATGGGTTCACCCGTTGCTCCACGCACCAGACCAAGAACGTAGTCATTTGAAGGCATAGGTTCTCCTGGTGGAGGCCTTATGGGAGGCCATAGCAAGATCTCTTCCACTTCTCCTGAGGAGGTTGAAAGAAGAAAAGTTTACCCTTTCAGCAGCCATGATGTCAGTGATAGACACCTCAGGCTGGGGTGCAGGAAAGCACCCTCCTCCTGAGACAAGAGCCCTGGGGGGCTCCCCAGTGGGAACGGAGTCTCCACTGATAGTCGAGGAGCAGTGGGAACGGCTGCCTGAGCCAACGTGGAGTCACCAGCTTCAGTGAAGACTTGTCAAAGAGCCTTGAAGAGTGTTTTGGCAATCAGAGACATGGGTGGGAAGGCATACATGAGACCTTCTGACCACGGAATGAGAAATGCATCTGCCACCACCCGGGACGGGTGGGGCTGCCGGGAACAGAAGCGGGGCAACTGGTAGTTATTCAGGCTCACAAAGAGATCCACTCATAGGGTCCCGCAGAGCTGGAAGAGCTGGGTGGCTACTCTGGGGTCCAGCTGCCACTCGTGCAGCTGGAAGACCCTACTCAGTTTGTCCGCCAGAGCACTGTCTGGCCTGGCAGGTATACTACCCGTAGGAGTATTCCCTGTTATACTGCATAGGAGCAGAGTGTCATTGCTTCGCGATAGAGAGTGTGAGATCCCGTGCCCCCTTGCTTGTTCACATAGAACATTGTCACCTGATTGTTTGGATCAGCACCGGCTGGTACCTCAGGCAGTTGCAGAACGCTCAGAGAACTAAATATATTGCCCAATGCTCCAGGAGAATGATTTGCTTGTTGCCCTCTGCTTGCAACCAAATGCCCTGGATGCGGAGTTCTTTGCAGTGGGCTCCCCATCCCAGCAGTGAGGAGTCCGTAGTGAGGACCCTTAGAGGACTTGGGGTTTGGAAGGGCATCCCTGCCTGAAGGTGTTGGGATTTTGGTACAAAGTCAGAGATTTTCCTCAACTGGTGGGTCACAGATACTGTCTTGGAGACGGACAATGGCCTATGTCCACTGGTCCCAAAGGCACCACTAAGCAGCCCTCATGTGTAGACGGCCATCTGGGATGACATGGACCGTAGAGGCCATGTGTCAGAGCAAGCGCAGTAGAAGCCGGGCTGACACAGAGGGATAGTGTTGCACGTCTACAGCTAGTTCTCTGAGACAGTTGGCCCAGTCCTGGGGAAGAAAGGCCTTTGCCTGAAGAGTGTCCAGCCTTGCCCCTATGAACGCCAGACATTGTGTAGGGGAGGAGGTGGGATTTGGGGTAGTTTATCATGAACCCCAGATGTTGCAGGATCTGGATGGTGCGTGCTGTGGCCTATTGCACCTCTGTAGCCGTGCCACCTTTTATGAGCCAGTCGTCCAAGGTAGAGGAAGACAAATACCCCCTGGAGGTGGAGGAAGATGGGGCCACTACTGCCAGGTATTTGGTGAAGACCCTGGGTGGCTGAGGCCAGGCCGAAGGATAGTATTCTGTACTGGTAGTGGCCGCCCCCCCCCCCCACCATGAAGTAAAGGTATTGCCTGTGGCTGGGGTGAATGAAGGATGTGGGCATAGGCATCCTTCAAATCCAAGGAGCATAGCCAGTCTCCCTGCTGGAGGTAAGGCAGCAATGTTCTAAGGGAGAGCATCTTGAAATTCTCCCTCACTAGGAACTTGTTCAGGTTGTGCAGATCAAGGATGGGCCTTAGGCCTCCTGTTCTTTTTGGCACAAGGAAATACCTGGAGTAGAACCCCTTGCCACTGAGATGTTGGGGTACTGGTTCTACTGCTTTGTCCTCAAGGCGGCCTGCAAGTTCCTTCAATAGGAGGTCCCAGTGAAAGAGACCTGGGGGGGGGGGGAATCTCCAGGGAAGAAGGGAGGAGGTGTCCGAACCAGATGGAGGAGGTAGCCCTCCCTGACCACCTGGAGTGCCCAGGAATTGGTGGTGATGGCTGGCCATCTATGGGTATAGTGGATCAGATGTACCCCTGTGGGCTGCTGTCCTCCTTGGGGTAGAAAAGCTATGCCCAAGGAGTCAACAGGTTCCCCCTGGCTGAGCCAGGTGAAAGGTTGCGAGCTGAGGAGACAGGGAGGAGTAGAGAGTTATCCACAGAGATTGAAAAAGGAGGAAGTGGAGAGGAGAGGAGAGTTTAGGGGGAAAAATAAGCAGCTCAGTTTTGGCCATGTTCAAATTCAAGCAGCGGTGAGACATCCAAGCAGCAATATCAGAAAAAACAGGCAGAGGATCCTGGCCTGGATTGCTGGAGAGATTTCAGGTGTAAAGAGGTAGATATGGAAGTCATCAGCATAAAGATGGTACTGAAAACCATGGGAAGAGATGAATGCACTAAGGGACTGGGTATACAGAGAGAAAAGAAGTGGATCCAAGACAGATCCTTGGGGTACACCCAACAGAGCAGGACAGCAGTAGAGGAGTATTCACCAGAACAAACACTGAAAGAGCGATGGGAAAGATAGAGAGAGAACCAAGATAGCACAGAGCCCTTAATACCAAGCAAGGGACAGGGTGTCAAGGAAAAGGTTATGGTCAACAATGTCAAAAGCAGAAAAAAGGTCAAGGATGAGGACTGAGTAAAGGCCCCTGGATTTTGCCAGGAACAGGTCAATGGAGACTTTGGCAAGAGCCATTTCGGTAGAATGTAAAGGATAAAAGCAGGATTGTAGAGGATCCAGAAGGGCTTGAGAGAGAAAAAGTCGAGGCAAGGCAGTGAATCACAAATTCAAGTAGTTTAGAAACAAAGGGGAGGAAGGAGATAGCATAGTGGCTCACCTGTAACAGGTGTTCTCTGGGGATAGCAGGTATCAGTCCTCACATATGGATGACGTTGGTGCCGACGAAACCCATGCAAAAGCATTTCCCCAAATTTCAAAGAAAGCCTTTGGGAGATGCACCACGCATGCGTGGTCCCCTTCCCGCCCGCCATCTTGCCTCAGTCCAATGACATAGCTAAGATGGCAAAAATTAAAATGTGGTAAAGAAGCAACTCCAAGGAGAGGAGGAAGGATTGTGAGGACTGATTCCTGCTGTCCCCAGAGAACACCTGTTACAGGTGAGCAACTATGCTTTCTCTGGGAACAAGCAGAAGTCGGTCCTCACATATGGGACTCCCCAGCTATAGGCTACCAAGAATCCCTAACCAAAAGAAAAATGCCACGTTGACTTGTAAAGAGTGAGCCGTGATGAGCAGCAGTTGAGTCTTTACTGAGAGACTCTCACAAGACCCAAGTGTCCGGCAGAAAACAAGCACCTACACCCCAAAGAGATTATGGAGTACAGGACAGCACCTTCAGCAAGGCCATTGGGACTCCCTCTCCAGGCAGTAGTGAGCTGTGAAGGTATGGACCGAAGACCAGGTGGTGGCCTGGCAGATTTCCATCACGAGGAAGAAATCGCATATTTGCCATGAAGGAAGCCATGGCCCTGTTGCGGTGCGCTGTGACCCTCTGGTCCAGTGAGATCCCTGTTTGCTCGAAGGCAAGGGTAATGCAGTCCGCCACCCAAGTGGACAGAGTTTAGTCACTGGGAGCTCCAGTCGACTGGGGTCATAGCATAAGAAAAGTTGAGGCGCTTTGAGGTGGTCCAGGATCCATTACAAGTAAAAGGACAGGGCTCTCTTAGAATCCAGATTGTGGAGAAAGGTCTCTGCCTTAACGGCGTAAGGCCTTGAAAAGAAGGTGGGAAGTACCACCTCCTGGTTGGGGTGGAATGGTGACACCACCTTCGGCAGAAGCTTGAAATGTATACACGGCACCACCCTGTTCTTGTAAAACATCGTGTAGTGGGGGGGGGGAGGGGGCTCTGTCATCAGAGTCTGGAGCTCGCTGACTCTGCAAGCTGATGTGAGTGCTACCAGGAAGGCAACCTTCCAGGATAGATACCAGAAGTGGCAGGTAGACAGAGGGTCAAACAGAGGCTTAGTAAAGCTGCGAGCACACCACATTGAGATCGCACTCCGCCACTGGAGGACGAACAGGAGGGTTTGGATAACATGAGTCCCCACAGGAAACAGGACACAAAGGGCTATACCGATAGGGGTTGTCCCTCAATGGAATGGTGATGCGCTGCGATGGTACTCGGGTGTACTCTGACCGAACTGGACTTCAGTCCCACCTGTGATAGGTAAAGCAAGTACAGTACTTTAGTTCCACCTATACTGAGCAGGAAAAGGGGTTCGCCAATCTTTCCACACCCCACACTGAGAATTGGCGCCATTTGAAGGCATATGCTCTTCTAGTGGAGGCCTTGAGAGGCCAGAAGAATCTCTTCCACATCCTGTGGGAGGTTGAAGGGAGCTAATGCTACCCTTTCAGCAGCCAAGCCATGAGTGAGAGGGACCACAAATTGGGGTGCAGGAGAGAGCCCTGCTCCTGTGAGTAGCCCTGGAGCTTGGCCCAAGGCAATCTGCGATGCTGCTGGTAGGGAGAGGAGCAGTGGGAACAAGGGCTGCCTGGGCCACCAAGGAGCTATCAGCACTAGCAATGCTCTGTCATGCTGGACCTTGAATAATGTCTTGGCTACCAGCAGTGTCTGTGGGAAGGTGTACATGAGACCTTACGTCCATGGGATAAGGACCACATCCACTGCCACCCAGGACAGTGTGGCTGGTGCAAGCAGAATCGGGGCAACTGCATATTGTCCAGGCTGGCGAACAGGTCCATTAAGGGGACGCCCCAGCGATGGAACAGTTGTGAGACTACTACTGGATCCAGGCACCACTCATGCAGCTGGAGGATCCTGTTCAATTTGTCTGCCAGGGCACTGTCCTGGCCTGGGAGGTACACTGCCCTTAGGAGCATCCCTCTGCCTGCAGCATAGGGAACAGAGTACTGCCTCCTGGCAGACAGGATATGACCCTGTACCCTTCCCCCGTTTGTTTACAAACAGCAATGAGACCTGACTGTCAGTCTGGATCAGCACAGAGCAGTGTTGAAGTTGGTGGCAGAAGGCTAGCAGGAGTAGGTATATTGCCCGGAGTTCCAGCAGGTTGATTTGCAGCCAGGATTCCTCCTGGGACCAGTAGCCTTGTGTCTGAAGGTTCCCACAATGTGCTCTCCAACCCATTACCGAGGCATCTGTAGTGAGGACCTTCTGGGAGTTGGGTGACTGGAAGGGCATCCCGGCCTGAAGGAGGCATGGATTCTGCCAGCTGATGGGTCATCTTCACTCTGTCCCCGAGTCTGCCTGTGGTTTGAGTTCACTGAGACCGGAGGCACCACTGGGCTGTCCTCATGTGCAGGAGGGCATATTGGATTACGTGAACTGTGGAGGCCATGTGTCCCAAAAGGCAGAGTAGGAGTCAGGCAGGTAGTGCTCGACATTGGTGTACCTCTACGGCTAGTTCCCTGAGGCATTCTGACCTCTCCTGGGAGAGGAAGGCTTTTGCTTAGAGGGTATCTAATTACGCCCCTATGAACTCTAGGTGCTGGGCTGGAGTGAGGTGGGACCTGGTGTATTTTAAGATGAACCCCAGGTGCTGCAGAGCATTGATGATGTGCCCGGTAATGCATTGTGCCACTGCACCTGTGTACTCCTTTATGAGCCAGTCATCCAGATGGGGTAAGACAAAGCCTGCTTGGAGCTGGAGGTGGGCTGCAACTACAGTGAGGCATTTCGTGAAGACTCTTGATGGCAAGGACAGACCGAAGGGCAGCACCCTGCATTGGTAGTGCTGTCCTCCCACCACGAACTGGAGGTACTTTCTGTGGCTGGGATGGATTAAGATGCGAGTGTAGGTATCATTTAGGTCTAAGGAGCATATCCAAGCTCCTAGCTGGAGGAATGGCAGTAGTGTCCCCAAGGGAGAGCATCCTTAACTTCTCCCTGACCAGAAACCTGTTGAGCTCTCGCAAGTCTAGGATGGGCCTGAGGCTCTCTATCCTCTTGGAGATGAGGAAGTATCTGGAATAGAAGCCTGTGCCCCAGAGATGTTTCGGCACTGGCTCGACGACTGTTGTTGTTGATTAGGCTTGCCAGCTCGGTGAGGAGCAGGGTCTGCTGAAGGACAGGCCTGGTGGGCTCCCCTGGGAAGTATGTGGGTGGCACCCAATATTCCCCTCCTTGACCACCTGTAGCACCCAGGTGTCTGTGGTGATGGGTGTTCACTTGTGGACAAACCTGGCTAGGCGCCCCTCTGTGGGCAGCAGAGGAACCCCTGGGGGAAGGGGGATCGTGCCCAGGCAGTCAAAAGCTACCCCCAGGCTGGGCCAGGGCCGGCACTGGGACTTCGGCGCTTTTTGTTTTCTGGGACAGTATCCATGTACTTTTTGTTGCTGGCCCTATTGAGTGGCCAAGACGGCCTGGAAGTAGAGAGTACCACTGAAGCCGCCTTTCTTCCTCAGGAAGGGGAAGCTTTTTCCCTAAGGCTTTCTTCCAGGGGTGCACCGAGGACTTTTTTGTGAGTCTGGTTCTCATCACATACTCTGTCTATCTCCGCTGCCTTATCCACCATGAGTTTCCCAAATAGGTTTTCTCCTATGCTTGGGACATCTATCAGTTTTTACTGCACCCACTGTTCCAGGTTGTATGACTGCAGCTATGCCTGGCGTCAAGCCCTGATGCCTGTGGCAGCCACTCTGGCCGATGACTCTAAGCCATCATAGGCTGCCCGAGGCAAACACTTTGAACATTCCTTTACAGCTAAGATTAGGGTCTTGTCTGTAGGGGTTCCACATCGAGGCCTGCCGAGAATCCACCAAGCTTCTTAGACAGTTCCTTCAGGTAAGAGTAGTTACTCACCTGTAATAGGTGTTCTCCAGGAGCAGCAGGAATCAGTCCTCACTTATGGGTGACGTCGGCGCCGACGGAGCCCTCGCGGAGCAATTTTCCCCAGCTTTCGCAGAAAGCCTTTGGGAATTGCAGCGCGCATGCGCGGTCCCCTTCCCGCCCAGGGATGCCATCTTGCTCAGTCTGATGACATAGCGGAAAGACAGCAAAACGTTTGCAAGATATGCAATAAGAATGACTGCAACTCCAAGGGGAGGAGGGAGGGTAGTGAGGACTGATTCCTGCTGCTCCTGGAGAACACCTGTTACAGGTGAGTAACTACTCTTTCTCCAGGACCAAGCAGGAAGTCAGTCCTCACTTATGGGACTCCCAAGCTTAAGGCTACCAGAGACCTCAAGCCTAAAGAGCTTCCTGAAGCTCAGCAGTACAGAAGGAAGGAATCTTCTCTGAATACGCATCCGGCCGGTAGCCAAACACTGGGGCCGGAGGGTAGGAGTTGCCTAAACCTCAAAGAGATTGTGGAGGACTGCCTGACCGAAAGCACTGTCCCTGCGGGACTCCCTTTCCAGGCAGTAGTGAGCCGCAAAAGTCTGACCTGAAGACCAAGTAGCGGCCCGGCAGATGTCTGCCAACGGAACAGAGTGGAGGTGAGCCACGGACGCGGCCTTCGCCCTGACCCGATGAGCCGTGACGCGACTTTCCAAGGAGAGGCCGGCTGCCCCATAAGTCCAGGCGATACAGTCGGCCACCCAGGTGGACAGAGTGCGCTTGGAGACAGGCACCCCCAACCGATTGGGATCAAAAGACACGAAAAGCTGAACCGCTTTTCTATGCTCCCGCGTACGGTCAAGGTAGAAGGACAAGGCTCTTCTAACAATCCAGGGTGTGCAGGACAGTCTCAGCTCGGCTGGCATGCGGCCTGGGGAAGAAGGTCAGAAGAACCACCTCTTGATTGATGTGAAAGTGGGAGACCACCTTTGGAAGGAACTTAGGGTGGGTCCGCAGGACCACCCTATTCCTGTAGAACCTAGTGTACGGAGGCTCCGACATTAGGGCCTGCAGCTCACTTATGCGCCTCGCGGAAGTGAGGGCTACCAAGAAGAGAGTTTTCCAGGAGAGGAAACGAAGAGGGCAGGTAGCCATGGGTTCAAAAGGCGGGCAGGTAAGCCTTTGCAGAACCACGTTGAGGTCCCAGTCAGGAGCTGGAGGGCGCAACGGAGGTTTAAGCAGAAGGAGGCCTCTGAGGAAACGCGCCACCAAGGGGTGCGAAGAGAGAGGCTGGCCTTCAACCGGTGAATGATGTGCAGAGAGAGCACTGAGGTGGACTCTGACAGAATTGGATTTGAGACCTAGATCGGAGAGGTGAAGCAAATATTGCAGTACCACCGATACTAGACAGGCGAAGGGGTCCTCAGATCGCTGAGAACACCAGACCGAGAAGCGACGCCATTTGAGGGCGTAAGACTTCTGGGTGGAAGGTCGCCAAGATGCTAGGACGACAGCTTCCACCTCCGGGGGTAGCAGCAGTGGGGCTAGGACTACCCTTTCAGCAGCCAGGCCATCAGGTGCAGGGGCCTGAGGTTGGGGTGCAGAAGAGTACCCTGATCCTGGGTCAGGAGATCGGGCTGAAACCCCAGGGGAAGAGGGGTGTCCACCGCTAGCTGTAGAAGCAGAGGGAACCACGGTTGTCTCGGCCACCGGGGCGCTACCAGGATCACGGAGGCCCTGTCCTGGACCACTTTGAACAAGGTCCAGGACACCAGTGATGTGGGAGGGAAGGCATACAGCAGACCCGCGGACCACGGGATGAGGAAAGCATCCGGCGCCACTCGAAGAGGGTGAGAGTGCCGGGAGCAGAATCTGGGGAGCTGCCTGTTCAGGGGACTGGCAAAGAGATCCACAGTGGGAGAGCCCCACCGGCGGAAGATCCGCTGGGCCACCGCGGGGTTCAACTTGCATTCGTGCGGCAGCAGAATCCGGCTCAGTTTGTCTGCCAGGCAATTGTCCTGCCCTGGCAGGTAAACCGCTTTGAGGAGGATGTCGTGATCGACAGCTCAAGAGCACAGCCTCCGGGCTTCCTGAGATAGAAGGAGGGAGCCCGTGCCCCCTTGTTTGTTCACATAGAACATGGCAACCTGATTGTCCGTCTGCACCAGTACGGACTGACCGAACGTCAGGTGAGAGAAGGCCCGCAGAGCTAGGCGGATCGCCCGTAGCTCTAGAAAGTTTATCTGCTGGGCGGCCTCCCAAGGTGTCCAAAGGCCTTGAGTGCATGTCCCCCGACAATGCACCCCCCAGCCCAGGAGGGAGGCATCTGTCGTGAGCACCCGGGAAGGTGGGGGTGACTGAAAGGACATGCCGAGCACTAGGTTGGGCAGGTGAAGCCACCATTGCAGGGAGGAGACCAGACGGTCGGAAATCTGTATCAGGTCCGACAGTCTCCCTGTGGACTGATGCCACTGAGTGCGAAGGCTCCACTGAGCAGGTCTCATATGTAGACGGGCATTCGGAGTGACGTGGACCGTGGAGGCCATGTGTCCGAGCAGTTGCAGGAACTGTCTGGCAGGGGCCAGCGACCCGCTGTTGAACCTGCCGGCTAGAGCCATAAGCCTGTTGGCCCGTTCCAGAGGCAAGAAGGCACGAGCCTGCCGAGTGTCCAGCCGTGCCCCTATGAACTCGAGGTCCTGAGAGGGAAGCAAAGCGGACTTCTTGAAGTTTATGACGAAGCCCAAGTGCTGAAGCAGAGCCACCGTACGCTGGGTGGCCTGGGCGACCTCTGGAGCAGACGATGCTCGGATGAGCCAGTCATCCAGGTATGGGAAGACGAAGAGGCCTTGAAGCCTTAGGAAGGCTGCCACCACTGCCAGGCACTTCGTGAACACCCTGGAAGCGGAGGATAGGCCAAAGGGTTCCCTGCCACCACAAACCTTAGGTATTGTCGGTGGTCCGGGTGAATAAGGATGTGGGTATAAGCATCCTTTAGATCCAAGGAGCATAGCCAATCTCCCTGCTGGAGGTAGGGCAGTAGGGTTCCAAGGGTAAGCATCTTGAACTTTTCCCGCTGCAGGAACTTGTTGAGGTTGCGTAAGTCCAGAATGGGTCTGAGGCCTCCTGTTCTCTTTGACACCAGGAAGTACCTCGAGTAGAAACTGTGACCGCACAGATGCTGGGGCACTGGCTCCACCGCCTGTTCCTGAAGCAGACTTTGCAGCTCCTGAAGGAGTACGTCCTTGTGCAGCGGGAGTCTGGGAGGCTCCCCCGGGAAGTTGGTGGGGGGCACCTGGTGAAAATGTAGGAGGTAGCCCTTTTGAACCACCCACAACACCCAGGCATCGGATGTTACGGCTGACCACCTGTGAGCAAAGTGGGTCAGCCGGCCCCCCGTGCTGAGCGAGTGCCCCTGGGGGGGAGAGGCTATGCTGGCATAGTCAAAACCCCCCACCCTGCTGGGCCGGGGCCTGCGTGGCGGGCTTGGGGGCTTTCTGCCTCCGGGATCCGTTACCCTGCCCCTTAGGCTGCTGCCCCTGATGAGGGGTTGTCGAGGCCTGATAGTGTGGGTGGCGCTGCTTATAAGCGAACACCTTCCTCGGGTAAAAGGGCTTTTTTCCCGAGCCCTTCTTCCTCTGAGAAGGAGCAGAGGTTTTTCTGGAAAGGCGAGTCCTGGTGAGAGTCTGACTCGAGCTCCGCCGCCTTGTCGGCCATGGGCTTGCCGAAGAGGTTTTCCCCTCTGCAAGGGACATCGACCAACTTGTCCTGCACCCACGGCTCGAGGTCGGAGGACTGAAGCCAAGTTTGGCGGCGAGCCCCGATGCCGGCTCCGGCTACTTGAGCCAATGCTTCGAAGCCATCATAAGCCGCTCGAGAAATGAACTTCGAACACTCTCAAATCCCTGTGGACAGGGCTTGGAACCGCTGCAAGGGTTCCTTGGAGAGACCGGCGGAAAAACCCACCATTTCTTTCGCCAGGTCGCAGAGATACATACCCATATACAACTGATATGTCTGGACCCGACAAGCAAGCATAGAGCCCTGGAAGCACTTCCTACCGAGGGCATCCAGATTCCGGGCCTCCTTACCCGGAGGCACCGAGGAGTGCATCTTTTGACTTTTAAGTCGATGCATGGCCGATTCCACCACCATGGAGTGGTGCGGTAGTTGCGCCTTCTGGAACCCGGGGCTCTTGCGGACTCGATACATGGAATCGACCCGCTTGCTCAACACCGGCATCGAGGCCGGGCTTTCCCACATGCGGAAGAGAAGCCGCTCCAGCATCGGGGGAACCGGTACAGTAAAGGCCTCCCTAGGGGGGGAGTCATATTGAAGGGCCTCGAGCTCTTCGGCTCGGGATTCCTCCTCCGGATCCGCGGGAAAAGCCAAGGCCTTGGCCATATCCCTCACGAAATCGGAGAACCGGGTATCCTCCGGGGGGGACCACCTCCGAGGCTCCGACTCGGGCGAGTCGGAGGGGACGCACCGGGTCTGAAAGGAACCGGGTGATTCGTCCTCCTCCGTGTCCCAGCCCGACTCCTCCGAGGAGTAGTCGAGCGGCTCCGTGCGCGCGGGGCCCGGGGACCTCCTCCCCGACGCCGAGGCTGGCATCGAGGACCTCGGTCCCGAACAGGAAGCCGAGGGAGACCTAGGTCGAGGAGCGACTCGAGCTCGTATGGACTCGAGGATCGACTCGGCCTCCGGGGTCGACTTGGGCGTCGACGTCCCGGTGGTCGGAGCAGATGCACTGGCGAGGCCGGTGATCAATGCCCGCTGCTGGTCCATGAAGGCAGAGATACTGCGCTCCAAGGTCGTCAGTCTGAGACCAAGCTCAGAAGACCCAGCATCCGCCGACTCGGGCCCCGACGGTGTCGGGCCCGACGTCGGTTCATCCGTGGGGGAGTCCAGGAGGACTATATCACTCACGTGTCCAGGAGTCTCCACTTCGAGAGGAGGAAGCTTCGAAGGCCTCTCCCCCTCCGAGGGCCCAGGGAGTCGGGCCGGGCTGAGCGACCTGGCCCTCGAGGGACCAGGATTGCCGTCCGGCTCCACCCTCGCGGGCTGCTTCTCCCGCCGGTGTTCCCGGCCGGGGGAGCCCCGTTCAGAAGAACTCCGACGATGGTCTGATCCGGAGCCACGAGACATCGAGGCCTCTGACGAGGTCCGCGCGGAGTCAGAGAAGATACGATCCCTTTGCGACTGCCGACTCCTCAGGGCCTTCGAGGACATCCTGCTGCACAGGCCGCAACTCATAGGGTCATGCTCGGCCCCCAGGCAGCGGAGGCAGCAGTCATGCGTGTCGGTAAGAGACATGAGTCTGACACAACGATCACACTTTTTAAACCCGCTGGCAGTCATCGGGGGAAAAAGGACCCCTGCAAGATCGAAAGACCGCGCTGCCAGGGATGAAGGAAAAAGTGGCGGGAACGCCAGTTGGAAATAAAAAAAATACATGAACGGGCCCAAAAGCCCGGCGGGAAGAGGACACACGAACCGAGAAAAAATTAAACGAGAAATCAAACTAAAGAAATCAACTTTTTCAGCGGCGGTAACAAACTACGTCTGTAGGGCTCCGCGGAAAAAAGACGACTGAGCAAGATGGCATCCCTGGGCGGGAAGGGGACCGCGCATGCGCACTGCAATTCCCAAAGGCTTTCTGCGAAAGCTGGGGAAAATTGTTCCGCGAGGGCTCTGTCGGCGCCGACGTCACCCATAAGTGAGGACTGACTTCCTGCTTGATCCTGGAGAACATGCCAATACAGAGCTAGTAGGACTGGATAAGGCATGTTAGCATTGAGCCCTGAAAGGCCTTCTGGCCAAGAGGGTTGAGGGTTCGGTCCTTCCTGCCAAGCGGCACTGACAAATGGGTCTTTTGGCTCTTGAGCTGGCACACTGATGTCTCCACGACCATGGAGTTGTGGGGAATCTGGGTCTTTTGGCACCTCGGGCTTCAGCATACCCAGTATATGGTATCGAGGCGCCTGCTAACAATTAGCACCACTGTTGGTGTTTCCCACATTCAGAGGTGACAGCGGTTGAGGATCGAGGGCCCCAGGACGGTAAGGGTTTCTTTTGGGGATGCTTCGTATTGCAATATAGCATAGTTACTCACCTGTAACAGGTGATCTCCGGGAACAGCAGGAATTTAGTCCTCACATATGGGTATCGTCTGTACCGACAGAGCTTGCGCGAGAACGCTCCCCAGCGTCGAATTAGAACGCTTTTGGGAGCATCCCACAGCGCCTGCGTGCTGCCTTCCCCAACTGCCTCTCTCCAGTTGAGTTTTAGAGCTCAAAGAGAGAGAGTGAGGGAAAGGAAAAAAGAGAGATAGAGAGATGCAACTCCTAGGGGAGGTGGGTGGGTTGTGAGGACTAAATTCCTGCTGTTCCCGGAGATCACCTGTTACAGGTGAGTAACTATGTTATCTCCAGGAACCAGCAGGAATGTAGTCATTACATATGGGGACTCCCTAGCTTTAGGTGCCAGGGAGAGACCCCAGAAGTTGTGTGTCCCTGAAAAGGGCTCCACTTCCCCCCATGGATCTCTGGCATCCTACCAGGGATGGTGGGCAGGAGTTGATTAGGTATGGAACAGGTGTTTGAGAACAGCCTGACCAAACAAGGCATCCCGGCGGGAGTCCTTGTCCAAGCAGTAATGGGCTGTGAAGGTATGAACCGAGGCCCAAGTGGCTGCTCGACAGATGTCGTCGATAGACACAGAGTTCAGATGAGCCATTGAGGCTGCCATGGCTCTCACATTGTGAGCTGTGACATGGCCCTCCAGAGAAAGGTTCTTACTCTGATAGGCGAAAGAAATACACTGAGCAATTCAGTTAGATAGTGTTCTCTTGGAGACTGGAAGTCCCAAATGAGAAGGATCAAAAGCAACAAAGAATTGAGAGGACTTTCTATGTTGCTGTGTCCTTTGTAAGTAAAAAGCTAGAGCTCTTTTAAGTCCAAGGTATGAAGATTCCTCTCTGCATTTAATGCATGAGGTCCTGGAAAAAAGACAGGTAGATAGACCTCTTGGTTGAGATGAAAAGGCGAGACCACCTTAGGAATAAAGTGTGGATCAGTCCTAAGGACTACCTTGTCATGATGGAACCTTGTATTAGGTGGATTAGCTACTAGTGCTTGCAATTCACTAATGCGGCGTGCTGATGTGATTGCAATGAGAAAGATAACCTTCCAAGAAAGGAATTTCAAGGAGGTGGTAGCTAAGGGTTCGAAAGGTGGCTTCATGAGCTGCCCAAGAACCAGGTTCAAGTCCCATGCCACCGGAGGTGGTTTAATGGGAGGCTTAGTTAGGAGGCGGCCTCTCATGAATCTTGATATAAGAGGATGAGAGGAAATAGGTTGTCCATTTAGAGGTTTAAGAGAAGCTGCAATAGCACTCAAATGGACTCTTACTGAATTTGTCTTAAGGCCTGCATTAGACAAATGGAGGAGATACTCCAGTAAAGATTCCAGGGGTATAGCAAGGGGGTTAAGACCCTTTTCTGAACAACAAATAGTAAACCTTTTCCACTTGAAAGCATAAGAACATCTAGTGGAAGGTTTTCTGGAAGCATAATGAACATCTTTCACTTGCTGAGAAAGATGAAGATCTTGAAGATCTAGGCCTTCAGCAACCAAGCCCTGAGATGCAGGGACTGGGGATTGGGATGCCATAACATCCCGTTCTCCTGAGATAGGAGATCTGGAGCAGACCCTAACTCCAGGGAGGGAGCTTGAGAGATGTAGAAGCAGAGGGTACCACACTTGCCGTGGCCAATGTGGTGCTATGAGGATCATGTGGCCTCTGTCTCTCTGAAGCTTGAAGAGGGTTTTGGGAATTAGGGGAATGGGTGGAAAGGCATACAGGAAGTCTTGACCCCAGTAAAGGAGGAAAGCATACCTGGCCTGAGCTCCCTGAGCCGGA
Organism: Ichthyophis bannanicus; assembly: GCA_033557465.1. Lineage (NCBI taxonomy): Eukaryota > Metazoa > Chordata > Amphibia > Gymnophiona > Ichthyophiidae > Ichthyophis > Ichthyophis bannanicus. The sequence goes on along the minus strand of CM066035.1, from coordinate 946,832,536 downwards.
ATTCTGGAACAGAACCGGGGAAGTTTGGCATTCCATTGACTTGCAAAGAGGTCTATGTCCGGGATTCCCCAAAGTTGAAATATCCTGGTCACCTGGTCTGCATGCAGAGACCACTCGTGTGGAAGGAGAACTCGACTGAGTCTGTCCGCCCAAGAGTTTTGAATGCCCGGAAGATATACTGCCAGCAGATGAATCTGATGCTCTTTAGCGAGGGCCCATAGTCGCAAAGCTTCGTTGCAAAGCGACAGAGAGCCTGTTCCCCCCTGCTTGTTCACATAAAACATGATTACCTGATTGTCAGTGTGAATGAGGACTGTCTTGTAGCTGAGCAGGGAGTGGAACACTCGCAGAGCCAGGAAAATTGCTCTGAGTTTCAAGAGACTGATATGTAGACAACTCTCTTGTGCAGACCAGGTGCCCTGGGTGGAGAAGTCTTGCAGATGAGCTCCCCAACCCTTTGGAGAAGCATCTGTTGTGAGAGTTGCTTGGGGTAAGGGTTGTTGGAAGGGGCACCCCAGCAACACATTTTGAGTGGACCTCCACCATTGGAAGGACAAAATGAGGCGACTTGTGTTTGCTATTTTGTCTGACAGGCACCCTGATGCCTGGGTCCTTTGGGTGGATAAAGTCCACTGAGCTGCCCTCATGTGGAGGCGAGCATATGGAACCACATGCACGGTGGATGCCATGTGGCCCAGCAATTGCAACATTTCTCGAGCAGTTAGATGAGGCTTTAGCACTGCTTGAGAAGCTAACTGCACTAAGCGAAGGCAACGCACCTGGGGGAGATAGGCCCTTGCTCTTATGATATCCAGAAGAGCTCCTATGAACTCTAAAGATTGAGTGGGAGTCAGACTGGATTTTGGGATGTTTATTACCAGCCCTAAATACTGGAGGATACGCATTGTGCAGGATAGAGAAGTCTTGGCCTCTGACTGTGTTGGAGCTCGAATGAGCCAGTCGTCCAAGTAAGGGAAGACTAATATTCCCAGAGTACAGAGAAATGCTGCTATCACAGCAATGCATTTCGTGAACACCCTTGGAGCAGAGGCCAGACCAAAAGGAAGCACCCTGTATTGGTAGTGCTTTCCTTGAAAAAGGAACCGAAGGAACTTTCTGTGGGTTGGATGGATGAGTACATGGGTGTACGCAACCTTGAGATCTAGAGAACAAAGCCAATCCTGACTCTGATGGTATGGAAGCAGAGCACTGAGAGAAATCATTTTGAATTTCTCCTTGACAAGGAATTTGTTCAATTCTCTGAGATCTAATATAGGTCTGTATCCCCCTGTTTTCTTTGGGATAAGAAAGTAAGGTGAATAGAACCCTGGTGCCCCGTTGATGAAGAGGCACTTCTTCTATCGCCCCTTGGGCAAGAAGTATGGCAACCTCTTGATTTAAGAGGTTGATGAGAGGTGTCGGAGAATTAAACTGCTTCACCATTGTGTGAGGGGGCATGCTTGAAAAATGAAGTTTGTACCCCTCCTTTATGATGGAGAGTGTCCAATGCTCTGCTGTTATTTGCCCCCATCTGGGGGCAAAATGACATAACCTTCCTGGAATGGTGGACAGTTCTGGTCCTTCCAGAACCAGAAAGGCTAAGTTCTCTAGCTGAAAGTCAAAGGCCCTGAGGAGGCTGAGGCTGTTGAGCCGGTGGAGGCCTAGCAGCCTTTGCTTTCTTCTGTTTGGGTGGTTGCTGACGTTTGGTTGAAAACTGACCTGCAGAAGATGCCTGCTGAGTATAAGCAGGATAAAATCTTTTCTTTTTAGAAAAGGGTGTTTTCTTGAACAACTTCTTTCTAACAGGATCAGCAGTGGACTTGGATAGTCTATCCAAGATGGAATTTTCAGCATCCATTTCATTGGCTTTTTCCTGCCAATCTTTCCCAAAGAGGTTCTCACCAGTACAAGGGATATTTCCCAATTTATCTTGTACCCAGAGCTCTAAATCAGATGCCTGGAGCCAGGCAATTCTACGTGCACCTATGGCAATAGCCGAGGTTCTGCTTATACACTCAAAGCAGTCAAAGGCTGCACGGTTGGAGAATTTAGAGACATCTTGGGCATGTTTGAGCCAAGTGAGAAAGTCCTGTCTTTTATCCTCAGAAATGAAAGGACTTAAAGTCTGTAAATTATCTGTGACCTCCTTTAGGAACATTCCCATGTAGAGACTATAGGAACTGATTCTTGCAGCAAGCATGGAAGCTTGAAAGACTCTACATCCGAAAGCATCCAGGGTTCTGCATTCATGTCCTGGAGGATTAGAGGCATGTCTTTTTGCACTTCTAATCCTTCTCATAGCAGATTCCACCACAATAGAGTGGTGAGGAAGCTGAGTCTTATGGAACCGAGGACAAGGAGGGACACGATACATAGTATCTAACCTACAAGAATGAGGAGAGGTGGTAAGAGATGTTTCCCACATCCTCAACATGAGATCATATAGAATCTCATGAATGGGTAAGGTAGCTGCCTCCTTAGGAGTTTTGGGATATTGTAAAATTTCCAACTCCTTGGCCCTTGGCTCTGTTTCAGGGGCCACCGTGATGGACAGGCCCCGAGCCACCTCTCTGACAAAGTCTTGGAAAGACATGTCCTCTGGAGGAGACATCCTGCGTTTAGGGGAGGACGACTCCTCTGGAAGAAGTATCTCTGCATCGACAGAACTTTCAGAATCCTCAGATTCTTCTGAGGACTCGAAGTATCGTCTGTCTGGATGCTCCTGCAGAGCCCGATACCCGTACCAACCAAGGTCGGTACCAGGAATAACTGGTACCGGAGAATCGGTACCGGAGGGCATCGTAGGACAGAGTACCGGCATAGCAGACACCGATGCCGATGTCAATGCTATCGGTACCGGTGCCGATACCGGTGCTAGTGCCGGTACCGGTGGAGTTGTCTGTCGCGGTACCAAGGGCGTCGATGCCGCAAGGAAAGCCGCCAGACTGCGTTCCATGCTCAGAATTCTCTGGTCCATGGACGCCGCCAATGCCTGGAAGTCGGTACCGGTGGAAGCCACTGGTACCCCAGAGCATGGCACCAGGAGATCTGTTGAGGCCGAGCCATCTAGAACATCCTGGAACCCCGATAATGCTTTGGAAGCCGAAGCCTCCCGCCGGGGTAATTTTGCCGGTGCAGATTCCTCGAGGGCAATGCCAGAGGCATCTCGATGCTTAGAAGGAGATCTACCCTTCGAGGACCGGCTGGATTTATGTTTAGTTACCTGAGATCCACGGGAGGAAGAAGCAGCCCTGGAAGACGTCGATGCCACCGAAGCTGCATCAGAGGGAAACAGGGTACTGAGCTTGGCAGCTCGATCTGCCGACCTCTTTTAGACATCATGGCACAGGACACACAATCCGTGATGGAGTGGTCAGGACTTAAACATTTTAAACACCATTCCTAGGTGGCGGTGACGGAGATGGTTCCGCCACACATGGTGCACTTTTTAAAACCTAAGGCAGGTTTTTCCATGTTAAGGAAGTTTTTGGGCCTAAGGCCCAAAAAGGCGGGTGCACCTGAAGAAAATAGAAAAGAAATACATATATATTTTTTTTTTTTAGAAATAGGAAAAGAAAGACCGGCGGTACTGGAAGAGCATCGAAGAAGGCAGACGCGACCACAAAAAGAAATAAAGAAATTCTTCTGCAGTGACAGAAACACGACCTGCTGGCTCCGCGGAAAAAGAAGAACTGGAGAGAGGCAGTTGGGAAAGGCGGGAAGGCAGCACGCAGGCGCTGTGGGATGCTCCCAAAAGCGTTCTTATTGGACGCTGGGGAGCGTTCCCGGGCAGGCTCCACTCTCGGCAGTCTGTGACCTCCGGGGGATCGTCAGTCCGAGCTGTGGGCGCCCACCAGGGAGGACTGGTGTCCCAAAGAATGGGCACAGGACTTTGTCTGGGGCTGGGGGTTCTCTCGAGGCCAATGGCGCTCGAGGACCGGCTTGACATCCAGGGAAACCTTCAATGTCGAGGTCCTAATGTCAGGGTGGATGAACCGGACAAGCCAGACATGAACGCCCGCTGCATGGCCATTAGGGCAGATATACTGCTCCCTAGGGTTGCCATTCTGGTCTCCATACTAGTTGGCTTCACAGCCTTCGACTCGGGCATTGAGGGATTCAGGCCTGGCATCGGTACTGTTGATGATGTTCTCGGAGGCCCAAGGCCAGTCAGCGGGTGCCAGCAACTCCATATGGGGCAGCTTGGCAGGCTACTCCTACTCCTCTGACTCATGCCTTGGACTGTAGGTCCTGAGGTGGGATTTCCCCTTCTTCACAGATCAGTCCTCTGGGGCAGTCTTCGAAAATTATTTCTTCTTGTGCTTCACCTCCAGAGGATTTCCGCTCAGAGGAACCATGGCCGCGAGACTCCGAAGAGACTCTGGCTTCGTGGGGCACAGAGATATCAGAGGGGGCCCTGAAGCATGGTGTCACCGGAGACTCTGGCGTAAAGAAACTTATCTGCTGCTGATGGTGGATTTTCAAGGCCTTTGAGGTCCTGGTTCTGCAGAGTTCATAGTCAGAGTCGTCATGCTCCAGGCCAAGACATCGAAGGCAGAAGTTGGTGAATGACATCTTTTTGCCACACCAGTCACACTTTAAAGCCGCTGGAGGCCTTTGGAAAAAGGGGGTCCCTGCCTCCCGGCAGGGGTCTGAGGTTTTCAGCTGGAAAAGGTCACGAATGCCGGTCAAGGACCACCTCTATGAAAAAACGAAAAACTAATAGACGAAGCCAAGGAGCGACGCAGAGGTGAGCTGGCTTGGGCAGAAGCAACCAGCATGCAACCGGAGAAACACAATAAAAATCAAACTTTTTCTGGGGAAAACTGGACAGTGTCCTATGAGCTCAGCGGAAAAAAGGAAACTGAGGCAAGATGGCACCCTTGGCAGGAAGTGGACCACGCATGTATGGTGCATCTCCCAAAGGCTTTCTTTGAAAGCTGGGGAGATGCTTCCGTGCAGGCTTTTGTCGGCACCAACGTCACCCATATGGTAGGGCTGACTTCCTGCTTGCTCCCGGAGAAGGGTCGATTGTGAGAAGGATGAGTAGGGTCTAGTGAGGATTTCTTGTGGAGAGGAGTGACCACAGCATGCTTGAAGGCTGCAGGGAAAATTGCAGTGAAGAACAATAGATTGAGAATGCAAGAGATGGAAGGGACTACAGTGGAAGAGATGGAAGGGACTACAGTGGAGGAGATGGAAGGGACTACAGTGGAGGAGATGGAAGGGACTACAGTGGAGGAGATGGAAGGGACTACAGTGGAAGAGATGGAAGGGACTACAGTGGAGATGGAAGGGACTACAGTGGAAGAGATGGAAGGGACTACAGTGGAAGAGATGGAAGGGACTACAGTGGAAGAGATGGAAGGGACTACAGTGCAAGAGATGGAAGGGACTACAGTGGAGGAGATGGAAGGGACTACAGTGGAAGAGATGGAAGGGACTACAGTGGAGGAGATGGAAGGGACTACAGTGGAGGAGATGGAAGGGACTACAGTGGAAGAGATGGAAGGGACTACAGTGGAGGAGATGGAAGGGACTACAGTGGAAGAGATGGAGCTAAGGAGACCTGAGAATAGGATCAGAGGAGCAGGTAGTGAGTTTGGATGAGGAAAGAAGGCGAGTGGTTTCCTCCTCAGAGATCATAGAAAAAGAAGAAAGGGTAGCAGATGTAGGGGTGGGAAGTTGGGAGTTAAGTGGGGAAGGAGGGAAAGTAGCTGACCTCGTGGGGAATTGGAGTGTGATCTACGAGGTCAGCTACTTCCCCCATAAATAGGGTCTTTGAACAGCCTGTCAGGTCCACTACTATTGTCCCAACAGAAAAATGGTGCTGGCAACAGTCACTCTCATGGAAAAGGGAGGAGAAGCTTAACTTTCTTTTCTTTTCTTTTTTTTTCTTTTTTTTTAATTAAAAAAATAGCTTCTTTACTCAAACAGCTCTCTAGCAGAAACTGCCTCCCACACTGCGCTTTCCCCTTTTGTTTTTGCCATGTGGAGGTGAGAAGAGGAAAAAGGGAAGAAGATGGAACCAGACTCTTGAAAGCATCACCCACTGGAGCAGAAGAGCTACTGCTGAACTGAGGCTGGGAAACCCCTGCTCTATCCTGCTCAACTGGGGGAGAATCCTGTCAAATCAATGTCCAGGAACCATTCTTTGGTCTTCAGTCCAAGGCTGCAAGGGAAGCATGTCTACCATTTGCTAGAAACAGAATACTGGAGAGTTGCAGGCTGCAGGACACCCTACTAAGGGTGTTGTCAGCAATCTAGTTCTGTCTCCATCTGTTGATGGGAGAATGAAACCCATGCATCTGGACTGCTCTGGTATAACGATAAGAACGTTAATACATACACATTTTAAATTACATGAGAATTAAGTGATTCTCAAAACAAAAGCAAAAATTTAAATTCTAGAAAGTCTTAGTTTAGAGATTCTGTCTTTATTCCCACTTTAATACTGCATACATCTACTACACTATTAGTGTAGTGTATTAGTGTAAAAGTTATCAACTCGACCTACCTTTCTCATAATTGCTTCTTTATAATCATAGGGGAAAATACAGTCACTGGGTTTGCAGAGAACTGTAAATAGATATTACAAGTGTTAGCTCCCCCTATACTTTGGAAGGACAGTAAAGAGCCAGCATTATTACATGTTGATTACATTTAGTAAGTTTGGCATTCAAAAAGCAACCTTGGTGCAACACTGCATACGGCTTTAAAATAGAATTACAAATGGTTTGCCAGATAAATATACAATGTAAAAAAGAATCCTTGTGCTACGATTGGCTGCTTGCGTCTTACTTCAGCAGGAAGATATGCATTAGACAGGACCAGTACAAGGATATGATGCGCCCTCCTCCAACCCCTGCTGCTGCTCCTCTCCAGAATATGCAGCAGTGGCAACAGATTTATAAAAACACCACGGCCTGGTGGTAGAAGTGGAATCAGAGGGGGGGGGGGCGCAGAAACACAAACAGCACCGCAGCTCAGAAGAGGAGATAACTCTGGCACTACAGTGGCTTTTTAAACATATAGACACCATTGCACATCCTGGAGAGGAGTGGCAGCAACAGCCTTAGGTGCCCTTTTACCATTGGCACTCTAGGCGGCCGCCTATTTCACCTGATGGTCACTCCAACTCTGGTGTTGGATTCTTCTACAACCCTCCTATACTGCCAAGGAATATTACTGCTTCCAAAGGGAGACCTCAAGAAACATGCCCAAAAATTACAGACCAATAACTTATCTACAATCTCTAAGATCTTCAATGCTATAGAGGCAGACAGAATATATGATCATTTTAAGTCCATTAACAGCATGGCAATAGAGCAAAAGGGCAATAAGAGGTAAGCATATGGAACCAAAGATCAGTTAAGGCAGAAGAAATTGTCCCCCCAAGGAACCTACCCTTTATGGGCATGGTTTTCCTGTCACACTGTTCCACTACATCTTCCTTACAACTATGTCAGAAATTCAGGCATAATGCAAGTTATCCCACAATTATTACAGAACTGGAAATAGGAGCTCATCACAAGAATGCTAAACCACTTCTTCACTGAATTGTCTCAGGATCTCTAGTACAGCAAGTAATACAAACAAGACAGAAGCAGCACATCCTGGAAAGATGCAACCAGTTATGCTGTTTCAACTGTATAGCCTTGCTACAAACACATCACAGAGCGAAAAATAAAATAAAACTAGATTCTGCCAAAACTTTAGTATCTCTCCTTTTTCTCTGAAAATGCACAAAAATTAAAAACCTTAATTTTATAAAAAGACTATTCAACTTGTAATTCAAAGCGTTGTTGTTAAATGTCATCAAGTTGGTGTCGACTCATGGCAACCCTCTGGATAGTTGTCCTAAACTGTTCCTTGTGGTCTTGGGCAAGCCACTTAACCCTCCATAGCCCATGTTCCCTGTAAAATAGTTATCTCCAAGTTGTAATGCCCTGTTCAATGTAATTTCAGTTTGTTCAATGTAAACCGCACTGATGCAGAATAGCGGGGTATATAAGAGAAATAAATAAATAAATAAATAAATAAAAATAAACTGTGTTTTTCTTCGGTCAGGCGACTCATCATTGACAAAGTGGCACCCATAGCTGCTGTTATTGTATCGATCCAGCTCATTGCTGGTCTTCCTCTTTTGCGTGACCTACTACATTGCCAAGCATGTCTTTCTCTAATGATCTCTCTTCGCATGTTGTATTCAAAATATGAAAGTCGAAGTCTTGTCATCTGAGCTTCTAAAGAAAGTTTAAGTTTGATCTCCTCTAATACGGACTGGTTTGTTTTTCGAGCAGTCCATGGTATAAACGGTATTCATTATCAGCACCATAATTCAAAAGGCATCAATTTTCTTCCTGTATCTTTTTCACTGTCCAACTTTTGCATCCATATGATGTTATTGAAAATACCATGGCTTGAATGAGTCAAATCTTTGTATGGATAGAGACAACTCTGCTCTTGAGAATCTTGTCTAGGTCCTTCATAGCCATTCTGCAAAGAGCAAGAGCAATGTGTCTGATTTCTTGACCGCTTGTTGTTTATTGATAGTTGAGCCAAGTAGGCTGAAACGGTCCACTACTTCAATTTCTTCTCTATCAACGATGAACTTATTGATTTTGCCAGCTGTCATGAGCTTCATCTTCTTTACATTAAGGTGCAGGCCCATTTTAAGACTGTTTCCTGGATCTTGAGAAGCAAATGTTTCAAGATAGTCTTCACTTTCAGCCAGTAATGTGGTATCATCAAAAGCGAAGGTTGTTAATGAGTCTCCCACCAATCTCCTCGTCTTGTCTTGCTGCACGTTGGAAATCTGTTGAGGTCTGATTGCCTCTTTCTCCTCTGGCTTTAGCTTCTCTGCATTTCTGGGCTATTTTCAGAGTTTCTTTGGTCATCTATTTTGGCAGTTTTTGCTTTTTCACCTTTTGTAGAGATTTCTCACTTTCTTCCAACACAACCTTCTTGATGTCATCCCATAACTCTTCTGGATCTCTGTCATTTGTATCTAAAGCAGCAAATTGATTTTCCAGGCAGTCTTTAAATTCTGGTGGTATATTCTCAAGGTCATATTTTGTTACGTTAATGAGCGACTTGCTCTTTTCCAAATTCAGTTTGAGTTTGCATACTAGTAGTTGGCGATCTGTACCACAGTCAGCTCCAGGTTTTGTCTTTGTTAATGTTACAGAGCTTTTCCATCATTGACTTCCACAGATGTAGTCCATTTTATTTTTGTACAAACCATTGGGTGAAGTCCATGTATACAGTCGCCGCTTGTGTTGCTGGAAGAAGTTGTTTGAGATAAACAGATCGTTGGTTTTGCAGAATCCTATCAGTTTTTCTCCAGCTTCATTTGTTGCCAAGTCCATATTTTCCAACCACTTTGTCTTCGTTGCCAATCTTTGTGTTCCAAACACCCATGACTATCAGGATATCCTGTTTTCATGTTCTGTCAATGTCAGCTTGTACACGTTGTGATAAGGAAGCTTATCATAGCTCAGGTAGGAGCTATAGAAAAGATGATGTGACTCTGAACAAGCAACCTGTCAGTTCTGGTAGAATTGAGAAAACAGAGTTTTCACATAAAAGACTACCAGTCCCAGAATGCACCAGCTTTCCAGCAGCCATGAGAGGGGCTGAAGTGAGAGAATGTGTGTGCAATCAAGAGAGCTATGAGGTAATCCCTAAGCACTCATCTCAAAGGGCAGGGCCTGATTCAACACAGCTGCGCTGTGTTAGGGAGCAGCACACATTAGGACAGAATAAGAATAGAGCTTATTCTTCAGATAACAGTTACTACAAGCTCCAGCCCAGTTTAAGCAATAGTTGGAAGAACAGCTTCAGCAAAAGCCACGCAGATAGAGAGAGAAGGAAACTCTCTGGAAGGAAGAGAAGAAAGGCCATTGGAAGGTCTGGGAGATTCCAAGGCAGTACTCATACTGGGAGGTATTCCAAAAGCCAGCAGAGTCCATTGGACTGGATTCAGCCAGAGGAATGGAGTGGCAGAGATAGGAATCACCAGTGGCTACCTGGAAGAGAGAAGACTGCATGTGGAAGGGACTTTCAGACCAAGGCCAGAAGGTATGTGAGAGAAGATCCAGTGTCCAGGGATCAAGATTGGAAGGCTGGACATCAGAATTGGATTACATATTGGCCAGGCTATACAGAGAGAAATAATGATAGCAGGAGAGGCTCAGGTATGAACACTGATCCAGACCCTATCTATAATAGAGAATGGCAGCAAGGGAATAAGCATTCTCATGATAGTGCCTTAATGAAAGACTCGTCTGTGCCAATGTATGATAGTGACCATATGCTGATTGATACAGCAGATGAAAATACAGTTTACATGGATTGTTCTCTATCTAAATGCTATTGCTAGTTTTCTGTGAGCAAACACATCAGCCATCACAAAGAAACCTAACTTTGTTCTTTATTTCCACTGCAAACAGCTCTTAAAGCAGGATTTGGGCTCACACAGTAGCAGCCAGCCAGCTAAAGGCTTTCAGCTGGTCCATTGATAGTAATTAGGGCTGCACCTGATTGTGTGTGTGAGCAAGGGAGAATCACTGCTGAGATCTGCGTGGAAAATAAGCAGAAGTTAACCTAACCAGCAAAGTTTATTCTTTTCTTTGTGCCTTTGTATTTGGTAATTATTTGCTATGAAAACATTAGCTAATTGCCTGACAAGCTGAAGGTTGTTTTCTGGTTTACTTTGTGACTTTTTGTTATCCATTTTAAACACTGCAAGCAAGTAGCCTCATTTATAGTGCTATCAAGCATACATGTGCTGGGTGAATTAAACCCCATCAATAAAAGAAGTATTTTATTGATCTTACCACTTGGTTTCACAACTCAAATTATTGTCATCAGCTGTGTTTGGGAGTGAATGAACTACAATACCCACAATACCTTGCAAGAATCATATGAATATATGCATCGTCAAGATTGTGTAAGTTCTCACCCTAGGCAGCCGTCTGACAAAGTTCACAGAACTAGTTATCCTCTTCTGCAGCTGTTGTTGTAGCATATAATTATAGTTGTGTTGATGGGCAGTCCTCGTAGATGAATAGAAGTTAAGCATTCACTGATTGCATTGTATTTCGTTACAGATCTTGCAAGTTTCTTCTTAATTATAAATGCAACACCATTTCTTCTTTGTCTTTCATTTCCAACATAGTAGACCATGTGATCATCAGATGCAAAGTGCCCAATGCCAAGCCATTTCAGTTCGCCAACCACCAACAGATCAAGTTGTACATATTCCATTTCATTCTTGACCACCTCAGACTTCCCTTGGTTCATACTCTGTACATCCCATGTCCCAATATGTAAGACATCTTTGCAGTTTCTGACTCATTTCATGCGCAGCTACATCAGCAGTCAGATGTCCCGAGGGCTTTGATCCAACCACATCATAAATGCTGGCTTTACTCTGAAAAGTCTTCAGCTCCTCTCCAGTAGCCAATTGAGTGCCTTCCATCCTGGGGGTCTCATCTTCCAGCACTATAGTGCAATTTGTTTTGTTGTGACTGGGTTTGTTGTGATTGGGTTTTCGTGGCAAGATACAAAAGTAGATTGCCAGGCTTTTCTTCTGCGCTGTTTAATTTAGTGTTGTTGCCGTTGTCACAGAAATGTGATCCTCCGCTGCCAACACCGTCCAATTCTGCTGCTGCCCAGATGGGTGGCTTGTCTTGGCCTGGCACCTCATCTGAGACCTGTCCATCTTGGGAGACCCTGCCAGTAGTTAAGCTACCGATAGCTTAGCCCTCAGCATCACTGATGCACACAAGCCCTGACAGCACAAATGATAAGTATTCAAAGTACAGTATGTCCCGTCCCCAAAGGGTTTTCAAATTTAAATGGGTACCTGTGGCAATGGGAGATAAAGCTACTTGCCCAAGGTCCCAAGAGGTGTCTATGGCAAAAGCAGGATTTGAACTCTGGCTTCCCTGGTTCTCAGCCTATTGCTCTAATACTTAGACCACTGTCTTAGTTCAGGAGATTACCAAAAATGAGAAGTGCTAGGATACCAAGATTACATTCTAAAAACTGTTCTTGCTAATACTTCTAATATTGTCACAGCAATACTCATGTGTTTTTCAATCCCCAGCAAGCTTCTGTGGCACACTGTCACCAGGGACAAAGGGAGGGCACAGTGATACCACGTCCCCTCTGAATGCCATAAAATGATATTATATCTGTATTCATCAATCAGAAAGCTGAGCAAAGTTATCTCCTAAGCAAAATCCAGATCTAAACACTTACCACAAAAATATTTCTGAAAGGGAGGCTGAGGTGGTGCTTTATCTAAAGGAAATTTGTGATGAATCAAAGCTGACATAGCCACAATCTAAAGGAAAAATGTAAAACAAAACAAATCAAGTAAAACAGGAGGTCCTTTGCAACTGTGCTTTACACATGGCTAATGCTTTAAACAACCCAAAACACTGCCATCAGAACAGTCACCAGCCTGGAAATGTAGCCACATGATCCCACCACTGGCTCCCTATCCTTTTAGGATCCAGTTGAAGATCTTGGTGCTAGCCATAAGGCAATAGTTACGAGTACTCCTTATCTTTCATCATTAATAACCCCATATGACCCAGAGGTTTACTGCGCTCTTGGAAAAAAGCACCATCATATGAAACCTTCAGTCTATCATGCAAGACCAGAATCCACTAGGATGGCAGTGCTTTTATTTACAGCCCCCAAACTATGGAATACTCTCTCCCTCCTTTTCTATGCAATGAAATGTCACATATATAGTTTTGTGCACCTCTGAAAACACACCTGGTGCATCATGGTATCTCGATTACCCCTTTCAGGCCCTCCTCCTCCTAGATTTGACTACTTTCTTCTCTTAACCAATGATTGCAGTTTTTCTTCTTCTTGTTTTTAATGTTTTAATATCTGATATTGTTAACTGTTTTGTTTGTTTACCTAAAAAGCTGTTATCAAAACCTTAAACATAAAACTGGCTCAGGCTTTTATGGGGTATTAGTGCCCCCCCTCACTGATCTCACATTCACACAGAAATCTTGATCATTCTTTTAAGACTTACTCCTTCACAAGACCAAGGAATGTAGAGAATAATTTTTCAGTGTAAAATATTAGCACTGATGAATGTTCAAATGATGGAGGAACAAGTGATCTTACTAGCTGAAGGAAAGCTGGAGATTCAGAAGTAAAATCATAGCTTGAAAAAGGAATTATCTGGGAATGATCATCCCAACTGTAGAAATTTACCTCAGAAGTTTAAGCCTATTCTTTTGCACATGGTATTAATTATAGGTCTTACTAAAAATAGGAAAAGACATGCTTTTCTGCGCTGTTCTGGTTTAATCACCTCATTCTGATGAGTCTTCACACACTGTACATTTTTCATGCTGAGAGACATGACCACCAAAGGAGGGGGGGCCAAATCCTTCACAATATTCACAAAGTCTGGCTTCAGCACCACCACCTCGACCTTACACCAGCTGACTGGCTGACTTGATAGCTCTGAGACAAAAGAGATTCAAGGATGAGTTGGTAGGAATCCTGGTCATGCAACCCTCCCTCGTTTAAACACCACACAAGATTCACTAAGAGAATATTAACTTCTATTGAATTGAACCTAATACATACCAACACAATCAAAATTGTTTTTATGTAGACTACAACAATCAGTACATCAGTAGATCATTGAATAAGGAAATTTTACAGAGTTCTTACTGTTACAAAGAAAAAGACCTTATAATTACTTTTCTTGCTACTGATGCCTGTGGGGATGCAGCTCCACCCCTAGTGTTTCTGAATAAGCCATGTTTTTGCCTTAAGAAATCTAATAAATCTAACAGTACAAATTCATACTTGGATTTCTGATTTCCAGCCAGCTGGGTCCTTTGATCTTCCGAGTAAGCAAAAGAAGCTCCAGACTGGAAGTGTTTGTTCCAAACACATGAGAAAACGTCTCTCCCTTCAGGTCCTGGGGAAGTTGTGGCAGCTCAGCCTGAAAGAGTGAGAGCTGGTGAGAATTGTTCCACTTTTATGCTAATATCTAAAAAAAAAATGTTATAAAGCAGGTCTTTAACCTACGGTCACTAAAATGCATATTATGTGTAGTTACTCACCTGTAGCAGGTGTTCTCCGAGAACAACAGGACTCAGTCCTCACATATGGGTGACATCAGCACCAGCTGAGCCCGCGCAGAAACCTCTAGCCAGCTTTCAAAAAAGCCTTTCGGAGATCAACCACACATGCATAGTCACCTTCCCGCCCAAGGGAGCCATTTTCCATCAGTAGAATGGCATAGCATAATCAAGCAGAAAATAAAAACAACTCCACAGGGAGGAGGAAGGATAGTGATGACTGATTCCTACTGTTCCCAGAAAACACCTGCTACCAGAACATAAGATATGCCAAACTGGGTCAGACCAAGAGGTCCATCAAGCAAAGCATACTGTTTCCAACAGTGGCCAATCTAGGTCACATGCACCTAGCAGTTTCCCAAAAAGACAGGTTCCACAATGCTTGTATTGGGACAAGCAGTGGATTTCCCGGGTCCCTTTTAATAATGGTTTATGGACCTTTCCTCCAGGAACTTGTCCAAACCATTTTTAAACCCAGCTACACTAACAGCTTTTACTACATCCTCCAGTAACAAATTCCAGAGTTTGATTACACGGTGAGTGAAAAATATTTTCCCTTATTAGTCTTAAATAGGTTACCCTCTAGCTTCATTGCATGCCCCCTAGTCTTTCTAAATTTTGATGGTGTAAATCTACGTTAACCCGTTCCACTCCATTCATTAATTTATAGACCTCTATCATATCTCCCCTCAGCCTTCTTTTTTCCAGGTTGAAGGGCCCTAACCTTTTTAGCCTCTCTTCATAGGGGTATCCTTCCATCCCATTTACCATTTTGCTGGTTCTTCTCTGCACCTTTTCTAATAACGCTATATCCTTTTAAGATACAGCGACCAGAATTGCACACAATATTCAAGGTGCGGTCGCACCATTGAACGACACAGAGGCATTATAATATCCTCTCTCTTATTTTCTATTCCTTTCCTTATAATTCCTAGCATTCTATTTGCTCTCTTGGCTGCTGCTGCACACTGGGCAGAGGCTTTTAACATGTTATCCACGATGACGCCTAAATCTTTTTCCTGGGTGGTGGTTCTCAATGTGGAACCTTGCATTGTGTAACCATAGTTTGGGTTGTTCTTTCCTAGGTGTATAACTTTGCACTTGTCCACATTAAATTTCATCTCCCATTTGGATGCCCAGTCTTCCAATTTATCAAGATCCTCTTGCAATTTTCCACAATCCACATGGGTTTTAACAACTTTTTATAGTTTTGTGTCATCTGCAAATGTGATAACCTCACTTGTTATTCCCTTTTCCAAGTCATTTATGAATATGTTAAAAAGCAGCGGACCCAGCACAAATCCCTGGGGTACTCCACTATTCACCTTTCTCCACTGGGAAAACTGGCCATTTAGCCCTACCCTCTGCTTTTTATCTTTTAATCAGTTCCTGATTCACAATACTATCCCATGACTTTTTAATTTTGAGAAAGGTCTCTCATGGAGGGACATTGTCAAAGGCTTTCTGAAAGTCCAGATACACTATATCAACCGACTCACCTTTATCTAACTGTTTAATCACACCTTCAAAAAACATAACAGATTAGTAATACACGACCTTCCTTGTCTAAAGCCATGTTGGTTGTCTCCCATAATACCATGACTATCTACATGTTCAGTCATTTTGTTCTTTATAATGGTTTCCACCATTTTTCCAAGTACTGACATCAGGCTCACCGGTCTGTAGTTTCCCGGACCACCCCTGGAACCCTTTTTAAAAATAGGCATTACATTGGTCATCCTCCAATCTTCAAATATTACAGCTAATTTTAATGATAGTTCACAGATTACTAATAGTAGGTCTGCAATCTCATATTTCAGTTCTTAACACCCTTGGATGTATACCCTCCGGTCCAGGTGTTTTGCTACTCTTCAGTTTATCAAACAGTTGTAATACATCCTCACGGTGTATCGATATTTCTTTCAATTCTGCAACATCTCCTTTACATACCATTTCAGTCATGGGTAACATTCCTACATCTTCCTCAGAAAAGACCAAAGCAAAGAATTCATTCAGTCTCTCAACTATGGCCTTGTCCCCTCTTATTGCCCCTTTTACCCCTTTATCATCTGACTCTCACAGGGTTTTTTTTGCTAAGAATGTACTTGAAAAAGTCTTTATGCGTTTTCGCTTCCACGGCAAGCTTCTTCTCAAATTCTTTCAGGGCAGAGATGATGTCCATCTGTCCAAGAAAGGTTGACGTGTCTTCAGTAGCAGACTGGCTAATCTACTGAACAGGGCTTTAAACTAGAATCGTTGGGGGATGGGTGAAGAAAGCCCCCAGGTAAGTGAAACATTAAATACCTTTATGGAAATGGGTAAAAGGGGCAACTTAGGGAAAGCGGTATGTATAAATGCCCGTAGCATGGGAAATAAGATCCCAGATGTTGAAGCTTTAATGGTAGTGGTTGACTTGGATTTAGTGGCAGTTACAGAAAAATAGTTCACAGAAAACCATGACTGGAATGTAACTATACCAAGCTATACTTTATTCAGAAAGGACAGGGTAAGAAGAAGGGGAGGAGGAGTGGCACTATCCGTAAAAATTATTATTAAAACTTTGGAATTACAGAGCTTAAAACGAAGAGAGGAGGCACTGTGGGTTAAACTAGAAAGAGGGAAAGAGAAATCTATTTGAATTGGCGTGATATACAGACCTCCCTCACAAGAGAAAGAAGTGGACAGAGTTAATTGAAGACATATGCAGCATTGCTAGGAAAGGGGAAGTGCTACTGATAGGGGATTTCAATATGCCAGATATTGATTGGCACACTCCTGCTGCAGTATCATTTAGAAGTAAGGAGATCCTGGATCTCTACAGGGAGAACTATTCAGGCAATTGCTAACAGACCCCACACTTGAAGGGGACAAACTGGACTTGATGCTTACCAATGGTGAAAGTGTTTCTGATGTTATAATGGGAGATCATTTTGCACCAGTGATCACCAGATGGTGTGGTTCAGTATTAGGACTAGGGCTGATAGAATCCATTCAAAAGTGAGGGTCTTAGACTTTAGGAAAACTAACTTTGCCATGATGGGTCAATACCTCAAGGAGTCGTTAGCGGGATGGGAACAGCTGGGGGATATAGAAAACCAGTGGCCAAAACTGAAAGGGGATATTTTAAGGGCAACCAACCTTTTTATTAAAATGGTAAATAAACGTAAAAGGAAAAGGAGACCGCTATGGTTTTCGAAAGTAGTAACTGAAAAGGTGAAGAAAAAGGGAAGTCTTCATGAAATACAAGAGATCAGAGAGAGAGAGGAAGACAGGCATCTGTAGTTGGAAAAACTTAGAGAATCTAGCAAAGTAGTCAGGAAAGCAAAGATTCAAAGAAGAGGAAATAGCCAATGCAATAAAATGGGGGGATAAGATATTTTTCAGATATGTTAGTGAGAAATGAAAGGGCAAAAGTGGTATTGTCAGACTCCAGGGTGAAGGGAAGGAATATGTAGAAGCTGATGAGGATAAAGCGGAATTACTTAAAGACTTCTGTTCTGTGTTTACAGATGAAGAACCAGCAGCAGGACCTCAGAAAACACCCACAAACAGGAACAGCAGCAAGGGGCATCTTGAAGAATTTTCAGAAGACTGTGTTCGTGAGAAACTAGCTAAACTTAAAGTAGACAAAGTGATGGGACCGGATGGGATATACCTTAGAATACTGAGGGAACTTGGGGATGTTCTAGCAGCTCCACTGACTGACCTTTTCAATGCCTCGGAGTCAGGAGTGGTGCCAAAGGACTGGAGAGAAGCTCATGTGGTCCCTTTACACAAAAGCGTAAGTAAGGATGTGGTTGAAAATTACAGGCCGGTTAGTTTAACTTCGGTGGTGAGTAAATTATTGGAAACGCTGTTGAAAGAGAAAATAGTGAGGTTTCTGGAGTCCAGCGGATTACAGGATCTGAGGCAGCATGGATTCATCAGAGGCAGGTCTTGTCAGACAAATCTGATTGATTTCTTTGACTGGGTGACCAGGAAGTTGGATCAAGGGAGAGCCCTAGATGTGGTGTATTTAGATTTCAGTAAAGCCTTTGACACTGTTCCTCACAGGCGACTTATAAACAAACTGAACACCCAAGGGATGGACTCTGAAGTTATTGCTTGGGTTAGAAATTGGTTGAGTGGGAGGCGACAAAGTGTACAGGTAAATGGAGCTCACTCTGAGGAGAAGGAAGTTACCAGTGGTGTGCCCCAGGGATCTTGCCCTTTTCTTTTTAACATCTTTGTTAGTGATATAGTGGAAGGGCTGTCAGTAAGGTTTGCCTCTTTGAGGATCTGCAAAATCTGCACTAGAGTAGACACCCAGGAAGGCGTAGATAACATGAGGAGGGATCTAGTTAAGCTTGAAGAATGGTCTAGAATTTGGCAGCTGGGATTTAACATAAAAAAATGCAAGGTCATGCATTTGGGCGCAGCAATCCAAGGGAGCAATATAGTATAGGGGGTGAAGTACTTTTGTCCACTAAAGAAGAGCAGGACCTCGGTATGGTTGTGTCTGATGATCTTAAAGTAGTTAAAACAGGTAGAAAAGGTGACAGCAAAAGCTAGAAGGATGCTTGGGTGCATACAGAGAGGAATGGCTAGCAGGAAAAAGGAGGCGATAGTGCCTCTGCATAAGTCTTTGGTGCAACCTCATTTGGAGTATTGTGTGCAATTCTAGAGACCGCACCTTCAAAAGGATATAAACAGGATGGAGTCAGTACAGAGTGTGGCTACTAAAATGGTTACTGGTCTTCATTATAATGCATATGAGAACAGACTTAAGGATCTTAATATGTACACCTTACAGGAAAGGCGGAATAGAGGTGATATGATTGAGACGCTTAAATATCTTTGTTGCATAAATGCACCGGAGGACAGCCTCTTTTGACTGAAAGGAAGTTCTGCTATGAGGGGAATGGGATGAGGGTGAAAGGGGATAGATTCAGGAGTGATATGCGGAAATATTTCTTTACTGAAAGAGTGGTGGATCCATGGAAGAGTCTCCCAGTGGAGACTGTAGAGATGACAGTATCTGAATTCAAAATAGCATGGGACAAACAGAGGATCTTTAAAGGAAAAGAGGGGACTGTTGTAGTTGTTGATATGGAAGAGTAAATTAGACTTACCTGCTAATTGTTGTTCCTTGCGGAACTCTAGTCCAGTCCCGGAACCATAGAGTTGTGAACCTCCACCAGCAGCTTCGGAGACTGAACATCTTCATCTCTTTGATCATCCAGCTATATGCAGCCCCAAGGACCGCCCACACATCAGAACCTATTGACAAAGCATACTAAGCAGAGCAACAAATATGTAGATATAACAACACAGTGGAAAAAAGGATCCTGACCCTAAAGTTCCCACTACGAGCAAAAACTTTTTTTTTTTTTTCAATTGCGTATGAACAACCTCCCGCCTACGGGAAGGCGGACCAGAACGGCCGTGGCGACCCTTGTGCAAAACGCATGCAACAAGAGGCACCACCGCTCACCCCCAAGATTTGACCCCGAAAGGAAACTAAGGCGTGCTGCAAGCAGAGGAACTCTGACCGAAAGCATAGAGAACAAAAACCCTGGCAGACTCCTATAATGAATGTACCTTCTTGGCTGGCAGCGAGAACAGCTAGACAGGGAGGGATCCGGGACTGGACTAGAGTTCCGCAAGGAACAACAATTAGCAGGTAAGTCTAATTTACTCTTCCTTAGCGTCCCTCTAGTCCAGTCCCGGAACCATAGAGGATGTAACAGAGCAGTAAATCTCAACGGGAGGGCCTCGCTAGTCCAGCCTGAAGCACCCGAGACCCAAACCGCGCATCTGACGCCGCCTGCACATCCAGACGATAGTGCTTAGCAAAGGTGTGCAAGGACGACCACGTCGCCACCCGACAAATATCCACCGCCGGTACCAAGCTAACTTCTGCCCAAGACGCCGCCTGCGCCCTAGTCGAGTGAGCCCGAAGCCCGGCAGGAACCATCCTGCCGTGTAAAAGGTATGCCGACGAAAGCGCCTCTTTCAACCAGCGGGAAATGGAAGACTTAGATGCCGCTTCCCCCTTGCGCGGACCGCCAAATGCGACAAATAGGCGATTGGACTTACAGAAGGCCGCCGTTTCCCTCAAATACCGACGAAGAGCTCGACGGACATCCAACGCGTGCAAGGAGTTATCCGCGTGCTTGCCCCGTTCCTTGGCAAACACCAGGAGAGACACCACCTGATTCATGTGAAACGCCAAAACTACCTTAGGCAAAAACGCGGAAACCGGTCGCAATACCACCTTGTCGGCCGAGAAAGACAGATAGGGTTCCCTACACGAAAGAGCCTGCAACTCCGAAATCCTGCAAGCTGACGAGATCGCCACCAGAAACACCGTCTTCAACGTCAAGTCCTTCAACGAAGCTTGCGCCAAGGGTTCAAACGGCGAAGCCACTAGAGACCTCAACACCAAATTCAAGTCCCACGAGGGAACTAAAGCCCTGCACGGAGGACGCATAAGCAACACCGCTCGCAAGAAGCGCTTCACATCAGCATGGGACCCCAATAGCTGGCCCTGAACCTTGCCTCGAAAACACGCAAGAGCTGCAAGTTGTACCCTCAAGGAACTGGCCGCCAGGCCCTTGTCCACCCCTGCTTGCAAGAAGGAGAGGATCTGAGGAACGGAGGTCCGCAAAGGCCGCAATTCGCGATCCGCACACCAGCTCTCAAAAATACGCCAGACCCGGACATACGCTAGCGACGTGGACCGACGCCGTGCCCGCAACAAGGTAGCAATGACCTCCGGAGAATAACCTTTGGCTCTCATTCGCGCGCCCTCTCAATAGCCATGCCGTAAGCGAGAATCGAGCCACCTGAGGCATCTGCAGCGGCTCCTGCCGAAGGAGATCCGGCCGAGGAGGAAGCAGCCACGGATCGGCCACACTCAACCGCACCAGATCCGCATACCAAGGCCGACGAGGCCAGTCCGGGGCAATCAGAACCACGGGACCCGGATGCCGCTCGATCCGCTGCACCAGGCGACCCACCAGAGCCCACGGAGGAAAGACATAGAGCAGCCCGTACCTTGGCCACCTTTGTGCCAATGCATCGAGGCCTTCCGACATGCGTTCCCGACGCCTGCTGAAGAACCGTTCGACCTGCGCGGACTCGAAGATCGCCATGAGGTCCATTATCGGCAGACCCCAACGACGGACCAGCAACGCAAATACCTCGGGATGTAGAGACCACTCTCCGGGGTCTACTCTGCGATGACTCAGAAAGTCCGCCTCCACATTGTGAACCCCCGCGACATGCTGGGCCGACAGACATTGAAGATGCCGCTCTGCCCATTCTAGAAGCAGATCCGCCTCCGCTTCCAACGCCGCGCTGCCTGTGCCTCCCTGGCGATTTATGTAGGCTACCGTGGAGGCATTGTCGGACAGCACCCTGACCGCCGCTCCCTGCAGCCAAGCCTGAAACGCAGTCAGAGCCAACCACACGGCTCTCATTTCCAGACGGTTGATGGACCACTGGCTCTCCCGCGAGGACCACTGGCCCTGAGCAATCTGACCCTCGCAATGAGCCCCCCAGCCGCTCAAACTGGCATCCGTCATCAGCAGACGCCAGACAGGAGACTCCAAGGGCATATCGTTCGCCAGAGAGCGCCGACGCAACCACCAGCGAAGGCTGCGCCGAACCTCCAAGGGGCAAACTAACTGACAAGCTAGCGAGTCAGACTGATGACACCATCGACGCAGCAGCGCTCGCTGCTGAGGCCGCATGTGCGCCCTTGCCCACGGAACTACCTTGATGGTCGACGCCATCATGCCGAGAAGCTGAAGGTATTGCCAAGCCGAGGACGCCCGTCTCGCTAGAAACTGCTCCACCAGCCGCCTCAGGGCCTACGCTCTGTGCACGGGGAGAAAAACCTTCCCGTTGCCGGTCTCAAAACGTGCCCCCAAATACTCCAAGGTCTGCGAGGGAAGAAGGCTGCTCTTCGCCCGATTGACCACCCAGCCTAACGACTGCAAAACCTGTACGACCCGCGCCGTCGCCCGGAGACTCTCCTCCCTTGACTTCGCCCGGATCAACCAGTCGTCGAGATAGGGATGCACGAGGACACCCTCCTTCCGCAGGAACGCCGCTACCACCACCATGATCTTCGTGAAGACCCGTGGCGCCGTCGCTAGGCCGAAGGGCATGGCTTGAAACTGAAAATGGCCCATCGGCAGCGCAAACCGCAGAAATCTTTGATGTTCCCGGCGAATGGGAATGTGCAAATAGGCCTCTGTAAGGTCTAGGGACTTTAGGAATTCCCCCTCGCGGACCGCCGCTATGACCGAGCGCAGCGTTTCCATGCGAAAATGCGACACCCGGAGGCACCGATTCACTCTCTTTAAATCCAGGATTGGTCGAAAGGTGCCCTCCTTTTTCGGCACTACAAAGTAGATGGAGTATCGACCGGACCCTAACTGCCCCTCCGGCACGGGGGCGACCGCCCGGAGCCGAAGCAGCCGGGAAAGTGTATCGGATACGACACGTCGTTTCCAGGGAGCGCTGCACGGGGACATAACGAAGGAATCGAGCACCGGTCGATGTAGCTCGAGCGCATATCCCTCTCGTATCACTTCTAACACCCACCGATCGGATGTGATAGCGGCCCAGGCAGGGTATAAATCCCGCAGTCTGCCCCCTACGGGAATCACCGCCACCGGAGCCGGCCTCGCTTCATTGTGACTTTTTGGGGACCTGCGCCTGGAAGGAGCCAAAACCTCTACCTGCCCCCCGAAATCCGCGGAAACTCTGTCCGCGCCCCAGATATCTGGAACTCTGGGACTGACCAAAGCGGGAGGCACGAAACCTCTGAAAGGACTGCTGAGACCCCCGGAAGGTGAAGGTCGGCTTACCCTGCTTGGGCTTATCCTCCGGAAGCCGACCCCCCTTAGAATCCCCGAGATCTTTTACCAACCTATCCAAGTCCTCCCCAAATAACTGCCTGCCCTTAAACGGCAGCTTACTAAGGCGAGCTTTAGAAGAGCCATCAGCCGCCCAATTGCGTAACCAAAGAGAACGCGCCGCTACCACCGACGCCATGCCATTAGCTAACCCCCTAATGAGGTCATAGTGGATATCCGCCAAATAAGCGGTACCCAACTCCAATCTGGACGCTGCGGCCTCTTGTTCCGCCGACTGGGGCCCCTGAAACTGTTGAGACCAGCGGAGGCAGCCGCGCGCCACCCAGGCCCCGGCCACCGCCGCCTGCATTGACAGGGCAGCAACATCAAACGCCTGTCTCAACAAGCTATCAACTTTCCGATCCTGCGGGTCCTTCAACGCCGCAGCACCTTCCACCGGGATAGTAGTCCGTTTAGTAACCGCGGAAACTGCCGTGTCCACCTTCGGCGAACAAAAGTGCTCTCTATCAGCCTTCGACAGAGGATACAGCTTAGGCAACAGTCTAGCCCCGCGCAAAGCGGACTCTGGACTGTTCCACTCCTCCTGGATCATAGCTTTAAAAACCCTATGGAGCGGAAAGACTGTGGGAAGTGTGCACCGCCTGCATCAAGGGATCCTCCAACTTGTCCTCTGCAGTGGCATCTTCCACGGGTATGTTCAATACCTTGAGGGTTTCGGC
This sequence comes from Ichthyophis bannanicus, assembly GCA_033557465.1. Classification (NCBI taxonomy): domain Eukaryota; kingdom Metazoa; phylum Chordata; class Amphibia; order Gymnophiona; family Ichthyophiidae; genus Ichthyophis; species Ichthyophis bannanicus. The sequence continues at coordinate 946,808,812 of CM066035.1, read as the reverse complement.
AATCAGTGCCGGAAGTTCCTCTTTACGAAATACACGCACTATTCTACTACTCTCTGCTCGTCATCCAACAACTCGCCGTCTTCTAAATCCTCCGCAGACTCCAGCTCGAGAGCCTCCCCCAGCCCCTCGTGGAACTCGTCCCCAGGAGGCGCAGAATCCGCAACACTCGGGGGCCGGCTCTTCTTTTGTGGACCAGTGTCTCCCTCTACTGAAAGTGGACGCTTTAGCCCACGGCGGGGCAGGACCGAGCCTCCCCCCGCCGGCTGCAAGAGAGCCAGAGCCTCCTGCATGAGAGAGAAAAAGGCGGGTGGAACTCCCAGGGATCCCTCCTGGACGCCCCCCGCCAACAGGCACTCCGGCACCGCAGAAATCCCGGACCAAGGACCGTCTCTGCCTGCTCTGATGTCCCTTCTGTAGATACAGGTGGGAGATCTGCACTGGAGCCCTCCAGAGGATCCTCCATGCCAGCACCCACAGCAGAACAAGTGGCACAGACTCGGGCTTCCAAATTACTACTTCTACGAATGCCACAGACCAGACACCGAGGACTAGGAGGCATGGCTATGCACACAGCCCTTTGCCAGCAAAGCAGGAACACCTTGCTGAAGCAAACAGAGCAGAAAAAAATCGTGATTTTAAAAGTGCTCAGAAACACTCCAAATTGCAGGATTAGATAGAGCTGGAGTCAATTAGCTGATATCTGACCAAGAAATGCAAAAACGAAGCTCCTATCCCTAAAAAAAAACACGAAGAAAAACAACTTTGAAAAAAATCCAAAATGGCCACCGGACCCGATCCCGCCAAAAAAAGGACCAGAAAAAATACCCAAAAGGTCTAAAACACTCCCCAGAGCTGATTCCAGGCCACCCCAAGGCCTCCACCACTGCCTTTAGAAAGAAAAAGCTTCAAACTCTACTCACCCACACACAGGAGTGGAGGGGGGTCAAAACACGGAGAGTGCTGTCCAGCGTGCCTGTCACAAGCTCTGAGTAGCAGTTATCAGAGTCAATAACAGAGTAATAACCGCTCAGGGCAGCTCGGGGAACCCCTAAATCAGTCAGGGGACCCTCAGAGCCTACTGCTGTATTTAATTGCTGCCTGTAATTGTCTTCAACCTTCTCCTCACCCACCAAGGGGGTTCGGTAGAAAGGAGACCTGTGTCCTGTGCAGCTCCCCTGCTTGTTTGACCTATGGGGAGACTGACAGAGAGAGACAGAGAGAAAAAAACAGATTAGAAAAAGACAGAAGGGACACAGTCAAAGATTTCCTCCACAGCAGCAGCCCAGCACCTAAATCTAGAAAATAATAAAACACTAAAGCTCTGCTTATTTGTTCCTAAGGAGCCCAGTTCTGGGCTCTGACTTCCAAGCTGCTTGGAGACTGAGATACTGATGTGTGGGCGGTCCTTGGGGCTGCATATAGCTGGATGATCAAAGAGATGAAGATGTTCAGTCTCCAAAGCTGCTGGTGGAGGTTCACAACTCTATGGTTCCGGGACTGGACTAGAGGGACGCTAAGGAAGGACAGATTAGATAGGCCCTGTGGCCTTTTTCTGTTGTCATTTTTACTATATACTATATTACTATGTTATGAGTATTTAATAGGGAGGTGATGAGGGTTTCATCTCCATGATACTGTCTGAATCCATAATGATGGGGGTCCAAGGGTGCGTGTTCATTCAGGTGATCTTTAAGCTGTGTAAGAACTATCTTCACTATTATCTTCGAAATAAACGGAATGCTTGATATAGGTCTGTAGGACTTCGGTGATTGCTGGGTCAAGCCCTGGACTCTTTAGAAGGCGTCAGATTGAGGTCATTTTAAATAGGTTGGGCATTAGGCCTGATGTCAGAGAGCTAAGTGCCGAGATGAGATATAGAACGGTTCATCCATGACACAGGGCAAGGGTCCAGTGGGGAGGTAGTTGTGTTTAAGTTCTGGATCATGTCTTCAATATTCTCAAGTGATGGGAGCTGGAATTGGGTCCACAACATCTGGGGTGTCTGTTTGTAGGAGTGTGTTATTAATGGCTGAGGTGTTGAAGGGAAACAAAAAAGATAGTCTGTGATGCAGGCAATATATATTATTTTATCATTTTAGTTCTTTTTTGTAGGGTCTCGCTCGACAGGGGAGAATAAATATGCTTCAACTCCTGGCGGTAGCAGTGGATTCTGGACTTTGAAGCTAAGTTTTAGCTATTTTTTTAAACTAGTTTGTTTTTTTCACATTATCACACTGATTGACTGATTAAAAGGGTCGTGCTCACATTGGGAATTCAAGCACATTTATATTTATTTTTTACAAGAGTACATTCATATTTAATCTCATACAAACATCATAACTAATATTAGAACTTAAAAAAATCAACTTCAAGTTTTTAAACATTCTATAAAACATGGGCTTTCAACAGATATGCCTTCAGCAATTTTCCAAACTGTAGGTTTTTTTCAAATCTGATTTCAGAAAGTAATTCCATGCACAGTTTTGGACCCATTATACTTTATATGTAGAACACAATGGAACAGTCAACGACTGTTGTTGACTTAAACATAGCTCAGAGTCTTTCAAAACTATAAACTGGAATGAGAACTAATTCAGAAATAAGAGTATTATGATAGTATTTTAAAAACTAAAGAAATATAAAATGGGTCTTAAATTTAATTGGAAGCCAATGGAAATCCATCAGAGTAATATGCTCCATAAAGTTTATTCACTAATCAGACATTCTGAGCTACCTGCAGTGATCTAACAAAACCTGGCAGCTCTCTATAAAGGATGTTACATTTATCAATATATGGTAAATACCATTGCCTACACTCTGAAGCGAAAATCAGACTGAGCTAATAGTCTTTTTAGGTGAAGTAACAATCTCATAAAATACCATCCTAATTACCTTCAAAACCTGAGGATGAAAAGAAAGTTTTGAATCTATAGAATATCCTTAAGTATTTTTATACCATATTGGGGGACCTCACGATTTTCAGTCTTTACCAACCTCAAGACTGAGTATACCCAATATCATGGGCCAAAACCACAGCCTTTTGTCTTTTTAAAATGGTTAAACCACTCCATATAAATTGAGCAAAGAATGGTAACTGAGCAGTATCTTAGGTACCTTAAATGGAGCATGAAGTCTTATGTCATAAGCATAGACTTAAATAATTCTTATACTGCACAACTCTTCAAAGAGTGAGAACAAGAAATATTAAAAAGCATTGTTGATCATGAGATACAGTAGAACTCGGATATCAGTTAACACATACCATCTACCGGCAATCTCCCAGATAAGAGAAAAACTACTTCAGGACACTGACTGACATTGGAATAGGAGGTAATTTAGTGATTAACTTGTTGGGCAAAAAAGAATCAAAAGCGGTGATCACATCCATCTGCTGACAGGATGGCAAATACCCATACATCTGGATTCGGCTACCAGGATAAGGAATAGCATTTTTTATTTTATTTTATTTAAGTATTTAGCTCATGCCTTTTCCAGGAGAGGTTTAATTTTATTTATTTATTCTTATATACCACATTTCCGAAGATCAGTGTGGTTTACAGGGAACATAACTAAACATTACATGAAACGGTTAACAGTTTTAAATGGAATATGTATCTAACACTAAATATAACACAGAACAGTAACTGTATACAGTTAGAGAGTTGCTTACATCTGATGGCATATTAACGGGTAGCTAGATAAGCGGGAGTTATGTTATCCAGTCAAAATGTTCCTTGCATAAGTGTGTTTTAAGCAGTTTCCGGCAAATTGCAAGGTCATGGCTGCCTCCAGTATGTGGTGATAAAGCATTCCATAGGCATGAGGCATGCAGGAAGAATGCACTAGAGTGAGTCGACTGATTACACTTGGTCACTGCTGAGGTAGGTTAAGGTGGTTTGATGTGTTGCTTCTTCTTAGGCAGTTTCCGGGGTTCTTGTTATAATTGACTGTAAACATCTAGGGGAGTGCTGATGGATTACTTTGAAGGTTGTCAAGAGAGTTTTATAATTAATGCATATCAGGAGAGGTAACCAACACAACTCCTTTAGAATAGGCAGAATGTGGTTAGCTCGAGGTGAGTGTGTCAGAATTTGTGCAGCAGTATGTTGCACAAGCTGAAGCAGATGTAGGGAGCTTTTTGAGAGGCCTTGTAGGATAGCATTACAAAAGTCAAAGCGCGGTAGTATCACTGGCTGGTAGATTGTACAGAAATTGTGAGGCTCAAGTAGGGGTCGTAATAGGTGGCGTGAATGCAGATTGCTGTAAATGCCCCGTGTTACTTTGTTTAAACGTGATTGGAGTGTGAGATGCTGGTCAATGGGTAACTCCCAGGTATCTTACTCTCAGATCTTACCTCTAGGTTAGTTTTTTCAACTTTTAGCACCTTTGGGGGAAGAAATGATTGATTTCTGGTGAGGAATAGGACCTCCGTTGACTAAGCTGATGTTTAGTTTATGATCCGATAAGCCATTGGTCTATGGCATTAAAGCAATTTGTAATGGTTGAGTAGTTTTTGCTTGTGGTGGTGAATGGAGCATAAAGCATAATATACAGGTGATAGTAGACATTAAAGGTGCTTATGATGTTGCAGACTGGCTGAATATAGATGTTAAATAGCAGTGCAGAAAGAGTGGAGCTTGAGGGACTCCTTGTATCTGGGAGAATGAGTTGGAGGTTTTTTTTGCCAATTTGTATATATTGATTGTGGTATGTGAGATAACAGCGAAGGAATTTGTGGCACTGCCCTCAAATGGCTATGTTGTAGAGATGCTGCAGGAGGCATTCGTAACAAGGGCTCCACATTTCAAGTAAAGATAAGAGTATGTGGCTTTTTAATAACTAACTCTCTGCTTGAGTGTTCTTAAAAGGGTTTTGGTGCATTTTTAAAACAAAGTTACATTCTTTTTGGTGCTTTAGTTCAAAAGGGGAAATATTTTCTTTAGTTGTGTAGGTTTCTCTGCTTTCAGTCTCTTTCACAACTTTTTGAAGCTACTGACACCTCATCAGGTGTTAGTTCCCTCCCTACATCCCTCCAACTCCCACTCAACCTATGTGAGCACTCTTGCTTTATAGGGCCCCTCCCCAATTAGCTACACACAGGGACCTGGAACAGCACATTTAGAACATAAGCAAAAGTGATTTAACTGCTTTTTCTCTGAAAGGACAGCTGGGAAACCAGCTTGTACTTTGGTGGGTCTCTCTCTCTTTTGTTTCAACAGCTACCTAAGCTCTACCAACTAAACAATGCCTGGGAAAAATCTTACCGCCAAAGCTGTTGCCCCCGTTACAGCTTCTGCCTCTGTCCAGACAGAGGTCCCAATGTCAGATGCCTGCATGCTGTAGCTCTCAGGAAACAAGTGGAGGAGCTCATAGAAGAGGCGGCAAGGCTAAGGAGCATTCAAGACAGTGACAACTACATTGAGATGCTTTCTGAAATATCCAAGCTCTCCAGCAGAAGAAAAAATGTGAGCCTACGGAATGATGAAGATTGGACACGAGCCACCAGGCCCTGCAGAATCACCAATCCAACTCCTCCAGCCCTTGAATTGAAGAACCATTATGCAGCCCTGGAAGTGGAGGAGGTGAAAGCATCTCTGGAAAGGGAAGAAACAGAGATCAAACATCCCAAAGTTGCAGAATCACTGACTACAAGGAAACGAAGGGTAGTGGTGGTTGGTGACTCTCTTCTGAGGGGTACTGAGGCATCCATCTGCCAACCAGACTTGTTGTCCAGAGAGGTATGCTGTCTGCCAGGTGCCAAAATCAGAGATGTTAGAGAGTTTGCAGAGACATCAAGCCCACTGACTATTAACCAATGTTGCTCATCCATGTCGGCACAAATGATACTGCCAGGAATCCCTCTGAGCGTATCAAAAGTGACTTCATGGTTTTGGAACAGAGGGTAATGCAGATAGGGGCGCAGGTGGTGTTCTCTTCAATCCTCCCTGTTGAGGGTAAATGCCAAGGCAGAGAAGCTGACATCCTGGAGATGACTGCATGGATGGTGTCATCGAGAGCGTTTTGGTTTCCTAGACCATTGGATGCTGTTCCAAGGGTTGCAGAACAGAGATGGCATCCATCTGTTCAAGAAGGGTCGACGTGTCTTCAATAGCAAACTGGCTAGCCTACTGAAGAGGGCTGTAAACTAGATTCATTGGGGATGGGTGAAGAAAGCCCCCAGGTAAATGAAACATTAAATACCTTTATGGAAATGGGTAAAGAGGCAATAAATGAAAAGAAGTGTATAAATGCTGTAGCACGGGAAATAAGATCCCAGATGTTGAGGCTTTAATGGGAGAAGATGACTTGAATTTAGTGGCAGTAACAGAGACACAGCTCAGAGACAACCATGACTGGAATTGTAACTATACCAGGCTATTCTTTATTCAGAAAGGACAGGGGTAGAAAGAAGGAGAGGAGGAATGGCACTATATGTAAAGAATAATATTAAAGCTATGGAACTATAGGGCTTAAAAGGAAGAGAGGAGGCACTATGGGTTCAACTAGAAAGAGGGAAGAGAAATCTATTTGCATTGGCGTGATATACAGACCTTCCTCACCAGGAGAAGAGGTGAATAGAGTTAATAGAAGATACACACAGCATTGCCAGGAAAGGGAAAGTGGTACTGATAAGGGATTTAAACATGCCAGATATTGATTAGCAAATCCCTGCTACAGTATCATCTAGAAGTAAGGAGATCCTGGATTCTCTACAAGAACAACTATTCAGGCAACTGGTAAAAGAATGCACTCTTGAAGGGGCCATACTGGACTTGGTGCTTACCAATGGTGAAAGTGTTTCTGATGTTATAGTGTGGGGATCATTTTGCATCCAGTGATTATCAGATGGTGTGGTTCAGTATTAGGACTTGTGACGTAGGAGACTCTTATGAAGCAATGGAAACAGAGTGAACCGGTGGAGAGAACCGGTACTGCAAGGGAATGCAGGATTTTCTCTTATGAGAGAAAAAAAACACAGAGCTAATCAGGAACCACACCTCCCCTCAAGGCAGGAGAGAAGCCAAGTCCCTGATTGGGCACGCCCAAGCAGGAGGCGGGCAGTGCAGTACTCAGCCAGCTTGTTAAGAACTGAGAAACAGAAACAGTTAGATGAGCACGAGCAGCAAGAGCAAGACGCAGAGGAGGAGTCAGGACACAAGCACCTGGACGAGGACAGGTCAGATGACCAGGAACCGTTGGAGAGAGAACCACTAAGCAACTGTGATCCACGAAGGAGCAGACGGGAGCTGGGAGACTCAGGGGCAGAGAAAGACTTCTGTTACCAGAAGAATTCAAAGGCACTGAGAGACCCAAGGCTACAGCTCAGGAGTTTAAAGGACCAAGCAGAACCTTGGAACAGGAGGCAAAGGGAGAAAGAATTACCCTGGAAGAAGCCCCAGCACAAGGTATCTGGTGGGTGCGGAACGGCTAGCAAGCTTAACAGTGGGAAGCCAGAAAGAGTGAACTTTAATTATGAAAGACAGAACAAAGGCAAAAAGTTTGATAGTAATTGGTTAAGCCAAGAGAAGCCTGACTGTTTTCCTTTTAACACTCTGAGAGACTCTCCAAGCACAGCTGAAGCGTTTTACCCTGCACTTTCATTTGGAGATAGGTGGGGGAAGGGAAATGCTTACACGCTGAACTGTTGTCCAAGTAAAAGCACTGATAATTGCCAAGAGATAAGAACATTAAACAAGCATTTACCTGAAGGAGGATATTCTCAGCTTAGCTCAGAAAATACACAGGCTGAATTACTTCTCACTGAATTCAGGGAGTTTCTTAAAAGTAGAGCAGTTTCTCCTCATGATGTAGCAAAGCCTATGAGCAGCTGTGAGGAAGAAATGCCTTTAATTTCTCTGCCGTCTACAGAGCAGGAAGTCCCGATGGACTGCTCTATATGTGTGATTCAAAAGGACATTTAAGTGATATGCTTGCCAATGTTTTATGAAAGAATATAACAAAGTTACCTCACTGATTGCTATGCAAAAGAAGCTTATGTGAAGAGAATAAGTGAAAGCATATTCTGTGCAATTCAGGAGCATTGCTGTTACCAGAGTTCTCTGTTATGTTACTGTAAGGAGCTCACATGACAACCGAATGTGATCAGTAATGGACATTTAGCCAAGCAGTAAAAAAGCCTTGTTTAGTTAAGTTTCTCAGCCTTGTTTTGTGCTACATTATTTCATTTACATCTGCTGCATTTGAACTCCGGAGCGGGAGAAATAAACCTCACAAAAGAAATTTTCTTTGCCTTGCTTACTACTTGAGCACCTACACAACTACAACCTTAACCCTCAAGGGCATTCAAGGCCAGCCCCTCCCTTAACCCTTAAGGTCCAGGGAGTGGGTGGGTGGCAGACTACGGTTGATAAAATCCATTCAAAAGCAGACTTGAGGAAAACTAACTTTGCCGACATGAGCCAATACCTCAGGGAGTCGTTAGCTGGATAGGAACAGCAGAGGGATGTAGAAAAACAGTGGGCAAAACTGAAAGGGGATATTTTAAAGACAACCAAACTTTTTATTAAAATGGCAAATAAAGGTAAAAAGGAAAAGGTAAAAGGTTTTCAAAAGAAGTAGCTGAAAAGGTGAAGAAAAAGAGGGACGCTTTCATGAACTACAAGCGATAACGGAGGGGAAGACAAGCGTCTATATTTGAAAAAGATTAGAGAAGCTAGCAAAGTAGTAAGGAAAGCAAAGATTCAAAACGAGGAGGAAATAGCCAATGCAATAAAATGGGTAGATAAGATTTTTTCAGATCTGTTAGTGAGAAGAGGAAGTGCAAAAGTGGTATTGTCAGACTCAAGGGTGAAGGGGAGGAATATTTAGAGGAGGATAAAGCATTATTGCTTAACAAATATTTCTGTTCTGTGTTCACAGATGAAGAACCAGGAGCAGGACCTCAGAAAATACCCACAAACAAGAACAGAAGCAAGGGGCGTCCTTGGTCCAATTCTTTTTAACATCTTTGTTAGTGATATTGCAGAAGGGCTGTCGGGTAAGGTTTGCCTCTTTGCAGATTACACCAAAATCTGCAATAGAGTAGACACCCAGGAAGGTGTAGATAACATGGAGGTGGTATCTAGCTAAGCTTGAAGAATGGTCTAGTATTTGGCAGCTGAGATTTAATGTTAAAAAATGCAAGGTCATGCATTTGGGCTGCAGCAATCCAAGGGAGCGATATAGTGTAGGGGGTGAAGTACTTTTGTCCACAAAAGAAGAGCAGGACCTAGGCGTGATTGTGTCTGATGATCTTAAAGTAGCTAAACAGCTAGAAAAGGCAATGGCAAAAGCTAGAAGGATGCTTGGGTGCATAGGGAGAGGAATGGCCAGCAGAAGAAAGGAGGTGATATAATGCCTCTGTATAAGTCTTTGGTGTGAGGAAGACTTCCGGTGGCAATGAGCTGGTAGGACACGGTTAGACCGGCTTCGGGTGACCCACCCCGATTTGTTATCTTATTTGGCTCTTTGAGAACTCGCACACCCCTCAAACGGATAGTGGAGTGAGGGGAACTGCGCAGGATTTGAGTATAAGACCCAAGCGGTTTTCATCAGACCCATGGCAGCAAAAATAGCGCATTGAGAGAAGGGGCCAGTAATGGAAGACAAGATGGCGGACGGAGCACTAGAGAGCCCCAAGCAAGGATAACCACCAGACTATGGTGCTCGAAGTCAGGGCAGCGGTGGTGAGTGCGCTGGAGGATCGTCTCCATTCTCTGGCAGAACTACTCACTCAAGTAAGCCAGAGAATCAACAAATTTACAGGGCGCATGGAACAAGCGGAGCAGCGCATCTCGGATGTGGAGGATGCGCAGCTCTCTGTACTGGCAAGATTAGATTCTCTGGAGTCTACAATGAAGCAGCAGAAGGAGAAAATCGATGACATGGAGAATCGAGGGAGACGGAAGAACCTTCGTTTCATCGGTATACCTGAAAATGTGGCGGATGCTGAGCTAGCGGGATTTTTGGAGAAGTGTATCGTACAGCAGTTCAGCACGGTGGAGTTGAGCCCTCTGAAATTGGAGCGCGTACATCGACTGGGCCGACAGCAGGAGAACTCACGCCGGCCACGTGCAGTTATTGCACGCTTCTTGGCGTCTAAACAGAAGGAGCTAGTTTTGAAGGCGGCCCGAGGGCGTCGGAGACAACCCAGGGATGTGAATCAGATTCTGGTCTTCCAGGATTACTCACTTTTGGTGAGTCAATAACGGCGTGCGTTTTCTGCAGTGTGGACAAATGATAAACCATGGTTGGCGATTTCCTTTGCTCTACCCTACTAAGGTGTCTGTAGATTATCAAGGACACGCCAAATTTTTCACATCCCCTGAGGAGGCGCAGGAGTTCTTGGGACGTGTGAGTGTGGACTCCACTTCATGAGTGTTCATCGGAATACTGCTGTGGCTATTTCTGGGAACTGAGAAGGAATGTGTAAAAAGCTGTGGGCGCTGGACATGGCACTAGTTGCCGACTCGAGGACATCTTGGGTCAATTTGGGAGGAATGGGGCTGTGATGGTGGTGGGGTTTGATGCGTTTGGTTTTGCCTGGCACTGTTGTGTTTCCCTCATGTCCTCCTCCCTTTGTTGATTTTTCTTTCCCCTCTCTCCCCTCCCATTATGAATACTGTATTGCAAAGTGTGGCACTGCAAGTTGCAATCTTATGTGAGTTGTGTTTAAGGGGTGTGGTTGTGGGGTTGGAGGGGTGAAGGGGGGAGCTTAGTGTTAGAGAGGGGAGGGCAAAAGGGTTGGGTGGAGGTGCTGGGTGGGAGGCGTATGAGCACTGAGTATAGGGTCAGGAGGTTGAAGCGGAAGTTGGGGTGGAGGTGTTGGTTCTGGGGGTATTGCAATCTTTTTAATGGGGGGGGGGCCCAATGCCAACGGGGAAGCAAGGAGCAAGGTACAAGGAGCTCTTTGCTCTCAGGGGACGAGTCAGTTATCTAGAGGCTACAATAGCAGACTTGGAAAACATAAGACAGACAGAGGTACATAGACGAGACCTACAGGGATATAGTCCTGAAGTCCCACCTCCAGTCTGGCAACATCCCTGTTGCCATGGAGGAGAAAGGTCACGTGATAGGAGTGCACCACCCTGGTGTGGCAGGAAAGCACAGTTACTTACCTGTAACAGGTGATCTCTGGGAACAGCAGGAATAAGTCTTCACATATGGGTACGTCGGTACCGACGGAGCCTGCGCGGGAACGCTCCCCAGCTTCCCAAAAAGGAAAGCTTTTGGGAGCATCCCACAGCGCCTGCGTGCTGCCTTCCCGCCTTTCCAACTGTCTCTCCTCAGTTGAGTTTTATAGCTGAGACAAAGAGGGAGAGAGAGGGAAAGGAAGAGAGAGAGAGAGACAACTCCTAGGGGAGGTGGGTGGGTTGTGAAGACTTATTCCTGCTGTTCCCAGAGATCACCTGTTACAGGTAAGTAACTGTGCTATCTCCAGGAACAAGCAGGAATGAGTCTTCACATATGGGGACTCCCTAGCTTTTGATGCCAGGGAGAGAGCCCATACGTTGTGTGTCCCTGGGACAGGGCTGCACTTCCCCACCTGGATCTCTGGCATCCCATGAGGGATGGTGGGTAGGAGTTGATTAAGTATGGAACAGGTGTTTGAGAACAGCCTGACCAAATAAGGCATCCCGGCGAGAGTCCTTGTCCAAGCAGTAATGGGCTGTGAAGGTATGAACAGAGGCCCAAGTGGCTGCTCGACAGATGTCGTCGATAGACACAGAGTTTAGATGAGCCACTGAGGCTGCCATGGCTCTCACATTGTGAGCTGTGACATGGCCCTCCAGAGAAATGTTCTTGCTCTGATAGGCGAAAGAAATACATTGGGCAATCCAGTTGGAAAGTGTTCTCTTGGAGACTGGTTGTCCCAAATGAGAAGGATCAAAAGCAACAAAGAGTTGAGAAGACTTTCTATGTTGTTGTGTCCCCTGTAAGAAAGCTAGAGCTCTTTTACAGTCCAGGGTATGAAGATTCCTCTCTGCACTTGATGCATGAGGTCCTGGAAAAAAGACAGGTAGGCAGACCTCTTGGTTGAGGTGAAAAGGCGAGACCACCATAGGCATAAAGTGTGGATTAGTCCTAAGGACCACCTTGTCATGATGGAACCTTGTATAAGGTGGATTAGCTACTAGTGCTTGCAATTCACTGATGCGGCGTGCTGATGTGATTGCAATGAGAAAGATAACCTTCCAAGAAAGGTATTTCAAGGAGGCAGTAGCTAAAGGTTCAAAAGGCGGCTTCATAAGCTGACCAAGAACCAAATTTAAGTCCCATGCCACCGGGGGTGGTCTAATAGGAGGCTTTGTTAAAAGGAGGCCTCTCATGAACCTTGCTACAAGGGGATGAGAGGAAATAGGTTGTCCATTTAGAGGCTTGAGGGAAGCTGCAATAGCACTCAGATGGACTCTTACTGAATTTGTCTTAAGGCCTGCATTAGACAGATGAAGGAGATACTCCAGCAAGGATTCCAGAGGTATGGCATGGGGGTTAAGACCCTTTTCAGAACACCAGATGGTAAACCTTTTGAACTTGAAGGTGTAAGAACGTCTAGTGGAAGGTTTTCTGGAAGCATAAAGAACATCTTTCACTTGTTGAGAAAGATGAAGATCCTGGAGATCTAGGCCTTCAGCAACCAAGCCCTGGGATGCAGAGACTGGGGATTGGGGTGCCACAAATTTCCATCCTCCTGAGAGAGGAGGTCTGGAGCAGACCCTAACTCTAGGGAGGGAGCTTGAGAGAGATGTAGAAGCAGAGGGTACCACACTTGCCATGGCCAATGTGGAGCTATGAGAATCATGTGGCCTCTGTCTCTCTGAAGCTTGAACAGGGTTTTGGGAATTAGGGGAATGGGTGGAAAGGCATACAGGAAGTTTTGACCCCAATGGAGGAGGAAAGCATCCCTTGCCTGAGCCCCTTGAGCCGGAGTTCTGGAACAGAACCGAGGAAGTTTGGCATTACACGGACTTGCAAAGAGGTCTATGTCCGGGGTTCCCCAAATTTGAAAAATCTTGGATACCTGGTCCATATGTAGGGACCACTCGTGTGGAAGCAGAACGCGACTGAGTCTGTCTGCCCAAGAGTTTTGAGCACCTGGAAGATAGACTGCCAGAAGATGAATGTGATGCTCTCTGGCGAGGGCCCACAGTCGCAGAGCTTCATTGCAAAGCGACAGAGAGCCAGTTCCTCCCTGCTTGTTTATATAGAACATGGCTACCTGATTGTCCGTGTGGACAAGGACTGTCTTGTGGCTGAGCAGGGTGTGGAAAACTCGCAGAGCAAGGAAGACTGCTCTGAGTTCCAAGAGATTGATATGTAGACAAGTCTCCTGTGGGGACCAGATACCCTGGGTGGAGAGGTCCTGAAGATGAGCTCCCCAGCCCATTGGAGAAGCATCTGTTGTAAGAGTTGCCTGGGATAGAGGCTGTTGAAAAGGAAAACCCAGCAACAGGTTTTGAGGGGACTTCCACCACTGGAGGGACAAAATGAGGCGACTTGTGTTTGCTATTTTGTCTGACAGGCAGCCTAATGCCTGGGTCCATTGGGTGGATAAAGTCCACTGAGGTGCTCTCATGTGAAGGCAAGCATATGGTACCACTTGAACGGTGGATGCCATGTGGCCTAGCAATTGTAACATTTCTCGAGCAGTTAGTAGGGGTTTTGACTCTGCTTGAGAAGCTAACTGCATCAAGCGAAGGCAATGGGCCTGAGGAAGATAGACCCTTGCCCTTGTGGTATCCAGCACCACCCCTATAAACTCCAGGGACTGAGTTGGGATCAAATTGGATTTTGGGATGTTTATTACCAGCCCTAAATATTGAAGGATACGCATTGTGCAGGTTAGAGCAGTCTTGGCCTCTGATTGAGTGGGAGCTCGAATAAGCCAGTCATCCAGATAAGGGAAGACAAATATTCCCAGGGTGTGCAGAAAAGCAGCAACCACTGCCATGCATTTCGTGAACACCCTTGGTGCAGAGGCCAGGCCAAAGGGGAGCACTCTGTATTGATAGTGCTTTTCCTGGAAAAGGAACCGAAGGAACCTTCTGTGAGTTGGATGGATGAGAACATGAGTGTACGCATCCTTGAGATCTAGAGAACAAAGCCAATCCTGACTCTGAAGGTATGGCAGCAGAGTTCCTAGAGAAACCATCTTGAATTTTTCTTTGACTAGGAATCTGTTCAACCCTCTGAGATCTAAAATGGGTCTGAAGCCCCCTGTTTTCTTTGGGATAAGAAAATAGGGGGAGTAGAACCCTGTGCCCTGTTGTTGAGAAGGCACTTCCACTATTGCCCCCTGGGCTAGAAGATTGGCAACCTCCTGCTCTAACAGGTTGAGGAGGGAGGCTGGAGAATTGAATTGGTGCACTCTTGTGAGAGGGGGCAAGCTGGAAAAATGAAGTTTGTACCCCTCTCTTATGATGGAGAGTGTCCAGTGCTCTGCTATGATCTGCCCCATCTGGGAGCAAAGTGACATAACCTTCCTGGAATGGTGGAGGGCTCTGGTCCTTCTAGAGCCAGGAAGGCTAAGTTCTCTAGCAGAAAGTCAAAGGCCCTGAGGGGGCTGAGATTGCTGGGCTGGAGCAGGCCTTGAAGCCTTTGCCTTGGTCTGTTTGGAGGATTGCTGACATTTGGAAGGGAACTGAGCTGCAGAAGATGCTCTCTGACTATAAGCAGAATAGGATCTTCCCTTTTTAGAAAAAAGGTGTTTTCTTGAACAACCTTTTCTTAGCAGGAGCTGTACATTTGGATAATCTATCCAAAGCAGAATTTTCAGCATCCATCTGATTGGCTTTTACTTGCCAATCCTTACCAAATAGATTCTCACCTATACAAGGGGATATTTCCCAATTCATCTTGGACCCAGATCTCCAAATCAGATGCTTGAAGCCAAGCAATCCTACGTGCACCTATAGCTATAGTTGAGGCTCTGCTTATGCATTCAAAGGAATCAAAAGCTGCACGGTTGGAGAATTTGGAGATACCCTGGGCATGTTTAAGCCCAGTGAGAAATTCTTGCCTTTTACCGTCAAACATAAAAGGACTTAAAGTCTGCAAATGGTCAGGGACTTCTTTTAAGAACATTCCCATGTAGAGACTATAAGAATTAATTCTCGCAGCAAGCATGGAAGCTTGGGAGACTCTTCTACCAAAAGCATCCAGGGTTCTACACTCACGTCCTGGAGGATTAGAGGCATGTCTTTTGGCACTTCTAATCTTTCTCATTGCAGACTCAACCACAATAGAGTGGTGAGGAAGCTGAGTTTTATGGAAACCAGGACAAGGAGGGACACGATACATGGTGTCCAACCTGCGAGAATGACGAGAGGTGGTTAGAGGTGCTTCCCGCATCCTTAACATGAGATCATACAGAATCTCATGAATAGGTAAGGTAGCTGCCTCCTTAGGAGTTTTAGGATATTGTAAAATATCTAACTCCTTAGCTCTAGGCTCTGACTCTGGGGCCACTGTAATAGAGAGGCCCCGAGCCACCTCTGATAAAGTCTTGAAAAGACAAGTCCTCTGGAGGAGACATCCTTCTTTAGGAGAGGACTCCTCCTGTGGAAGAAGCATCGCTGCATCAACAGACTCCTCAGAATCGTCAGAGGAATTGAAGTATCGTCTGTCGGGATGCTCTTGTAAAGCTCGATACCCGTATCGACTGGGATCGGTATCGGGAATCACCGGTACCGGGGTATCGGTACCGGAGGGCTTCAGAGGACAGAGTACTGGCATAGCGGACACCGATGCCGATGTCAACGCCACCGGTACCGGGATCGGTGCCGATGGCGATGCCGGAGCCGGTACCAGCTGAGTAGTCTGTTGAGGTACCACGGGCGTCGATGCCACAAGGAAAGCCGCCAGACTGCGTTCCATGGACAGAATCCTCTGATCCATCGACGCCGCCAATGCCTGGAAGTCAGTACCGGTGGGAGCCACCAGTACCCCATAGCATGGCATCAGGAGATCTGTCGAGGCCACGCCATCGCGATCATCCTGGAACCCCGATGATGATGCTTTAGAGGCCGAAGACTCCCGCCGGGGTAATTTTGCCGGTGCAGGATCCTCGAGGGCAAGGCCAGAGGCATCTCGATGCTTAGAAAGAGATTTGCCTTTCGAGGACCGGCTGGATTTATGTTTAGTTACCTGAGATCCATATGAAGAAGCAGCAGCCCTGGAAGATGTTGATGCTACCGAAGCCACATCGGAGAGAAACAGGGTACTGAGCTTGGCAGCTCGGTTCTGTCGACCTCTCTTAGACATCATAGAACAGGACACACAATCTGTAATGGAATGGTCAGGGCCTAAACATTTTAGACACCAGTCATGGGTGTCGGTGACGGAGATAGTACCGCCACATTTTGTGCACTTCTTAAATCCTGAGACAGGCTTTTCCATATGTAAGGAAAACGTTTTTGGCCTAAGGCCCAAAACTGAAGTGCACCTGAAGAAAAATAAATGGAAAAAAGGTTGTTTTTTGTTTGTTTTTTTTTAAAAGAAAAGAACAACGACCGGCGGTACCGGTACAGCGTCGAAGGCGGCAGACGCGACAGAAAAGAAATAAGGTAAAAATAAGGAAATTCTTCTGCGGTGACAGGAACACGACCTGCTGGCTCCACGGAAAAACAACAACTGAGGAAAGACAGTTGGAAAGGCGGGAAGGCAGCACGCAGGCGCTGTGGGATGCTCCCAAAAGCTTTCTGATTGGACGCTGGGGAGCGTTCCCGCGCAGGCTCTGTCGGTACCGATGTACCCATATGTGAAGACTCATTCCTGCTTGTTCCTGGAGATGTGATCCTGTAATTAGGACCTGTCCTCCAGGTGATGTAAAACCCTCTCGCACCAAGGACGTTTCCCCAGGGACATGTGCCCATGAGGGAAGGGTTAGGACAGCCGTTATAGTTGGTGATTCGATCATTAGGCATGTAGATAGCTGGGTGGCTCGTGGACGTGAGAATCGCCTGGTAACATGCCTGCCTGGTGCGAAGGTAGCGGACCTCACGCGCCACCTAGATAAGGTCTTAGATAGTGCTTGGGAGGAGTCTGCTGTCTTGGTACATGTCGGTACCAATGACATAAGAAAATGTGGTAGGGAGGCTCTGGAGACTAAATTTAGGCTTTTAGGTAGGAAGTTGAAATCCAGAACTTCCAGGGTATCATTCTCAAAAATGCTTCCCGGTGCACGCGCAGGACACAAAAAGCAGGCAGAGCTCTGGAATCTCAATGCGTGGATGAGACAATGGTGCAGAGATTAGGGTTTTGGATTTGTTAGGAACTGGGGAACATTCTGGGGAAAGGAGCAGCTCTTCCGAAGGGATGGGCTTCACCTTAACCGGGACAGAACCAGGCTACTGGCATTAACCTTTAAAAAGGAGACAGAGCAGCTTTTAAACTAGATAATAGGGGAAAGCCGACAGTCACCCAAGAGCGTATGGTTTGGAATAATGTATCCTTGAAGGATACTACCAAAAGCAGAGAGGTTCCAAAAAAAGAGTAAAGTAGTCCAAATGCCCTCAAGTATGGAGCAGACAGAGATTGAAGATACCAAATTACCCATGCCTACCAATAGCCAAATTAATATGAATAAAATACAGTCTCTAAAATGCTTGTATGCAAATGCTAGAAGTCTAAAAAATAAGATGGGAGAGTTAGAATATATAGCACTAAATGGAAGGTTAGATATGATTGGAATATCAGAGACATGGTGGAAGGAGGACAACCAGTGGGACACTGTGATACCTGGGTACAAACTATATCATAATGATAGAGCTGATCAAATTGGTGGAGGGGTTGCGCTCTATGTTAGAGAGGGCATTGAGTCAGAAAGGATTAAAGTTTTGCAGGAAACAAAATTTGCCTAGAATCTCTATGGATTGAAATTCCATGTAAAAAGGGGAAGGCGATGGCAGTGGGGGTGTACTATCGACCACCTGGCCAGAATGAACAAATGGATGATGAAATGCTCAAGGAAATCAAGGAAGCTAACAAAAGTTACAGCGCAGTATAATGGGTGATTTCAATTACCCCGGTATCAACTGGGTCAGTATCAGGGCAGGACATGCTAGGGAGATAAAGTTCCAAGATGAAATAAATGACTGCTTCTTGGAGTAGCTAGTTCATGAACCGACCAGAGGGGAAGCCATATTAGACCTAGTCCTTAGTGGAACACCAGATCTAGTGCAAGAGATAAGGGTGTTGGGGGCCACTTGGCAATAGTGATCATAGCATGATCGCCTTTGATTTAATTAGTGGAGGAGGGATAGTAAGGAAATCCACAGTACTACCTTTTAACTTTCGAAAGAGAGACTATGATAAAATGTGGAAAATAGTTAAGAAAAAACTAAAAGGAGCAGTTGCAAAGGTTAAAGACTTACACCAAGCTTGGGTGTTGTTGAAAAATACTATCTTGGAAGCCCAGACCAGCTGTATTCCACGCTTTAAGAAAAGTGGAAGGAAGTCCAAAGAACTGCCAGCATGGTTTAAAGGTGAGGTCAGAGAGGCTGTTGTTGCCAAAAAAGCATCTTTCAGGAAAAGAGCCAAACAACGAAACCTGGAAACAGCACAAGCACTGGCAAGTCAAATGCAAGGCATTGATAAGGCAGGCAAAGGGAGAATTTGAGAAGCTTGCTGCGGAAGCAAAAACGCGAAATAAAGACTTTTTCAAGTACATCCATAGCAAAAAACCTGTGAAAGAGTCAGTTGGTCCATTAGATGATAGAGGGGTTAAAGGGGCACTAAGAGGCGACAAGGCGATAGCGGAGTGACTGAATGAATTCTTTGCTTGGGCTTTACTGAGGAAGATGTAGGGATGTTACCCATGACTGAAGTGGTATTTAAAGGTGCAGAAGAATTGAAGGAAATATCGATACATCGGGAAGATGTATTACAACTATTAGATAAACTGAAGAGTAGCAAATCACCTGGGCCGGAAAGTATACATCCAAGGGTGTTGAAAGAACTGAAATAAGAGATTGCAGACCTGCTATTAGTAATCTGTGAACTATCATTAAAATCATCTCTAATACCTGAAGATTGGAGGATCGTCAACGTAACACCAATTTTTAAAAAGGGTTCCAGGGGTGATCCAGGAAAGTACAGACCGGTGAGCCTCACGTCAGTACCAGGAAAAATGGTAGAAACCATCATAAAGAATAAAATTACTCAGCATGTAGTCATGGCCTAATGGGAGACAGCCAACATAGCTTTAGACAAGGAAGATCTTGCCTTACTAATTTTTGAAGGTGTGAACAAACAGGTGGAACGAACAGGTGGAGATAGGTGAGTCGGTTGATATAGTGTATCTGGACTTTCAGAAAGCCTTTGACAAGGTCCCTCATCAGAGACTTTTGGGAAAACTAAGGAGTCATGGGATAGGAGGCAGTGTAATACTGTGAATCAGGAACTGGTTAAAAGACAGAAAGCAGAGGGTAGGGCTAAATGGCCAATTTTCCCAATGGAGAAAGGTGAATAGTGGTGTACCCCAGGGATTTGTGCTGGGTCCACTGCTTTCTGACATATTCATAAATGACCTGGAATAACGAGTGAGGTTATCAAATTTGCAGATGACACAAAACTATTTGAAGTTGTTAAAACCCAAGAGGATTGTGGAAAATTGCAAGAGGATCTTCATAAATTGGAAGACTGGGCATCAAAATGGCAGATGAAATTTAATGTGGACAAGTGCAAAGTTATGCACCTAGGGAAGAACAACCCAAACTATGGTTACACGATGCAAGGAACCACCACCCAGGAAAAAGATTTAGGCGTCATTGTGGATAACATGTTAAAACCCTCAGCCCAGTTTGCAGCAGCAGCCAAGAGTGCAAATAGAATGCTAGGTATCATAAGGAAAGGAATGGAAAATAAAACAAAAGATATTATAATGCCTCTATATCGTTCCATGGTGAGACCGCACCTTGAATATTGTGTGCAATTCTGGTCGCCATATCTTAAAAAGGATATAGCGTTATTAGAAAAGGTTCAGAGAAGAGCCACCAAAATGGTAAAGGGGATGGAAGGATACTCCTATGAAGGAAGGCTAAAAAGGTTAGGGCTCTTTAACCTGGAAAAGAGACGTCTGAGGGGAGATATGATAGAAGTCTATAAATTAATGAACTGAGTGGAACGGGTAAACATAGATCGATTGTTTACGTTATCAGAATATAGAAAGACTAGGGGACATGCAATGAAGCTACAGGGTAAACTATTTAAGACTAATAAAAGGAATTTTTTTTTCACTCAACGTGTAATCAAACTCTGGAATTTGTTACCAGAGGATGTAGTAAAGGCTGTTAGTGTAGCTGGGTTTAAAAATGGTTTGGACAAGTTCCTGGAGGAAAGGTCCATAAACCATTATTAAGAAGGGACCCAGGATATCAATGTTTGACCCAGTACAAGCATTGTGGAACCTGTGTCTTTTGGGGAAACTGCTAGGTACCTATGACCTAGATTGGCCACTGCTGTAAACAGGATACTGGGCTTGATGGACCTTGGTCTGACCCAGTATGGCATATCTTATGTTCTTATGTTATGTTCTTATGGGAATGGGGCTCTGGGGAGGATGGGTAGTGGTAGGGATAGGGATAGGAGAGGAGGTCATTCTTTCTCAGGGGAGGGCGGGTGGAGAGAAGACAGGGGGAGTTGGGGGAAAGGGAAGCACAGCTCTACAGGAAAGCGAAGGAGGGAAACAAGAACTAGATTAAGACTGCGGGAGGAGCCCCAGGCTGGGGGGAGGGTCTTCCTAGGAGATTGGTAGGAAACGAGTATAAGGGGCCAATTGAGTATGGGACCCTCTGAAGATTATTTCCTGGAACGTATGTGGGATTGGGAACCCAATTAAGAGGTATAAAATACTGCAAGCTTTGGCTAGACAAAAATGTGATATAGATTTGTTGCAAGAGACCCACCAGACAACCAAGGAACACCTGAAATTGCAAAGGGACTGTGTGGGCCAGGGGTGGGGGGGCCCCTGCGAAAGGGAAAAAGGGTGGAGTGGTCATATTGATCCATAAGCAGGCACGATTTGTATTGGAGAAGGAATATGTTGACCCTGAGGGAAGATATGTGCTAATATACGGTAGGTTAGAGGGACATCCCATAGTGCTGGGCAACATATACAGTCTAAATGTGCTGGACCAGGCGCTATATGCACGCTTCGCCTCTAGAATTGAACAACTGCCTGATGCCCCCTTGATCTTGGCGAGCGATTTTAATGGAGTGATGGACCCGGATTTAGACACCTCGCGAGGGGAAGGGGACCGAGTGCGAGTGTGTACAGCCAAGGCGTTGCGGGGCCTTCGGGGACGTTTGGGGGTGGTTGACCCGTGGCGCTTACTGCACCCACTGGAGAGATATTTTACCCACCATTTGCGCACACACGGCACTAGTGCTCAGATTGATTACATTTTTGTGTTTGCCCAAGTAACAGATGCACATATTGGCCCAGCGGAGGTCTCTGATCATACTTTGATTTGGGTGGAGCTGGAGTGGGCGCAGAGGGACACGCAATCACGAGCTTGGCTATTTCTGCTGGAATTTTATAGAGACACTGACTTCCATGTTTATCTCAAGCAGCAGTGGCAAGACTTTGAGTTACATAATGAACATCATAAGATGGACCCGGAATGTTTTTGGGAGACGGCCAAAGTCGTCTTGCGTGGGGACATTATTGGCTATTCCACGCGTAAAAAGAGATTGCTCACAGTACAGATAATCCGTTTGGAAAGGCAGGTGATTAGAGACCGGCGCGGACATGCGAGTAATCCGAGTGCAACCAATAAGGTACTATGGGAATCTCAAACAGCCCTTAATGAATTACTGCATCGACGAGTAAAAAAATCGTTTGAATATTATCGCTATCATTTATATCGATTTGGGGACCAACCAGGGAAACGTTTAGCACGTTGCCTTTGGGGCAGTAGGGGGACAAGAACTGTTGCAGCACTGAGGGATACCCATGGGAACTTACAGCAGGGGCAGCCAGGACATTGCTTGGGTTTTTTGCCTCTTATCAACAATTGTACCAACGAGAGGAAGGGAATAGCAAATAGAAATTGAACAGCTCATAACAGAAATCTGACAAGTAGACTGTGGCCGATTCCAACTTAGGAATCTCTTCCGGCTCCAGGCCCGAATCTTGAAGCAAGCCTAGGAGGGCCTGAATCCAGCACATGCAGGCTTGCGCCACATAGGTTCTGCAGATGGATGCCTGAAGCGATAGGGCATTTACCTCGAATGCCTGTCATAAAAGTGCCTCAAGCCTTCTGTCCTACGGATCTTTGAGGGCCGTACCGCCCTCTACCAGGATCGTAATCTTCTTAGTCACCGCTGTGACTAATACATCAACCTTAGGGGTCCGCAACTCTTCCTCCTCCACTAACAGAACAGGGTAGAGCCGGGCCATCACCTGACTTCCACAGAGCCCCGCCTCAGGGATACCCCATTTGACCATCTCCATGATGGCTCTATGCACCAGAAATGAGTTCTGTGGAATGCACCTCTCTGGCAAGAGGGACCTGAAAAGTGGGTTTAACGCCGCTAAGGATTGGGAAATCAGTGGAAATAGCTCCTCCTTGCAGAAGACCCGCACTATAGTCGGATCCTCTCCAGGGTCAGGGTCTCCCTCCTCCAGGCCTAAGCCAAACAGATCTTCCTCAGACCAAGGGGCCCTCTCCTGTGTCCTCCATCAATCCTGCAAGGTCTTCTTCCTCCCAATCTGCAGCCACCTCCTGGATCATGTGCTTCAACCAAGGCCTGCTCTCCCTGTACAGGGAAAGAGTGCTTATTTCCCAAAGGTTTGCTTGGGGAGGAGGAGCCCCAACTCCCCTGGGCCTTTTCCATCCTGTAGGCCCAATGAAGTAGAAAACTAAACTCGGGGGGGGGGGGGGAAGGAACTCCCCTCCTGCCCTGATCCTGCTGTGTCCAGAGGGCTCTGCTTCTCCCCCTGCAAAATCACCAGCGATTTTAAAGCCCCAAAAATGGTTGCAGAAGAGATGCCTCCTGCTAACAAAATGGCCACCGGCAATTCAGCGCAGGGAAACTTCCCACCTGCACAAGGGTGAAGGCGGCAGCTCACCATCACTCTCCTGACTTGCCGCATGCCCCTGCGACCCCCTGGAAGTGGACCCGCATCTCTGCGCTGCTCAATTTCCCGGCTCTCCCTCTCACATGCCCAGCAGCATCCGGCCTGTGAGAATGAACTGCAGTGCACTCTGCATGTGGCATATACTAATTTAGAGTCCAGCATCATGATGCGCGCTGCACCTGACAGCCAAAACCACAAAGCCGCCACTAAAATCAACAAAACCTGTCTGGGCTCAGCACTAACTGCAGAAACCGAAACAATGAGGCAGGCCTGTAAATTAACTGCTAATGTATTGTCCATAGCAAAGGGAGACCCCAATGTCAACTCGACTCCTCATAGGTTCTCCACAGAAGTCGACCCACACACACTGAAGGGCTCTGGGGTACTTACAGAATGACTCCACTGAGAAGCTCTGATCTGCCGGTCTTACATCCTTTTTTTTTTTTCCCCCTGCAACTTCCTTGGACATAAGACCTCTGTTAGTACCTGCAAACCTATGGACAGCTCTGCTGATCTATCTCAGGAAAGCCTAAGTATCGTGTGACACTATCAACAAACAGCCCCCCTCCTCCCCAAGGGTAGTCTGTCCACCAGCTACTGGAGACTGAAGACACTGGAAGTGGGCAGCAAATGCCTCCGTGGTTATAGGGTGACATTACAAAAGAGTTTGGATCAGTCTCCAGCTGCTGGTGGACAGACAACCCACTTGTCTGGAATGGATTGGAGGACATGGATGAATGTAGCATTTGGGCTATGGATTAAGTTTTCCAACTGACCTGCAGAGACTGGGCTGAAGGAATGCAGTAGTGCGCTATCACAGTGTAGGTCATTGGGTTTTCTCAAGGTTGGAGGAGAAGGTGAGGTGTGCGATGGCGGGTATTTTGATTGCAAAAGGTCAGCTAATTTTTGTGGTTCAATGGTGTGTGGAGAGTTTGGCTGCTCTCTCTTGTTAGCTTGTTAACTATCTCATACAACTCTCTAGGTCTGTTTACTACTTTCATTAGTGATTTGGTGTGGTAGTCTCTTTTGGCTTTGTTGGTCTCGGAATGATATGTTTGTAGGGTGAGTAGGTAGAGACTCTACTTGATCATCCAATGTGATTCTCCATCTGTGTTCCATTTTCCATAGTTTGCTCTAATTCTTTGAGACTTGGGGTGTACCAGGGGCTGTGGATGCAGAGTTGTGGTTTCATATTTTTAGTGGGAGGAGATGAGGCAAAGGCTTCAATAGTATTTATCCATTTTTCTGTTGAGAGGTCAAGGTCCAGGGGTTCATAAGAACATAAGATATGCCATACTGGGTCAGACCAAGGTCCATCAAACCCAGTATCCTGTTTCCAACAGTGGCCAATCTAGGTCATACATACCTAGCAGTTTCCCCAAAAGACACAGGTTCCACAATGCTTGTATTGGATCAAGCACTGATATCCTGGGTCCCTTTTTAATAATGGTTTATGGACCTTTCCTCCAGGAACTTGTCCAAACCATTTTTAAACCCAGCTACACTAAAGAGTCTTTACTACATTCTCCGGTAACAAATTCCAGAGTTTGATTACACGTTGAGTGAAAAAAATATTTTCTTTTATTAGTCTTAAATAGTTTACGCTGTAGCTTCATTGCATGTCCCAAGTCTTTCTATATTCTGATAACGTAAACAATCAATCTACGTTTACCCATTCCACTCCATTCATTAATTTATAGAATTCTATCATATCTCCCCTCAGCCATCTCTTTTCCAGGTTAAAGAGCCCTAACCTTTTTAGCCTTCAAGAATTTAGTCAATGAAAGTTTGTCGAGGTGGTGGTGAATGCTGTGGTCAGCATTTGCTCTTTGAAACAATTGCTGTGATAGGTGGCAAGTGATGGTGCTGTTATCTGACCAAGGGACTTCAATGAGCAGAGGGTTGGGGATGGCATGGGTAAAGGAGTTGATTTTGGATGAATATGAGATCTAGAATATTTCCTTTGTTTTGGGTTGGAGCTTGGATCAGTTGGGAGAATTGGAAGTGTTCCACAGCTTCCAAAAAGGAAGTAGATTGGCTGAGTGGGATGGATGATAGGTTCAGGTCACCCATTATTGTGAAGTATTTAGATAGGTGGATGTGGATACTTGTGAATTCAAGGATTGTTTCTAACTCGTCAGTCTTGGCTGTGGGGGCTCAGTAAGTGAGACACAGTGATCTGTTTGATATTAATAGTGAACTATGTTTGTTTGTACAGGGTGGTGTACACAACCAGACTGTCTAAGAAAACCTGAGAGAGTTAATTTTGTTCAGAACTTTGCTTAGAAATAAACTTCATATATTTGCTTACTAAGTAGGTGAAGGTTTACATGTCCTGTAAATAAAGAAAGGGCACCTTGTACTCTAGCCTC
The DNA here is from genome assembly GCA_033557465.1 of Ichthyophis bannanicus. Taxonomy (NCBI): domain Eukaryota; kingdom Metazoa; phylum Chordata; class Amphibia; order Gymnophiona; family Ichthyophiidae; genus Ichthyophis; species Ichthyophis bannanicus. The sequence continues at coordinate 946,783,357 of CM066035.1, read as the reverse complement.
TCTGTCTCAGGGTTATTATTTATTTATTTAACATTTTCTTCTATACCGCCCCTTCCAGAGATCAGGGGTGGTTTACATTAAACAGTGAACAGAACATTTGTATACATCTGTATACATTTACAAGGAACATTATGTTTTTAACTATTTACAAGTGTAATTACAAGGAACATATTTTTGAACGTTAACTAGAACAGTGCTTATCAAACTATGTACAGGTTATAATAACATGGAGCATAACATAGTTGATTACCAGTGGTTATTTATAGTAGTGATATAGCCGACAGTTTGAGTAGATCTTTTGCATGTTGTGTGAAATGTTTTGCATGTTGTGTGAGATATGTAAGGTTTATTGAGTTAGTCGTTTGTTCTGTCTTGGGTACTGTGGATGTGTTTCTGTGATTGTTTTGGAGAGGTTTTTTGTTGATGTGGGATCTCAAAGTGTTTTGTAAAGAGGTAGGTTTTTAGTTCCTTTTTGAATTGATGAAGGTCTTTTATCATGCGTAGTGTTAATGGTATTTCATTCCAGAGGGTGGGGGCAGCAAAGGAGAAAGCTCTATCGCTTGTTGTCGCTTTAGTTTTTCTGAAATTTGTTTTTATGTTGAGGGAATGGATTACATTCCGTCTGCGCATTCTAGTTTCTGCTGGGGGGTGTATTAGAGTAGATAGTTGTGAGGGAGAGATTTTATTAATGATTTTGAAAGTAGTTAGGAGGATTTTATATTTTATTCGGCTGTTTATAGGGAGCCAGTGTAGGTCTAACAGAATTGGGGTCACATGGTCTGTTAGTTTAGCTTTTGTGATCATTTTGGCGCATATGTTTTGGGCTCTTTGGAGAAGGTATATGCTCTTTAATGGAAGTCCGTTTAGGAGACTATTACAATAGTCGAAATGGGGGGTGATGAGGGTGTTGACTACTGATCTAAAGTCATCTGTGTTAAGTAGGGGTCTCAGATGTTGTATTGTCTTGAGTTTATAAAATATGGTTTTTACTGTATGTTTTATGTGTGGGATCATGGTGAGTGAGTGGTCTATAATTATTCCAAGGTATTTTACCTCCTTTTTAACAGGTATAGGTGTTACTTATTGTGATTGTGGTGGGGTAGTTGCAGTCAGTGTCTGTTTTCCTCGTTATGAACATTGCTTCGGTTTTTTTTGAGGTTAATGCTTAAGTGATTGTCTTCAAGCCATGTGGTAGTCTCGTTCATGCATTGGAGAAGGCTATCATATTTGGGGTTGTTAGGGTTTATGGGGATGGCAAGCATGATATCATCTGCGTATATGAAATGGTTGATTTTATGCTTCTTTAATATATTTGTGATGGGCTGGAGGTACAAATTGAAGAGGAGGGCGGAGAGGGCTGATCCTTGGGGGATACCCTGACCTTGTGGGAAAGTTTCTGATGTTTCTGTACCTAATTGTATCCGTATTAATCTGTGTGTGATGTATGATTTGAACCATTCAAGGACTGTACCTCCTATTTTTAGATTTTCTAGTCTGTTAATGAGTGTATTATGGTTGATGCTGTCAAATGCGGCAGAAAGATCTATGAAGAGGAGAAGGAAACCTTTGTTATTGTCATTAGTACCTCTGATGAGTAGGTCTGTCAGTGCGATTAGGAGAGTTTCAACTCCATGGAAGGGGCGGAAGCCAAATTGATGTGCATCGAGGAGTTTATGTTCATCAATGTAATCTTGTAATTGGAGTTGTATGGTTTTTTTTTCTATTATTTTGGCGATTAGCGGTATGCTTGCTATTGGCCTGTAAGAGTTGGGGTCTTTTGGATCGAGTTTATTGTTTTTTATTATGGGACGGATCGAGGAGAGCTTTAGGGCATTGGGCATAGTTCCTTGAGAGAGTGATTGGTTTACTATGTATTGGATGTTTTCTGCAAGAAAGTCCTTAGTATTCTTGATCCATGACACCGGGCATGGGTCAATCGGAGAGGTTGTGGTGTTGATCATTGTTATGATATTAAGGATGTGTTTTCGTTCAACCTTGTGAAAGGTTGTCCATTCATAACACAGGTACACTACCAAAAAACTGCCTCCAGTTTTGCAACTGATTCCTATAGATTTTGGGGTGCTGAATCCAGGAAAAATAGCCAAAATGTTCCATCACGTCACGTTTTCTTGCAAAATTAGATTTCTTACCCATATAAGGAATGTTCACATAATTTCTTTTTAGCCGACTGCAGTTTATTTTCTTGGCCCAAAATAGAGGTTGTAATGGTTAACTAACTAGAAACACTCCCTCATGATATTTTAGAGTGTTTTGTATTCATTTTATACATTAACAGGACAATTGGGAGGCGGGGGGCTAAATCCAGTACTCGCGCTGGCGCATGTTCTTTCCTGATCGCCTCGCCTCGTTCGCTCGCTCAAACACGGTGGTTGCGACATGAACGTTCCTGTCAAATTTCAGTTTCTTGCAAGTTCATTATTACCTCTTGTTTGCTCAGTCGTAATCCAGCTTTATTCCGAAGTGGTTCACTACAGTTGTAGTTTGCAGTGCTGTGTATTTGTGATGGCTCACAGAGCCAGAGGTTGCGTCAACTCTCTGGACAGTTTTTGTTTTATTTGTGGGGAATATACCGTGAAAAAGCGGCAGAGGAACATTTCTGCATTTATTAAAAAAGTATATTTCGCCTATTTCGGTTTGAAGTAAGGCGATCAAGACAAACCGTGGGCTCCTCACAAAGTGTGCAAGACATGTGAGGAAGATCTACGCTTATGGATGAAAGGTAAAAAACAAGCATTTCGTTTCGGAATACCTATGATGTGGCGTGAACAAAGAGACCACAGCAGTGACTGCTATTTTTGCTCTTGCATTGTGAAGGGATACAACTTAAAAAATAAGAACGTAATAAGTTACCCCAACCTTCCCTCAGCAATTAGGCCTATGCCTCATAGCAACGAAGTACCTGTGCCCGAACCACCAAAATCTTTGGATCATATTTGTGTGGACGGTTCTGATCATGATGAGACTCATCAGATGGCTTTTCCCGATAAGTCCAGTACTTCCGAGTTTGAAACTGAACCAGATCCGAAACCTGAACTTTTCTCTCAAGCTGAATTGAATGATTTAGTCCGGGATTTAGGACTCCCAAAAGATGCTGCCCAACTGCTAGGTTCTCGGCTTAAACAGAAAAATCTATTTTCACCAAGAACAACTTTTATTGGTACCGCAACCGCGAGACACAATTTTTGAAGTATTTCAGCAAAGAGGAAGATTTGGTATTTTGCAACGATATATACGGAGTGATGGAAAAGTTTAAACTCAAGTATGATCCTGCTGAATGGCGGCTGTTCATTGATTCGTCAAAAGACAGCATAAAAGGTGTTCTTCTTCATAATGGCAACACATTCGCTTCAGTTCCTATTGCTCACTCTGTTATTCTCCAAGAAAAATAGAGAATTTGGCCCTGATTCTTCAGAAGATTCGTTATGATGAGCATAAGTGGATGATTTGTGGAGACTTTAAAATTCTATCCATGCTATTAGGGCAGCAATCCGGTTTCACCAAATATCCCTGCTTCCTTTGCTTGTGGGATAGCCGGGCCCGCGACCTACACTGGGGGAAAAAAGACTGGCCAATTCGGGAGTATTTGAGACCCGGTGAGAAAAATGTTCTTCATGAGAGCTTGGTACCTCGTGATAAAATTCTATTACCACCTCTCCACATTAAGTTGGGTCTCATTAAGCAATTCATCAAGTCCCTTCCAAAAGATGGTGAGTGCTTTCGGTACCTTTGCTCAAAGTTCCCCCGACTTTCTGAAGCAAAGCTAAAGGAAGGAGTGTTTGTTGGCCCTGATATAAGGAAACTCATTTCAGATGGAGCATTCGCTGAAACGATGTCTGAGAAGGAAAAAGAAGCCTGGCATTCCTTCAAGGATGTTGTTCTCAAATTCTTGGGGAACAGGCGGGATGAGAACTATAAGGATATTGTTGCCAGGATGCTCAATGCCTTCAAAGAACAAGGCTGTAACATGAGCCTGAAAGTCCATTTCTTGCACTCCCATGTGAACTACTTTCCCGAAAACTTGGGGGCGTACAGTGAAGAACAAGGTGAAAGGTTTCACCAGGACATCAAGGACGCAGAGAGAAGGTACCAAGGAAGATGGAACACCACTATGATGGCTGATTTCTGCTGGTTGCTGCTGCGGGAAACCCCAGATGAAAAATACGCCAAGCAGCGCACCAAGAGAAGCATTCGGGGGAAGAAGAAACGGGCCCACCAGGAGATTGATTGACCCAAGAATGACTTTAAAATCTAAACTGTGTTGACAAATATCGTGTTTTTACTAAACTTTGAAATAAAAATTTGCTAGTTATTACCACAGTGTCGGATCTCATTTATTAGAATTTTATTTTCACACCATCGGGTGTTTGTCTTCATGTATTGCAATGGTGCGGTTTGCGTTTTCTATTCTTACATACATACCTGTACAACATTTTTTGCACATTTCTTTGCTTTGCTTTGTGTCTAACCTCGCTCTTATATGCTCAATGTTTGTGCACATGTATGTGGCTGTTTTAAGTGCAGACAATTTTGCTACCATCACAGTGTGTTTTGTTGACTACTCTATTCTTATGTGCTGCCTTGTTACAATTTTCTTTATTCTTATTTGAATAACTACTAAACAATTAGTATAAAGAATTCATCCAAGAAACTTTTATCTCGATTGCACTCAATCTGAAACGTTCACCTCAAACTGCTAACCCAATGTAGCAAAAAATCTGTACGTGATGGAGCAAATTGGTTACCAGATTTGGATTCAGCGCACCAAAAAACGTAAAAATCAATCGAAACATTAGAGGCAGTTTAAAAAAAAAATTTTTTAGTGTACCTGTGTAATTAATGTCATGTTTAGATATTGTGGTGGTTGGGGAGTAAGATTTTGCCTTTAGTTTCTCAGCAAAATGTGATGCTAATGTTTGTATGCTTATTGTGTCTTGATTTGGTTCTGGGTTTTGTGTTTTTGTTAGTGTTTTTACAATAGAGAAGAGTTCTCTAGGCCGGTTGTTTGAGTTCGTTAGGGTGTATTGTAAGTCTTTTTTAGTGAGAATGAGTATGCCACCTCCTCTTTTTGTATCACGGTGGCAGTTGAATATATCATATTGTGATATGTGGAGCTGGTTTAATAGTATTGTGTCTGTAGGTGTTAACCATGTTTCAGTAATGAAAAAGATGTCAGGTTGTTCGTCCCTTATTATGTCATTTACTATTGGTATTTTGTTCCGTATAGAACGAATGTTTATTAAGATCAGTTTTAGTTTGGTGTCTGTGTTGGGGGAGGATTTTTTGTTGTTGGTCTTTACAGTTTATGTGGATTACTCTAGGAGGATGTCTGTGGTTGCTGTTGTTTGGTGGAAGGTTGAATGGGTGATAGTGTAATGGGGAGCGTGATAGGTTGCGGATGGGGTTGTGGATGATAGGGATGCTATTACAAGGGGGGTTGTTGGGTTTATATGTGTAGATTAGTTGCAATAGGAGGGCTATTAGTAGGAGAGTGGTTGGCAGTGTTTTTATTTTTAGGTAGGCCATTATGTTTTATTATGAAGAGATGGGTTTCTTGGTGGTCTGTGCTAGGGGGCTAGTATGTGGTAGGGATGGGTTGTACGTGTTTCAGGTGTACTAATCCAGTTTGTAGTATGGTTCACAGCGCAGTGTGATTTCAGGTGTACTAATCCAGTTTGTAGTATGGTTCACAGCGCAGTGTGATTTACAGTTCTAATGTAGTTCACAGTATGCTATAGCAGTTTACAGTGTACTTTAGGTCGATTAGAGCAGAATGGTGTCTGGGTGGCTGTTTAGAACACAAGTTTACACCACGTTTTGCAATACTTATAAAATTCAATGCATTAGTGTAGTTTGCAGGGTACTAAATCTGTTAACAGTGTATTACAGGTCAAAATAGAACAGCAAAGTATCTTAGAATGGCTGTTTGCAAGATATCAAGCAGTCAGCAGTAAACAGTATGTCTCCTCATACTGACCTATGTTGATTAGAAAGTGACCTATGATGTAAGGAATACGTAATACCTGACGTATGATAATAAAGTGAATTTATGCTGTATCATCCAAAAGAGCCTTATAAATAAAGTGAACCATGGCTAACAGAGTAAACAAAGAGAACTTGGTTCTGTTTGTTTCTCTCCACAAAGCTTTGGTGTAACTATATAGAATTGTGTGGTATTTTATTGCTGTCTTTTAGATTACCTTCTCATTGCTTTGAATGTAGTTATCTGTGTCTCCAAGAGCCCTGCAGGTTGCTGGTGAGGAGGGGCTAAGAAAGCCCACAGTTGGTGCCGTGCCATTCTACAGATTTTTCAATTCCTGGCAAGGGTGGAAGGTGTTTGTGAGTATTGTATAGTGACAGCCATGGGTAATCTGTTAGGTGAACGTGCGTTATCTTTGTTGTGTGAATGGCATGACAAAGCTACAGTTTTAGCTGTTCAGATAGGTAGCCCTTCTTTTTGTATGCGTGAGAAGTATGGGGATATGGCTACTAATTATATTGTACACTGGTATGCAGTGACTAATGATAATGTGCTTTTACAGTTTCCTTTGGAGGGAACATTTTCTATAGATAAGCTTCGTTATCTGAAATCTGCTTTGCAGGCTAAACAAATTATGTGATGCCCGTGAAGGGCAGGTGTTTAGTTGGTGGCAGCGAAGGGCACATGTTATGAAAAATGATTTGTTTATATTAAAGAATGCTGGTAAAATGGGTGAACCACAGGAGAAAGAGATTGATAATGACCGGGCAGGGAAGTTCCCAGTCATTTTTTCTCCAAAGTATGATGCAGATGTGGCTGCAATGGTAATCGGAGCTGGAAAAATTCCAGGTGCATTCCTGACGTCTCCCCCTGTCTCTTCTGAGTGTCATGTAGTTTCTGAGAGGGAGAGGGTCACTCGTGCAGCAGTATTAAGAGAAGAGATAAGGAATAAGCAAAGGATATTGGGGAATGCACAAATTGAGAATTTCGGTACTTGCAATGTTTCTCAGCTCAGAGAAATGAATGACCTTCTTAGTCGTGAAATAGAATGTATTGTACATATAATAGATTCCTTAAAGGGAACAGTAAGAAATGATATTTCTGCTACAAAGGAATTGGGAATTTCTAGTAAACTTATTGATAATATTGAAAAGGATCTGAATAAGCATTTTATGACCTATAGAGAGAATTGTATTCAATTACATGGTGCTATAAGTTTTCTTCAAACTGTTTTATGTCAACATAATAGTCCTTGTCCTACTTGGGCTGATTTAGATAATTTGCTTAGAACTGTGTTTTATAAACCCAGCTGATTTTCATAGGGTCACTCATCCAGTTTGTGGAATACCCTGTGATAGATTTCCAAGAGAAGACTCAAAGAGATAATTTTGTTTTAGTGGTTAATAAAAAGAAAAAAGATGATTTTCTGTTAGAATCACTTACAGTGGTATGCAAACTTGTAAAAGGATTGGTTGAGATTAACATCTTTAAGGCAGGATTCACCAATTGTTTTTGTAAATGGTTTAATCCCGTGAGTAAAAGGTATTTTTTTAAAGCTTCGATAACAGATTGGCCGGCTAGAACAGCTGCTGTAAGTCTCAGTACAGTGTGCTGACATTTGATGTGAAATGACTAAATTGCTCAACTTGCAGATTGCTTCTATGTAACCTCCCAGGAGCAGCGGGAGGGGTAAGATCAGAGGAGGTCATGGGAATCCTCAGCGAGACAGTTCAGATAAATTTGTTATTGAGCATTTGCAGCGAGATTGTTTCCAGAATTGGCATCTTGATGGTCAGAGAGCTGACTTCCCTCCTCGTCTGCCGGTAGCTGCTGAAGTCACTCTGTCCTGGCTGAATGAGAAGAGATATAGTTCCAGCTGTATTCTCTCTGAAGTGCCGTTTTCTGCAGATCTCCAGAAATCATTCATCCTGGAGAGCTTTCTTCTTCTTTAAGGTCAGTGCCGGGATCAGGTATTGGATGCCTTTCTATCCCGCCTGTGAGGATCATCGTGAAACCTGGAATGCAGTTTCCTAGACTCAAGTTGTGTCCACTGCCAGCAGCCGTTGGTGAAGGAAGTTGTTCTATGCTTGAAGATCTCCAGACACAAGGTGTCACAATCGTACAACTTCTTTATGTGAGACTTCAATTCTTCCTGTGCTAAAGGCTGACGGTAAGACTTATAGATTTGTGCAAGACCTGCGAGCAGTAAATAATGTGATTTTGCCAATTTCTCCCTTGGTACTTTCAAGGGCCACCTGGATTTTTGTTGTAGATTTGCGACCTGCTTAAAATTCAGTATGACTTGGCAAAGAAAAAGCAGTTTTGTTTTTATTTGTTCTTTTTGAAGGCTAGTCCTGCATATTTGCACAGGCCCTAAGAACTGCATTATTTGATGTGAGACTCAAACATTCCTCTTTAGTTCATTATGTGAATGATTTGCTTTTAATGTAGACTAAATTACGTATGTTATTGGTCAGATTTCTTGTCTTTATTAGCTTATATTGCTAAGTTAAGTTTGAGGGTTAATCTGTTTCAACTGCAATTTGTTTCTCAAAATGTTATTGCTTAGCTTCCACATTATCGCAGTGGGAGGTTTGTTTTAAATGTAGACATGTACTGGGAAGAGTGTCATGGTTATTGTAAACCATTCAAATTGTTTGTGTAGTGGTGGTTTTTGCAATTGAATCTTATTGATTTTCTGGTTCTACAGTGCTTCTTGCCAGCACACGTCGCAGTTTTGAAATCCAAAGGACACCATTTTGTGAACCGCAAAGACGCTCTTCTGATATCAGTGTCGCTGACATTGCTGTATTTAGCACTGTTAAAGATGACTTTGTTTTCCCTTTCATCTTTCTTTGAAGATACTTCCTTTGAAACCCAGATTTGGACTTCATGATGTTCCGGGCAGCTGGAAAGAGAATCATCTGTTTATTTGCCCTGACCGTCTTTTGTTTCTACTTGCCCTGTTCCTGCAGCATGAGCTTTACCGCCATGGTTATGCATTTTGTTTTTTTGTTATAGTTTTCTTTGGTACAATCTGTTTGCACTGTTTCAGGACTGGCACTGTAGGGTTAGCTTAGGGTTAGTTATTCAGATTCCTGCCTGCCGAACTCATTTTATTTTGATTTTGCAACCTGTTTTGTAGATCTGCCCTGTATCAGAGGAGGGAGGTGGTATTCCAAAAAGGTCACTTATGCACTCTGATACAGGATTGAGCCTCCGAATGAACAAAAGCCTTTCCTTTGCCCTTATGGCAGTGTGTATTTCCTCCAGCCTGACACCATTTGAAATAGTTAATGGATGTCTAGCTCCTTTTCCACAGGCCTTGGCAGTTATCCCAGACCCCAGTTGTTGCGCAGCGATATCTTAACTTATTCTGCACGGTTGCACTCAGTCCTGTTTTGTTTCCCTTTTCTTGCAAGTGACTCCTTAACGAGATGACAAGCCCTTTATATCCAGGATCCGCAGAATCATTTTATTCAGAGGTGAAGTCACCAGATTGGGTCCTGAATCCTGATTAGGACTCAGCATCCGAAGACACTCCAGGCTCCCAAGTTCCTGGTCCATGTAGTGTGTTCCTGGTGGGATATTCAGCTTGTAAGGTGGACAGACATTCTCGTTGGCTGCATCTTATACAGTGGCCCCCTCACAAGATCAGAAGGTGGTTTCCTGTGTCGGTGAATCAAGAGTTTGCAACGCAGAGACTTATTGGACAACAGTGATATTGAAGAAAAGGACTTTTATGATTTAAAGTATTTTCTGAAAGAACAACAGTGACATTACAGAGTGATTATTGTATTAAGTTTACTAAATGGACTATTCATGTAAATTGCTTTTATTTAGCATTTATAGTAAGGCTTAGAGGGATGAGGTTAGTTTAGATTAGTATTTTCCTGATATATATGTAATGACCTTTAGGTACTTAACCTCTACTTCATAAAGTAATTGAGAATTAGAGGGCCGGTGTAGCTATAGTATATATCTTCATCATCTTAGGAAGAGTATTAAGAAGAGTAGGTATATCTTTGGTTTGTTTTAGAATACTTTTTAAATGTGTTGCTATGAATGTTTCCTAATCTGGTCCTAGATGTGCTGTGGCATATTATTAATGAAACAGTATTGCATTCAGAATCTTGGGGATGTTAGAGGGAATATCCAAATATTTTTGAGGCACATTTACACTTGGTGATAAAAACATTTCAATTCATCAAAGTTTGCTGTTTGCCTTCCAACTGTGACAGCTACTCAGCATGGATTTCTACCAAGAGTTAGGCCTAAGACCTTTGAAGAGTTGTGACATATGGTCTTATACAAACACAGAACCTAGAATAATTAAAGATATAGGTATGAAGATCCCATGTACAGGTTCCTATATTTCAGTAATTTACAATTGATGCCAGTTAAAGGGAACCAAGTGTGTGGTTCTGGCTACCTTTTGGATGCTTCTAGTTCAGACCTAGGCATACCTAACTGGAGTTAAAGTGAAATGGAAATGACTCAGTGGGCTTTGCATAATTGTATCCAGAATATATTTTGTCCTCAGAATTTGACAATCTGGGAAGAGGGCTTAGTGGCTTTAGAAGGATTATTTTGTGTGTGTGATACTTTTGTGTATACAGAGCTTCCCAGAGGTTGGTCAGGTACTTGCTATATAGCCCTGGTGGATACCCCATAGTGCATTGAACCTTACTATATTAATTTGTTATCAATCCTGAACAAATCTTTAAGAAGAAAAAGGGATGTATCCCCTCAGGATGAAGTCATAGTGGCTGCTCTGCTTCTTACTGAGGCAATTAGTGTGTATTGCAAGGTCCAGTAAACAAAACGTCAGCTTATGCAGCCCAGAACCGAATGGCTTTAGTCTATCTCCTAGCAAAGGAAAGTGGTGTGTGCGGAGTAATAGTTGATTTTTGTTGTAGTATGCTTGATAATGGAGAAGTAGTAATAGGCATATTGGATAGAGGTAAGAACCGTACTTTTATTTCAAGTGATAGTTATGTAAGTTCTTTTTCAGCTCTATTTGATTCTGTTTTTTTGTTTTGGAATTCATTATTCAGGCCTTTGCATGGCATGTTAGCATCATTGCTTGGCATTTTGGGGATTCTCATTCTAGGAGTATTAATTCTCTGTGTGCTATCAGCTTTCTGTAAGAAGTCAGTGAAATCACTGACCCCCCTGCAATGATGTTACAAATTGACCCAGAAACTAGTTTTAATTCTACTTAGTGGCAATGTCTGAGTTTCCTTACTTTAGAAATGATTCTTTACAGAATCAGAGGAGGGACTGAAAGTATGTTTGTTTGTACAGGGTGGTGTACACAACCAGACTGTCTAAGAAAACCTGAGAGAGTTAATTTTGTTCAGAACTTTGCTTAGAAATAAACTTCATATATTTGCTTACTAAGTAGGTGAAGGTTTACATGTCCTGTAAATAAAGAAAGGGCAGCTTGTACTCTAGCCTCTCTGTCTCAGGGTTATTAGATATCAAGCAGTCAGCAGTAAACAGTTATGTCTTGGAATACATGTATGTCTCCTCATACTGACCTATGTTGATTAGAAAGTGACCTATGATGTAAGGAATACGTAATACCTGACGTATGATAATAAAGTGAATTTATGCTGTATCATCCAAAAGAGCCTCATAAATAAAGTGAACCATGGCTAACAGTTAGAGTAAACAAAGAACTTGGTTCTGTTTGTTTCTCTCCACAAAGCTTTGGTGTAACTATATAGAATTGTGTGGTATTTTATTGCTGTCTTTTAGATTACCTTCTCATTGCTTTGAATGTAGTTATCTGTGTCTCCAAGAGCCCTGCAGATTGCTGGTGAGGAGGGGCTAAGAAAGCCCACAAATAGTAGGTCCAGCCCATCTTTGGAAATAGATTCTGAAAGCTTAAAAAGTAGTTTGCTTCTTATTTATTTATTTATTTACATTCTCTTATATACCGCGCTATTCTGCATCAGTGCGGTTTACATTGAACAAACTGAAATTACATTGAACAGGGCATTATAACTTGGAGATAACTATTTTACAGGGAACATGAGCTATGGAGGGTTAAGTGGCTTGCCCAAGACCACAAGGAGCACCTGTGGGACTAGAAACCCCAGTCCTTCCGGCCCAAGGTTGCTGTCCTCTAGTGGGATTTGAACCCCCGACCTTGTGGCCTGAAGTACCTTGCCCCAACCACTAGCCCACTCCTCCACTCCAAGTGATCAAAAGGCTACAAAGAGTGGGAAAGAGGACCATGAGAAAGAGAAACCAACAGATACTAAGATGGCTGCCGTGTCCGGGGAGGCCTCGGTCATGAGCGTGGGTCTCATCCAGTAGCTTACCAAAGCCATACTGGTGGGCTTTAGATCCCTGCTTATTTAACTGAGTGACCAGATGGATATTATGGCAGCAGAAGTGATAGCTTTCCAGAGCCAGATGGAGGTGGAGCATCGGGGATTCCACTAGTGAGGCCTTGCAAGATCTGGCAACGTTGCTGGCTGCTATGACCTGGTATGAAGGGAAGCTCAAGGACCTGGAAAACCGGTCCTCACAAAATAACCTGTGTTTTGTCGAGCTGCTGAAATACTTGGCAGAGCCAGAGCTGGTAGGGTTTTTAGAGCATTGGCTGCCCAATGGAGTTTATTTTTATTTATTTTTTATATACCGCCTTTCAGATTCTCAAGGCGGTTAACAGAGAACATTAACTTTGCTTACATGGAACTTTTCATAACTATTTACAGGAGTTGTCCCTGCTGGAGGTCTTGGGGCCATTAGGATGGAATGGGCACATCATTTGGGCTGGAGTTAGGAGGGAGAGCAAAGGCCCCGCATGGTTATCGTCCGGATCTTGAACTTTGCACTAAGGTGGCTATTATGCAGCAGTATCGTCAAAAAGCTGGACTACAATACCAGAATCATCACATCCTTGTGTTCCAGAACTACTCGGCAAATGTTGCAGTGGAGCAGTGGGCATTTTCTGCAATGTACAAAGAACTGGTGGGCAAGAAAATCTGCTTCGTTCTGCAGTACCCGCATCTCTCCATGTCCAGCATGGGAATCACACTCAAAGATTTACAGATCCCAAGGGCGCCCAGAGCATGCTCAGAGGTTGCAAGACAACAGAAGCAGTGGAGATGTCAACTTGAAGGGACATGCAGTGCTCCAATTTGGAGTTTATTTTGTTTGGCTGTATTTATATACTGCTTTGCACAGAGGTCAAAGCGGTTTACAAGGAACTTGGTTTTACAATTAACGTTTACATTGAAGGGCTGAGTAGAAATCTGATGGGGCGAGGAGAGGGCGGTCGTGTTGTAGGGTCCGGGTTTTGAAGTAGATTGATCTTGCTGCGCTCGCTATTTGAGTCTTCAAGGTGAGGTGGCTGTCTAGATTGACCCCCAGTTGCTTTATTTCAGGTTTGATTTGTATTTCCGTGTTATTGAGGGTAATGGAGGAGGGGGTGAAGAATTTGTTCCTGGTGACAAAGAGAGCTTCTGTTTTCTTGAGACTGATGGAGAGGTGATTTGTAGATATAGCCATTTTGAGATGTCAGAGAAGCATTGTTGGAGTTTGTGGTAGGATGGTTTGCTGAAGTTGACTGGAGTGTAGAGCATAATGTCATTTGCGTATAGGTGATTGGTTATCTTGTGTGCTTGGACGATGTTGCAGAAGGGTTGGAAATAGATATTGAAGAGGACAGCCAAGAGTGTAGAAGCCTGGGGTACGCCTTGCATCTATGGTGCTGATGATGTTGCTCCTTTTCTGGTTTGTTGAGTTATTTAACCTGTTTTTTATATCGCCTTATCATGGAATCAAAGCAGTTTATATTAAACTTCAAACTCGAACAGGATACATTTATCTTAACTTTACTTAACAAGGTAGGAAACTATTTACAAGTTGCTTAATATATTTACATAGGTTCTGTCTATTTACATCTGAGCAGGGTTATTGGGGCTGTTCAAGTGTTTCAAAAAGTCTTTGGTTGGGGCCAGTGTGGTTGTTTCCATAATGTTCTATGATTCCTTAATGCCTTCAGTGGAACGGATTTCTTCAGGGAGGGTGTTCCATAGTAGTGGTGTGGCTAGCAAGAATGCTTTTTTGGAGGTTGATCGCTTGCTTTTCCGGTAGTCTGTTGGGACATTGATCATGTGTCTGTTTTGCTCCTCCTAGGGCAGGTGTTGACTTCTCTTCTGATTAGGGTTTCTAGGATGTCTGCTGAGGAGTGGTGGATGATTTTAAAGATGTTTAGTATCGTTTTGAACTTGGCATGGGCTTGAATTGGGAGCCAGTGTAGTTGGTGTAGTACTGATGTAATGTGATCTGTCTTTACTGGTTCCGCTGATAATCCATGCTGTTGTGTCTTGAACCATCTGTAGTGGGTTTGTGACTTGCTTTGGGAGTCTTTAGTAGAGTGAACTGCTGTAGCCCAGTACTGGTGTGATGATGGCTTGGCATACAGTCCAGAAGTAGCCCTGGTGTAGAAGTGGTTTAAGTCTTAAGAGGTTTAGTTCACAGTATACCTTTGCTGCTGTTTTGTTTATACGTGCTTGAAGATTGATTTTTTTGGTCCAGAGTGATGCCTAGGTAGCGCACCATCTTTTACAGGTATGGCTTGTCAGACGGGTGCCTGGGTGAGAATGTTCACAGTCTTGGCAAAGGCATATATTAATATGATTTGCAAGGGATTGTGGGAAATGTAGTCCATTCACACCAGACTCAGCCATTCACAATAATTAGTTGTACTTGAGTGTAAAGCCAATAAGATATTTATTTATGGGGTTATTTCTCCCAACACAGATATGCTTGGTAGCACATAAAACCGGATACTTGCTTTCAGTGTTAAACTTAGAAAAACAAAATCAGGAAAACAACAGCTGAACTTGTCAGGCAATCAAATCAAAAGAATAAAGACCATGAGGGTAACAGAATGGTCTTTTCTGTAGGCTCTAGCTAATATTTTCTTAGCAGTGCCTCAATCAACAAACAAAACCCACAAAGTAGGGAAAAGCTGTTCTTTTCAGGTTAACTTCTTATATCTTCACACATAGACTCAGAAGTGATTTCCTCAGAGCTCACAAGCAATTAGGTAAGGCTCAATTGCTAGCAGTTACCCAGCTGAAACCCCTTAGCTGGCTTGCTTTCTACTGCGTGGCTCAAATCCTACTCAGGAGCTTTTCTGAGTAGATTAAAGAACAAGTTTGTATTTCTTTGTGATGGTTGTTGTACTTTGTAACAGTAAATTACCAAAGGAGTTTAGACAGAGAGCAATCCATGTATTCACAGCCTGTATCTATATAATCTCCCCCTTCAACAATCATGAGTTCAATATCATGGATTGGCACAGAGGAATTTCTCAATGGAGCACTCTCAGGAGAATACTTGTTTCCCTGCTGTCTTTCAAGGGTATAGCTAGGGCGTAGATCAGTGTTCATACCTGAGCTTCCATTGCTGTTAGAGTTCCTCTCTAAATAGCCTGGCCAGTATGTAGTCCAGTTCTTATGTCCAGCCTTCCAATCCAGATCCCTGGACACTGGATCTCTCTTCACATACCTTCTGGCACGGGTCCTAGGGTCCCTTCCAAGTGCAGCCGTCTCCCTCACAGGTACCGTCTGGAGATTCCTAGCTCTGCAGCACCACTCCTCTGGTTTTCCCCAGTTCAATGGTGTATGCTGGCCTTTTGAATGTCTCCCAGTATACGTACTGCTCTGGACTCCTTTAGACCTCCCAAATGCTTTTCTCTTCTTTCTTCCAAAGGGTTTCTTGCCCTCTCTGTCCGTCCACTCTGGCTTCTGCTTCTGATGATCCTCCAGATGATGAAGCTGTCCAAGATCATGAAGATGTCCAAGATCAAGATGAGGATGATTCTCTGTAGAATAAACTCTACCTTTATTCTGCTTAGATGAGTGCTCCACCCTAGCACAGCGCAGCTGTGCTGAATCAGGCCCTGCCCTTTGAGATGAGTGCTTGGGGATTACCTCATAGCCCTCCTGAT
Organism: Ichthyophis bannanicus; assembly: GCA_033557465.1. Classification (NCBI taxonomy): domain Eukaryota; kingdom Metazoa; phylum Chordata; class Amphibia; order Gymnophiona; family Ichthyophiidae; genus Ichthyophis; species Ichthyophis bannanicus. The sequence goes on along the minus strand of CM066035.1, from coordinate 946,767,380 downwards.
TGAACACACGTTTCCCCACTTCAGCTCCTCTAATGGCTGTTGGAAACCTGGTGCATTCTGGGACTGGTAGTATTTTATGGAAAAATTCTGTTTTCTTATTTCTACCAGAACTGACAGGTTGCTTGTTCAGAGTCACTTCACCTTTACTATAGCTCCTTCCTGAGCTATGATAAGCTTCCTTATCACAGGCTTGGTTCAGCAGTTGGATTTGTTATGGCGGGTAGAAGATGGTGCTTCTGCTGATGTAGAGCGCTTCTGTTTTCTTATAGATTAATGTGAGGTTCTTGCTGCTGAGCCAGGTGGCTACATCTTCCAGGCACTGAGTGATGGCTGTGAGGTTTGGTGCTTCCAGGTCAATCTGAGTGTATACCCATGAGGTCATCAGCGTATAGATGGAACAGAATTTTATGTTTCTTGATATCATCGCAGACAGGGCGCATGTATAAACTGAATAGTATTGATGACAGTGCCAAGCCTTGAGGGATGCCTTGTGGTATAGAGAAGGGTGCTGAGTAGTTTAGTCCACATTTAACTTGTTCTAGCCTGTCCTTTAGGTATGAGGTGAACCATTTTAGTGTGGTATTGCAGATGCCAGTTTCCTGGAGGCGCTGAATTAAAATGGGATGCGAAACTGAATCAAAGGCAGATGAGATATCCATGAAAATGAGGAGAAATCTGTTCTTAGCTTGTCAATTCCTTTCAGGATGTTATTGAAAAGCGATGTTAGGAGTATTTCCACATTATGACGTGGCTTAAAGCCATGCTGTTATGGGTTCTGTGAGTTCTGCTGTGGAGGTAATTCTGGAACCATTGTAGTACTGTGTGCCTTGTATTCAGGTGGACTGGAGGCGCTCTAGGAGGGTGTAATGATTGATGGTGTCAAAAGTAGCAGAAATGTTGAGAAATACAAGGATGAATCCTTGGTGGATGTTTTGGATTTCCTTTATGAGATTATTCATGAGGGAGGTTAAGAGGGTTTCTACTCCATGTTGAGGACAGAACTGTGTTGATAAAGACAGAGTGGGGCATGGGTTTCAAGGTGGTCTTGAAGCTGAATTTGGACCATTTTTTTTTCTATTACTTTGAAGAGGAAAGGTAGGCTAGCGATGGGTCTGTATGAAGAAGGGTCAGATGGGTCGAGATGAGGGGGAGGAGTTTGTTTTTGGTTTTTTTGGGGGGGGGGTTTAGGAGGGGGCAAATTGAGGTTTTTAGGCAGGTTGGCAGGTAGCCATATAGTAGGGAGCATTGTGTGAGTTTTGCTAGGAATGGAGCAAGGTCAGATTTGAGGCTGCTTCACTGACTAGTTCGTTACAGGTGTTGATGGCAGAGTCAAGGCCTTGCAGTTCATCAGTGAGGATTGGGGAGTTTTAAGCGAGAAAGGAATCTTTGCAGAATTGGCTGCAATGTGTCTTGTGAGGTTTGGCGGTGTAATGGGTCTGAGGGAGTCGATGAGGGGCAGCTAGAAGGTTACAACCTTGTGGTCTGTCCAGGGCAATGGGATGGCTTGGATGGGAGGGGAGGGGGGAGAACATGGGTGGGGGTGTTGCTGATGAATATGAGGTCAAGGGTATTTCCCTTGCAGTGCGTGGGGGAGTTCACTATTTGTGAGAAGTCCAGTGTTGTCATTGCTTCCATGAAGGCTGATGCTTGCTTTGTTGGTAATGATTGGAGACTGAGGTTTTCATGTTTTGAGTTGTTTTTGAGTGAAGTGTGGATGAGGTCGGAGAAGTCGCTGGATGATGCTGATGGGGAGCGAAAGGCAAGGCAGATGGTGAGTTGTTTGTTTGTGATGGTAAGTTTAGGTTGGATTTGGCGAGGATGAGGACGCCACCTACTTTTTTATGGGTGCTAAGGGGGTGGAAGAGACTGTAGTTTGGGGACGCAATTGGTTTAGGAAAATTGTGTGTTTCGGTGAGTCATGACTCTGTGATCTTTATCTTATCTTTATTTGGTACTTGATATACCGCTTTACAATAAATCAAAGCAGTTTACAATACATTAAAACAACTGGTCACGACAGGAGAGAGAAAGAAGAGAAAGCAAAGTGAGAGAGGAAACAGGTGACAGAAAGAGAGGAGAGAGTTCCTCAGCTGGGAGCAGAAGGGACAGGAAGATCAAAAGCAGAGCAGAAGAGGGATGTCTTAAGAAGAGATTTGAACCTCCTAAAGGAATGTTCTAGCTGGAGGTCTGGTGGGGGGAGCTTCAAAGCTTAGGACTGAGGAAAAAGAAAGCAGAATTTCTGGTGGTTTCCAAATGTGAGAGAAAAGGAAGGGGAACAAACTTACGGTTAATGCGGATATGATGAAGCGAGTGGTGGGGAGTGTGAAAACATATCACTGGTCACCCCGTGAGCCACCTCCTCCCCCTTCAATCCATACAAAACCATGCGGCTCGTCTAATCTTCTGCCAGCCTTGCCATGCCCACATTACTCCTCTTCTCAAGTCGCTTCACTGGCTCCCTGTCCAATTCTGCATCCAATTCAAGCTTCTCTTACTGACCTATAACTGCATTCACTCTATGGCCACTCAATACCTCTTATCTCTTATCTCCCCCTATGTCCCCTCTCAAAATTTTCACTCCGCTGACAAATTACTTCTATCAATGCCTTTCACCCAAACCGCAAACTCCCGACTGCGCTTTCACCTTGCTGCACCATATGCCTGGAACAGCCTATCTGCGTCTGTGTGCCAAGCATCCTCCCTGGCCCTCTTCAAATCCAGGTTGAGGACTCACCTCTTCACTGTTGCATTCAGATCCTGACTCCATCCTCATTTGACTCTAACCCCCATCAATGTTTATGACCAAACTATAGACCACACTGTACCACATCGTACCTTGAGCAGGACTAATGCTCTGCACTGTTCTAACTAGATTGTAAGCTCCGATGAGCATGACTGACAGGCAGGGACTGTCTCTTGTATGTTGGCTACCTCTTGTAGGTTAGCTGTGCAGCGCTGGGTGCGTGGCGCTTTATAAGTGCTGAATAGTAATATCAAATTGGAGAGGTATTGGGGGGAACCAGTGTGAAAGCGTAGTTACTCACCTGTAACAGATGACCTCCGGGAACAGCAGGAATTTAGTCCTCACATATGGGTATCGTCGGTACCGACGGAGCCTGCGTGGGAACGCTTCCCAGCGTCCAATAAGAACGTTTTTTGGGAGCATCCCTCAACACATGCGCGCTGCCTTTCCGCCTTTCTAACTGTCCCTCTTAAGTTAAGTCTGTAGCTGAGTGAAAGGATAGAGGGAGAGAGGAAAGAGACAAAGAGAGAGAGAGACAACTCCTAGGGGAGGTGGGTGGGTTGTGAGGACTAAATTCCTGCTGTTACCGGAGATCACCTGTTACAGGTGAGTTACTACGCTATCTCCAGGAACAAGCAGGAATGTAGTCCTCACATACGGGGACTCCCTAGCTAAAGATGCCAGGGAGATAGCCCCAGGAAGGTGCCACCATCGAAGGAGAGAATCCTTCCTCCCATGGATCTCTGGCATCCCAACCAGGGTTGGTGGGTAGGAGTTGGTTTAGGTCTGAAAGATTTTGAAGAACAGCTTGGCCAAAGAAGGCATCCCGACGGGAGGCTTTATCTAGGCAGTAGTGGGCTATGAAGGTGTGTACCGAAGCCCAGGTGGCTGCTTGACAAATGTCATCGACAGACACAGAGTGGAGATTAGCCATAGAAGCTGCCATGGCTCTGACACTGTGAGCTGTGACATGGTCCTGAAGAGGAAGACCATTACTCTCATAAGTAAAGGATATGCATTGGGCAATCCATTTAGATAAAGTTCTTTTGGAGAATGGAAGTCCCAAATGACTAGGGTCAAAAGCTACAAAAAGTTGCGAGGACTTTCTATGTTGCTGTGTTCTTTGAATGTAAAAGGCTAAGGCCCTTTGACAATCCAAAGTATGAAGGTTTCTTTCTGCATTAGAGGCGTGAGGCCTCAGAAAAAATACAGGAAGATAAATTGATTGGTTTAAATGAAAAGGCGAAACCACCTTTGGCATAAAGTGTGGGTGAGTTCGAAGAACAACCTTATGATGAAATCTAGTATAAGGAGGATCAGCCACTAAAGCTTGCAATTCACTAATGCGACGGGCAGAGGTGATTGCAATCAGGAAGATGACCTTCCCAGTCAAAAACATAAGGGCTGTAGTGGCTAAAGGTTCAAAAGGCGGCTTCATGAGCTGCCCCAGAACTAGATTTAGATCCCATGCTACCGGTGGTGGCTTGATGGGAGGTTTAGTTAATAAAAGGCCTCTCATAAATCTTGATAGGAGTGGATGAGAGGAAATTGGTTGTCCATTTAGAGGCTTATAAGAAGCTGTAATTGCACTAAGATGGACTCTTACCGAATTGGTCTTTAACCCAGAATTCGATAAGTGAAGGAGATACTCTAGTATCGATTCTAAGGGTATGACCAGAGGGTTTAATCCCTTTTTGGGGCACCATATAGTAAAACGTTTCCACTTGAAAGCATAAGATCTTCTTGTGGAAAGTTTCCTAGAAGCCTGAAGGATATCTTTTACCTGCTGGGACAGGTTGAAATCCTGGAGGTCTAAGCCTTCAACAACCAGGCCGTGAGGTGCAGGGACTGCGGATTCGGGTGCCATAGCGTCCCGTTCTCCTGGGAAAGGAGATCTGGAGCATGCCCTAACTTCAGAGGTGCCGCTTGAGAGATGTAGAAGCAGGGAATACCATGTTTGGTGTGGCCATCATGGTGCTATGAGAATCATGCGACCCCTGTCTCTCTGAAGCTTGAAGAGTGTCTTGGGGATGAGGGGAATGGGTGGGAAGACATAAAGGAAGTCCTGACCCCAGTGAAGGAGGAAGGCATCCCTTGCCTGACAGTTGTGCGCCGGAATCCTGGAACAGAATCGGGGAAGTTTGGCATTCAGTGGACTTGCAAAGAGGTCTATGTCTGGAGTGCCCCAGAGATGAAATATCTTTCCCACCTGGTCTAGGTGGAGTGACCACTCATGAGGCAGCAGTACTCAACTGAGTCTGTCTGCGCAAAGATTTTGAATGCCTGGAAGATATACCACTAGAAGGTGAATTTGATGCTCTCTGGCGACGGCCATAGTCGTAAAGTTTCGTTGCATAACGACAGAGAGCCTGTCCCGCCCTGCTTGTTCACATAGAACATGGCTACCTGATTGTCCGTCTGGACTAGGACTGTCTTGTAGCTGAGCGTGGAACACTTGAAGAGCTAAATAAATTGCTCTTAACTCCAGGAGGTTTATGTGTAAACCAACCTCCTGTGGAGTCCAGGTGCCCTGGGTAGAGAGATGATTCAGGTGTGCTCCCCAACCCACCTGTGATGCATCTGTTAGGGTGGCCTGAAAGAGGGGTTGATGGAAAGGAGACCCTACTGTTAGATTTTCTAATGATTGCCACCATTGGAGGGACAAAACTAGTCGTTGAGAGATTGTTATTTTGTCAGACAAATGACCCGTGGCCTGTGTCCACTGTATGGAGAGGGTCCACTGAGCTGCTCGCATGTGGAGGCGAGCATATGGGACTACATGAACTGTGGATGCCATGTGTCCCAGTAACTGCAGTAGCTCCCGAGCAGTGAGGGAGGATTTGCCTGCTGCTTGGGAAGCTAACTGCATTATGCAAAGACACCGGGCTTGTGGAAGGAAAGCCCTTGCCTGTCTGGGATCCAGACAGGCTCCTATGAATTCAGGTACTTCAGACCGGAAGGTCGGGGGTTCAAATCCAGCTAGAGGACAGCAACCTCGGGCCGGAAGGACTGGGGTTTCTAGTCCCACAGGTGATCCATGTGGTCTTGGGCAAGCCACTTAACCCTCCATAGCCCATGTTCCCTGTAAAATAGTTATCTCCAAGTTATAATGCCCTGTTCAATGTAATTTCATTTTGTTCAATGTAAACCGCACTGATGCAGAATAGCGTGGTATATAAGAGAATGTAAATAAATAAATAAATAAATAGGCATTGGGAAGGAACTAGTTGAGATTTCGGGAAGTTTATTACCAATCCCAAGTATTGGAGGATTCGCATTGTACGAGACAGTGCAGTGCTGGCCTCTGTCACTGTGGAGGTTCGGATGAGCCAGTCGTCTAAGTAAGGGAAGACAAAAATCCCCAGGGTTCGTAGAAATGCAGCTACTACTGCCATGCATTTCGTGAATACCCTTGGTGCTGAAGCCAGACCAAAAGGAAGAACCCTGTACTGGAAATGTCTTCCCCTGAAAAGGAAACGTAAAAATTTCCTGTGATCTGGATGGATAAGAATGTGAGTGTATGCATCCTTTAAGTCTAGAGAGCAAAGCCAGTCCTGGCTTTGAAGGTATGGCAGAAGAGTTCCCAGAGAAATCATTTTGAATTTCTCTCGAAACAGATATTTGTTCAATTCTCTGAAGTCTAGAATGGGTCTGTGTCCTCCTGTTTTCTTTGGAATAAGAAAATAGGGGGAGTAGAACCCTGCACCTTGTTGAAGAATGGGTACTTCCTCTATTGCCCCTTGGGCAAGAAGTGTGGAGACCTCGTGATCTAGCAGATTGTCTGCAGAGGTTTGTGAATTGAACTGCTTTAGAATTGTAGGAGAGAGGGTAAGCTGTGAAAATGAAGTTTGTACCCCTCCCCTACAATGGACAAAGTCCAATCTTCTGCTGTTATCTGATGCCATCTGGTGACAAAGTGGCATAACCTGCCGGGAATATTGGGGGGTTGAGGACCCCTCAGAGGCAGGAAGGCAAAGCTCTCTAGGAAGGAGTCAAAGCCCTTGAGGGGGCTGAACCTGGAGAGCTGGTTGGGCTCTCGGGCCTTTTGGTTTCTTTTGTTGTCTAGTTTGTCCCTTTTGGGCAACCTGACCTGGAGTCTGAGTCTGGTGGGTATAGGAAGGATAAAACTTCCTCTTTTTGCTAAAAGAGGGTTATTTCTAAGGCTTCCTTTTGGCTAGAGTGGCTGTAGACTTTGACAATCTATCTAAGGTAGAATTGTCAGCATCTAACTCGTTAGCCTTCTCCTGCCAGTTCTTGCCAAAGAGATTCTCTCCCGTGCAAGGAATGTTGCCTAACTTGTCCTGTACCCAAGTCTCCAAGTCTGATGCCTGTAGCCAAGCAATTCGTCGTGCGTCAATGGCAATAGACGTTTTGCTGATGCATTTGAAGCAGTCGAAGGTTGCATGATTGACAAACTTGGAGAAATCCTGAGCATGCCTAACCAGAGTAAGAAAGTCTTGTCTCTTATCATCTGGGAGAAATGGGCTCATAAGTTCCAAGTCTCCTGTGATTTCTTTGAGGAACACTCCCATATATAGGATATATGAGCTGATCCTAACTGAAAGCATGGAAGCTTGAAAAGTTCTGCGCCCAAAAGCATCCAGAGTCCTGCATTCACGACTTGGAGGATTGGATGCATGTCTTTTTGCACTTTTCATCCTACACATGGCTGACTCCACTACCATTGAATGGTGCGGCAGCTGAGTTTTCTGAAATCCAGGACATGGTGGGACTCGATACATAGTATCAAGTCTCCTAGAGTGAGAAGACATAGTCAGAGGTGTCTCCCACATTCTGAGCATCAAGCTATGCAGAATTTCATGGATAGGCAGAGTAGCTGCCTCCTTAGGAGCTTTAGGATATTGGAGCATTTCCAATTCCTTTGCTCTGGGTTCCCTCTTCAGGAGCTACTGTGATTGAAAGACCTTTAGCCATATCACGGATGAAATCCTGAAATGACATGTCCTCTGGAGGTGACATTCTGCGTTGGGGAGAAGAGGGATCTTCTAGGAGAAAACCTCTAGTGCCAGCAGAATTGTCAGAGTCTTCAGAATCGGAGGAATCGAAGTATTCCTGACTCCGATGCTCCTGCAAAGCACGATCCCGGTACCGATTGAAGTCGGTACCAAGGTAACCTGGTACCACTTTATCCACTCCAGCCGGAGGTGGAATGGGAAGAGTTACCATCGGGGCCGGGTACCATCGGTACCGGCATCGGTGTCGGTGCCAGTGTCTGTACCAGCATCGGTGTCGATGTCGGCACTGGTGCCCTTGGGACCACCGGTGCCGCAGCTGAGAGAAGAGCTGCGATACTGTGTTCGATAGCAAGAAATCTCTGGTCTATCGACGCTGCCGATGCCTGGGTGTCGGTACCGGTAAGAACAGCCAGAACCCCTGAGCATGGCACAGGTAGTTCTTGCGAGGTTGAGGCCTCGAGAACATCCTGAAGCCCCATCGATGCTTTGGAAGCCGAAGCCTCCCGCCGGGGCTGTTTTGCCGGTGTGATTCCCTCAAGGGCAATGCCAATGGCCTCTCGATGCTTAGCAGGAGAGCTACCCTTTGAGGACCGGCTTTTGTGTTTAGTTACCTGAGATCCATGGGAGGATCTAAGCTTATCTCCTTCCTCAACCTACTCCACACGTCAACTCTACCGCGTCCTTCACTCTCTCTCTGCAACATCATCATCCCCCAGTATCACACCTCCTATCTTGCCTTCCTCTAATAATCACAACCCCAGCTACCCTGGCCTTCTACTTTGCCGACAAGGTTCTCACCATTCACCGGCTTTTCCCTTCTTGTCCCCTCCCCCTCTTTCCCCAGCCCCATCCGCATCCCAGTCCTCTCCTCCCATCCCCCCTCTCTCGTACTGCTGGTCTGCTTTTCGACCAATTACCCTTTCCGAATTGTCCCTTGTTCTTTCTACGACCCGGAAAACCACTTGTCCGTCTGATCCTATCCCTTCGCAATGGCTTTCTGAACCCTCACTGGCCCTGCTTCCTTTGGTTCTTTCTATTTTCAACACTAGTCTGTCCTCTGGCTCCTTCCCCTCGTCTTGGAAACACGCCCCGATACGTCCCCCTTTTGAAAAAAACCCTCACTGGACCCTTCCACTTTATCTAATTGGCGCCCTGTATCTAATCTTTCCTTTCTCTCCAAGCTTCTAGAAAGATTGGTTTTCTCTCAACTTTCTGCACACTTAGAGGATTCTTTGGTTCTTCACCCCCGTCAATCCGGTTTCCGTCCTGGGCACAATACTGAATCTATTCTTATTTCTTTTCTTAATGAGTTGCATGTCGCTCACGACAAGAGTTCCATTTCTGTAGCTGTCGCACTTGATCTTTCCGCTGCTTTCGATTTTGTCGATCACCGCACCCTTCTGCTCAGGCTCAGTTCTATCGGTCTCTCTGGTTCAGTTCTTCATTGGTTTCATTCTTTTCTCTTTAATCGTTCCTTCTCTGTCCTTTCCGGTTCTGACTCCTCCTCCCCGACACCTCTTCATTGTGGTGTCCCCCAGGGTTCTGTTTTGGCCCCCCTATTGTTCAATATTTTCTTGGCTCCCTTTGCTTTACTTATACAGCAGCACGGTATCTCTGCATACTTTTATGCAGATATCCTTCTCCTTTTTCACACCTGTTCACTCACGCCGGATATCGATCCTCTTGATGTCTGCCTTTCTGCGGTTTCTTCCTGGTTCTCATAACTTTTTACACGTCAACCTGTCCAAAACTTCGGCAATCTGGTTCACTGCTGGTGCCTCCATTACCTCTCTTGCTCCGTCTCTTCCTGCTGGTCCCATTCCCGTGGTCACGTCTTTGCGCTATCTCGGTGTCACCCTGGATTCTGCTTTAACCTTCAAAGACCATATCTCCTGTGTTGTACAATGCTCCTTTCACACTCTACGACAACTCCACGCAGTTCGGCCTTTTCTTTCCTCCTCTTCTCTGACCACACTTCTTCTCACTTTGGTTGTCTCCCGGTTGGATTATTGTAACGCTTCTCTGGCCGGTCTTCCACTTACTCAGCTTCGTCGCCTTCAGCTAGTTCACCACACCGCAGCCCGTCTTCTGACCCACTCTCCTCGGTCCGCTCACATCACTCCTCTGCTTATTCGTCTACACTGGTTACCTATCCCTTTTCGTATACAGTACAAGATTCTGATTTTCATTCACAGGTCTTTGCACACTGGTGTTCCACTCTATCTCTCTAATCTGGTTCAGCTTTACTGTCCTTCCAGAGTTCTTAGATCCCTTCATGCTAATCGTCTCTTTCTACCACCTCCCTCCCAGGCTCGTCTCGAATCTACTCGTTCTTCTGCTTTCTTTTTTCTTGGCCCCCGTCTCTGGAACTCATTGCCACTCTCGCTACGGTTGGAACCTTCTTTTCACACTTTCCAAGCTAATCTTAAGACTCACCTCTTCTGCACAGCCTTTGATCTTCCTCTTCCCCCTCCCCCTGCAATTACCTGACTGTTCACCTGCCCTTTGCCCTTTTTATTTCTAATATTATTGTTGTTCTGTTTCTTTGCTGTCCCTTTATCTTAAATGAATTGGCGTTCCTTTTCCATTTCTTTTTTTTTTTTATCAGTAGTTCCGTTTTTGATTTTATTGTAAACCGCTGCATGCCTAATTGGTTTAGGTGGTATAATAAATTTTAAATAAAGATAAAGGCCCTTGACGATGTCGATGCAATGGATCTGGCATCTGAAGAAAAGAGGGTACCGAGCTTTGCGGCCCGGTTCTGTCTTCCTCTTTTGGTCATCCCCATGCAGGAGAGACATTCAGTTGGAGAATGATCAGGTCCTAAACATTTTAGACACCAATCATGGGTGTCAGTGACGGAAATGGTACCGCCACACTTAGTACATTTTTTAAAACCACTAGTTGGCTTTTCCATGATTTTGGAAAAATTGGGCCTAATGCCCAAAATGGCGCCTAGCACCAAAACAGGAAAGTTTCTGAAAAGAAACAGTCTAAGTCCAGGGGTTTGTTTGTTTGGGTTTTTTTTAGGAAAAGAAAAAACCGGCAGTACCGGTAGGCATCGTGCGGTAGGCAAACGCGACCACAAGAAAGAATTTTAAAGACGGAATTTTCTGCAGTGACAGAGAATAGGTCCTGTTGGCTCCGTGGAAAACGAAGAACTGAAGAGGGACAGTTGGAAAGGCGGGAAGGCAGCAAGCATGTGCTGAGGGATGCTCCCAAAAGCGTTCCTATTGGACGCTGGGGAGCGTTTCCGCACAGGCTCCGTCGGTACCAACGATACCCATATGTGAGAACTACATTCCTGCTTGTTTCTAGAGATTAGCTTTACGGTCAAGGATTAAGACCTTGTAATGGATACGGTAGGTGACGGGGAGCTAGTGGAGGTCAATAAGAAGAGGGATGACAGTCAGTACAGGATGCATGGGTGACAAGGCAGGCTGCAGTATTTTGTAACAGTTGGAGTCTTCATAACCGATACTGGGGAAGACCAGCCAAGGGAATGTTACAGTAGTCAATTCTGCTCATGACTAGGGAGAGAAGGGTAACCAGCGAGGGAGTGGGAAGGAAGGGATGGATGGCGCAGATCTGGCAGAGGGAGCAGAAGGAACGGCAAATTATGGATGATAAATGATCAAAGAATGATAGTGCAGGGTGGGAACCAGGGGAAGAGGAAAGCAAGGGTGTAAGAACAGGGATGGGGCTACCAAATGTGAACCAGATGTCTAGGTTGAGGTGGAGAAAATTGGAGGCTAGCCAAGTGCTCACAAGAGGAAAGGCAGAGGATGTCCAGGTTATGCGTGAAGAGGTGGTCCTCTTATTGGTGTGGTTTTATTCTTTGTTGATCGTGCACTGTTGAGGGAACAGTTGAGGGGTTCTGAGAAGGGGGTTTGCTAGTGGGGGGGGGTGTTATCTGTTGGTACTGTGATAAGGTATTTTGCATTGCGGGAGTAGCGGGGAGGGGGTAGTTAGATATTAAGCTGAGGGTGGGAGGCAGTGATATAAGGAGGGGGAGGTTAGGGTAGGGAAGTAGGAGGGAGTTTGCAGTGGAGGATAAAATAAGTAAGGCTAGCAGGGAGTAGATGAGGACTTATGATTACAACATGTTGAGTGAGAGGGTTATTGGGTTGTCTTGAGGTCTGAGGCCTGTTCAGTTTTAATTGTTCAGGGAAGAGGCCCTGATTGTCCATGGTAGCAGGAGATGGATGCTTACCTTCCACACTGCTGCTGGTATCGATGGGGGTTCTATGCGCTGAGGGTTGCCTCTTCTCATAAAGGTTTGTTTTGTCAGTTTAGGTTGTTTCGGTGCTGTAGTCTAGGCGCATCAGGAGGGTTTTTCCATAGGATCTGCGACTGTCCAGGTTGGTTGGTTGTGTTCCTGGTGGGTTTTTGGCCCACACCTAAGGGCCATGCCAAAGAGCCCTCTGGCGAGGCCCCGAGGTGCAGGCCTGCCAGGTGTGGTACGCCTGAGCACATGAAGAATTTAAAATGTCCTGGCAGTGTGCAGCAGTGGGCCCTGACTGGCCTCAGCATTGGACCACAATGCCTTATTTCCCTCTCTCTCTTTTCTGAGCTTTCTTTGCAGACTGTGCTTACACACCTTTTTTGGATATTTTAATTATTAGAGAAAGGCAATTGTGATATGGATATGAGTATGTGGTTGTGGGGTTTGTTTGGATTTAGGGTGTTGGAATTGGGGGTGCATGTGGGATTGATTGCTTGAGTTTACCTAAGTAACAAGAAAGCTACTGGTTTGGCTTGGGGAGGTAGTGTGCGAATGGATGGTTGGGGAGAGGGAGGTAGTCTGGTGTAGAGTGCTTTTAGGCTACTGGAGGCCTGTTGAATTCATGTAGAAGAATGGCAAAACAAAATGGGCACCTGGATGTTTGGCTGTGGGAAAAGGATGTATGAGGGGGTATGTTCGGTTCAGAGTACATGTGGGGGGTGGGGGGACGGATTCAGAGAGTTGGGTGTGTCACAAGGGGTCCCCATAGTTGGCTGTGCGATACTGCACAAGTGATTATGGATGTAGAGAAAGGAAGGGGGAGGGATGGGAGGAGTGGATAAAGGAGAAGGAAATCAGCAGATGGGCTCCCAGGGTATGTCACCTCATTACTGGATGTGTGTTTCGACTGGAGGTGGTGGTTCAAGGCAAGAATGGGTACACTGGGCCTTCCTCCAGGTTTTTTTGTTATGTTGGTGGAGGCAACTGTTAAGATGAGTTTATGGGGATGTCTAACTTGCGAGTGATTTCTTGGAATGTCTCTGGAGTGGACTCCTCAATCAAAAGGGCCCAAATTTTACAGGCTCTGAGAAGGCAGCATGCTCAGGTGGCTTGCATGCAAGAAACTAAGCTGAATGATCTGGAACATTCATAAGTGTAGAGGGCATGGGTTGAAAAGATTTTCTTTACTTCAGCAAGTAGATTTAAGGCTGGAGTGGGCATATTGCTGGCTAAGATCCTACAGTAGCTAGTACTGGAGGTCATACAGGATCCAGAGGGCCGCTTTATTTTTCTGCACCTACTCATTTTGGGTAGAGAACTTGTTTTGGACTCCATATATGAATCCAATATTTTCAGTCACGATTTCTTTTGGGGAGTCTACCAGAGGTGTGTAGCACTGGGTGATGTTCCTTTGGTTCAGCTGGGGACTTAACACAGTTATCGATCCAGTAAAGGCTTTGACACGGTTCTTCACAGGCAACAAAATAAATTGAGCACCCTAGGGATGGACCTTAAGTAACTGACTGGATTAGAAATTGGTTGACTGGGATGCGACAAAGGGTACAGGTAAATGGGGCTCACTCTGAGGAGAAGGATGTTACCAGTGGTGTGCCACAGGGATCTGCCCTTAGTCCGATTCTTTTTAACATTTTTGTTAGTGATATTGCGGAAGGACTATTGGTTAAGGTTTACCTCTTTACAGATGAAGAGTAGTTACTCACCTGTAACAGGTGTTTTCCAGGAGCAGAAGGAATCAGTCCTCACATATGGGTGACATCGACGTCGATGAAGCCCCTGCGGAACATTTCCCCAGCTTTCCAAGAAAGCCTTTGGGAATACAGGCACGCATGTGCGGTTCCCTTCCTGCCTAAAGGTGCCATCTTGCTCAGTCAAATGACATAGCTAAAAACAGCACACAAAAGTGTAAAAATAAACTATGTACAACTGCAACTCCCAGGGGAGGAGGGAGGGTTGTGAGGACTGATTCCTGCTGCTCCTGGAGAACACCTGTTACAGGTGAGTAACTACTCTTTCTCCAGGACCAAGCAGGAAGTCAGTCCTCACATATGGGTGACTCCCTAGCTCTGGGCTACCAGGAACCCAGGCTGAACAAGAGAACTTCCTCTAGTCCCAGCATCAAAGAAAGGCTTTTCACTGACAGAACCTCCACTTGTAGCCCAATGGAGGGCTGGAGGGCAGGAGTTGCCTAAACCTCAAAGAGATTCCGGAGTACTGCCTGGCCAAAACACTGTCCCTACGGGACTCCCTTTCCAGACAGTAATGGCCCCAAAGGTCTGGCTTGAGGACCAAGTTGCAGCTCTGCAGATGTCCACCAACGGTACAGAGCGGAGGTGAGCCACTGAGGCAGCCACTGCCCTGATAGGATGGGCCATTACCCGACCCTGCAAAGGAAGGTCAGCCGCCCTGTAAGCCCAGGTGATACAGTCAGCTACCCAGGTGGACAAGGTACGCTTGGACACAGCTAACCCCAAATTATTAGGGTCAAAAGATATGAAGAGCTGAATAGCCCTTCTATGCCCCTGCGTACGGTCCAGGTAGAAGGATAAGGCCCTCCTAAAGTCCAGGGTATGCAGAACTGCTTCAGCCTGTCTTGCATGAGGTCTAGGGAAGAATGTTGGAAGAACCACCTCTTCGTTAAGGTGGAAGGAGGAGACAACCTTAGGGAGGAACTTTGGATGAGTCCTAAGGACTACCCTGTTCCTATAGAAGCGGGTGTAAGGCCTGTCACAGACCAGGGCCTGAAGCTCACTCACTCGCCTGGCTGAGGTTAGGGCTATCAAGAAGAGTGTCTTCCAGGATAGGAAGCGTAGAGGGCAAGTAGCCATCGGCTCAAAAGGTGGGCGAGTCAGTTGCTGCAAGACCACATTCAACTCCCACTCAGTAGCAGGACGACGGATTGGAGGCTTGAGCAAAAGCAAGCCTCTGAGAAAGCGGGACACCAAGGGGTGAACTGACAGAGAATGTCATTCCACCAGTGAGTGGTGAGCTGCTAGAGCTGAGAGGTGGACCCGAACAGAATTGGACTTAAGTCCCTGATTTGATAAGTGCAGTAAGTACTGAAGCACTACTGGCACAGTACAGGAGAAAGGATCCTCTGTACGTAGCTGACACCACACAGAAAATCTTTTCCATTTGAGAGCATAGGTTTTCCTAGTGGACTGTTTTCTAGAGGCTAGGACAACTTCATCAACTTCCTGAGGTAGGCCCCAGGGAGCCAAAACTACCCTTGCAGCCTCCAGGTCATCAAATTGAGAGCCTTGAGATTGGGATGCAGAAGGGAACCCTGCTCCTGTGAGAGAAGGTCGGGTTGCAACCCCAGAGGCAGTGGGGGAGCCACTGCCAGCTGAAGCAGAAGTGGAAACCAAGGCTGTCTCGGCCACCTGGGAGCTACCAGCAGGACCGAGGCCTTGTCCTGAAGAATCTTGAACAGGGTTCGGGCCACCAAGGGCATGGGAGGAAACGCATACAGGAGGCCCTGAGACCATGGAATCAGAAAAGCATCTGCCGCTATCCGCAGAGGATGCGGTTGTCTGGAGCAGAACTTTGGCAGCTGTTTGTTCAGTGGACTGACAAACAGATCTATGGATGGAAGTCCCCACTTCAGGAAAATCCTCTGAACCACCAAAGGATAGGAGTTGCCACTCGTGGGGCTGCAGAATCCTGCTCAACCTGTCGGCCAGGTAGTTTTCCTGGCCAGGGAGGTACACAGCCTTGAGGAGCATGTTGTGCTTGAGGGCAAACAAGCAAAGGTCCTGTGCTTCCTGACAAAGGAGCCTGGACCCAGTTCCACCCTGCTTGTTCACATAAAACATGGCTACCTGGTTGTCTGTTTGAACTAGGACAGACTGATGAGCCAGGGTTGGAGAGAAAGTCTTGAGGGCTAACCGAAAAGCCCTGAGTTCCAGTAGATTGATTTGCTATGTGGCTTCCCAGGGAGACCACAGGCCCTGGGTGCACTTGCCTAGACAATGAGCTCCCCAGCCCTGCAGGGAGGCATCCGTGGTCAACACCACTGTGAACCCAGGAATATGAAAAGGTACCCGTTGCAGCAGATTGGGTGGGTGCAGCCACCAGCTGAGGGAGTTCAGAAATTGTCTGGACACCCTTATCCTGTCTCTGAGGCTGCCTGTGGCCTGTGACCACTGAGTCCGAAGGCACCACTGTGCAGGCCTCATATGGAGCCTGGCATTGGGGGTCACATGCACTGTCGAAGAAGCCTCAGGCAGAGTCTGGTGGAGACCAGTGACCTGCTGAGAAACTGGTTTGCTAAGTTTATCAGCCTTTGGGCTCTGTCTTCTGGCAAGAATGCCTTTGCCAGCAGAGAGTCCAACCTCGCCCCTATGAACTCCAAGTTCTGGGAGAGGAGCAAAGTGGACTTTGCGAAGTTTATTACAAACCCCAAGCTTTGAAGAAGAGCAATAGTTGTGAGGGTGGCCTGTCGGGCCTCCTGGCACGTCTGACTTCTTATGAGCCAGTCGTCCAGATAGGGGATGACAAAGACTCCCTGATTTCTCAGGTAGGCCGCCACCACTGCTAGGTAAAGACCCTGGGAGCGGAGGTGAGGCCAAAAGGCAGTACTCTGTACTGATAATGGTTTCCTCCCACAATGAACCTGAGGTACTTTCTGTGGTCTGGATGAATGAGGATGTGAGTGTACGCATCCTTTAGATCTAATGAGCATAGCCAATCTCCCTGCTGGAGGTAGGGCAGAAGTGTTCCAAGAGTAAGCATCTTGATCTTTTCCTTCTCTAGGAATTTGTTGAGGTTTCTGAGGTCTAGAATAGGCCGAAGGCCACCGGTTCTTTTGGGTACCAGGAAATACCTGGAGTGGAACCCTTGACCTTGCAAGTGGGGAGGCACAGGCTCCACCGCCCTGTCCACCAACAGACCTTTGAGCTCCTGAAGGAGAAGATCTGTGTGCAGGGGAGGCCTTGAAGGATCCCCTGGAAAGTATGGAGGAGGCAGTTGTTGGAAGTGAAGCATAGTCCACAAGGGCTATCTGCTAAACACCTAACTGTCTCCAGTGATGAGTGGCCACTGGTGGGCAAACAGGGCGAGGCGACCTCCTGTGCAGGGTTGGGAGAGCAGGGACGGAGAGGCTATGCCTAAGGAGTCAAAAACCCCCACCCTGCTGAGTGGGAGCAGGGGCCGGAGGCTTGGGAGTCCTCTGCCTACGGGGCCCATTACCCTGCCCTCTGGCTTGCTGACCCTGAGGGGCAGCTTGGGCAGCCTGGTACTGTGGGTACTGTTTGTAGGCAGTGCCCTTCCTCGGGTAAAAGGGCTTTTTACCCGAGCCCTTCTTTTTGTGAGAAGGGGCAGAAGTCTTCCTAGACAGCCTTGTCCTCGTGAGGTGCTCGGTTTCAAGCTGTGCGGCCTTCTCGGTCATGGGCTTGCCAAAAAGGATCTCACCTCGGCAAGGGACATCGACCAACTTGTCCTGAACCCATGGCTCGAGGTCCGATGACTGCAGCCATGCCTGGCATCGAGCCGCGATGCCGCAATACAGGCCGAAGCCTGGAAGCCATCGTAGGCAGCGCGGGACATAAACTTGAAGCATTCCCGGATCCCCGAGGACAAGGACTTGAACCTCTGCAAGGGTTCCCCGGAGAGACCAGCAGAGAAACTGGCCAGATCCTTGGCCAGGTCTCGCAAGTACATGCTCATGTACAGCTGGTAAGACTGGACACGGCAAGCAAGCATTGAGCCCTGGAAGCACTTTCTACCAAAACCATCGAGGTTCCGGGCCTCCCTGCCAGGGGGCACCGCGGAGTGCATCTTCTGACTTTTCATGCGATGCATGGTCGATTCCACCACCATGGAATGGTGTGGTAGCTGCGCCTTCTGAAAGCCAGGACTCTTCCGGAGTCGATAGATTGAATCGACGCACTTGCTTAAAACCGGCGCCAAGGCCGGTGCCTCCCACATCCGGAAGAGGAGCCGTTCCAGCATCAGAGGAACCGGAACAGTAACGGAGGAGTCGTACTGTAGGGCCTCAAGCTCCTCGGCTCGAGACTCCTCCTCGGGGTCCGCAGGGATAGCCAACGCGGTGGCCATATCCCGGACGAACTCTGAGAACCGGGTATCCTCCGGGGGGGGGGGGGGGATCTACTCCAGGGCTCAGACTGCGGTGAGTCCAACGGGACGCACCAAGTCCGGAAGGTGTCGGGGGACTCCTCGTCCTCCGTCTCCCAGGCGGACTCGTCCGATGAGGAATCGGGGTCCGACCACACGGGGCCTGTGAGCATCCACCCCGACGCCAAAGGCACCGGAGTCGATGCTCTCGGTCCCGAACGGGAGGTCGAGGGAGACTGCGATCGAGGTCGACCTCGAGCCTTTATGGTCCCGAGTATCGGCTCGGTCTCCGGGGTCGACTTCGATGTCGATGTCCCGGTGGTCAGGGCAGATGTGCCAGACAGGCTGGCCATCAGTGCCCGCTGCTGTTCCATGAAGGCAGACAGTCTGCTCTCCAAGGCTGTCAGCCTGAGACCCAGCTCAGGAGACTCAGCAGCCCCCGACTCGGGCCCCGGCAGTGCCGGGCCCGACGTCGGCTCTCTGGGAGGAGAGTCCATGAGGACTACAGGATTTACGTGTCCAGCAGACTCCGGCTACACTCGAGGTACTTTGGGAGGCTTCTCCTGTTCTATGGACCCGGGGCGACGGTCGGGGGTCTGAGACCTAGCTCTCGAGGAGCCAGGGACCTCTTCAGATGACGCCCTCGCGAGCCGCTTCTTCCTCTTTCATTACCGGTCGAGGGACCCCCTGTCCGAGGAGCCCCAACGGTGCTCGGGATCCGATTCCCAAGATGTCGAGGCCTCAGACGAGGTCCGGGCCCGGCCAGAGGCCGAGTCAGAGAAAAGCCTTTCCTTTTGGTGCTGACGACTTTGAAGTGCCTTGGAAGACATTTTTCCACATGGTCCACACGTCTTAGGATCGTGGTCAGGACCGAGGCACCAAAGGAAGCAGTCGTGTGTGTCGGTGAGAGATATTAACTTCTTGCACCGATCACACTTTTTGAACCTATTGGAAGCCATCGGGGAAAAAAAGGGTCCCCGCGAGATCAAAGGACCAGCCTTCCAGGGAAAAAGAAAAAAAGGGCGCGAATGCCAGCCACGAAGGGCAAAAACCGAAAAAAGATCGGGCTCGATACCGGTGTACCGAACCCGGCAGGAGGGGAACCGGCGTCGAACCGGAGAAAAAATAGCGAAGGAATCGCAAAAAATTCTAAATATTTTCCGGGAGGACTAGGACACACGTCCGGTGGGCTTCACGGAAAAAGAGAGACTGAGCAAGATGGCACCTTTAGGCGGGAAGGGAACCGCGCATGCGTGCCTGCATTCCCAAAGGCTTTCTTGGAAAGCTGGGGAAATGCTCCGCAGGGGCTTCATCGACATCAATGTCACCCATATTTGAGGACTGACTTGCTGCTTGGTCCTGGAGAATATCAAAATCTGCAATAGAGTAAAGTAGACATCCAGGAAGGAGCAGATAGCACAAGGAGGGATCTAGCTCAGCTTGAAGAATGGTCGAGAATTTGGCAGCTGAGATTTAATGCTAAAAAAATGCAGGGTCATGCATTTGGGCTGCAAAAATCCAAGGGAACGGTACCGTATAGGGAGTGAAGTACTTCTGTCCACAGAAGAGGAGCAGGAGCTGGACATGATTATTTCTGATGATCTTAAAATGGCTAAACAGGTAGAAAAGGCGACGGCGAAAGCCAGAAGGATGCTTATAAAAACAAGAACTATAAGGAAATGATCAGATAAAACCCATCAAACTGCTGATCTCAGTAACATCGTCCCATGACCATTGTGATTAATATTCTGACTAAAACTCAAGAACCTCTAAAACCTCACAGACCTCACCCTCAACATAAATATAGCTATGCACACAAACCATACAGCAACAATATATCTGTTTCAGATAATTGTTAAATGTAACTTCTGTACCCCATCATTCCACAACAATGTAAATGTATATAGTTAGCAAAGTTAAATGTAACACTGTATACCCCAACCCTTCAAGTTTGAATTCCCTGTTCTATGTAACAACTGGTTGCTCTAATTGTTTTATGTAAACCGCTTTGAATTAATAAAGCGGTATAGAAAACCTGTTAAATAAATAATATAATATAATATAGGATGAGCGTTTGTGATCGAGGGTGTCTGCTGCTCTGGGTGAGGGGAAACCTTGAGTTATACCTTTGGGGCTTGGACTGCTAAATACCTGGAGTTTAGAAGACTGGCACTAGGCTGAATTTTTTTGTCATCCTGGATTGTTACAGGGGGGGGGCGAGGGGGAGTGGGGATGAAAATTCAGACAATAGAGGAGTTTTGTTGTGGGAGGACTCTCCCACGCTGCAAATCAAAGTACTCCAGAGTTCTTTGTATGCTGGCTGTCTCTTGGTTGATGTTTGTATTAATAAAGAGAGTGCAAACTAAAATCCTTCATAATCAGAGATCTGTCTATTCAAATAAAAGTTTGCAGTGATATATGACAAGACCACTATTGTCAACCCAAGGAGTTTTGTTACCAATACTAACTACTGAGGTAATTTGGCAAGGTCACTGGAGAAAAGCCTTTTCTATAGCTGCACCACTCTTATAGAATAGCCTTCCAATTGATTTGTGCTGGGAGCTACACCTCCTCTCATTTTGAAGACGTTAAAAGCTTTTCTTTTTCCATTACAGGGAAGTGGGTAGAAAGGACAGACTACTGGATAAAAGCAGCCAAGTTTTTCTCTTTGCCATATATGTCTGATTAAGAAACATATTTACTAAAGGCTAATGAGCGTTAATGTGCACTAAGTGTCACTGTGCCCATAAAAATTAATGGGCACGGCAGCACTTAAAACACATCACCCTTTCGTAAACATGCCCCTATGTTACTTTGTGCACTATTTTGAATGATTATTCAGGAATATACAGGGTGGCCCAAAAGAAGTGAGAACATCTCGTAGCATATAAGTTATTTAAAAATTCAAAAAGACAGATGTAAACGATTGACAAATTTTAAAAAAAAAAAGATGGTGACCGGAAATTGTCGAAATAAAGACATTATATAGCTAGAAAAGGTAAATAAGTAAACTATTTAAGCTTTCAATTTACGAGATGTTTTCACTTTTTTGGGCCACCCTGTATATATAGATATAGATGAATTATCACTACTTCCCCTCCCAGCACATTTAGTGGCTTCTATAGCCATGCAAATAACAGCTTTATATTATCCCATATCTGCCTTCATCACTGTATGAGTTTCAGTAAGGCAGAGGGGCTGAGCGAGATAAAATGCAAACAGGCAGGAATACAGTATCCTCAGAGAGAGAGGGAGGAAGCTATGCCAATTTAAGCTAAGACAGTCATTCAACAAAAGAACATAATAATTAGAAATAACCAAGGAATTAAATAAAAATCATTCATAATGACAAGAAAAGCTGTTTTTCGTTTTGTTCCCTTGCTGGCTTCACACTAACTTTTTTTTTTTAGCTAGCACTGCTGCTTTAACTCCCTCTACTATTTCCTATCAGAAATTATTTGGCATCCCTGTCATAACAGTCTGACACTGCTTTATATGTTTTACCCATTCTGTAACTAAAGCACTCTGCTAACACACTCAGGTAAGCATAAATAAAAGTCAAAAAGGAATCTCTGTACAGCACTACAAGGTTACAAAGGAGCCTTATTTTGTATCAGAATATTTTTGATCAATGCTACAACAAGCAAGTCACCTCTCCATCATTATCAAAAAAATCTACTGTTTACTTATAATTATGGTGAAATTTTTACTTACCTGATATTTTCCTTTCCTGGAGTCCTGCTAGACTAGTCCAGACAAGTGAGGTTATGTGCCCCTGCCAGCAGATAGAGAAAATCTAGACGCGATCAGCATCATCATCACTGATATTAAGGCTGGTGGAGCTAGCAGGCAGTCTGCCAGTATTTAACTTACAAAGCATATGATACTCCATCTATGTGCTGAAGGCAACCTCTGAAAAGGTAATGACAACCCCACTGGGGGTGAAATAAATAGAACTATACACCTGAAGCTACAACTCGGAGATGAGAACTCCAAGAAGCATGAACAAGAGCCAAGAACCAAGGTATTAAAATGGCATGCATATCCAGAATGCTACCGCTGAAGTTGTGAAACATTCTGCGAAGCACATAAGAATGCCACGCTTCAAAACAAGTACTTGCCTAAGGAAGCCAAATAATCTGTAAACCGCTCTGATGTGCATAGTAAAGGGCAGTATATCAAATCCTTAAACCATAAATACAAAGAAAAGGCTTATAAGGACAAAAGACTTGCAAGGAAGTTGTCTGCAGGTGACACTCTGAAGGCAGAGGCCATAAATTAATGATATAGAAGAATCCTCTGAATACAGGGAAGCCCATATTAAAACACATTGGCAACTGTGGTTACAGCAGTTTCTACTGCTGCCAGTCACACAGGGTGGGGTCTTAGACTGGTCTAGCAGGATCCCAGGAAAGCGTAGTTACTCACCTGTAAAGCACAGTTACCTACCTGTAACAGGTGATCTCTGGGAACAGCAGGAATAAGTCTTCACATATGGGTACGTCGGTACCGACGGAGTCTGCGCGGGAACGCTCCCCAGCGTCCAATCAGAACACTTTTGGGAGCATCCCAACACGCCTGTGTGCTGCCTTCCCACCTTTCCCAACTGCCTCTCCTCAGTTAAGTTTTAAAGCTGAGACCAAGAGAGAGAGTGAGAGAAAGGGAAAGATAGAAATAGAGAAATGCAACTCCTAGGGGAGGTGGGTGGGTTGTGAAGACTTATTCCTGCTGTTCCCAGAGATCACCTGTTACAGGTAAGTAACTGTGCTATCTCCAGGAACAAGCAGGAATGAGTCTTCACATATGGGGACTCCCCCAGCTAAGATGCCCGGAGGGAGTCCTAGCATGTTGCGAATCTAGAATGAGCCATGCTACTCCTCAGAACCTCAGGCATCAAGGGGATGAAGGGTAGGAGTTGAATTATAGAAAGGTGCTGTGGAACAGCTGGACTAGAACAGGACTGTGGAACAGCTGGACTAGAAAGGACTTCTATAGAGGAAGACCCTGTGTAGATGACATTTAGTAGTAAAAATATTGAGTGCAATATTCTAATATGGACCTCCCTTGGTGGTATTGTAAAAAGTCTATTGAGGTTCATATGGATCTGTTAGAAGAGCCAGTAGAAGATCCTCAAGGAGTACCCCACTGTGAAGTAGAGGTAATAAACTGTAGAAAAAACAAGTGGAGGTCAGAACCCTTCAGGGTGAGAAATAGCCCCAGGGGAAACTGGGGTAGTACAATGAGGTAGGGCTTCAGCGGGAAACGCAGAAGGTACTATTAGACAAATCTTAAGCTCTTTTGGCCAAACAGTACAATCCTAGGACCAAAAGGAAAATAAGTCTGACCGATTTGGACTGACAATAGAAATAGTCCATGTAGGAGAGAAGGGGTATGGAAGACCCCTGTATCCGATAAAGTAAGGACAGACTTATGAAGCGTTACAGCTTTAGATTAACTGAAGATCCATAATGTCTTTCCTAAATGAGGTCAATTAGGAAAGAAAAAGGTACATGGAGAGCTTCAGAGGTACCTAACCCTGAAAGGTTATGGTAAGAAAAAATTTGCTAATTACCACAGGGAGTGGTTGTATGTGTAGAACCCAAAGCATGCTGGCACAGCATTGATAGGGGTAGTGCTCATCCGTCAGAGTCATATAGGAATATATGGATATATGAACCTAAACAGACAGATAGATAAGTACGTAGATACATATCTACCTAAAAGATATATCTCGACAGATATATATATATTTATAAATATATTCTTTATAAATAAATAAAAAAATATATATACATATAGGAGTATATATGGATATATATATACAGAGATATACATGGGCAGAAGATACACAGATACATATAGATATATAGATAAATATGTAGACATATAGACACGTCTCCATGTAAGTAGATGAAGACATGCCTATATAACTAGATTCCCATAGGAATATAGGGAGAGAGAAAGATTCATCTAATAGCAAGAAGGGTGATACCTGCTTGAATAGATGCATAGAGAATCTTCTTTCCCTGGTTATGATTGACAGAGTCAGAGGAATGGTCTCCATGACAAGGAGGAGTCTAGATTCCTTTAAGAATTTGAGCTCTTGAATAACCAGGATGGCCTACGTGAAAAATGCAGAGGATAACTTCAGTCTGCAAGCAGCAAGTCCAGATCTCTCTAGAACTCCAGTATGGTAAATGGATAGAAGACGCCAATGGAATAAGATACCATATTGACCCGCCTATGAGGGCAAGATGGATATCATGCGTCCTTCAGTTGAACATGAGCTTCCCATGAATTATTGGGAAGGAAGCATATAAGGACGAGCTGCAACGAAAAGAAAACTATCCCTGGTGAGAAGTCCAAAGAAGATGTGGACCAAGCCAGGGAACTGGCCATTCTTTAGGTTTTCACGTGATGTAAGGCCTGTGTCCTTTGTTTTGAAAAGAGATTTTAGATGAGATGGTAAGGGTAGGGAACACCTACCAGTCATGGGAGCATGACTGGGTGAACCCCTCCTAACCATCTGGGGTTATCTGCTAGACAAGATACTAATGCTCTCTAGCAAGGGCCCATAGTGCAGAGCTACTCTGTAGAGTTGCAGAGAGCATGTTGCAGGTTGGTTAGAAGAAAAAACTGGCTGCTTAAAGCCAGTATATAAACTATTCTGCCAAAAACAAGGGAATTGGAGATGGCGAAGAATAGAAGTCAAACCAACAAGCCTGTGATGATAGGGTTTCCAAAAAAGGTTGATAACCTGTTTTGGGTTTACTACCCAGGCCAGAAGGATTGCTAGTGGAGGACAAACCCTGGTTGTGTGGTGAACAGAACCAGTGGTTTAACCACTAGGAACTGCTGCATTTGCAGCAATTACCCGGGCAGCGGAAAAAAATCCCTTTATTTTTTTTCTTTTTTTTTTAGATTGGAAAAAGAAAGAACAGACATAAGCAGGAATGGTAAGACTTCCTTATTGTCTGATAAGCTCCCCTAAAGTAAGAATGTGAAAGGGGGAGACAACTCTGGAAAGGAAACCCCTTCCTGGAATAGGTAGAGAACCATAGGGGCTTACCAGTGTAATAGAACCACTCTTACAAACCGAATGTTGTAGTAAGAGGGCAGGTAAGACAGAGTTGAAGGAGACTCACGATGTAGTAAGTCTCTGAAAGGTAAGATGATACATGCTAGTACAGGGAAAACTGTTAACTATAGGCATGATCATCATAAAAACTCTTAGAGCAAAAAGAAGGATGTCTCGTGAAAAGAGATCCATGAGAATTTAGGATGAAATTAGTGTAGATGCTTCAAGTAAAAAGAAGCAGACTACAAACTTTAACCCCCAAACAGGAGATGTAATGATAATCCATCAGAAACCCTGCGGCTGCTGGGTTTGCTGAACCTGTTGAGGTTGTGGTTTCTTTAGCCCGGTCTGATGTTTCCCCTGTCTGGGAACATCTGTATGATGAGTAGAAGATGGATAAAATGTTTTCCCCTTAGGGGAAAAAAGTTTGTTAGGAAATCTCCTACAAACTGGGAAAGAGGAAGGCATAGACAAGCCTCTGAAAACAGCAATGTCAGTGGTTAACTGAGCAGCTTGGAGTAAAGACTCCTTGTTAAAGAGATTTTCTCCAGTGCAAGGAGTATTTCCCAGTCTTTCTTGTACCCATTTGTCCAAGTCTGAAACTTGGAGCCAAGCTTTACGTCGTGCCCCTATAGCTATAGCAGAAGTTCTGCTAACAGACTCAAAGGAGTCTAGGGAAGCACGAGTAAGGAACCTAGAGATATTTTGAGCATGACTAACCAATAAGGAATAGTCTGCTCTTTTGGGCTCTTGAAGAAAAGGGGTCAAAAGTAGTAAATTCTTTGTGACTTCAAGAGATAATCCCATATAGAAAATATATGAGAAAATTCTTGCTGAAAGCATGGATGCCTGGAAGGTTTGGCGTCCAAAGGCATCTAAAGTCTTAGACTCACGACCTGGCAGATAAGAAGAGTGCTTTTTAGTACTCTTAACACGCCTCATTGCTGATTCTACAACAATGGAATGATGAGGAAGTTGAGTCTTTTGAAAATCTGGAAAAGGGGACACCTTGTATAGAAGATCAGTTGCCCTAGAAGGTGGGGATACCGTTAAAGGAGTTTCCCACATTCGAAAGAGCAGATCCTGCAAAGTCTGATGCAAAAGAAGCATGATGTCCTCCTTTTGACTCCAGGGAATATACAGAGATTCTGTATTCCCTGGTGCAGGATCTTGATCAGGTATAGAAATGGCAAATGACTGTGCCATATCAAGCAGGAATGCTTGAAAAGAAAAATCCCCAGAGGGAGGTCCTCTACAAAGAGGAGTACAGGCTAGATCTGTTGAAGAACTAGCACTGGCACCCAGGGATCTATCCAAATTCAGTGGAATAGAAGACCCTAAGGGGTGGAGCATCGGACTGTCCTTAGAGGATGGTCGCCGGTACCGCAGGAGGTCGGGACCACAAGCAGTCGGAAGCGCATCGTCCATGCTAGGGATCGATTCCAAACTCGGTACCGAAGGAAGCGTGTTGAAACAAGGTACCGACAACGATGCTAATGTCGATACCGTACTGACTCCGGTACCGTATCCGATACCGATACATGAAGACCAGTGGGTGACAGTTCTAACGGTACCGAAGAAACCGAGAGTGCCTGACATGGATCATCGGAAACGTGCCTTCGGTACCATCCAGTGTCGGCACCCAGTCATCCAGACTGGAGATCGATTAAGACTCGGCATCGAAAGAAGTGAGTCTATCGATGCACATCTGGAGGGTACCGACGTCGGTACCAGTACCGGTACCGGGACTGGAAGATCGGTCTGCAGCGTCTCTAACGGGCCCGAAGGAACCGAGGGCGCAAGACTGCGATCTTTGGTGAGGAATGTTTCATCCAACACTATTGCCGATGCCAGGGTATGGGTACCGCTCGAAGCGGATGCCACCACCGAGCATGGCTCAGGTATGTTCGGAGAGGGGTGAACCTCAGGAACAACCTGAAACCCCATTAAGGATTTGGAGGCCAAAGACTCCCACCGGGGTTTTAAAGCCAGTGTGTCCTCGAGGGTAAGGCCAAAGGCATCTCTATGCTGTGCATGAGATCTACCACTCGAGGACTGGCTAGTCTTAACAGACTGTTTTTGGGTTACCTGATCCTGCAAAGAAGAAAGGGTGGTCGGTGCCCTGAAGCTGAATGGGGACCGCGTAATCGAGGTGAACTCGATGCTGAAGACTTCTTCCAACTATACTGTTGCAGGAGGGGACACTCCAGCAGATAGTGGTCAGGACCCAAGCAGGGTAGACACCAATTATGAGTGTCTAAAATCAATTTTGTACTGCCACAGTTTTAACATTTCTTAGGGATAGTGGCTGGCGCTTCCATGAAGGAAAGTGAGTAGGCCTAGCAGGCCGAAAAAACCGTCAGGCACTAACAAGGAGAAAAGTATTCCTTCAAAGGGAAAAATTACAAGAAAAAAGAAAAGAAATACCGGTGGCGTCGGGGAAGGCAGACGCGACCACAAGAAAACCAAAAAATAAAAGAAGGGGAGGAGGGAGGGTTGTGAGGACTGATTCCTGATGCTCCTGGAAAACACCTGTTACAGGTGAGTAACCACTCTTTCTCCAGGACCAAGCAGGAAGTCAGTCCTCACATATGGGTGACTCCCTAGCTCTGGGCTACCTAGGAACCCAGGCTGAACAAGAGAACTCCCTCTAGTCCCAGCATCAAAGAAAGGGTTTTCACTGACACAACCTCCACCGGTAGCCCAACAGAGGGCAGGAGTTGCCTAAACCTCAAAGAGATTCCGGAGTACTGCCTGGCCAAAAGCACGGTCCCTACGGGACTCCCTCTCCAGACACTAATGGGCCGCAAAAGTCTGGCTTGAAGACCAAGTTAAAGCCCTGCAGATGTCTACCAACGGTACAGAGCGGAGATGAGCCACTGAGGCAGCCATTGCCCTGACACGGTGGGCCGTGACCCGACCCTGCAAAGGAAAGTCAGCCGCCTTGTAAGCCCAGGTGATACAGTCAGCCACCCAGATGGACAAGGTACGCTTGGACACAGCCAACCGCAACTTGTTGTTGTTAAGTGCCGTCGAGTCGGAGTCGACTCATGGCGACCCTCTGGATAGCTATCCTAAATTGTGTTCAGTCTTCAGTCAGGCAGCTCATTGTTGACAGACTGGTACCCGTGGCTGCTGTTATTGTATCGATCCATCTCATTGCTGGCCTTCCTCTTTTGCGTTGACCTTCTATCTTGCCAAGCATAATGTCTTTCTCTAATAAACCGCAACTTATTAAGGTCAAAAGATACGAAGAGCTGAGTAGCCCTTCTATGCCCCTGCGTACGGTCAAGGTAGAAGGATAAGGCCCTCCTACAGCCCAGGGTATGCAGAACTGCTTCAGCCTGGCTTGCATGAGGCCTAGGAAGAATGCTGGAAGAACCACCTCCTGGTTAAGGTGGAAGGAGGAGACAACCTTTGGAAGGAACTTTGGATGAGTCCTAAGGACTACCCTGTTCCTATAGAAGCGAGTGTAAGGCCTGTCACAGACCAGGGCCTGAAGCTCACTCACTCGCCTGGCCGAGGTTAGGGCTACGAAGAAGAGGATCTTCCAGGACAGGAAGCGTAGAGGGCAAGTAGCCATTGGCTCAAAAGGTGGGCGAGTCAGTTGCTGCAAGACCACATTCAACTCCCACTCAGGAGCAGGACAACGGATTGAAGGCTTGAGCAATAGCAAGCCTCTGAGAAACCGGGACACCAAGGGGTGAACCAAGAGAGAATGTCCTTCCACCAATGAGTGGTGAGCTGCTAGAGCTGAGAAGTGGACCCAAACAGAATTGGACTTAAGTCCCTGATTGGATAAGTGCAGTAAGTACCGAAGCACTACTGATACAGTACAGGAGAAGGGATCATCTGTACGTAGCTGACACCACACAGAAAACCTTTCCAATTTGAGCGCATAGGTTTTCCTAGTGGACTGTTTCCTAGAGGCTAGGACAACCTCCTCAACTTCCTGAGGTAGGCCCCAGGGAGCCAAAACTACCCTTGCAGCCTCCAGGCCATCAAATTGAGAGCTTTGAGTTGGGGTGCAGAAGGGAACCCTGATCCTGGGAGAGAAGGTCGGGTTGCAACCCCAGAGGCAGGGGGGGATCCACCGCCAGTTGAAGGAGAAGTGGAAACCAAGGCTGTCTCAGCCACCTGGGAGCCACCAGCAGGACTGAGGCCTTGTCCTGAAGAATTTTGAACAGAGTTCGGGCCACCAAAGGCGTGGGAGGAAACGCATACAGGAGGCCCTGAGACCATGGTATCAGAAAAGCATCTGCTGCTACCCGCAGAGGATGCGGCTGTCTGGAGCAGACTCGAGGCAGCTGTTTGTTCAGTGGACTGGCAAACAGATCTATCAAAGGAAGACCCCATTTCAGGAAGATCTTCTGAACTACCAAAGGATGCAGCTGCCACTCGTGGGGCTGCAGAATTCTGCTCAACCTGTCGGCCAGGTAGTTTTCCTGGCCTGGAAGGTACACAGCCTTGAGGAGCATGTTGTGCTTGAGGGTAAATGAGCAAAGGTCCTGTGACTCCTGACAAAGGAGCCAGGACCCAGTCCCACCTTGTTTGTTCACATAAAACATGGCTACCTGGTTGTCTGTCTGAACCAGGACAGATTGATGAGCCAGGGCAGGAGAGAAAGCTTTTGAGTGCCAATCGAATAGCCCTGAGTTCTAGGAGATTGATCTGCTGTGCGGCTTCTCAGGAAGACCACAGGCCCTGGGTGCACTTGTTCAGACAATGAGCCCCCCAGCCCTGCAGGGAGGCGTCTGTGGTCAGTACCACTGCATACCCAGGAATTTGAAAAGGCACCCCTTTCAGTAGATTGGGTGGGTGCAGCCACCAGTTGAGGGAGTCCAGAAAAGGTCTGGACACCCTTATCCTGTCTCTGAGGCTGCCTGTGGCCTGTGACCACTGACTCCGAAGGCACCACTGTGCAGGCCGCATATGGAGCCTGGCATTGGGGGTTACATGAACTGTCGAAGCCATGTGGCCAAGCAGCCTCAGGCAGAGTCTGGCAGAGACCACTGACCCGCTGAGAAACTGTTTTGCTAAGTCCATCAGTCTTTGGGCTCTGTCTTCTGGCAAGAATGCCTTTGCCAGAATAGAGTCCAACCTTGCCCCTATGAACTGCAAGTTCTGGGAGGGGAGCAAAGTGGACTTTGCGAAGTTTATTACAAACCCCAAGCTTTGAAGAAGAGCAATAGTTCTGAGGGTGGCCTGTCGGGCCTCCTGGCACGTCTGACCTCTTATGAGCCAGTCATCTAGATAGGGAAAGACAAAGATGCCTTGATTTCTCAGGTAGGCCGCCACCACTGCCAGGCATTTGGTAAAGACTCTGGGGGTGGAGGTTAGGACAAAAGGCAGTACTCTGTACTGATAATGGTTTCCTCCCACAACGAACCTGAGGTACTCTCTGTGGTCTGGATGAATGAGGATGTGAGTGTACGCATCCTTTAGATCTAAGGAGCATAGCCAATCTCCCTGCTGGAGGTAGGGCAGAAGTGTTCCAAGAGTAAGCATCTTGAACTTTTCTTTCTCTAGGAACTTGTTGAGGTTCCTGAGGTCCAGGATAGGTCGAAGGCCACCGGTTCTTTTGGGTACCAGGAAATATCTGGAATAGAACTCTCGACCGTGCATTTGAAGAGGCACAGGCTCCACCGCCCTGTCCACCAACAGACCTTGGAGCTCCTGGAGAAAAAGATCTGTGTGCAGGGGAGGCCTTGGAGGCTCCCCTGGAAAATATGGAGGAGGCAGTTGGTGAAAGTGTAGTGCATAGCCACTGTGGACTATGTTTAACACCCAACTGTCCCCAGTGATGCGGGGTCACTAGTGGGCAAAGAGGGTGAGGTGACCTCCTGTGCAGGGTTGGGAGAGCAGGGACTGAGAGGCTATGCTCAAGGAGTCAAAAACCCCCACCCTGCTGAGTGGGAGCAGGGGCCGGAGGCTTGGAAGTCCTCTGCCTACGGGGCCCATTACCCTGCCCCTTGGCTTGCTGACCCTGGGGCGCAGCTTGGGCAGCCTGATACTGAGGGTACTGTTTGTAGGCAGTGCTCTTCCTCGGGTAAAAGGGCTTTTTACCCGAGGCCTTCTTCTTGTGAGAAGGGGCAGAGGTCTTTCTAGACAGCCTTGTCCTTGTAAGGTGCTCGGTCTCGAGCTGTGCGGCCTTCTCGGCCATGGGCTTGCCAAAACGTTTCTCACCTCGGCAAGGGACATCGACCAACTTGTCCTGAACCCATGGCTCGAGGTCCGATGACTGCAGCCATGCCTGGTGTCGAGCCGCGATGCTGGCTGCCGCAACTCGGGCCGAAGCCTCGAAGCCATCGTAGGCAGCGCGGGACATAAACTTGGAGCAGTCCCAAATCCCCGAGGACAAGGACTTGAATCTCTGCAAGGGCTCCCCGGAGAGACCAGCAGAGAACCTGGCCAACTCCTTGGCCAGGTCTCGCAAGTACATGCCCATGTACAGCTGGTATGACTGGACACGGCAAGCAAGCATCGAGCCCTGGAAGCACTTTCTACCAAAACCAACGAGGTTCCGGGCCTCCCTGCCGGGGGGCACCGTGGAGTGCATCATCTGACTTTTCAGGCGATGCATGGCCGATTCCACCACCATGGAATGGTGTGGTAGCTGCGCCCTCTGAAAGCCAGGGCTCTTCTGGAGTCGATAAATCGAATTGACCTGCTTGCTTAGAACTGGCGCCGAGGCCAGTGCCTCCCACATCCGGAAGAGGAGCCGTTCCAGCATCGGAGGAACCGGGACAGTAAAGGCCTCCTTCGGAAGAGAGTCGTACTGCAGGGCCTTGAGCTCCTCGGCTCGAGGCTCTTCCTCGGGGTTCGCCGAGGGGATCTACTCCGGGGTTCAGACTGTGGTGCGTCCGACGGGACGCACCAAGTCTTGAATGTTTCGAGGGACTCCTCATTCTCCGTCTCCCAGGCGGACTCGTCCGACGAGGAGTCAGGATCCGACCCCGCGGGGCCAGGGAGCACCCGCCCCCACGCCGGAGGCACCGGCATCAACACCCTCGGTCCCGAACGGGAGGTCGAGGGAGACCACGACCGAGGTCAACCTCGAGCCATCATGGTCTCGAGTATCGGCTCGGTCTCCGGGGTCGACTTCGATGTCGATGTCCCGGTGGTCGGGGCAGATGCGCCAGACAGGCTGGCCATCAGTGCCCGCTGCTGCTCCATGAAGGCCGACAGTCTGCAGTCCAAGGCTGTCATCCTGAGACTCAGCTCGGGAGACACAGCAGCCACCGACTCGGGCCCCGGTGGCACCGGGCCTGACGTCGGCTCTCTGGGAGGAGAGTCCTCGAGGACTACAAGGCTTACGTGTCCAGCAGATTCCAGCTCCACACGAGGAACTTTGGCAGGCTTCTCTTGTTCCACGGGCCCGGTGCGACGGTCGGGGGTCTTAGACCTGGCCCTCGAGGAGCCAGGGACCTCTTCCGACGACGTCCTCACGAGCAGCTTCTTCCTCTTGCGTTCCCGGTGGGGGGACCCCCTGTCCGAGGAACCATGACGGCGCTCGGGATCCGAATCCCGAGATGTCGAGGCCTCAGACAAGGTCCGGGCCCGGCCGGAGGCTGAGTCAGAAAAAAGCCTTTCTTTCTGCTGCTGGCGACTTTGCAGTGCCTTGGAAGACATCTTCCCACATGGTCCACACGTCTTAGGGTCGTGATCAGGACCGAGGCACCGAAGGCAGCAGTCGTGTGTGTCGGTGAGAGACATCAACTTCTTACACCGATCACACTTTTTAAAACCACTGGAAGCCATCGGGGAAAAAAGAGTCCCCGTGAGGTCAAAGGACCGGCCTTCCAGGGAAAAAGCAAAAAAGGGCACGAACGCCAGCCACAAAGGGCAAAAAGCGAAAAAGAAGAAACGGGCTCGATACCGGTGTACCGAACCCGGCGGGAGGGGAACCGGCGTCGAACCGGAGAAGAAAAAATAGCGAGAATTGCCGAAAAAAATCAAACTTTTATCCGGGATGACAGGACACACGTCCGGTGGGCTTCTCGGAAAAAGAGAGACTGAGGTAAGATGGCACCTTTAGGCGGGAAGGGAACCGCACATGCGTGCCTGCATTCCCAAAGGCTTTCATGGAAAGCTGGGGAAACGCTCCACTGGGGCTTCATCGGCGTCGATGACACCCATATGTGAGGACTGACTTCCTGCTTGGTCCTGGAGAATGAAAATTCCTTTCTGCACTGGAGGTGTGAGGCCTAGGGAAGAATACATGAAGGTAAACCGATTGGTTTAAATGAAAAGGCGAAACCACCTTTGGCATAAAGTGAGGGTGAGTCCTAAGAACTACTATATCATGGTGGAGCCTTGGATAAGGAGGATCAGCCACTAAAGCTTGTAGCTCACTGATGCATCTTGCAGAAGTGAGAGCAATTAGGAAGATTACCTTCCAAGAAAGAAACTTTAGAGATGTAGTGGCTAACGGTTCGAAGGGCAGTTTCATGAGCTGCCCAAGGACAAGATTCAAATCCCATGCCATGGGTGATGGCTTCATGGGAGGTTTAGTTAAGAGCAGACCTCTCATAAACCTCGCTACAAGTGATTGAGAGGAAACAGGTTGTCCATTCAAGGGCTTGCGGAAAGCCGCAGTGGCACTAAGGTGGACCCTTACTGAATTGGTCTTAAGACCAGAGGATGATAAATGGAGGACATACTCTAGTAACGCCTCCACTGGCACTGAAAAGGGATTAAGTTCCCTTTTTGAACACCAGATAGAGAACCTTTTCCACTTAAAGGCATAGGCCCGCCTTGTGGGAGGTTTTTTTGAAGCCAAAAGGATATCTTTAACCTGTTGAGAAAGGCTGATATCCAGGCTCTCAGTAGCCACGCCCTGAGGTGTAGGGACTGAGGGTTCAGGTGCAATAGCGTCCCGTTCTCCTGAGAAAGTAGATCTGGAGCACATCCCAACTCCGGAGGCTTGGATTGAGAGAAACCTAGAAGCAGTGGATACCACATCTGTCATGGCCAGCGTGGGGCTATGAGGATTCATATGACCAGTCTCTCTGAAGCCTGAATAGAGTTTTGGGAATGGGTGGGTAGGCATAGAGGAAGTCCTGACCCCAGTGGAGGTGGAAGGCATCCATTGCTTAACAGTTCTGAGCTGGAATTCTGGAACAGAACCGGGGAAGTTTGGCATTCTGAGGATTTGCAAAGAGGTCTATATCTGGAGTTCCCTAGATCTGAAAGATTCAAGCAGTAAGCTCTGGATGAAGAGTCCACTCGTGTGGCAGCAGTACTCGACTGAGTTTGTCTGCCAAGAGATTTTGTGTGCCTGGTAGATACACCGCTAGTAGGTGGATTTGAAGATCTCTGGCAAAGGCCCAGAGGCGTAGAGCTTCATTGCACAATGCCTGAGAACCTGTCCCACCCTGCTTGTTCACATAGAACATAGCTACTTGAATGTCGGTCTGGACAAGAACTGTCTTGTAGCTCAGGTGGCCCTGAAATACTTGAAGAGCATAGAAGATGGCTGAGTTCCAGGAGGTTTTTGTGAAGACAAACCTCCTGCTCGGTCCAGAGGCCCTGAATGGAAAGGCTGTCCAAGTGAGCCACCCAACCTAACTTGGATGCATCTGTCGTCAAGGTGGCTTGGTGTAGTGGCTGCTGGAAAGGAGACCCTACAAAAAGGTTTTTCAGCGATTGCCACCACTGTAGGGACAAAATGAGGGGTGTAGAATTTCTGGATTTTGTCAACCCGATGCTTGTGTCCACCGAGAGGCTAGGGTACACTGGGCTGCACGCATGTGTAGGCGAGCATAGGGAATCACATTTATTTATTTATATTTTATTTTAGCTGTATTTATATCCCGCTTTTCACCGGGTTAAAGCGGTCAATTGGGAGATACATTTAACACGAGGGGATATGACACACATACGCTAATACTTACAGGGAACATGGGCAATGGAGGGTTAAGTGGCTTGCCCAAGACCACAAGGAGTGCCTATAGGACTAGAAATCCCAGTCCCTCCGGCCTGAGATTGCTGTCCCCAGGTGGGACTTGAACCCCCGGCCCTCCGGCCCGAAGTACCTTGTCCTAACCACTAGGCCACTCCTCCCCCATCACATGGACAGTGGATGCTATATGCCCCAGCAGCTGAAGCATTTCTTGAGCAGTTAGAAAAGTTTTCATAGCTGCTTGAGAGGCCAGGAAAGCCTTTGACTGCCTTGTGTCTAGAAGAGCCCCTATGAACTCTAGAGACTGAGAAGGGGTGAGATGAAATTTTGGGAGGTTTATGACCAGTCCCAGGTACTGCAGGATTTGCATTGTACAGGAGAGCGTGGAATCCGTGGTGATAGCGCCCCACCTGTGGGCATAAAAGGTGAGCCGACCTCCTGTAGGCTGCTGAGCTCCAGTTGGGAGAGGGGCCATGCTGCAAGGGTCAAAAGCTCCCTCCAGGTTGGGCTGGAGCTGGGAGACTTCTGCTTACGCAGGCCATGCCCCTGTCCCTTGGCCTACTGCCCTTGCTGGGGAGCCAGGGAGGTAGTTTCGGTAAGCAGTGGACTCCAAGTAAAAGGGTTTTTTGTTTTTTTTACCAGAGCCCTTCTTTCAGGAAGGGGCAGTGGTCGTCTTAGAGAGCCTAGTCCTCATCATGAACTCAGTCTTGTCGGTCATGGGTTTGCCAAAGAGGTTTTCCCCTGACATGGGATATCGACCAACTTGTCCTGTACCCATTGCTCGAGGTCGGACGACTGTAGCCAAGCTTGGCGGCATGCACCAATGCCAGCCGCGGCTACCCAGGCTGCCGACTCAAACCAGTCGTAGGCCGCTCGAGACAAACTTAGAGCATTCACAGACAGCTTTGGACAGACCCTTAAAGCGCTGCAAAGGCTCCTCAGAGAGACTAGCCGAGAACCCTGCGAGTTCCTTCGCCAGATCTCTCAGGTACATGCCCATGTACAGCTGGTGGGCCTGGATCCGACAATTCAGAATCGCGCCCTGGTAACACTTTCTGCCAAGGGCATTCAAGGTGTGGGCGTCCCTGTCAGGGGGACACCGAGGAGTGTCTTCTGACTCTTCAGTCGACGCATGGCCAACTACACAACCATGGAGTTGCGCGGCAGTTGTGACTTCTGAAAACCATGGCTCCGATGGACTCGGTACATCGAGTCGAGCCATTTGCTGATCACTGGCATCGACGCCCTTGTCTCCCACATGTGGAGCATAAGTCTTTCCAGGATAAGAGAAATGGACACTGTGAGGGTCTCCTGAGGGGAAGCCTCGTACTGGAGGATCTCGAGCTCATCGGCTCGAGGATCCTCTCAGACTGTCGGGAAAGCCAAGGCCTTGGACATATCCCGGACAAAGTCCAAAAAAACTCATATCCTCTGATGGGGACCTTCTCAGAGGTTCAGACACTGGGGAATCAGACGGGACATCGCGATGACTATGGGGAGCTCCTCGGGCCTCAAGGGCCCCAGCACGTCCGCCCTGACGCTGGCAGACTCGCCGGTGACAACCTCGGTCCCGACGAACGAGAGGCCGAGCATGACCTCGGCCGAGAATCCATCCAGGCCAACATGGCCTCGAGGATTAACTTGGCCTCCGGGGACGTCTTCAACGTCGAACGCCCAGTGATCGGGGCAGAGGAACCAGACATGCCGGACATCAGCGCCTGCTGCTGCTCCAAGGCTGCCTTCCTGGACACCAGTCCCGGAGGCTCCACAGCTTGCGGCTCAGGCACAGATGCACTTGTGCCTGAAGCTGGTTCCCCCACAGGGGAGTCCTCGACTAGGACAGTGTGTACTTGCCTAGGCCGATCCGTGACTGGGTCCTTTCGAGGAACCTTGGCTGGACGCTCCCTCTCCGACATCTTGGGAAGGCGCTAGGGGCTCTGCGACCGGCTCCGGGAGGAGCCCGGCCAATTGGAGCCTTCCAGAGACACCGCCTTCGAGGGTTTCTTCCTTTTCTTCGGTTCCCTCAAGGGAGAACCCCCTCTCCAAGGACCCCCGATGACACTCTGGTTTGGAGTGCTCCTCCTAAGGCGTGGAGGCCTCAGATGAGGTCCTGGCTCTCGGAGTCAAGGGAGAATCGTGAAAAATTTTATTATGCTGCTGCTGGCAGCTCCTCAAGGCCTTCAAGGACATCTTTTTGCACAGGCCACAGACCGCTGGGGTCGTGGTCCAGGCCGAGGCACTGGAGGCAGCAGTCATGTGTATCGGCGAGGGACGTGATCTTTCCACACCGATCACAATTTTTAAACCCACTGGTAGCCATGGGGGGGGGAAAAAAGAACCTTAGCAAGGTCGAAAATCCTTCGGGTTGCCAGTGAAGAAAAAAGGGTGTGAAGATGCCCAAGAAAAATGAAAAATGAAACTGAAGTACAAAAAAAATGGAATCGACCCGATACCATGGTACCGAGGCCAAGGCGGGAAAGGGTACTGGCACAAGAGCAGAGACAAGCCAAAAAATAAGCTCAAAAAAATCAACTTTTTCCAGGACAGAAACAGACGACCTCTGGTGGGCTCCACGGAAAAAAGGAGACTGAGCAAGATGGCACCCCTTGGGCAGGAAGAGCCCCACACATGCGTGATAGCAATTTCCAAAGGCTCTCTTTTAAAGCTGGGGATTTGCTCTGCGCAGGCTCCGTCAGTGCCGACGTCATCCATATGCGAGGGCTGACTTCCTGCTTGTTCCCGGATAAGGCACTGTAACACCAGAGCCACTGGGCAGGAGGAAAGGGTCAGCCCCGTGTTCGGTGCAACAGAGAACCTGTGCCATTTGAGGGCATAAGCCTTCCTAGTAGAGGCCTTGCGAGAGGCCAGCAAAATGTCTTCTACCTCAACCAGAAGGTTGAAAGGGGCCAGAGTCACCCTCTCAGCAGCCATGCTGTCAGCAACAGGAACCCCAGGTTGGGGTGCAGGAGAGCCCCCCTCCAATCCCAGGGCTGTCCTCAAGCAGATGGGGGTCTCAGTCAACTGTAGCAGCAAAAGGGAACCACGGTTGCCTGGGCCACTGAGGAGCTATCAGAATGAGCGAGGACCTGTCACGGAGGGTCCTGAACAAAGTCTTGGCGATCAGCAGCATAGGAGGGAAGGCGTACACGAAGCCATCTGATAATGAGATAAGGAACGCATCTGCTGCCACCCTGAAGGGGTGGGCCTGTGAGAAGCAGAAGCGGGGCAACTGAAAGTTGTCCGGGTTGGTGAACAAGTCCATCATGGGTTCCCCGCAGAGCCAGAAAAACCGACTGGCTGCCCTGTGGGTCCAATTGCCACTCATGCAGATGGAGAACTCTGCTGAGCCTGTCGGCCAGCAGGTTGTTCTGACCTGGCAGGTACACTGCCTGCAGGAGGATAGATAGCATACGAGCAGAGGCACAGTGCCTCCTGACAAAGGATGCATGACCCCGTACTCCCGTTTGTTCATGTAGAACATGGCCACCTGGTTATCCCGTCTGTACCAGAACTGGCTGGTGACGCAGGTGGTGACAGAAGACCCTCAGGGCTAGATGTATGGCTCGGAGCTCCAGGAGGTTGATCTCTGCTGGGTGCTCTCGTCTGGTGACCAGCTGCCTTGGGTGCAGAGATCTCCAAAGTGGGCTCCCCAGCGAGCAGGGAAGAGTTCATGATGAGGACCCTTGAGGAAGTTGGGACTGAAAAGGCATCTGGAGTCTCAATGCGTGGATGAGACAATGGTGCAGAGATGAGGGGTTCGGATTTGTTAGGAACTGGGGAACATTCTGGGGAAAGGAGGGGCTCTTCCGAAGGGATGGGCTTCACCTTAACCGGGATGGAACCAGGCTGCTGGCATTAACCTTTAAAAAGGAGATAGAGCAGCTTTTAAACTAGATAATAGGGGAAAGCCGACAGTCGCCCAAGAGCGCATGGTTCGGAAGAATGTATCCTTGAAGGATACTACAAAAAGCAGAGAGGTTCCAAAAAAGAGTAAAGTAGCCCAAATGCCCTCGAGTATGGAGCAGACAGAACTTAAAGATCCCAAATTACCCATGTCTACCAATAGCCAAATTAATATGAATAAAATACAGTCTCTAAAATGCTTGTATGCAAATGCTAGAAGTCTACAAAACAAGATGGGAGAGTTAGAATATATAGCACTAAACGAGAGGTTAGATATGATTGGAATATCAGAGACATGGTGGAAGGAGGACAACCAGTGGGACACTGTGATACCTGGGTACAAACTATATCGAAATGATAGAGCTGATCAAATTGGTGGAGGGGTTGCGCTCTATGTTAGAGAGGGCATTGAGTCAGAAAGGATTAAAGTTTTGCAAGAAACAAAATTTGCTGTAGAATCTCTATGGATTGAAATTCCATGTAAAAAGGGGAAGGCGATGGCAGTGGGGGTGTACTAACGTCCGCCTGGCCAGAATGAACAAATGGATGATGAAATGCTCAAAGAAATCAAGGAAGCTAGCAAAAGTTACAGTGCAGTAATAATAATGGGTGATTTCAATTACCCCGGCATCGACTGGGTCAGTGTCACAACAGGACATGCTAGGGAGATAAAGTTCCTAGATGAAATAAATGACTGCTTCTTGGAGCAGCTGGTTCATGAACCGACCAGAGGGGAAGCAATATTAGACCTAGTCCTTAGTGGAACACCAGATGTAGTGCAAGAGATAAGGGTGTTGGGGCCACTTGGCAATAGTGATCATAGCATGATCGCCTTTGATTTAATTAGTGGAGGAGGGATAGTAAGGAAATCCACAGTACTACCCTTTAACTTTCGAAAGGGAGACTATGATAGAATGAGGAAAACAGTTAAGAAAAAACTAAAAGGAGCAGTTGCAAAGGTTAAAGACGTACATCAAGCTTGGGTGTTGTTGAAAAATACTATCTTGGAAGCCCAGACCAGCTGTATTCCACGCTTTAAGAAAAGTGGAAGGAAGTCCAAAAAATTGCCAGCATGGTTTAAAGCTGAGGTCAGAGAGGCTGTTGTTGCCAAAAAGCATCTTTCAAGAAATGGAAAAAAGAGCCAAATGATGAAACCTGGAAACAGCACAAGCACTGGCAAGTCAAATGCAAGGCATTGATAAGGCAGGCAAAGAGAGAATTTGAGAAGAAGCTTGCTGCAGAAGCAAAAACGCGAAATAAAGACCTTTTCAAGTACATTCGTAGCAAAAAACCCGTGAGAGAGTCAGTTGGTCCATTAGATGATAAAGGGGTTAAAGGAGCACTAAGAGGCGACAAGGCGATAGCAGAGAGACTGAATGAATTCTTTGCTTCGGTCTTTACTGAGGAAGATGTAGGGATGTTACCCACGACTGAAGTGGTATTTAAAGGTGTGGAAGAATTGAAGGAAATATCGATACATCGGGAAGATGTCCTACAACTATTAGATAAACTGAAGAGTAGCAAATCACCTGGGCCGGATGGTATACATCCAAGGGTGTTGAAAGAACTGAAATTTGAGATTGCAGACCTGCTATCAGTAATCTGTGAACTATCATTAAAATCATCTCTAATACCTGAGGATTGGAGGATCGCCAATGTAACACCAATTTTTAAAAAGGGTTCGAGGGGTGATCCGGGAAACTACAGACCGGTGAGCCTGACATCAGTACCGGGAAAAATGGTAGAAACCATCATAAAGAATAAAATTACTCAGCATATAGATAGTCATGACCTAATGGGAGACAGCCAACATGGCTTTAGACAAGGAAGATCTTGTCTTACTAATCTGTTATGTTTTTTTGAAGGAGTGAATAAACAGGTGGACAAAGGTGAGTCGGTTGATATTGTGTATCTGGACTTTCAGAAAGCCTTTGACAAGGTCCCTCATGAGAGACTTTTGGCAAAACTAAAGAGTCATGGGATAGGAGGCAGTGTACTACTGTGGATCAGGAACTGGTTAAAAGATAGAAAGCAGAGGGTAGGACTAAATGGCCAATTTTCCCAATGGAGAAAGGTGAATAGTGGTGTACCCCAGGGATCTGTGCTGGGTCCGCTGCTTTTTGACATATTCATAAATGACCTGGAAAGTGGAATAACGAGTGAGGTTATCAAATTTGCTGATGACACAAAACTATTTAAAGTTGTTAAAACCCAGGAGGATTGTGGAAAATTGCAAGAGGATCTTGATAAATTGGAAGACTGGGCATCAAAATGGCAGATGAAATTTAATGTGGAGAAGTGCAAGGTTATGCACCTAGGGAAGAACAACCCAAACTATGGTTACACGATGCAAGGTTCCACATTAGGAACCACCACCCAAGAAAAAGATTTAGGCGTCCTTGTGGATACCATGTTAAAACCCTCGGCCCAGTGTGCAGCGGCGGCCAAGAGAGCAAATAGAATGCTAGGTATGATAAGGAAAGGAATGGAAAATAAAACAAAAGATATTATAATGCCTCTATATCGTTCCATGGTGAGACCGCACCTTGAATATTGTGTGCAATTCTGGTCGCCATATCTTAAAAAGGATATAGCAATTTTAGAAAAGGTTCAGAGAAGAGCCACCAAAATGGTAAAGGGGATGGAAGGCTACTCCTATGAAGAAAGGCTAAAAAGGTTGGGGCTCTTTAACCTGGAAAAGAGACGGCTGAGGGGAGATATGATAGAAGTCTATAAATTAATGAACGGAGTGGAACGGGTAAACGTAGATCGATTGTTTACCTTATCAGAATATAGAAAGACTAGGGGACATGCAATGA
The DNA here is from genome assembly GCA_033557465.1 of Ichthyophis bannanicus. Taxonomy (NCBI): domain Eukaryota; kingdom Metazoa; phylum Chordata; class Amphibia; order Gymnophiona; family Ichthyophiidae; genus Ichthyophis; species Ichthyophis bannanicus. Next base: position 946,725,639 of record CM066035.1, on the reverse strand, counting down.
AGCTACAGGGTAAACTATTTAAGACTAATAAAAGAAAATATTTTTTCACTCAACGTGTAATCAAACTCTGGAATTTGTTACCGGAGGATGTAGTAAAGGCTGTTAGTGTAGCTGGGTTTAAAAAAGGTTTGGACAAGTTCCTGGAGGAAAGGTCCATAAACCATTATTAAGAAGGGACCCAGGATATCAATGCTTGAACCAATACAAGCATTGTGGAACCTGTGTCCCTTGGGGAAACTGCTAGGTACGTATGACCTAGATTGGCCACTGTTGGAAACAAAATACTGGGCTTGATGGACCTTGGTCTGACCCAGTATGGCATATCTTATGTTCTTATGTTCTTATGTTCACCTCGAGATGCTGAGGCGACTGCTACCAGACCAGGGGAGTCCGCCAATTGGCAAGTCACAGAAACTCTGTCCTGGAGGCGGCCTTTGGCCTGAAACCACTGGTCCTGGAGACACCACTGGGTCGTTCTAATTTGAAGGCGAGCGTCTGGGGTGACATGGACCGTGGAGGCCATGTATCCAAGGAGGCGCAGGAGAAGCCGAGCGGGCACTGAGGGGACAGTACTGTACATCCCGAGACAATTGCTCAATCCCTGGGCAAGAAAGCCTTTAACTGGAGTGTGTCAATCCTTGCCCCAATTAACTCCAAACACTGCGTCGGGAAGAGGTGAGACTTGGGGTAGCTTATGACAAAGTCCAAGTGTTGCAGAAACCGGATGGTGCATGCAGTGGCCTGCTACACCCTCTGAGGCTGTGCCTCCCTTTATGAGTCAATCGTCCAGGTAGGGAAAGACTAAGATCCCCTGGAGCCGGAAGAAGGCAGTCACGACTGCCAGGCCTTTTGGGAAAACTCTTGGGGCAGAGGCTAGCAGAAGGGGAGCATCCTGTATTGAAAGTGCTTGCCCCCCACTACGAACCTCAGGTACTGCCAGTGGTTGGGGTGGATGAGGATCTGAGTATAAGCATCCTTGAGGTCTAAGGAGCATAGCCAGTCTCCCTGCTGGAGATATGGCAGCAGGGTTCCAAGGGAGAGCTTCTTGAACTTCAACCTCACCAGGAATTTGTTGAGGTTACGCAGGTCGAGGATGGGCCTTAGGCCCCCTGTTCTTTTCGGCATGCGGAAGTACCGGGAGTAGAACCCCTTGCCCTTGAAGTGGTGGGGCACTAGTTCCACCATGTTATCTTCAAGAAAACCTGCCAACTCCTTCAGCAGAAGGTCCGGGTGGTGGGGAAACCTGAGGGGCTCTTCAGGGAAATAAGGAGGAGATGTCTGAGTGAGGGGGAGAAGGTAACCCTCCCTGACTACCACCCTTAGTGCCCAGGAGTCGGCGGTGATGGTCACCCACCTCTGGGCATAGAGGGCCAGACATCCCCCTGTGGGCTGCTGATCTCCTTGGGGTAGAGGGGCTATGCTCAAGGAGTCAAAAGCTCCCGCCTGGCTGAACTGGAGCTGGTGCCAGGTGTTTTGAAGCCTTGTGCTTACGTGGGCCATGCCCATTTCCCTTGGCCTGCTAACCCTGTTGGGGAGCTGGGGAGGCCCGATAAGGTGGGTAATTCCTGTAAGTAGCTTCCTTCCTCGGGTAGAAGGACTTCTTACCCAAGCTCTTCCGTCGGGAAGGGGCAGCGGTCTTTTTAGAGAGCCTGCTCCTCATCATAAACTCAGTCTCCAGTTTGGCAGCATTGTCGGTCATGGGTTTGCCAAAGAGATTCTCTCCTTGGCAGGGGATATTGACCAATTTGTCCTGAACCCACTGCTCAAGGTCGGACAACTGAGGCCAAGCTTAGTGGTGTGCACCGATGCCAGCCGCCGCTACTCGAGAAGTTGACTCGAACCAATCACTGGCCGCCCGAGACATGAATTTGGAGCATTCATGGACTACTTTGGCCAGGTTCTTGAACCACTGCAAACGTTCCTCAGAGAGGCCAGCGCGTTCTTTCCCCAGGTCTCAGGTACATGACCATGTACAGCTGGTAGGCCTGGATGCAGCCAATGAGCATCGAGCCCTGGTAGCACTTTCTGCTGAGGGAATCCAGGGTGCGGGCCCTCCCTGCCGGCGACCACTGCCTCTGGGTGCACAATGCGCCACAGTGGGCTCCCCAACCAAGCAGGGAAGCATCCGTCGGGACGAGCTCACGCTGCGGGGTCTGGAAGGGCATTTCTCGAAGGAGACTTCGGGGGTCCCGCCACCAACTCAGGGAGTCGTGGAGACTGCGGGAGACCCGGATAGGGTCTCTGAGGTGGCCGAAGGCCTGGCTCCATTGTGCCCTGAGGCCCATATACAGTTTATATGCCTGAATACAGCAAGCGAGCATGGAAACCTGATAGGCCTTACAACCCCAGGACGTCGAGGGCTCTCTACTCCCTAGTTGGGGAGACCGAAGAGTGAGACTTCAGGCTTTTTTGCTTCCGCATCAGCAACTCCACAACCATGGAGGTGTGTGGAAGCTGGGTCTTTCGGAACCCCGAGCTACGCTGAACTCTATACATGGCGTTGAGGCACTTGTTCACAATGGGGACCAAAGCAGGTGTCTACCACTTGCGGAGGAGCAGCCTTGATAATATGGGGGGGAACCGGGACAGTAAGACTCCTGAAGTAAGGACTCATACTGTAGAATATCGAGCTCCTCAGCGCGCGGCTCCTCTTCAGTCTGCGTAGCCAGGCTGAGGGCCCGTGCTATGTCCCACACGAATGCCAGGAACAATGTGTTCTTGGGCAGCGAGCACCTTTGATAGGCGGGCGGGCACGGTTCCGAAGGGAGGTCCCTGTAGGTACGGGTCTCCAGGGAAGTAACCCCGTCCAACTCCCAGCCCGAGAGGTTCGAGGAAGAGTCCAACTTGGGCAGGTCGCCCCATCCAGAGGTCAAGGTCCGCTTGGAGCCAGAGGCCTTGGAGGATTGCGCTCCCAAAGACCGGGAAGGCGAACAAGACAGACACCGAGGACCCTCACGAGACCTGTAGCTCTCGGGGGTTTCCAGTGCGGGTTTAGGCCTCTGTCTCGAGGCGCAGGCCATAGTTCTGGGCATGAGCACCTGCTTGGCAGCTAAGAAGGCAGAAACGCTGCGCTCTAGTGCCAGCATTCGGGACTCCCATGCAGGCGTGGAACCCTGCGACGCCGACACCAGGGTTACCAGGTCTGGCGTGGAGAAGGAGAGGGGGTCCTCAACGGGACGACCCTCAGGAGACTGGGTGCCATCACCGGAGGCCACTGTATCTGTACGAGGTACCTTTTGAAGCCGTTCCTTGTCCAACTCTCAAGAACGCTGCAGGGGGCTGAGCGACCAAGCGCGGAAGCACTCGGGCTTATCTGGAGCCTCCAACAGCAACTTCGAGATTGTCTTCTTCTTATGCCGCTCCACTTCATGGGATACCTGGTCGGAGTGCCGCCGAGAACGCAGAACCAAAGTGGGGGATCCCACCAGCAGAGGGACGACCGAGGGTGCCACCGAGGATTCCAGGGCCACCTTCTGGAAAATGTCATCGGACTTCTGCTTACAGCTGAGCAGGGCCTTGGAGAATATTTTCTTGCAAAGAGAGCCGTGCTCCGGGTCGGTTGGCCCCAAGACACCGAAGACAATAGTCATGGGTGTCCGTGAGCGACATGTTTTTGGAGCATCTGTCGCATTTTTTAAAAATGGTGGCCATTGGGGCAAAAAGGACCACCGTTAGGTTGAAAACCTTTGCGGCCAGCAGTTTGGAGAGGAAAAAGGGCACGAAGCCTGCAACAGAGGGAAAAAAAAAAACCTTTTAAGGAGGATATCCCCTCGCTTGAGGAAAAAAGGACAGCAGGGGAGGACGGAAGAGAACCAGTGCAACTGGAAAAAACAAGGTCCAGAGGATGAAAACTAAACACTTTTTCTGAGGAATGAGGACGCGCGTCCGAAGGGCTCCGCGGAAAAAGGGAGATTGAGCAAGATGGCACCTTTGGGCAGGAAGAGGACCATGCATGCGTAGCAGCAATCCCAAAGGCTTTCTTTGAAATTTGGGGGAATTGCTCCGGGTGGATTCTCTGGGTGTCGACATCACCCGTGAGGGCTGACTTCCTGCTTGTTCCTGGAGAAAGTTCAGTCCATGGGAATAAGAGACGCATCTTCCTTGCCACACCCTGGCACTTGGAGCCAACCTGGTGATTGACATACACTGTGGCCTTGTCTGAAAGTATACATATCTCACACAACCTCGCAATGACCACAAGCAGCGCATCAACATCAAGCAGATGGCTCTCGCCTAGAGTCTACTGATAGCCCATCTGGCTTCCACTGGTGACCACCTCTCTTGGGCAGTCCCACCCATACAGTGAGATCTCCAGCCTCCGAGACTGGTGCCGGTCTTCACAAGCACTCAGACGGTGTTTCAAACGGCAATCCTCTGAGCATTTTTTCAGAGCAAGTCCAAAAAAGACTGCTCTACACCCCTAGAAAGTGCGACAAACGTAATCATGTGAACAAGGGGACTAGTAGGCCAACAACACCCACTGCAGTGGCGTCAGGTGCCCCTGAGCCCAGGGAACCAACTCTAACATGGATGCCATAGCCCCCAACAAGGTTTAGATCTAAACAGCCTTGACTTAAGGAGAAGGCGGTATATTGAACCTGTTAAATAAATAAAAATAAATAATCCCATGCCCTGGGAGCTGGGTTCCCCTGAAACACCTGGAGCTGAATGAGGACTGATTCAGCATTCCACTATAAGGAACACTCTCCCTATCGGAGTGTCAAAGTGAGCCCAGAGAAAAAAACTCCAAGATCTGGGAAGGAACGAAAGCAGTTCTTGGTGAGATTGATCCCCCCACCCCCACCCAAGTTCCTTGAGAAGCTGTACTACCGGATCCACCAACCAGAGAACCTCTGAACAGGACTTGGCCCAGATGAGTCAATCATCCAGATAAGGTTGCACAAACACGCCTTTGAGACAGAGCACCATCACCACGACCTTTGAAAAACATTCTGGATGCTGTCACCAAGCCAAAGGGCAGTGCATAAAATTGGAAGTGCTCCCCGAGAGTTTCAAAGGAAGTGCTGCTGGTCCTCTCTGATGGGGATATGCTTCTGCCAAATCTAGAGAGCCAAGAAACTCCCCCTGCCGTATGGACTGGATAACTGACCACAATCTCTTCATCCAAAAAGCAAATCACTCTCAAACAACGGTTGACCTCTTCGAGATGGAGGATGGGCCAAAAGGAACCATCCTTCTTGGGGACCACAAAATAGATGAAATACTTTCCCATGCCTCTTTACCAAGGTGGCCCAGAGACTGAAAAGGAAAAACCCAAGAGAAGCAAAACTCTCGCAGCAAACCGGAAGGAACAAACAGCGAGTGGTGTGTAGTGGTCACAAGTGCTTTATTAATTCAACGAAGAAACCCCCTTTTTTTTTGCTCCTTTACAGAGGTGATTCATAGCTTGGAATTTAACACACATTGTGTGCAACTGTAAGTACTAGCATATTAGTGCTATGTCAACCTACTTTGTCTTTTGTCCTCCTCATCTCCTCCTACTTCTTGTTCTTGCCCAGTGCTTGACAAGTATGGCTCTTTACATTTCTTATGTTTATTATTGTTTCTATTCTATTTATGGTGTTCCCCCCCTTACGTTCCATAATGCCTCTAATGTATGCTTTCAATGAGTCATTTTATTGTTGGTTTTAATTATATTTATTTATTATTTTTTATTTCTCTTACTACTTTTATTGATTTTAATATTAATGTGTTTATTCATTTATTATTTGTTAATATTTGTTTTCAGTCTCCAGCACCCTGAAGGCGGCTACGGCCGAAACACAGAGTTTCTTCGCTGAATTAATAAAGCACTTGTGCCACTACACACCACTTGCTATTTGTGTTCCTCCCAGAGACTGAAAAGGCACAAAGGAAGCAGGACACACTATGCTGTAGGATGCAACAGAGCTTTATTAAACATCCACGAGGTCATCCTACACGTGTTTTGGCCTAAGCCTTCTTCAGTAATAACGACCTATAAAACAATCACCACATTATAATTAATACACAGATATGATAGAAAGTATATTAAAAAATATATTACATGCAAATCAATACGAATATAAATAAACACAAACTAAATTGTAACAAAAACAAGCTAAGGACAATAAAAATGAAGACAATAAGAACAAAGTTCATCCAGCAGTCATCAATTAAAAGTCCAGTAAGTATATTAAATTGTAAACTAAGTGAAGTAAAACCAACTGACTAAAATAAGCAGAGCGAAAAGGAGAAACAATAAGGGACAGCAATTCAGAACGGTAAAAACGTCAGGAGAAGTGAATGGAGAAACCTATGACATATGATAACTCACCCACAATAGGGTTACTAACACACACTCTCTCCAGTTTATGAACTGTCTACAAGGTGTGACAAAAAAGAAACGAGACTGCGACAGCCACACCCATGACTCAATGCCAATTGGCTAATCGCATATGTCACTGTGTTGTGCAACATCTCGCCACTATTCTGCTATAATATTTTTCACCTCTCTCTGTTTTTCTTTTTCAGTTTTTTTTGTAGCACACTGCTCCATCGCTTTGTCACGCAACTGGAGGTGGGAGAAATTTGGAACAAAGAATCAACTGAAAATTTCTGGTTAAGTTGGAGAAGGGCCCAACTGAGTGTTTCCAACTTCTCCAAAAGGCTTATGGAGAAGATGCAATGTCAAGGTCGCGAGTCTGAGTGGCACAAACGCTTCAAGACTGGCTGCGAGGAGGTGGAGGATGACCCCAAGTCAAGACGGCCTTCCACGACAAAGACGGCTGAGAACACTGACAGAGTGAACCAGCTGGTGCGGAGTGATTGCAGATTGACGGTGCGGATGACAGTTGAGGAATTCAGCCTGAACAGGGAATCAATGCAGACCATCTTGGTGCAGGAGCTGGGGATGCGGAAGGTGTGCACCAAGATGGTGCCCAAGCTTTTTTCAGACGATCAGAAGGAGCACCGGGTCAATGTTTGTCAAGACTTGCTAAAGAAGATCGGAGAAGATCCAGAGCTCATTGGCCGAGTCATCATGAGATGAGACTTGGGTCTTCCAGTACAATCCTGAAAGCAAGAGAGCCTGCAGTGGAAGACTCGACTGTCACCCAGACCCAAGAAGGCGCGCATGTCCAAATCAAGGATCAAGGTCATGCTGATCGCATTCTTCAACCAGAAGAGAGTGGTCCATCATGAATTGTGCCTGAAGGTCCGACAGTCAACCAGCACTTCTACCAGCAGATCCTCAATCGCCTCCATGACTGGGTTTGGCGCAGCAGGCAGGCTCTGTGGAGAGACAAGTCGTGGCTGCTCCACCACGACAACGCGCTCACACACATCGCGCTCAGTGTGAGGCAGTTCTTGGCCAACAAACAGATCACAGCTCTCGACCACCCTCCCCCTTATTCCCCAGATCTCACACCATGCAACTTCTGGCTCTTCCCCAAGCAGAAGACTATCCTTAAAGGAACTCATTTCACCTCTGTAGAAGAGATCAAGGTCACTATGACCTGAGGGACCTCAAGGAGGAGGACTTTACCGAGTGCTTCCATATGTGGCAGAAGCAAATGCAGAAGTGCATTAACTCGGGGGGGATTACTTTGAAGGGGACAATGTCAAATTTCTCTGTAGATTTTGTAATAAAACATTTATAGGACAATGCGTAATTTCTCTGTAGATTTTGTAATAAAACATTTATGGGACAGTCTCATTTCTTTTTTGTCACACCTCGTATAAGAACCTGTATAAGAACATATAAATAAACTAAGGTCAACTGGTAATAAACAGATACAGTGCTTTCAAAAGACATTAAAGAGTAATAAAAATACAACATATTTAAATACCTTACTTCATGAAGAGCTAAGATACAGAAACTGGAGTCATCGGAAGAACTATTTTAGATCCTATATGCCCTTATTTAAGTCAAACGATGAGACAAGGGGGCAGACACCATCACAGTCCAAGGTGAAATTTGGTATGTACATTGCCAAAAGCAGTCATGTTTTAAATGCAAGATGCATTAGAACGAAAAAAAAAAAAATCTGACATTTGGGGAGCTGGAAATTTCCAGGTACCAAGTTCTCAGAAACAGAAGCACTTAGAAACAAGAGAGAAATAGAGAGCGCAAGAATAAAAAAATGCATTGTAAAGCACTAATCTTTAAAAATTAGTACACACTGTGTACTATCTCGGCACTAACCCCAGAGCAGGGCGCTTCCATCCCATCCCTGAGGGCCTAGTGGGCACTGAAGAACTGGGCTACAACTTTTCAGAGTACTGTACCAACCCCTGCCCCCCCCCCCCTTTAACAAAGCAGAGGTATGCTGGAAAAGTGCAGCAAATGCAGCTGCAGTCGGGTGTGGGGAAGGAGAAAAGGGGCAGAGACCCTTTCCAGAGGCAATCCCAAGATCTGCACTGCCGCTCCTGCCATCAGAGGAGATGCAGAAGGTATGGGGGAGGAAGGTTCTTGAGCGAGCAAAACAGTCTGCACAACAGGGAATATTCCCCCAGGAACAATGTGATTGCTCCTTGGAATTGGCTGCACAGGCAAGCTATTAAGTAGTGCCACCATTTGCCGCAGCAGAGACAGCGGGGCAGGGACAGATGGGCAGGGAAACAGGCCCCAAGTCAGAGAAAACTGTGCAGATTGCTCTCTCCCAGCAACCTGTGGGACCTGGCGATCAGGACCTGGAGGTACTCATGGTCCCACCAGCAGCGGCAATTTGAAGTAGTCTCACGGGGAAGGGGAACCCACACTCTCTCTGCCAAATGCCAACTATGCAATTTAACTTTTTCCTTTTTTTTCTTTAAGCTACACAGTAAGGAAAACAAGAAAACCTAGGCTAGCAAATCCTGGCCTGGGGCACTCCCTCAGAGAATTTGTCTGATCCAGGCCACCCCCGAATACTCAAGCAGTCCTCTTTGACCCCTGAGTGATTGAGCTCTACCAACAGATGCCTTCACGACAGCTAACAGGAGCTCTAGGACTTAGCTGCACTGTAACAGCAGCCACCATGTGCTGGCGACAGAGAAAATACTGCACGGTGCCCCCTAGCTGCACCAGACTTTATGCCAGTAATGTGATTCTAATACTCCAAAAATGCCCTCAAACACACTAGACTGGTTAGTGATGTCACAACAGTTTCTAGTGTTCTCTGTCTCCATCTGCTGTCAGAGGGAAATAGCCACTTGTCTGGACTGCTCTAGCAGGAAGCTCTGGAATAAAATATTGCTGTTTAAAGAGTCGTTTGGATTATTACTTGTAGATGGATTGGATTACTGATCTGTAAAAAAAAACTGAACTGTATATTAATGGGCTTTATGTAAAGTTTGCCTCTTACTGGTTTTATGCTTCTCACTGTGTCTGTTACAGTAAACTGCCATAAACTTTGCAATCTGTGACATATACATTTTTAATGAACAAAATAAATAACTGTCTCCACATTGTTCTATGTCCATGGCATCATTTGAATTGAACTAATTCACCAATGTGGTCCTGGGGAACACCATGAAGCACTATGTATCCCACCAAAAGGATCCCAGAGCAGATGCTGTTCCCCTATGGAAACAATCTTGAACTTTTCTTGGTTCCCAGACTACACTTATATAATTAAAGGTGCTGCATATACTTCTTCCTCGCTCATTTTTACATAAAACCCTTCATAAACCTACAGGAAGCAGAGATGTGAGATACTTAGCAAATAAACCTTTGGCGCATGCAATGAATACTAATTACACCAGGTTCAAACAGCTCAACCTGAATGTTTTAATATCAAAAAGTTTATCCAAAGATGTTAAGTCAAAAGTTATCAAAAAGGAAACTGTTTATTTGCCTTCTTCTTACTTACCGAGTACCTAACTTCTAAATATTCAGAGTTATCTGGGACGTCAGGAATCTCAAACGCATATTTCTTTTCAACTTTCTATTCAAAAAGCAAACAAATATTAGGGACTTGTTACATGTTTCTTCAAGAGTACAGTTTTGCAACGACAGCACTATCTTCCTTCTACTACTCACCCACTCTCTACACAAATCACTTGATGAAAATCATCCAGTCTATGAAGGTAATTTTAGGAAGGTTTTACACATGGATGGAGCAGTTTCTAAAATGTGTCGGATACATATATGATAATATGCATCCACAGCATCTTACGCAGTGGGCATGCTCAGGGACAGAGTGAGACATAGTTTAGTGTTTACATGTATACTTTGCAAAAAGTATACAGGTAAATCCCAACACACACACACATTTATACAGTTGTGGTCAACATTATTGGCACCCTTGCAGTTCAACCCCTTAATGTCCAATATCTCCTAAGTAAAAGTAGCCAGTGAAATGGCTTTGAACTATATGTGCATACATATTTGACATATAAAAATCAAATAAAACAAGGCCAATTAAAAAAGGAAATAGCAGGAAATAGTATAAAAACTTGGACATTGTGAGGACATGATTATTGGCACCCTCATAAACAATGCAAATCAGTTTGAATAGAGCCACATACGCATTACAGTAAAATTAGAGGCACCTCTGATGAATTGTCAGTATTCGCATGACTTGAATCAACCAATGAATGATAGTTCTAATGTTTAAAATGGCCACATTCACTCCCTGTTCCATTTTCACAATGGTGAAGACAGGAAAGCTTGCCTGAGACCATCAGAAAGCACACTTACTCACCTTAAGTTCCTCGGAGAAACCAGCAGAGAACCCGGCAATCTCCTTTGCCAGGTCCCGGAGGTACATGCCCATGTAGAGCTGGTATGTCTGGACACGGCAAGCAAGCATAGAGCCCTGGAAGCACTTCTTACCGAGGGCATCCAGGTTCTGGGCCTCCCGGCCGGGAGGCACCAAGGAGTGCATCTTCTGACTTTTCAGTCGATGCATGGCCGATTCCACAACCATGGAGTGGTGCGGTAATTGTGCCTTTTGGAACCCGGGGCTCTTGCGGACTCGATAGATAGAATCGACCCAGTTGCTTAACACTGGCGCCGAGGCCGGGGTCTCCCACATGCAGAAGAGCAGCCGCTCCAGCATCGGAGGAACCGGAACAGTAAAGGCCTCCTTCGGGGGAAGAGTCATACTGGAGGGCCTCGAGCTCTTCGGCTCGAGGCTCCTCCTCGGGATCCGTGGGGAAGGCCAAGGCCTTGGCCATATCCCGCACGAAGTCCGAGAACCGGGTATCCTCCGGTGGGGATCGTCTCCGAGGTTCAGACTCCGGCGAGTCCGATGGGACACGGCGAGTCCGATAGGTGTCAGGTGACACTTTGTCCTCCGTCTCCCAGCCCGACTCCTCGGAGGAGGAATCAAGCAGCTCCGGTCGGGCGGGCACCGATGCCCTCCGCCACGATGCCGAGGGTACCGGCGTCGATGACCTCGGTCCCGAACGGGAGGCCGAGGGAGACCGCGGCCGAGGATCGGCTCGGCCTCCGGGGTCGACTTGGGCGTCAATGTCCCGGTGGTCGGGGCAGATGCACCGGTGAGACTGGCGATCAATGCCCGCTGCTGTTCCATGAAGGCAGGGATGCTGCTCTCCAAGGCCGTCAACCTGAGTCCGAGCTCAGGAGACCCAGCAGCCCCCGACTCGGGCCCCGACGGCGTCGGGCCCGACATCGGCTCCCCTGGAGGACAGTCCACGAGGACTACAGTACTCACGTGCCCAGGAGACTCCATCTCGAGACGAGGTTGTTTGGCAGGCCTCTCCGACTCCGAAGACCCGGGACGGTGATCGGGGCTATGCGACCTGGCCCTCGAGGAGACCCCCGCTCAGAGGATCCTCGACGCTGCTCGGGGCCGGAGTCCCGAGATGTCGAGGCCTCTGACGAGGTCCGGGCCCGTCCGGACGCGGAGTCAGAGAAGATTCAATCCTTTTGGTGCTGCCGACTCCTCAATGCCTTTGAGGACATTTTGCCACATGGACCACAGATCATCGGGTCATGATCGGGTCCGAGGCAGCGGAGGCAGCAGTCATGTGTGTCGGTAAGAGACAAGTTTCTTACACCGATCACACTTCTTAAACCCGCTGGCAGCCATCGGGGGAAAAAGGGCCTCTGCGAGGTCAAAAAACAGGGCTGCCAGTGAAAAGAGAAAAATGGCGTGAACGCTAGTCACGAAGGACAAAAACCGAAAAATAGAGAGTGGGCTCGATACCGGTGTATCGGGCCCGGGCAGGAAAGGGATCCGGCGTCCAACCAAAGAAGAAAAACAGGGAAATCAACTTTTTCCTCAGTGAAAAACGAACTACGTCTGTCGGGCTCCGCGGAAAAAAGAAGACTGAGCAAGATGGCACCCTTGGGCGGGAAAGGGACCGCGCATGCGCGCTGCAATTCCCAAAGGCTTTCTTTGAAAGCTGGAGAAATGCTCCGCACGGGGGCTCCGTCGGCGCCGATGTCACCCGTATGTGAGGACTGACTTCCTGCTTGGTCCTGGAGAACACCTGTTACAGGTGAGTAACTACACTATCTCCTGGAACAAGCAGGAATGTAGTCTTCACATATGGGGACTCCCTAGCTGAAGATGCCAGGCAGATGGCTCCAGGAAGCTGCCACCTATAGTGAGGTGGGCCATGCTTCCTCAAATGGATCTCTGGCATCCTACCAGGGTTGGTGGGTAGGAATTTAAGTCTGAAAGAGATGTTGAAGAACAGCCTGGCCAAAGAAGGCTTCCTAACGGGAGGCTTTATCTAGGCAGTAGTGGGCTGTGAAGGTGTGTACCGAAGCCCAGGTGGCTGCTCAACAAATGTCATTGATAGACACAGAGTGTAGGTTAGCCATAGAGGCTGCCATGGTTCTCACATTATGTGCTGTGACATGGCCTTGAAGAGGAAGACCCTTACTTTCATAAGTAAAGGATATGCATTGTGCAATCCATTTAGATAGAGTTCTTTTGGAGACTAGAAGTCCCAAATGACTAGAATCAAAAGCAACAAAAAGTTGAGAAGACCTTCTATGTTGTTTTGTTCGTTGTAGGTAAAAGGCCAAGGCTCTTTTACAGTCCAAAGTATGAAGGTTCCTTTCAGCATTAGAGGCATGAGACCTCGGAAAGAATACAGGAAGGTAAATCGATTGACTTAAATGAAAAGGCAAAACCACCTTTGGCATAAAATGTGGATGAGTTCTGAGAACAACCTTATCATGGTGAAACCTTGTATAAGGGGGATCAGCCACTAAAGCTTGCAATTCACTAATGCGACATGAGGAGGTGATTGCAATTAGGAAGATGACCTTCCAGGATAAAAACTTTAGGGTTGTAGTGGCTGAAGGTTCAAAGAGCGGTTTCATGAGCTGTCCGAGAACTAGATTTAAATACCATGCTACCGGTGGTGGCCTGATGGGAGGCTTTAATAGAAGACCTCTCAAATCTTGCTATGAGTGGATGAGAGGAAATTGGCTGTCCATTTAGAGGCTTATAAGAAGCTGCAATTGCATTAAGATGGACTCTTACTGAATTTGCCTTTAGACCAGAATTTGATAAATGAAGTAGGTAGTCTAGTACCGATTCCAAAGGTATCACAAGGGAGTTTAAGCCTTTTTGAGAACACCATATAGTAAAACGTTTCCACTTGAAGGCGTAAGAATGTCTTGTGGAAGGTTTTCTGGAAGCCTGAAGGACATCCTTTACCTGTTGGGAAAGGTTAATATCCTGCAGGTCTAGGCTTTCAGCAACCAAGCCCTGAGATGTAGGGACTGAGGATTCGGGTGCCATAGCATCCCGTTCTCTTGGGAGAGAAGGTCTGGAGAACACCCTAACTCCAGAGATGCAGCTTGAGAGAGATGTACAAGCAGGGGATACCATGTTTTTCGTGGCCACTGTGGCGCTATGAGGATCATACGACCTCTGCTTCTCTGAAGCTTGAAGAGGGTTTTGGGGATGAGAGGAAGGGGTGGGAGGGCATAGAGGAAGTCCTGACCCCAGTGAAGAAGGAAGGCGCCTGGCAATTGTGAGCCGGAATTCTGGAACAGAACCAGGGAAGTTTGGCATTCAGTGGACTTGCAAAGAGGTCTATGTCTGGCGTTCCCCAGATGTGAAATATCTTTATCACCTGGTCTAGGTGGAGAGGCCATTCGTGAGGCATGTGATAAGGAAGCTTATCATAGTTCAGGAGGGAGCTATAAAAGAGGTGAACTGGCTTTGAACAAGCAACCTGTCTTTGCTGGTAGAAATAATAAAACAGAATGTTTTCATAAAAGACTACCAGTCCCAGAATGCACCAGGTTTCAAACAGCCTCTAGAAGGGCTGAAGTGGGGACACGTGTGTTCAATCAGGAGAGCTATGAGGTAATCCCCAATCACTCATCTCCAAGGGCAGGGCTTGATTCAGCACACCTGGGCTGTGCTAGGGTGGAGTGTCCCTCTAAGCAGGTTAAAAGTAAAAGATATTCTCCACAGAGACAGAACAGAAAGAACAGAGAGAACCAGGAGAGCAGACAGAAAGAGGAGAGAGGACTACAACAGAAGAAGCAACGTGGAAGGAAGAAGAGAAAGACATCTTGGAGGTCTAAAGAAGGAGCCCACAGCAGTACGTGTGTTAGGAGTGATTCCAGAGGCAAGCATACTCCATTGGACTGGAGGAAGCCAGAGGAGTGGGGTTATAAAGCCAGGAATTCCCAGACGGCACCTTTGAAGGAGACGGCTGCATTTGGAAGGGGCCCTAAGACCGGTGCAAGAAGGTATGTGAAGAGAGACCCAGTGTCCAGGGATCTTGATTGGAAGGCTGGACATAAAAGCTGGACTACTTACTGGCCAGGATACCAGGAAAGGAAACCTAACAGCAAAGGAAGCTCAGGTATGAACTTTGATCTATGCCCTAGCTCTTCTCCAGGAAGACAGCAGGGAAACAAATATTATCCTGAGAATGATCAATTAAAGAATTCCTCTGAGCCAGACCCTGATATTGATTCCATGATATTTGAGGAAGAAGGAGATATATCAAATGATCAGAATGAATACATGGATTGCTCTCTGTCTAGGCTACTGTTTTAAAGTACTTTCTCACTAATACAACAACCACCAAAAGGAACTGTAACTTGTTCTTTTATCTACCCAGAAAAGTCTCTGCAAGAAAGCTTTAGGGTAGGATTGAGCCACGTAGCGAGAGTGAACCAGCAAAGGGGTTTGCAGCTGGCTAATTGGTGATTGAGCCAGGCACAAGTGCACATGAGCTCTGGAAGGAAACTTTTCTTTTTGTGTGTGTGTGTGTGTGAATAGAAGAAAGTTATCCTTGATAAAGAACAGGGGGATTTTTGTTACTTTTGGGTTTTGTTTTTGCCTTTTGAAGCACTGCTAAGAATGTCATTAGCAGGAGCCATCAAAAAGACCTTTTCTGTTTCCCATCAAGGTCTTTATTGATTTTTGCTTAAGAAGTTCAGGTACCTTATTTCATGTTTTGTTTTCCTGAGTGCAATACTGAAAGCAAGTGTCCTTTTTGTGTTACCAAGTAAATCTGTGTGGGAGAATAAACCCCATGAATAAAAGCTGTTTTTCTTTGCTTACACTCGAGCATCACAACTCATCATTTTGTGAACGGCTGATTCTGGTATAAGTGAACTACATTCCCCACAATCCTTTGCCAGTCATAATATATTTTGCCTTTGCTAAGACTGTGGACATTCACGACCAGCGCCCCCATTTACAGGCAGCAGTACTCGGCTGAGTTTGTCTGCCCAATGGCTTTGAATGCCTGGAAGATATACCATGAGAAGGTGAATTTGATGCTCTCTGGCGAGGGCCCATAGTTGTAAACCTTCGTTGCATAACGACAAAGAGCCTGTTCCGCCCTGCTTGTTCATGTAGAACATGGCTACTTGATTGTCCGTTTGGACTAGGACTGTCTTGTAACTGAGCTGGTCATGGAATACTCGAAGAGCTAGATAGATTGCTCTGATGTCTAGGTGGTTTATGTAAAGACAAGCCTCCTGTGGTGTCCAGGTACCCTGGGAGGAGAGATGGTGCAGGTGTGCTCCCCATCCCACCTGTGATGCATCTGTTAGGGTGGCCTGGAATGGGGGTTGTTGGAAAGGAGACCCCACTAAAAGATTCTCCAGTGATTGCCACCATTGTAGGGACAAGATCAGTCATTGTGAGTTTGATATCTTGTCCAACAGACGTTCTGTGGCCTGTGTCCACTGTGTGGATAGTGTCCACTGGGCTGCTCGCATGTGGAGGCAAGCATAGGGAACTACATGAACTGTGGATGCCATATGTCCCAGTAATTGCAGCAGTTCGAGCAGTTAGGGAGGACTTTCCTGCTGCTTGAGAAGCTAGTTGCATTATGTGAAGACAGCGGGGCTGTGGGAGGAAAGCCCTTGACTATCTGGTATCTAAACAAGTTCCTATGAACTCCAGGATCTGAGAAGGAACAAGTTGGGATTTTGGGAAGTTTATGACCAATCCCAAGTATTGGAGAATTCGCATCGTGCGAGACAGTGGAGAGCTGGCTTCTGGAATCGTGGGGGCTCAAATGAGCCAGTCATCCAAGTAAGGGAAGACGAATATCCCTAGGGTTCGCAGGAATGCAGCTACTACTGCCATGCATTTCGTGAATACTCTTGGTGCTGATGCCAGACCAAAAGGAAGAACCCTGTATTGGAGGTGTTTTCCCTTGAAAAGGAATCGTAAGAATTTCCTGTGATCTGGATGATCAGAATATGAGTATATGCATCCTTTAGATCTAGAGAGCAAAGCCAATCCTGACTTTGAAGGTATGGCAGAAGAGTTCCCAGAGAAATCATTTTGAACTTTTCTTGGAACAGATATCTGTTCAATTCTCTGAGGTCTAGAATGGGTCTGTGTCCTCCTGTTTTCTTTGGAATAAGAAAATAGGGGGAGTAGAACCCTGTTGGGGAATGGGCACTTCCTCTATTGCTTCCTGAGCTAGGAGTTTTGAGACCTCTTGATCCAGTAATTTGTCTGGAGAGGTTTGCGAATTGAACTGTCTTATGATTGTAGGAGGGGGCATGCTGTGAAAATGAAGCTTGTACCCCTCCCCTACAATGGACAGAGTCCAATTTTCTGCTGTTATCTGGTGCCATCTGTTGAAAAAATAACATAACCTGCCTGGAATGTTTAGGGGTTCTGGACCCTTTAGAGGCAGGAAAGCTAAGCTCTCTAGGAAGGAGTCAAAGCCCTTGAGGGGGCTGAGCCTGTGGAGCTGGTTGAGCTCTCAGGCCTTTTGGCTTCTTTTGTTGTCTGGATTGTTGCTTTGGTCCCTTTTGGGCAACTTGACCCTGAGCTTGCCCTTGCTGGGTATAGGACGGATAAAACTTCCCCTTTTTGCTGAAAAAGGGTTTTTTATAGGGTTTCTTTTTGGCTGGAGTGGCTGTAGATTTTGACAATCTGTCTAAAGTGAGATTGTCAGTATCTATCTCATTAGCCTTTTCCTGCCAATTCTTGCCAAAGAGGTTTTCTCCTGTGCAAGGGATGTTACCTAATTTGTCCTGTACCCAAGTCTCAAAGTCTGATGCCTGAAGCCAGGCAATCCGATGTGCACCAATGGCAATAGCAGAAGTTCTGCTGATGCATTCAAAGCAGTCAAAGGCTGCACGATTTACAAACTTGGAAACGTCTTGAGCATGCTTGACAAGAGTAAGGAAGTCTTGTCGTTTGTCATCAGGGAGAAGGGGGCTCATAAGCTCCAAGTCTCCTGTGACTTCTTTGAGGAACATTCCCATATATAAAATATATGAGCTGATCCTAACTGAAAGCATGGAAGCCTGAAATGTTCGACGCCCAAAGGCGTCAAGAGTCCTGCATTCATGACCTGGAGGATTGGATGCATGTCTTTTTGCATTTTTCATCCTACGCATGGCTGATTCCACTACCATTGAATGGTGTGGCAGCTGAATCTTTTGAAAACCAGGACATGGTGGAACTCGATACATGGTATCGAGTCTCCTAGAATGAGGAGATGTGGTCAGAGGTGATTCCCACATCCTGAGCATCAAATCATGAAGAATTTCATGAATGGGCAGGGTAGCTGCCTCTTTGAAAGCCTTAGGGTATTGGAGTATTTCCAATTCCTTTGCTCTAGGTTCTTTTTCAGGAGCTACCATGTTTGATAGGCCTCGGGCCACATGACGAATAAAATCCTGAAAAGACATGTCCTCCGGAGGAGACATTCTGCGTTGAGGAGTCTTCCAGAATAAGTATTCTGGTACCGACCGAGTTATCAGAGTCATCGGAATCGGAAGATTCGAAGCATCTCTGATTCCGATATTCATACAAAGCACGGTATCGGTATCTATTGAAGTTGGCACCGAGTTGGTCCGGTACCGATGTGTCGATGCCGAAAAAGTCAGCATGGGCAGAATTCCCACCGGGGCCGTCTGTGCTGGTACCGGCACCAGTATCGGTGTCGATACTGGTGCCCGTTGAACCGTGTCAGACGGCTGCCTGGGTGAGAATGTTCACAGTCTTGGCAAGTGCATATATCAATATGATTTGCAAGGGATTGTGGGCAAGCAGTCCATTCACACCAGACACAACTGCTCACAATAAATAGTTGTGCTTGAGGGTAAAGCCAATAAGATATTTATTTATGGGGTTATTTCTCCCAAAACAGATATGCTTGGTAGCACATAAATCAGGTTACTTGCTTTCAGTGTTAAACTTGAAAAAAAACAAAATCAGGAAAACAACATTTGAACTTGTCAGGCAATCAAAGGAAAAGAATAAAGACCTGGTTGGTAACAAACTGGTCTTTTCTGTAGGCTTTAGCTAATATTTTCTTAGCAGTGTATCAAACAACAAACAAAATCCACAAAGAAAGGAAAAAACTGTTCTTTTCAGGTTAACTTCTTATATCTTCCCACATAGATTCAGAAGTGATTCCCTCAGAGCTCACAAGCAATTAGGTAAGGCTCAATTGCTAGCAGTTACCCAGCTGAAACCCCTTAGCTGGCTTGCTTTCTACTGCGTGGCTAAAAATCCTACTCAGGAGCTTTTCTGAGTAGATTAAAGAACAAGTTTGTATTTCTTTGTGTTGGTTGTAGTACTTTGTAACAGAAAATCACCACAGGAGTTTAGACAGAGAGCAATCCATGTAAACACAGTCTGTATCTAAGACCTCCCCCTCTTCTTCAACAATCATGGGTTCAATATCATGGATTGGCACAGAGGAAATTCTCAATGGAGCACTCTCAGGACAATACTTGCTTCCCTGCTGTCTTTCAAGGGTATAGCTAGGGCATAGATCAGTGTTCATACCTGAGCTTCCATTGCTGTTAGAGTTCCTCTCTATATAGCCTGGCCAGTATGTAGTCCAGTTCTTATGTCCAGCCTTCCAATCCAGATCCCTGGACACTGGATCTCTCTTCACATACCTTCTGGCACGGGTCTTAGGGTCCCTTCCACGTGCAGCCATCTCCCTCACAGGTACCGTCTGGAGATTCCTAGCTCTGCAGCACCATTCCTCTGGCTTTCCCCAGTCCAATGGTGTATGCTGGCCCTTGGAATGCCTTCCAGTATACGTACTGCTATGAACTCCTTTAGATCTCCCAAAGGCTTTTCTCTTCTTTCTTCCAAAGGGTTTCTTGCCCTCTCTGTCCGTCCGGTTTGGCTTCTGCTTCTCTTGATCCTCCAGATGAAACTGAGGATGAGGATATCCAAGTTGATCATGAAGATGATGATGATGATGATGATCCTGAGGATAATTCTCTGTAGAATAAACTCTACCTTTATTCTGCTTTGATGAGTGCTCCACCTTAACACAGCGCAGCTGTGCTGAATCAGGCCCTGCCCTTTGAGATGAGTGCTTAGGGATTACCTCATAGCCCTCCTGATTGAACACACGTTTCCCCACTTCAGCTCCTCTAATGGCTGTTGGAAACCTGGTGCATTCTGGGACTGGTAGTCTTTTATGGGAAAATTCTGTTTTCTTATTTCTACCAGAACTGACAGGTTGCTTGTTCAGAGTCACTTCACCTTTTCTATAGCTCCTTCCTGAGCTATGATAAGCTTCCTTATCACAACCGTCAGTAGCGGTGTCAACGGTACCGCAGCTGTATGGAGAGCTGCAAGACTGCGTTCGATAGCGAGGAATCTCTGGTCTATCGACGCTGCCGATGCCTGGGTGTCGGTACCGGTAGAAGCGGCCGGAACCCCTGAGCATGGCACCAGTAGTTCTGCCGAGGTTGAGGCCTCAAGAACATCCTGGAGCCCCGTTGGTGCTTTGGAGGCCGAAGCCTCCCGCCAGGGCTGTTTTGCTGGTATAGTTTCCTCAAGGGCAATGCCAATGGCTTCTCGATGCTTGGAAGGAGATCTACCCTTTGAGGACTGGCTCTTATGTTTAGCAACCTGAGATCCATGGGAGGAAGACGAGGCTCTGGAAGACATCGATGCAATGGACATCGCATCTGAAGAAAAGAGGGTACCGAGCTTTGCAGCTCTGTTCTGTCTTCCTCTTTTAGTCATCCCCATACAAGAGGAACACTCCAATGGAGAATGGTCGGGGCCTAAACATTTGAGACACCAGTCATGGGTGTCAGTGACGGAAATGGTACTGCCACACTTAGTACATTTTTTAAAACCACTAGCTGGTTTTTCCATTTTTCAGGAAAATGGGGCCTAATGCCCAAAATGGCGCCTAGCATCAAAAAGAAAAGGTTTCTGAAGAGAAACACTTCAGAAGTTGTTTTGTTTTGTTTTGAAAAGAAGAAAAGAGAACCGGCGGTACTGGTAGGCATCGAGCGGAGGCAGGCGCGACCACAAGAAAAACAAGTTTAAAGAAGAAATTTTCTGCGGTGACAGGGTATGTGACCTGTCAGCTCCGCGGAAAACGAAGAACTGAAAAGGGACAGTTGGAAAGGCAGCGCGCATGTGCTGAGGGATGCTCCTAAAAGCTTTCCTATTGGACGCTGGGGAGCGTTCCTGTGCAGGCTCCGTCGGTACTGACGATACCATATGTGAAGAAAACATTCCTGCTTGTTCCTGGAGATAAGAGTAAATGAAACCCTGCATCTTCTAGGGGAGGAAGGCAGGTTGTGAATTCCTGCTGTTCCCAGAGATCACCTGTTACAGGTGAGTAACTACATTATCTCCAGGAACAACCAGGAATGTAGACTTCACATATGGGACTCCCTAGCTCCCAGATGCCAGATAAAGTGACCTCAGAACCGGAGGTTCTCCTTGGAGTGGGCATAATGAGGTTATGGATCCCACATGGATTTCTGATATCTTCAAAGTCCAGGACAGAGGGTAGAAGACAGGTATTCCCAGGTGATTGGGATCAAATAAGATGAACTGCGAGACATAACTGAGTGCTTTGGAGGTAAAATGCCAAAGCACGCTTGTAGTCAAGAGTGTGCAGAGTTGTTTCCATTCTAGGCGCATGCGGCACATAGGAAAGAAAAAACTGGAAGGTAAATTGACAGGTTTAAATGGAAGGGCAATACCAACTTTGGCATTAAGTGTGGGTGAGTCCGAAGGACTACTTTGTCACAGTGCAAGCAGGTATAGGGGGGACCTGCCACCAAAGCCTGAAGTTCACTAATGTGTCTAGCTGAAGTGAGGGCAATTAGGAAGATCACTTTCCACAAGTGGCTAATAGTTCAAAGGGCAGTTTGAGAAGCTGCGCTAGAACGACACTGAAGTCCCAAGTTACCGGAGGTGGCTTAATGAGAGGTCTGGACAGCAGGAGACCTCTCATGAAACACTACTTGCGGTTGTGAGGAGATGGGCTGTCCATCAAGCAGATGATGAGAAGCTGCAATGGTACTAGGGTGGACCCTCACTAAGTTTGTCTTTAGTCCTGTCGAGGACAGGTGGAGGAGATATTGGAGGAGTGACTCCACTGGAGTAGAAAAGGGATTGAGATCTTTCTGGGAGCACCAAACAGAGAATCTACATCACTTAAAAGCATATGAACATCTGGCGGAGGGCTTTCTAGAACCCAAAAAGATCTCCTTTTGATAAAGTCAAAGCTTTGCAAAGCTATGCTCTCAGCAGCCAAGTTGTGAGGCGGAGAGACTCTGGATTGGGATGGAGTACTGCGCCATTGTCCTGCGAGAGGATCAGGAGCATATCCCAATCACAGAGGATGAGAGTCAGACATAGTAATAGTGGAAACCACGGTTGCCATGGCCAGTGAAATGCTATGAGAATCATGAAGCCCCTGTCGGACTGAAGCATGAAAAGAGTCTTGGGAATGAGGGGTATGGGAGGGAACACAAAAACAGACCTTGACCCCATTGCAGATGGAAGGTATCCACCTGTTGGTTGGTGGATGTTGGAGTTCTTGTGCAGAAGCGAGGAAGCTTGGCATTTTGCAGAGTTACAAACAGATCTATGTCTGTAGTTCCCCAGGTCTGGAAGATGTAGGAATCCGTGTCCAGATGCAGAGACCATTCATGGGGAAGAAGAATGCAACTCAGTCTACCAAGACACTGGATTCCCCCGAGAGGTATACCGCTTGGAGGTGTATCTGATGAGCAATGGCAAAGGACCAGAGGTGTATCACTTCCTCACAAAGGGCCCAAGGAGCTTGATCCTCCCTGCTTGTTCACATAGAACATGGCATATTGTCTGTCCTATTTATTTTATTTAGCTGTATTTTATATACCGCCTTTCACCAGGTTAAGGTGGTTTACATGGAACGAAAGTAAAGAAGATTATAACTGTCTCACTGAACTATATACAAACTTGCAACTATGAGCCCTTGGGTTCTTAACTACATAACAGATCCATTGATCTTAACTATATACATTTCTGGCTATGTACAATTGTAATGATAGTCATGCGAACAGTAGTAATGTAACCAGCGACCCAATAACAGGGCCTTTCCGCTTTATGCCCCTGCATTATGGAGCACACATCTTCCAAACATAAGAGACATTCATCTATTGCAAGACTTCAGAAAATACTTGAAAACCCTCTTATTCACAGAACACCATGGCCCAGCAACAACAAACAAATAACCTGAACAGCAAATCCATGCACTTCATACACACTTCTGGCAATATGCAGCTTATATCACCTCATAATAATATATACATAGTTCAGTAATCTTATGAGAATTTGTTAATACCCTGTTTCCCCGAAAATAAGACCGGGTCTTATATTTATTTTTGCTCCAAAAGATGCCCTAGGGCTTATTTTCGGGGTAGGGCTTTTTTTTTTTTTTTGATATACAGCTTGACAGTACAGAATGAGTGGCGCAGCAGCTCCCGCCCGCACAGATGATGGAAGAGGCCCGCAGCACAGCACAGGCACCCAATCGGCGTCGGGGAGTGGAGCAAGAGGAAAGCTCCTCCCCGGTCCTCCCGCCGAAGCCAATCAGGCACAACAGCACCAACCACTTAAAGGAGAGCGCCCTTGGAGCGAAGGAAGAGGCTCGCAGCACAGCACAGGCACCCAATCGGCGTCGGGGAGGGGAGCAAGAGGAAAGCTCCTCCCCGGTCCTCCCGCCGAAGCCAATCAGGCACAACAGCACCAAGAACTTAAAGGAGAGTGCCCTTGGAGCGAAGGAAGAGGCTCGCAGCACAGCACAGGCACCCAATCGGCGTCGGGGAGTGGAGCAAGAGGAAAGCTCCTCCCCGGTCCTCCCGCCGAAGCCAATCAGGCACAACAGCACCAACCACTTAAAGGAGAGCGCCCTTGGAGCGAAGGAAGAGGCCCGCAGCACAGCACTGGCACCTGATCGGCGTCGGGGAGTGGAGCAAGAGGAAAGCTCCTCCCCGGTCCTCCCGCCGAAGCCAATCAGGCACAACAGCACCAACCACTTAAAGGAGAGCGCCCTTGGAGCGAAGGAAGAGGCCCGCAGCACAGCACTGGCACCTGATCGGCGTCGGGGAGTGAAGCAGGAGGAAAACTCCTCCCCGGTGACACCCCCCCCCCCCCCCCAGGTTCCGAATCTGTCAGACATGATCTGCACTAGGGCTTATTTTCGGGGTAGGGCTTATATTATGGGATCCTCAGAAAAACGTGCTAGGTCTTATTTTCAGGGTAGGTCTTATTTTCGGGGAAACACGGTAGTTTCTGTTACAATGGGTTCAACATGTTCGATCTAATGTGCACCACTGTTTGTTGCGTTTCCTGTTATCACACTGAGTTACTCACAAACTGTCTTGACTTGTAGAAAGGGGGGGGGGTCACAAGCCTGGGTTGAAGTGTTCCTTGAACAGATGTGTTTTAAGATGTTTTCTGAAGGTCGTTAGGTCAATGATGTTCCTGAACTGGTCTGGTAGCTTGTGCCATATGGAGGGTGCGTATAGCTGGAAGGCTCTTTTATATGCTTGCTGACTGGATTTGGTTCTGATGTGGGGGATGAAAAGGGTGTTCTTTGTGGATGTCTAATCTAGATCTGTGGTTGGGAGAGCTGAAGAAGTGAGTGAAGGTGTATGGGGGTTCTGAGTGGATTGCTTTGTGTGTTATCATGATGGATTTGTAGTTATACGGCTCTGTAGTGGGAGCCAGTGGAGTTGTTTTAATATTATTTATTTATTTATTTATTTATTTTATTTACATTCTCTTATATACCGCGCTATTCTGCATCAGTGCGGTTTACATTGAACAAACTGAAATTACATTGAACAGGGCATTATAACTTGTGGCAGGGTTTCTAGTCCCATAGGTGCTCTTTGTGGTCTTGGGCAAGCCACTTAACCCTCCATAGCCCATGTTCCCTGTAAAATAGTTATCTCCAAGTTATAATGGGGTGATGTGGTCTTGGGCAAGCCACTTAACCCTCCATAGCCCATGTTCCCTGTAAAACAGTTATCTCCAAGTTATATTGGGGTGATGTGATCTTGCCTTGCTGCTGCTTGTACGGTTCTGGCTGTCGAGTAGAGCACTGTTTGGAGTGGAAGGAATGTGGTAATCCTTGGTAGATAGCATTGTCTAATCCAGGTGAGGTATTATTGAGGCTTGTAGTACAGTAGGGAAGTCTGCAGGTTCGAGGTGTGGTTGGAGGCACTGGAGAGTCTTTGTTTTGTGGTAAATTGTTCGGGTGATTTTATGTGAGGTTTGAATGTTAGGTGTTGGTCGAGGGTGACCCCAAGGTATCTGATTTTCAGTCTTGGTGTTGATTGTAGTGTTTTTCAGTGCTATTGCAGCAGAGGGGGAAAGAGATAAAGGTGATGTGCCTCGTTGTGTAGAGTGCCTCCATCTTGATGTAGTTGATTTGCAGGTTGTTGTCTCTTAACCAGTTGGTAACCTCAGTGAAGCATTCCTGGTGGATGGATGGAGTGGGTTGGTTTATGTTAATAGGTCCATATATCATAATGTCGTCGGCATAGATGTGGATGTATAGGTTATGTTTTCTTATGATTGAGCAGAGTGGTCGCAGATAGAGTTTAAAGAGTAAGGTGGAGAGGGTAGATCCTTGGGGGGGGGGGACTCCTTATGTCTGCCTGTTTGGGGTGGAGGTGTTTCGTACAATCTTTATTTGTTGATGTCTGTCGGTGAGGTACGATGTGAACCATTTGAGCACAGAACCTTGAATGCCATTAGTGTGTAGACAATGGAGTAGAATTTGGTAATTTATAGTGTCAAAGGCTGACAAGATGTCCATGAAGATTAGTAGGAAGCCTTGATTGGCTTTCTGCATTCCTTGAGTTAGGGTGTTTATCTGGGTGGTGAGAAGTGTTTCCACTCCATTTTATTTTATTTTATTTATTTATTTATTTATTTATTTGCATTTGTATACCGCTACTTCCAGCGATCAGAAGTGGATAACATTACACATCAAACATAGCTAAATATGGTAGGAATTGGTACATTTACATTTAGATTTCGGTAAGGTTACAACTGTGATGAAATTAAATTTACATTTAATTTTCATGTGAGAATCATTAAATTTACAGAGTAATTTCAACATAAGAATAAACATTTACACTTTTATGTGAGAAGAGCCTTATGCTTGGGCTTGTGAAAGTTCATAGGTTAGTGATTGACATTATAAATTGAGGAATGGTTCTTTTGTCTCTATTAATTGTATTACCCAGTATTACAATAAATAGAGACAAATGGTTTTTTTGTCTCTATTTATTGTATTACCCAGTAACCAAGGCAGACACAGCACCAACCTCACAAGCCACCCACAACCCCCAGGACTGAAACCAATAACGAGACCATGATTATGTTGTAAATTGTAAATAGTTACCCCTGTTATCCAAGTTGTATCACCTGTTCAACTGTAAACACAAAGTACCATCGGAAATGTGTAATTTTATTGTTCATTGTAAACCACACTGGTGCTGAATAGCGCGGTATAGAAGAGACTGTAAATAATAATAATTGTTTAGGTCAGGTTGAATAGTTCTTGAAAGAGGTGCGTTTTTAGCTTTTTTCTAAAGTCTTTAAAGTCAGAAGTTGACCTTAGGTCCGCAGGCAGTTGGTTCCACAAAGTAGGTGCTGTGTAAGTGAAAGCTCGATTAGTTGTGTATGCTTTGGCTGATCTGATGCTGTTTGGTATGTATAAGGTGTTTGCGTTACAACTTCTTCTATTTCTGGATGGGGTAGAATGTTGATGAGGGTGTTGAGGTATGATGGTGCTATGTCATGTATGAGTTTGAAAGTAGTTACTAGTAGTTTGTATTTTATACGGGCAGTTATGGGCAGCCAGTGTAGATCAATTAATATTGGTGTGATGTGTTCAGCAATTTTCTTCTTCATGACAACTCTGGCAGGCCTTGAAGGATGGAGTTACAGTAGTCTATGTGTGGGGTGAGCAGAGCCTGTGCTATAGTTCTGAAATCTGAGTGGTCGAGGATGTTGCGAAGGGGTTGAATAATCTTTAGTTTGTGAAATATTGCTCTATTGGTTAACCGGAGATGTTTTTCCATTTTTAAATTGGTGTCAAGGGTTACTCCTAGGTATTTTATCTCGTCCTTTACCGTGTAAGTGTTGTTGTTCATTGTTATAGTAGGGGGTGGTTTGAAGTCTTGATTTCGGGAGATGTACATTACTTCTGTTTTTTTGTGGTTTATGGACATGTTTTGCAGCAACCATGTTTGCATCTCTTTTAGACAGCTCTCGAGATGATCATAGTTTGGATTTTTTGTATCCACTTGTGTGTATAACATTATGTCATCCACATATAAATGGTATTGTAACTTATGTTTACGAAATATTATGCAAATTGGTTTTATGTAGAGGTTGAAGAGTAGAGAAGATAACGCTGATCCTTGTGGAATTCCTTGGGTTTGTGGAAATGGTTTTGCCTTTTCACCGTTGAATTGGACTTGCTGCATCCTGTTTGTTAAGTAGGATGTGAACCATTTTAGTGTATTTCCTGTTATTCCCATGGAGGCCAATCTGTTAATGAGTGTTGCGTGGTGAACTGTATCAAAGGCAACTGATAAATCTATAAAGAATAAGATGAAGGTTCTCTTTTTGTCTTCAAGGCCTTTGAGTAGGTTATCTAGAAGTACTAGAAGTAGAGTTTCGACACTGTGCTGTTGTCGGAAACTGTACTGTTGGTCGCCTAGTTCTTTTCTTGAGTTGATATGGTCCTGTAGTTGTTGTTGGACTGTTTTTTTGATAGTTTTGGCTAAGAACGGAATACTTGAAATTGGGTGGTAGGAGGTGGGATCATCCTTTTTGAGTGTTTTGTTTTTCAGTATAGGTCTTATGATAGATTTTTTAAGGGGTGTTGGCATAGTTCCTTGCTGTAATGATTGGTTAACTATGTGTGTAATGAATTGGGCAATTTCTAGCTTAGATGTTTTGATCCATGCTGTGGGACATGGATCCAATTGAGAGGTTGTGCTATTTAGGTTTGCGATTAAGTTTACTATTTGTTTTTCATCAGTTCTGTGGAATGTGCTCCATACTTCGTTCTTGCTTGAGAAGGTAATTTGTTGTGATGAGCTGTCAGTGATTTGGTTTTGTGGGGGTTGCGAAGATGTTGGTGTGTTTAATTTGCTAGCATAATGGTCCGCTAGTGTCTGTGCTTTAATAGGGTAGTTTGAGGTATCTTCTTGGGAAGCCTTTGTAAGTGATTTAATTAATTCAAACAATTCTCTGGGCCTGTTCAGCGATTTGTTGAGTATGTTGGTATGGTATGTTTTTTTCGCCTGGTTGATTTCCTCTTTGTATTTTGCGAGGAGGGTTAAGTATTCTGTTTTGCGTTCATGTGTTTTCACTTGTCTCCATTTCTTTTCTAGTTTTCTCAGGTCTTTTTTCATCCTTTTTAGAGTTGTGGTGTACCATGGTTCGGATCTGGTTCTAGTTGTGGGGGTAACGTATTTGTAATCCGTGTACATTGGTTCTGCAACTTTCTCTATCCCTTTGTTCCATTGGTTGATTAGAGTTTCTAAGTCATAGTAGTTCAGGTCTATGTGTGAGTTGCAACGGATTTTATTAGAGCTTCTTTGTCAAGCTTTTGGAATTTTCTTTGGAACTGCATTGAGGACCTCGGTTGGGGGTAAGGGTCTTTGTTTGGTATGAGTAGAGTGAATTCTATTAGGTGGTGGTCAGACCAAGGGACATGTATGATCCGTGGTGTAATATCATGGACTATTTCTTGTTGGTGTTCTTTGGGTATGAAGACGAGATCCAAGGTATTTCCTTTGTTGTGTGTAGCCTCATGTATTATTTGTTTGTAACCGAGCTGGTCCATGGCTTCAAGGAATGTGTTCATATGCGTAGGTAAAGATGATGCTAGATTTAGGTCACCCAATATTATTTGATATTTTTTGCTGGAAGTGGTTGAGTGTATTTCTAGCGCTGCAGCCAGAGTTTCGTGGGGTGACGAAGGTGGGCTGTATATGAGGCAGATGGCCAGTGTTGTGCTTTCCAGTTTTAGTATGTCAAGTCCATCGACAGTGTTCTGTGATGTATTAATTAGATTTAGTGAATCCTTGGCTAAGATTAGCACTCCACCACCTCTTTTGTTGGTGCATGGAGAGTTAAAAAGTTTGTATCCAGGTTTGTTTAGTTGGCTGATTATGATAGGATCGGATTCGGTGATCCAGGTTTCCGTGACACAGAGGATGTCAGGTTTTTCATCCATAATGATGTTTTGTATAATGTGTATTTTATTTCTTATTGATCTGGCATTTATAAGTATACAGGTGCATGGGGTATAAGTTTCCTTGTGATGATGTGTTGTGTGAGTGATATTGTGAGGTTGTGGGATTTTCAATTGTTTTTTTGTTTCTTGGTTGGTGAGTTTCTTAGTGTTATGGATATTACGGGTTGTGTTTCGAACTTTTGTATGCATGAAGTGGTGTGGAGTGAGGATTGTATGAGTGGGTATTGTAATAAGGTTGTGTGGGTGTAAAAATTGCCATGCATATGGGTTGTTTGGGATGAATGGCTGTAATACAAGGGGGAGCATGTAGATTGGATTTGAAAAGCATTTACATGTGTATATTGTTAAGTACATTAATGTCAATAATATGACCTTAAGTAGATCCATTTTCCGAGGTCCTGGTGGAAACAAGTTCAGAGGTATTTAAGTTGTTGCTAGTTAGCTTTGTTGTGCTTGAGAGGAAGTAATGTTGGGGTTGCTGTTTGTGGCTGCTCAATGTTGCCAATAATTATAGATCCGTCTCTAAGACATGTGCATTTGTTGAATGCTTACTGTGTTAGATGATGTGGGCTGGGGGTCTAGTAAGTTATGTTGGTTGATACAGTCTTGAAGTTGGTGTTGTACTGTTTTTTTCAATGATCCTTGCTATAAAGGGTAGGCTTGCAATGGGTCTGTAAGATGAAGAATCAGCAGGGTCCATGGCAGATTTTTTCAGGGTTGGACGTATGGAGGAAATTTCCAGGCATACAGGCATGATGCCTTGTTGGAGCATCAACTTCGTGATTTTGGCATTTGCTCCCCTAAGTTCTGTTTTTGTTGCCTTAATCCATGATGCTGGGCAGGGATTTAGGGGGGAGATTGTTGTATTTAGTGATGCTATAGTGTTTTCGATTTGGACTTCAGTAACATCGGTAAAGGAGATCCAGGGGTCTGGGTGGCTGTCATCAGTGGGGGGAGAGAGACTGACATCTGGTTGGGGATGAAGTTGTTTATAATGTTGAGCTAGTTGGGGGGTGGGTGAGAGTGGTTTCCTGGTGTTCAGTGGATGGTGCTTTAGTCAGGTGTTTTATGATATCGAAGAGTTTTCTTGGTTGTTTGATTGCAGAGTTGAGTAGTTTAGTGTAGTGTTCACATCCAACTCTGCTCCGGTGCGATAGTCACATGAGTCACAGATATTGTAGTTTGTCTTCATTGTGTTTAGTTTTGCACCATTTTCTTTCATATTTAAGGAGTTGCCATTTCAGGTTGCAGAGAGAGCGTAGTTACTCACCTGTAACAGGTGTTCTCCAGGAGCAGCAGGAATCAGTCCTCACATATGGGTGACGTCGGCGCTGACGGAGCCCTCGCGGAGCAATTTTCCCCAGCTTTCAAAGAAAGCCTTTGGGAATTGCAGCGCGCATGCGCGGTCTCCTTCCCGCCCAAGGGTGCCATCTTAGCCAGTCTGATGACATAGCTAAAAGACAGCATAAAAATTTGCAAAAAAACTTAAGCAGATGATGATTGCAACTCCAAGGGGAGGAGGGAGGGTTGTGAGGACTGATTCCTGCTGCTCCTGGAGAACACCTGTTACAGGTGAGTAACTACGCTTTCTCCAGGACCAAGCAGGAAGTCAGTCCTCACATATGGGACTCCCAAGCTTAAGGCTACCGGAGACCCTAAGCACAAAAATGAGCTCCCTCTAGCTCAGCGGCACAGAAGGAAGGAATCTTCACTGAATTATTACCCACCGGTAGCCCACATCCGGGATGGAGGGTAGGAGTTGCTCAAACCTCGAAGAGATTTCGGAGGACTGCCTGTCCGAAAGCACTGTCCCTGCGGGACTCCCTCTCGAGACAGTAATGGACCGCAAAAGTCTGGCTCGAAGACCAAGTAGTGGCCCGGCAGATGTCTGCCAGCGGAACAGAGCGGAGGTAAGCCACTGACGTAGCCTTCGCCCGAACACAATGAGCCGTGACTCGACTTTCTAACGAGAGTTCGGCTGCCCCATAAGCCCAAGCGATACAGTCAGCAACCCAGATGGACAGAGTACGCTTGGAGACCGGGAGCCCCAATTTATTGGGGTCAAAAGACACAAAAAGCTGAGCAGCTTTACGGTGCTCCCGCGTACGGTCAAGGTAGAAGTTCAATGCCGAAAAATAAGAGAAAGACTCGTGACGGCGTCGCGAGTCCGGGCAGGAAAAAGACCGGCGTCGAACCGAAGGAAAAAAGAGAAATATATTATAAAAATCAACTTTTTCGCAGGGACACGACGGGTACGTCTGTAGGGCTCCGCGGAAAAAAGAAGACTGGCTAAGATGGCACCCTTGGGCGGGAAGGAGACCGCGCATGCGCGCTGCAATTCCCAAAGGCTTTCTTTGAAAGCTGGGGAAAATTGCTCCGCGAGGGCTCCATCGGCGCCGACGTCACCCATATGTGAGGACTGACTTCCTGCTTGGTCCTGAAGAATTGGAGTATACCAGTTGGTCTTTGGCTGCTTCGTGTGTGTGTCCATAGCGGTATTGGTGACAATGGCTGCATTTCTGGTGATGTTCCAGCTCTGAATTAGGACTTCTGGGTCGGTGGAGTCTTCAGGTAGTTGTGCGAGAGTGTCTCAAATGAAACTGTCCTTGTTGAAAGGTTTCAACCTTCTTGTCGATGAATGCTGATTGTGGTTCTTTCTGATGAGGTTCTGAGGGATGGAGAACTTAAGTTTGTGGTCAGACCATGGAACTGGGTGCACTTAGATAGAGCGAGGGGGGTCGAACTGCACGTTTTGTTCATTAAAGAAGATTAGATCCAGGGTGTTGATTTTCATGTGTGTGGGAGTGTTGATGAATATTGTCGACATCACTTGGCTGAAGGTGTGTGCGTGGTTTTGGTGTAGCAGGGTGATGTTAAAGTCACCTAGTATTAAGAGATCTTTTCTGGTTTTGGGTGCAGCTATTATTGAATCAAGGATTGATAGGTCGTCGGCGTTGGAGATAAGTGTTCAGTATATGAGGCAGATGGTAGTCAGTTTGTTGGTGGTGATGATGTAGTCTGATTCATTGGTGCTTTCACTTGCACAGCATCGGAAGTTGAGGTTTTTCCTGGCTAGGATCAAAACTCCACTACCTCTACGTCAAGTTCTTGGACATTGGTAAAAGGTGCATCCCGCTTAGTGTGAGTTGGTACAGTAGTGCATTGTCTGTTTCTTTGATCCAAGTTTCAATTATGCAAAGTATGTCTATGTTCTGGGATAATAAGAGGTCTGATGATCTGGATTTTATTCTGGATTGAACAGCAATTTATTAAAGCATATTGTAGTGTATATGTGTGTGGAGATTTGAGTGAGGTCAGGGTAGTGGGAGAGGGGGAGTTCTTTATGTGTATTAAGTGTCAGGGGGGCTCTGTGTGTGCCGCAGGAGTATGGGATAAGCGTTTGATTGGGTGGTTGGTTGGTGGGCCATATTAGGAGTTTAGTGCTAGAGGGGTTTTTTGGGCAGTGGAGATCAACAGGAGTGCCAGCAGCATGTAAAGTAGTGGGTAAAAAGTGAGCATGGTGCATAGTCAATGTTCCTGTACCTAACAGTTAGACATAGAGGTACGGTGGTCGAGTGGCAGCGTTGTTTGTGCTGGTGTGATTTCCTTCTGGTGGCTGTTCCTGTAAAGGCACTATGTCTGGGAAGCATCTGTCTTGCAAAATTCTGTTAAGCATTCAGTGATTTTGCCAAGGAAAGCATAGTTACTTCACCTGTAACAGGTGATCTCCGGGAACAGCAGGAATTTAGTCCTCACATATGGGTATCATCGGTACCGACGGAGCCTGCACGGGAACGCTCCCCAGCGTCCAATTAGAAAGCTTTTGGGAGCATCCCACAGCACCGGCATGCTGCCTTCCCACCTTTCCCAACTGCCTCTCTCCAGTTGAGTTTTAAAGCTGAGACAAAGAGAGAGAGAAGGAAAGGAAAGAGATAGAGATAGAGAGATACAACTCCTAGGGAAGGTGGGTGGGTTGTGAGGACTAAATTCCTGCTGTTCCCGGAGATCACCTGTTACAGGTGAGTAACTATGCTATCTCCAGGAACAAGCAGGAATGTAGTCATCACATATGGGGACTCCCTAGCTTTATGTGCCAAGGAGAGACCCCAGAAGTTGTGTCCCCTTGAACAGGGCTCCACTTCCCCCCATGGATCTCTGGCATCCTACCAGGGATGGCGGGTAGGAGTTGATTAGGTATGGAACAGGTGTTGGAGAACAGCCTGAACAAACAAGGCATCCCGGCGGGAGTCCTTGTCCAAGCAGTAATGGGCTGTGAAGGTATGAACCGAGGTCCAAGTGGCTGCTCGACAGATGTCGTCAATAGACACAGATTGCAGATGAGCCATTGAGGCTGCCATGGCTCTCAAATTGTGAGCTGTGACATGGCCCTCCATAGAAAGGTTCTTACTCTGATAGGCGAAGGAAATACACTGAGCAATCCAGTTATACAGTGTTCTCTTGGAGACTGGAAGTCCCAAATGAGAAGGATCAAAAGCAACAAAGAGTTGAGAGGACTTTCTATGTTGCTGTGTTCTTTGTAAGTAAAAGGCTAAAGCTCTTTTACAGTCCAAGATATGAAGATTCCTCTCTGCATTTGATGCATGAAGCCTTGGAAAAAACACAGGTAGGTAAACCGCTTCATTCAGATGAAAAGGCGAGACCACCTTTGGCATAAAGTGTGGATGAGTCCTAAGGACTATCTTGTCATGATGGAACCTTGTATAAGGTGGATCAGCTACTAGCGCTTGCAACTCACAAATGCGGCATGCTGAAGAAGGCGGCCTCTCATAAATCTCGCTATAAGAGGATGAGAGGAAATAGGCTGTCCATTTAGAGACTTAAAGGAAGCTGCAATAGCACTCAAATGGACTCTTACTGAATTAGTCTTAAGACCTGCATTGGATAAATGAAGGAGATACTCCAGCAATGATTCCAGAGGTATCGCAAGGGGGTTAAAACCCTTTTGCGAACACCATATGGTAAACCTTTTCCACTTGAAAGCATAAGAGCGTCTTGTGGAAGGTTTCCTGGAAGCAAAAAGAATATATTTTACTTGCTGAGGGAGATCAAGATCATGGAGATCTAGGCCTTCAGCAACCAAGCCCCAAGATGCAGAGACTGGGGATTGGGATGCCATAACATTCCGTCCTCCTGAGATAGGAGATCTGGAGCAGACCCTAACTCCAGGGAGGGAGCTTGAGAGAGATGTAGAAGCAGAGGGTACCACACTTGCCATGGCCAATGTGGAGCTATGAGAATCATATGGC
The DNA here is from genome assembly GCA_033557465.1 of Ichthyophis bannanicus. Taxonomy (NCBI): domain Eukaryota; kingdom Metazoa; phylum Chordata; class Amphibia; order Gymnophiona; family Ichthyophiidae; genus Ichthyophis; species Ichthyophis bannanicus. Next base: position 946,691,416 of record CM066035.1, on the reverse strand, counting down.
CTCTGTCTCTCTGAAGCATGAACAGGGTTTTGGGAATTAGGGGAATGGGTGGAAAGGCATACAGGAAGTCTTGACCCCAGTAAAGGAGGAAAGCATCCCTGGCCTGAGCCCCCTGAGCCGGAATTCTGGAACAGAACCGGGGAAGTTTGTCATTCCACGGACTTGCAAAGAGGTCTATGTCCGGGGTTCCCCAAAGTTGAAAAATCATGGCCACCTGGTCTGCATGCAGAGACCACTCGTGTGGAAGCAGAATTCGACTGAGTCTGTCTGCCCAAGAGTTTTGAATACCTGGAAGATACACTGCCAGAAGATGAATCTGATGCTCTCTGGCGAGGGCCCATAGTCGCAAAGCTTCGTTGCAAAGCAACAGAGAGCCTGTTCCCCCCTGCTTGTTCACATAGAACATGGCTACTTGATTGACCGTATGAATGAGGACTGTCTTGTAGCTGAGCAGGGTGTGGAACACTTGAAGAGCAAGGAAGATTGCTCTGAGCTCCAAGAGATTGATATGTAGATGAGTCTCCTGTGGAGACCAGGTGCCTTGGGTGGAGAGGTCTTGCAGATGAGCTCCCCAACCCTTCGGAGAAGCATCTGTTGTGAGAGTTGCTTGGGGTAAGGGTTGCTGAAAAGGGGACCCCAGCAACAGGTTTTGAGTGGACTTATAAGAACATAAGAACATAAGATATGCCATACTGGGGCAGACCAAGGTCCATCAAGCCCAGTATTCTCTTTCCAACAGTGGCCAATCTAGGTCATATGTACCTAGCAGTTTCCCCAAGGACACAGGTTCCACAATGCTTGTATTGGTTCAAGCATTGATATCCTGGGTCCCTTCTTAATGGCTTATGGACCTTTCCTCCAGGAACTTGTCCAAACCTTTTTTAAACCCAGCTACACTAACAGCCTTTACTACATCCTCCGGTAACAAATTCCAGAGTTTGATTACACGTTGAGTGAAAAAATATTTTCTTTTATTAGTCTTAAATAGTTTACCCTGTAGCTTCATTGCATGTCCCCTAGTCTTTCAATATTCTGATAAGGTAAACAATCGATCTACGTTTACCCGTTCCACTCCGTTCATTAATTTATAGACTTCTATCATATCTCCCCTCAGCCGTCTCTTTTCCAGGTTAAAGAGCCCTAACCTTTTTAGCCTTTCTTCATAGGAGTATCCTTCCATCCCCTTTACCATTTTGGTGGTTCTTCTCTGAACCTTTTCTAAAATCGCTATATCCTTTTTAAGATACGGCGACCAGAATTGCACACAATATTCAAGGTGCGGTCTCACCATGGAACGATATAGAGGCATTATAATATCTTTTGTGTTATTTTCCATTCCTTTTCTTATGATACCTAGCATTCTATTTGCTCTCTTGGCCGCCGCTGCACACTGGGCCGAGGGTTTTAACATGGTATCCACAATGACGCCTAAATCTTTTTCCTGGGTGGTGGTTCCTAATGTGGAACCTTGCATCGTGTAACCATAGTTTGGGTTGTTCTTCCCTAGGTGCATAACCTTGCACTTGTCCACATTAAATTTCATCTGCTATTTTGATGCCCAGTCTTCCAGTTTATCAAGATCCTCTTGCAATTTTCCACAATCCTCTTGGGTTTTAACAACTTTAAATAGTTTTGTGTCATCTGCAAATTTGATAACCTCACTCGTTATTCCACTTTCCAGGTCATTTATGAATATGTCAAAAAGCAGGGAGCCAGTACAGATCCCTGGGGTACACCACTATTCACCTTTCTCCATTGGGAAAATTGGCCATTTAGCCCTACCCTCTGCTTTCTATCTTTTAACCAGTTCCTGATCCACAATAGTACACTGCCTCATATCCCATGACTCTTTAGTTTTGCCAAAAGTCTCTCATGAGGGACCTTGTCAAAGGCTTTCTGAAAGTCCAGATACACAATATCAACCGACTCACCTTTGTCCACCTGATTATTCACTCCTTCAAAAAAACAGATTAGTAAGACAAAATCTTCCTTGTCTAAAGCCATGTTGGCTGTCTCCCATTAGGCCATGACTATCTACATGCTGAGTAATTTTATTCTTTATGATGGTTTCTACCATTTTTCCCGGTACTGACATCAGGCTCACCGGTCTGTAGTTTCCCGGATCACCCCTGGAACCCTTTTTAAAAATTGATGTTACATTGGCGATCCTCCAATCTTCAGGTATTAGAGATGATTTTAATGATAGTTCACAGATTACTAATAGCAGGTCTGCAATCTCATATTTCAGTTCTTTCAACACCCTTGGATGTATTTATTTATTTATTTAACTGTATTTATATACCGCTTTTCACAGGGTCAAAGCGGTGTAACATATAACAAGGGGGGGGGGTCAATACTTTATAGGGTGGGGCCATCACCAGGGGGGCAACATTAATCATTTGGGGTGGACATAGACATGTACATTTCTGCAGTATCTAAGCATTAGTTCTTGAGGATGGGGTGGATTTTCTGTTCAGAGATGTTCACGGAATAGGACTGTTTTCAGCTGTTTCCGGATGTATACCATCCGGCCCAGGTGATTTGCTACTCTTCAGTTTATCTAATAGTTGTAATACATCTTCCTGATGTACCGATATTTCCTTCAATTCTTCCGCACCTTTAAATACCACTTCAGTCATGGGTAACATCCCTACATCTTCCTCAGTAAAGACCAAAGCAAAGAATTCATTCAGTCTCTCCGCTATCGCCTTGTCGCCTCTTAGTGCTCCTTTAACCCCTTTATCATCTAATGGACCAACTGACTCTCTCACAGGTTTTTGCTACGAATGTACTTGAAAAGGTATTTACTTCACGTTTTTGCTTCCGCAGCAAGCTTCTTCTCAAATTCTCCCTTTGCCTGCCTTATCAATGCCTTGAATTTGACTTGCCAGTGCTTGTGCTGTTTCCAGGTTTCGTCGTTTGGCTCTTTTTTCCATTTCCTGAAAGATGCTTTTTTGGCAACAGCCGCCTCTCTGACCTCACCTTTAAACCATGCTGGCAGTTTTTTGGACTTCCTTCCACTTTTCTTAAAGCGTGGAATACAGCTGGTCTGGGCTTCCAAGATAGTATTTTTCAACAACAGCCAAGCCTGATGTACGTCTTTAACCTTTGCAACTGCTCCTTTTAGTTTTTTCTTAACTGTTTTCCTCATTTTATCATAGTCTCCCTTTCGAAAGTTAAAAGGTAGTACTGTGGATTTCCTTACTATCCCTCCTCCACTAATTAAATCAAAGGCGATCATGCTATTATCACTATTGCCAAGTGGCCCCAACAACCTTATCTCTTGCACTAGATCTGGTGTTCCACTAAGGACTAGGTCTAATATGGCTTCCCCTCTGGTCGGTTCATGAACCAGCTGCTCCAAGAAGCAGTCATTTATTTCATCTAGGAACTTTATCTCCCTAGCATGTCCTGACGTGACACTGACCCAGTCGATACCGGGGTAGTTGAAATCACCCATTATTAATACTGCACTGTAACTTTTGTTAGCTTCCTTGATTTCTTTGAACATTTCATCATCCATTTGCTCATTCTAGCCAGGCAGTCGATAGTACACCCCCACTGCTATCGCCTTCCCCCTTTTACATGGAATTTCAATCCATATAGATTCTACAGCAGATTTTGTTTCCTGCAAAACTTTAATCCTTTCTGACTCAATGCCCTCTCTAACAGACAGCAACCCCTCCACCAATTTGATCAGCTCTATCATTACGATATAGTTTGTACCCAGGTATCAGTGTCCCACTGGTTGTCCTCCTTCCACCATGTCTCTGATATTCCAATCCTATCTAACCTTTCATTTAGTGCTATATATTCTAACTCTCCCATCTTATTTTTTAGACTTCTAGCATTTGCATACAAGCATTTTAGAGAATGTATTTTATTCATATTAATTTGGCTATTGTTAGACATGGGTAATTTGGGATCTTTAAGCTCTGTCTGCTCCATACTTGAGGGCATTTGGGCTAGTTTACTCTTTTGTGGAACCTCTCTGCTTTTGGTAGTATCCTTCAAAGATACATTCTTCCGAACCATCCGCTCTTGGGCGACTGTCGGCTTTCCCCTAATATTTATTTATTTATTTTATTTAAAACTTTCTTATATACCGCCTTTTCCAGCGATCAAAGGCGGTTTACATATAACAAGTGTAACCAGAACAGGTTTTACATGGAACGGATTTTTAAATTTACAAACAACTTTTAAATCAACAATTTTTCTGAGTAACTATATTTCTAGTTTAATATCTAGTTTAAAAGCTGCTCTATCTCATTTTTAAACGTTAATGCAAGCAGCCTGGTTCCATCCCGGTTAAGGTGAAGCCCATCCCTTCGGAAGAGCCCCTCCTTTCCCCAGAATGTTCCCCAGTTCCTAACAAATCCAAAACCCTCATCTCTGCACCATTGTCTCATCCACGCATTGAGACTCCGGAGCTCTGCCTGCCTTTTGGGTCCTGCGCGTGGAACAGGAAGCATTTTGGAGAACACTACCCTGGAAGTTCTGGATTTCAACTTCCTACCTAAAAGCCTAAATTTAGCCTCCAGAACCTCCCTACCACATTTTCCTATGTCATTGGTACCGACATGTACCAAGACAGCAGACTCCTCCCCAGCACTATCTAAGACCTTATCTAGGTGGCGCGTGAGGTCCGCTACCTTCGCACCAGGCAGGCATGTTACCAGGCGATCCTCACTTCCACCAGCCACCCAGCTATCTACATGCCTAATGATCGAATCACCAACTATAACGGCTGTCCTAACCCTTCCCTCATGGGCACATGGCCCTGGAGAAACTTCCTCGGTGCGAGAGGGTTTTACATCACCTGGAGGACAGGTCCTAGTTACAGGATCACTTCCTGCCACACCAGGGTGACCTCTCTCCTCCATTGCAACAGGGATGCTGCCAGACTGGAGGTGGCACTTCAAGACTATATCCCTGTAGGTCTCGTCTATGTACCTCTCTGTCTGTCTTATGCTTTCCAAGTCTGCTACTTTAGCCTCTAGAGAACGGATTCGTTCCCTGAGAGCAAAGAGCTCCTTGCACCTAGTGCACACTTAAGACCTCTCGCCAACTGGGAGAAAATCGTACATGTGACACTCAATGCAAAAGACTGGAAAGCCCCCATCCCGCTGCTGGACTGCTGTCTGCATCTTAGTTTTAAGTATGTGTTTAGATCTAAGTTCTTTACTTACTAAGGGTTGCTATGGATATTTATACTAATAAAACTGTACCTAATACGTGCAATATACCTTGTTCACCTGAAGCTTAACTAATCTCAGGTCCTTAGTGTATGATTGATTTGGGTAACAAGCTTCACCTGAGAGCACCTCATGCCTTTTAAGATGTGTAAGTACCTATAAAGCTACGATTATCCCGGGGTGGGTGGGTGTGGGGGGGGGAGGGAGGGAAATAACACTTATTAAAAGAGGGCTGCTACACAGTACCCTGTCTTGTGCTGCTGAGGTAAGCTATATTCTGATTTGATTTAAATTATAGCTCTTAGCTGCTGCTAGGCTCTAACTTCTTATGAAATTTAAACTACAAGCTCTCTGCTGGGTTCCAAATGTAACCAGAATGCTCTCTTCTGTGTTTTAAATTTAAACTAAAAGTACTTTGCTGTTACTAGGCCCTGAGTGACTATTAAATTTAAACTACAAGCTCTCTGCTGGGTATGAAATGTAACCAAAAATTTCTCCTCTGTGTTTTAAATTTAAACTTAAATTTAAACTTCCACCACTGGAGGGACAAAATAAGGCGACTTGTGTTTGCTATTTTGTCTGACAGGCATCCTGATGCCTGGTCCATTGAGTGGATAAAGTCCACTGGGCTGTCCTCATATGGAGGCGAGTATTGGGAACCACATGCACAGTAGATGCCATGTGGCCTAGTAGTTGTAACATTTCTCGAGCAGTGAGATAAGGTTTTAGCACTGCTTGAGAAGCTAACTGCACCATGCGAAGGCAACGGGCCTGGGGAAGATAGGCCCTTGCCTTTCTGGTATCCAGCAAAGCTCGTATGAACTCTAGAGAATGAGTGGGAGTTAGACTGGATTTTGGGATGTTTATTACCAGCCCCAAATACTGAAGGATACGTATTGTGCAGGATAGAGAAGTCCTGGCCTCTGACTCTGTTGGGGCTCGAATGAGCCAGTCGTCTAAGTAGGGGAAGACGAATATCCCTAGAGTGTGGAGAAATGCCGCTACTACAGCCATGCATTTCATGAACACCCTTGGTGCTGAGGCCAGGCCAAAAGGAAGCACCCTGTATTGGTAGTGCTTTCCTTGAAAAAGGAACCGAAGGAACCTTCTGTGGGTTGGATAGATGAGGACATGGGTGTACGCATCCTTGAGATCTAGAGAACAAAGCCAATCCTGACTCTGAAGGTATGGCAGCAGAGATCCGAGAGAAATCATCTTGAATTTCTCCTTGACAAGGAATTTGTCCAATTCTCTGAGGTCCAAGATAGGTCTGTAACCCCCTGTTTTCTTTGGGATAAGGAAATAAGGGGAGTAGAACCCTGTACCCTGCTGATGAATGGATACTTCTTCTATTGCCCATTGGGCAAGAAGGATAGCGACCTCCTAACCTAACAGGTTGATGAGAGGACGGAGAATTGAACTGCCTTACTATTGTGTGAGGGGGCATGCTTGAAAAATGAAGCTTGTATCCCTCCTTTATGATGTCCAATGCTCTGCTGTTATCTGCCCCCATCTGGGGGCAAAATGACATAACCTTCCTGGAATGGTGGAAGGCTCTGGTCCGAGAGCCAGGAAGGCTAGGTTCTCTAGCTGAAAGTCAAAGGCCTTGTGGAGGCTGAGACTGCTGGGCCGGCTGAGGCTTAGCAGTCTTTGCTTTCTTCTGTTTGGGTGGTTGCTGACCTTTCCTGGCAAGCTGACCTGCAGAACATCCCTGCTGAACATAAGCAGGATATCATCTTTTTTTTTTTAGAAAAGAATGGTTTCTTGAACAATTTCTTTCTAGCAGGATCAGCTGTGGACTTGGATAACCTATCCAAGGTGGAGTTGTCAGCATCCATCTCATTGGCCTTTTCTTGCCAATCTCTATCAAACAGGTTCTCACTAGTACAAGGGATATTTCCGAATTTGTCTTGTACCCAAAGCTCTAGATAAGATGCCTGGAGTCAAGCAATTCTACGTGCACCTATGGCAATAGCCGAGGTTCTGCTTATGCACTCAAAGCAGTCAAAGGGTGCACGGTTGTCAAATTTAGAAACATCTTGGGCATGTTTGACCAAAGTGAGAAAATCCTGTCTTCTATCCTCAGGAAGAATAGGACTTAAAGCTTCTAAATCATCTGTGACCTCCTTCAGGAACATTCCCATGTAGAGACTATAGGAACTGATCCTGGCAGAAAGCATGAAAGCTTGGAAGACACGACGTCCAAAAGCATCCAAAGTTCTGCACTCACGTCCTGGAGGATTAGAGGCATGCCTCTTTGCACTCTTAATCCTTCTCATAGCTGATTCCACTACAATAAAGTGGTGAGGAAGCTGAGTCTTTTGGAAACCAGGACAAGGAGGGACTCGATACATAGTATCCAGTCTGCGAGAATGATTAGAGGTAGTAAGAGGTATCTCCCACATCCTTAACATGAAATCATATAGAATCTCATGAATGGGCAAGGTAGCTGCCTCTTTAGGAGTTTTGGGATATTGTGTGGCTCTTGGCTCTGTTTCAGGGGCCACAGTAATGGACAGACCACGAGCCACCTCCCTGATAAAATCCTGGAAGGAAATATCTTCTGGAGGAGACATCCTGCGCTTAGGGGAGGAGGGCTCCTCTGGGAGAAGCATTCCTGCATCGACAGAACTGTCAGAATCCTCAGATTCTTCTGAGGACTCAAAGTACCGTCTGTCCGGATGCTCTTGAAGTCGGTACCGGAGGGCATCGGATGACTGGGTACCGGCAAAGCAGACACCGATGCCGATGTCGATGCTATCGGTACCGGTACCGATGCCGGGGCCTGTGCCGGTACCGGCCGAATTGTCTGTCGCGGTTCCGAGGGCGTCGATGCCTCAAGGAGAGCCGCCAGACTGTGCTCAATAGCCAGGACTCTCTGGTCTATCGACGCTGCCGATGCCTGGATGTCGGTACCGGAGAAGATCGCTGGTACCCCAGAGCATGGCACCAGTAGTTCTGCTGAGGTTGAGGCCTCGAGAACATCCTGGAGCCCCGATAATGCTTTGGAGCCGAAGCCTCCCGCCGGGGCAATTTTGCAGGTGCAGAATCCTCAATGGCAACGCCAGAGGCATCTCGATGCTTAGAAGGAGATCTACCCTTTGAGGACCTGCTGGACTTATGTTTAGTTACCTGAGATCCACGGGAGGAAGAGGAAGCCCTGGAAGACGTCGATGCCACCGAAGCTGCATCAGAGGGAAACGGTACTGAGCTTAGCAGCTCGGTTCTGCCGACCTCTTTTAGACATCATGGCGCAGGACATACAATCCGTGATGAGTGGTCAGGACCTAAAACATTTTAGACACCATTCATGGGTGTCGGTGACGGAAATGGTACCGCCACACTTGGTGCACTTTTTGAAACCTGAGGCGGGTTTCTCCATTGTAAGAAAATGTTTTTGGGCCTAAGGCCCAAAAAGGCACGTGCACCTGAAGAAAATAGGAAAAAATGTAGATTTTTTTTTTTTCTTTTCTAAAGACAGAAATAAGAAGAAAAAACCGGCAGTACCGGTAAAGCGTCGAGGAAGGCAGACGCGACCACAAAAAAGAAAGAAAGAAAGAAAATTCTTCTTCTGCGGTGACAGGAACGACGACCTGCTGGCTCCGCGGAAAAAGAAGAACTGGAGAGAGGCAGTTGGGAAAGGCGGGAAGGCAGCACGCAGGTGCTGTGGGATGCTCCCAAAAGCTTTCTAATTGGACGCTGGGGAGCGTTCCAGCACAGGCTCCGTCGGTACCGACGATACCCATATGTGATGACTACATTCCTGCTTGTTCCTGGAGATACAGGTTTATCCTTTGTTATTTTCTCCTGTGGTTCCTGCCTAAGGGTCACAACAAAGAGCCCTCTGGCGAGGCCCTCAGGCATGGGCACACCTAAGCACCCTTTGTAATTTTAAATGTCCGGTGCTGCTGAGAGTTGGGCCTAGATTGGCCTTGGTGGCAGAGGGGCAGGATTATCCTGCGTTCCCGATCCTCTGTTGCCGACTGCCGATCGGGATCTGGCTGTTGCACTCCGAGATGGTGTTGGAACAACCAGAGGACATTGGAGATAACCCAAAGTTCCAGGAGATGGATCTGGAGTTGTGATTCCTAAGCTGTCCAGAGCCCCTGCGAAGTTAGGTTGCCCAGATGGGCTCCCTAACCAGTTTGGAGGCATCCGTCATCAGGGTACATTGACATGGAGGCATCTGAAAAGGTGACTTTATGAGCAGGTTTTCTGAAGACCACCACTACTGATGGGATATGGTTAAACGGGCAGTGATCTGTATCCCGTTCGGGAGACAGACTAAGGCCTGCTTCCACTGGGAGGAAGAGTCCACTGGGCTGTTCACATATGTAGTCGGGCATGTGAAACAACAAGTACTGTAGAAGCCATGTTCCCAAGGAGTTGCAGCATCTTTTGGCTGTCAGATGGTCTCATAGGAGCGTCTGGGATGCTAGTTCAACTAGACGGGCAAAATGGAGTTGGGGCAGAAGCGCCCTGGACTGCTGGGTGTCTTAGTAGGGCTCCAATAAACTCTAGTCTGAGTTGGAACAAGATGGAATTTTGGGAAGTTTATGACAAATCCCAAACGTTGTAGTACTGTGATGGTAGGATGCAAGGAAAGCAGAATCTCTTGGGAGGTATCAGCCTTTATTAGCCAGTCATCTAAGTAAGGGAAGACTAATATCCCCAAAGTTCTTAGATATGCAGCCACAAATGCCATGCACTTTGTGAAGACTCTTTGGGCAAAAATGAGTCCATAGCCCATGTTCCCTGTAAAATAGTTATCTCCAAGTTATAATGCCCTGTTCAATGTAATTTCAGTTTGTTCAATGTAAACCGCACTGATGCTGAATAGCGCGGTATATAAGAGAATGTAAATAAATAAATAAATAAATAAGGACTCTGTATCGATAATGTTTTTGATGGAAGGCTAAGCATAGATATTTCCTGTGTCCTGGATGGATGAGGATATGTGTATATGCTTCTTTTAGGTTTAGAGAACTGGAGGTAGGGAAGAAGCGACCCGAGAGATATCAAACTTTTCGTGGACTAGAAACCTTGCTGAGGTTTCTGAGGTCCAGAACGGGCCTGTACCCTCCAGTTTTATTTGGAATGAGAAAATAGGGAGAGTATAAGCCCACTCCCTGTTGGGATGTTGGGACATCTTCTATGGCGCCCTGATACAGAAGAGAGGACACCTCAGCTTGTAGGAGAGCAGTGAGTGGGGGTTGTGTTTGAACTATAGTGAGGGTCCACTGCTCTGAGGTGATGAGGTGCTATCTGTGGGCATAGTAACAGTCTGCCTGCTATGTGGAGGGGGTTGGGCCCCTCCAGAGGCAGGATGGCAATGTTCTCTAGGAAAGAGACAAAAAACAGGTGCAGGCTGTGGCTGCAGAGCTGTTGAGATTTAGCTACCTGTGGCTTCTTTTGTTTAAGAGGCTGTTGCCTTTTCTGTGGGGCTTGACCCTAATACTGAGAAGAAAAGAATCTCTTCTTATTGTCCAAAGACTTCTTTGCAGGAGTCTTTTTCCTAGCAGGGTCAGCAGTTACTCTGGACAGCTCTTTAGAGTAGTATTTTCTGGCTCTAATTGAGAGGCCTTATTTTGCCAGTCTTTGCCAAAGAGATTTTCCTCTGTGCAAAGAATGTTGCCCAATTTATCTTGAACCCACTGTTCAAGATCTGAGGCCTGAAGCCATGCAATGCGATGTGCACTAATGCAAATTGCCAAGGCCCTGCTCATGCACTCAAAAGCAAAGGTAGCTCTATTGACAAACTTTGATACATTTTGGCTATGTTTAACTAGGGAGAGATAATCTGTCTGTTTGTCATCTGGGAGGAAAGGGACAAAGGCCCCGAGATCCCTAGAGACCTCCTTCAGTAACATTCCCATAAAGAGTATTAAGGAGTTAATCCTAGCTGAGAGCACGGATGCTAGGAAACAGACACCCAAAGGCATTGAGGGTTCTTGATTTCCTACCCAAAGGGTTAGAGGCATGCGTCTTCGAGCTTTTGATTCAGTGCATAGCCAATTCCACCACCATGGAGTGGTGGAGAAGCTGTGGCTTTTGGAAGCCAGGACACTTTGATACATGATACATGGTATCGAGATGTCTACTTTGGGGTGAGACCATCAGAGGCGTCTCCTATATACAGAGCATAAGTTCATGAAGGATGCAGTGTACCGTTAAGATGGCTGCTTCCTTAGATGCTGTTGGGTATTGAAGGATCTCTAATTCCTCTGCCCTTAGCTTCTTCTCCGATGTCACTTTGATAGAGACCGTTGGCCAGGTCTCGAATGAATTCCTGGTAGGACATCTCCTCCAGCAGATATGCATCGCTGTTGAGATGGGGAAGGGTCCAAAGGAAGGTCCACATAAATTGAGTGACTCCACATCCAATCAGGGGAGTCAGAGGACTCGAAGTATCAATGGGTATGGTAGCTGCCGGAAGCTAGATGCTGGTACCGATGTATCAGAATCTGTGAGCCACTTGGGCCTAGCACCAGTATCAGTAAGAGTTTCTAGGGAGGGCATGGGTGGGAGCAATGTCTATGTCATTTGCAGCAACCCAGATATTGTACTAGAATCAGTACTGATGGGACAGTACCTGTAGCCAAGGAGTTTTTGGGTACCAAGGCTGCAAGTAGGTTTGCCAAGCTGCGCTCAATGGCCAGTATGTACTGGTCTATCGAGGTTGCCGATGCTTGGGTAACTGACGGGTATTTGCACTACTGTCCCAGAGCATGGCACCAGTAGCTCGCCGGACATTGAGGCCTCAGAAGCATCCTGGATCCCCTCGATGGCAATGGTGGACAAGGCTTCCCGCCAGGGCTGTTTAGCAGGCCGATCTGCCTCAGAGGCAATCCCCGAGGGATCTCAATGCTTTGAGCAAGATCCTTCCCTGTAGAGTGCCCACAGATTTTGATACAGCTTTGTGCTTGTACTTCAAGGAAACTTGATATTCATGAGAGGATGAAGCCCTCGAAGGGACACCAATGATACCACGTCAGACATGAAGAGTTCTCCTAATTTAGAAGCCCGGTTCTGTAGGCCTCTCCGCGTCATTTTCTGGCAAAGAAGGACAGTCCTTTGGCTGGTGATCTGGGCAGAGCCATTTTAGACACCAGTCTCGTGTGTCAGTCGCCAAGATGATGCTGGCACTTAGTGCATTTTTCAAAACCATTAGTTAGTTTCTCCATACCTTTTATGTATGAAGAGTATGGTAGGCTTAAGGCCTACAAGGGGCATCGATGCCCAAGTAGTTTTTTTTTTTGTTGTTTGTTTTTTGATTAGAGAAAATAAAGAAATTAAGATAAAGAAAATGATAAGAGAACCAGCGATGTCCTACACCGACAGTGTCAATGGTAAGGCAGAAGCACTATCCACAAAAAGTGTTTTTCTGCAACGACAGGATTTGCTTCCTGCTGGCTCCATGGAAAACAAAGAACTGAAGAGAGGGAGTTGGGAAGGCAGTCGCGCAGGTGCAGTGGAGTACTCCCAAACGCTTTCCAATCGGACGCTGGGGAGCGTTCCCATGTGGGCTCCGTCGGTACCGATGTCACCAAAATGTGAAGACTACATTCCTGCTTGTTCCTGGAGATACGTAGATGGATTTCCTTATGGCATCAAAAAGTAGAAAGACTAGGGGAAATGAAGCTACAGTGTAACCTGTTTAAGACTAATAAAAGAAAATATTTTTTCACTTAATGCGTAATCAAACTCTGGAATTAGTTATTGGAGGATACAGTAAGCGTAGTTACTCACCTGTAACAGGTGTTCTCCAGGAGCAGCAGGAATCAGTCCTCACTTATGGGGTGACGTCGGCGCCGACGGAGCCCTCGCGGAGCAATTTTCCCCAGCTTTCAAAGAAAGCCTTTGGGAATTGCAGCGCGCATGCGCGGTCCTCTTCCCGCCCAAGGGTGCCATCTTAGCCAGTCAGATGACATAGCTAAAAAGACAGCATAAAAATTTGCAAAAAACTAAAGCAGACGATTGCAACTCCAAGGGGAGGAGGGAGGGTTGTGAGGACTGATTCCTGCTGCTCCTGGAGAACACCTGTTACAGGTGAGTAACTACGCTTTCTCCAGGACCAAGCAGGAAGTCAGTCCTCACTTATGGGACTCCCAAGCTCAAGGCTACCGGAGACCCTAAGCACAAAAATGAGCTCCCTCTAGCTCAGCAGCACAGAAGGAAAGAATCTTCGCTGAATTATTACCCACCGGTAGCCCACATCCGGGATGGAGGGTAGGAGTTGCTCAGACCTCAAAGAGATTACGGAGGACTGCCTGTCCGAAAGCACTGTCCCTGCGGGACTCCCTCTCGAGACAGTAATGGACCGCAAAAGTCTGGCTCGAAGACCAAGTAGCGGCCCGGCAGATGTCTGCCAGCGGAACAGAGCGGAGGTAAGCCACTGACGTAGCCTTTGCCCGAACGCAATGAGCCGTGACTCGACTTTCCAAGGAGAGTCCGGCTGCCCCATAAGCCCAAGAGATACAGTCCGCAACCCAGATGGACAGAGTACGCTTGGAGACCGGGAGCCCCAATTTATTGGGGTCAAAAGACACAAACAGCTGAGCAGCTTTACGGTGCTCCCGCGTACGGTCAAGGTAGAAGTTCAAAGCCCTTCTACAGTCCAGGGTATGGAGGACCGTTTCAGCCCGGCTGGAGTGCGGCCTGGGAAAGAAGGTTGGAAGTACCACCTCCTGATTGATGTGAAAAGGGGAGACCACTTTTGGAAGAAATTTTGGGTGAGTCCGTAGGACTACCCTATTTTTGTAGAACAGAGTGTAAGGGGGATCAGACACAAGGGCCTGCAATTCACTTACGCGTCTAGCGGAAGTGAGGGCTATCAAGAACAGTGTTTTCCAAGACAGAAAACGGAGAGAACAGGTAGCCATAGGTTCAAAAGGCGGACAGGTGATCCACTGCAAAACCACATTCAGGTCCCAGTCAGGCGCTGGCGGGCGCAGAGGTGGTTTAAGTAGAAGGAGACCTCGGAGAAACCTCGCTACGAGAGGGTCGCTGGAGAGAGGTCTGCCGTCCACCGGCACATGATGTGCCGAAAGAGCACTGAGGTGAACTTTGACGGAGTTGGACTTAAGTCCCAGATTAGAGAGGTGTAGCAAGTACTGCAAGATCACCGATACCGGGCAGGAGAAGGGATCCTGAGACTGTTGGGTACACCAAACGGAAAAGCGACGCCATTTAAGGGCGTAGCATTTGCGGGTAGAAGGTCGTCGCGAAGCCAAGACGACCTCCTCCACCTCTGCCGGCAGGAGAAGGGGAGCAAGGACTACCCTCTCAGCAGCCAGGCCATTAGGTTGAGAGACCTGAGGTTGGGGTGTAGCAGAGACCCCTGATCCTGAGTGAGGAGATCCGGTTGAAACCCCAGAGGGAATGGATCCTCCACCGCTAATTGCAGCAGGAGGGGAAACCACGGCTGTCTGGGCCAGCGAGGGGCCACCAGGATCATGAAGGCTTTGTCTCGGAGAACCTTGAAAAGAGTCCGAGAGACTAGCGGGATGGGAGGGAAAGCGTACAGAAGGCTTCCCGACCATGAGAGTAGAAAAGCGTCCGCCGCAACCCGAAGGGGTGGGGCTGACGAGAGCAGAAGCGAGGAAGTTGCCGGTTGTGAGGACTGGCAAAGAGATCCACCGTGGGGAGGCCCCACTTTAGAAAGAGCTTCTGAGCTACCAAGGGATCCAGACGCCACTCGTGCGGCTGGAGGATCCTGCTGAGTTTGTCCGCCAGGTAATTCTCTTGGCCTGGGAGATAAACTGCCTTGAGGAGAATGCCGTGACTGACGGCCCAAGAGCAGAGCTTCTGTGCCTCCCAGCAGAGGAGGAAGGAGCCCGTGCCCCCTTGCTTGTTCACGTAGAACATGGCAACTTGATTGTCCGTCTGGACAAGGACGGACTGGTGAGAAGTCAGGTGGGAGAAAGCCTTGAGAGCCAGGCGGATCGCCCTGAGCTCCAGGAAGTTGATCTGCTGAGCAGACTCCCACGTGGTCCAGAGGCCCTGAGTACGTGCCCCTTGGCAATGCGCACCCCAGCCCAGGAGGGACGCATCTGTTGTCAGCACCCGGGCCGGCTGAGGTGACTGGAAGGGCATTCCAAATATCAGGTTCGGCTGCTGAAGCCACCACCGGAGAGACGAGATCAGCGGCTCGGAGACGCGCACTAGGTCTGCTAGGCCGCCTGTGGCTTGTCGCCACTGCTGGCGGAGACACCATTGAGCAGGCCGCATGTTTAGGCGGGCATTGGGGGTCACATGGACGGTGGAAGCCATATGGCCGAGTAGTCTCAGGAAGCGCCTGGCGGAGACCAGGGGCTGGCTGTGAAAACGGTCGGCTAGGTCCATGAGCCGTTGAGCCCTGTCGAGCGGTAGGTATGCTCGTGCCTGAGGAGTGTGCAGCCTTGCGCCGATGAACTCGAGATCCTGTGAGGGGAGCAAAGTGGACTTTGCGAAGTTTATAACAAAGCCCAAGTGCTGCAGAAGAGTCACCGTGCGGCGCGTGGCGTTGGTGACTTCCAGAGCGGACGCTGCTCTGATGAGCCAGTCGTCGAGGTACGGAAAGACATAGAGGCCGTGAAGCCGGAGATGGGCCGCCACCACCGCGAGACATTTTGTGAAGACTCGCGGTGCGGAGGACAGGCCAAAGGGCAGTACTCTGTACTGGTAATGATTTCCTGCCACCACAAACCTTAGGTATTGTCGGTGGCTTGGGTGGATGAGGATGTGCGTGTAGGCATCCTTTAGATCCAAGGAGCATAGCCAATCTCCCTGCTGGAGGTAGGGCAGAAGTATTCCAAGGGTAAGCATCTTGAACTTCTCTCGCACGAGGAACTTGTTGAGGTTGCGCAGGTCCAGGATGGGTCTGAGGCCTCCTGTTCTCTTTGGTATCAGAAAATACCTGGAGTAAAAGCCCTGACCTTTCAGGTGGTGGGGCACCGGTTCCACCGCCTGTTCCTGTAGAAGACCTGCTAACTCCTGAAGGAGTAATTCCCTGTGCAGAGGGGGTCGTGGAGGTTCTCGCGGAAAAAAGGAGGGAGGGACCTGGTGGAAGTGGAGAAGATAGCCTTCTCGCACGACTTGAAGCACCCAGGCATCTGAGGTGATGCTGGACCACCTGTGGGCGAAGTGAACCAGCCGGCCTTCGGTGCTGGGAGGAACCAGCGGGGGGGGAGAGGCTATGCTTAGTGAGTCAAAAACCCCCACCCTGCTGAGCAGGGGCTGGTGGTGCAGGCTTGGGGGCTTGCTGCCTACGGGACCCGTTACCCCGTCCCTTGGCCTGCTGGCCCTGTTGGGGAGCTGCAGGGGCCTGATAATGGGGGTATTGTTTGTAGGCAGCCGCCTTCCTCGGGTAAAAGGACTTTTTTCCCGAGCCCTTCTTTTTCTGGGAAGGGGCGGAGGTCTTCCTAGAAAGCCTGGTCCTGGTGAGAGTCTCAGTCTCAATTTGTGCAGCCTTTTCAGCCATGGGCTTGCCAAAGAGGTTTTCGCCTCGGCAGGGGACATCGACCAACTTGTCCTGCACCCAGGGCTCAAGGTCTGACGACTGAAGCCAAGCCTGTCGGCGGGCACCGATGCCGGCTGCGGCCACTCGAGCCGATGCTTCAAAGCCATCATAGGCTGCTCGGGACATGAACTTTGAGCATTCCCGAATGCCAGTGGACAAGGCCAGGAACCTCCGCAAGGGTTCCTCGGACAAACCAGCGGAGAATCCGGCTAGCTCTTTAGCCAGGTCTCGGAGATACATGCCCATGTATAGCTGATAGGTCTGGACACGACACGCAAGCATAGAGCCCTGGAAACACTTCTTACCAAGGCCATCCAGGTTACGGGCCTCCCTGCCAGGAGGCACCGAGGAGTGCATCTTCTGGCTCTTAAGACGATGCATGGCCGATTCCACTACCATGGAATGGTGTGGCAGCTGTGCTTTTTGGAAGCCAGGGCTCTTGCGGACTCGATAGATAGAATCGACCCGCTTGCTCAGGACCGGCGAGGTGGCCGGACTCTCCCACATGCGGAAGAGTAGTCGTTCCAGCATGGGAGGAACCGGTACAGTAAAGTGTTCCCTTGCGGGAGAGTCATACTGGAGGGCGTCGAGCTCTTCGGCTCGAGGCTCCTCCTCGGGGTCCGCAGGGAAGGCCAAAGCCTTGGCCATATCCCTGACGAAGTCCGAGAACCGGGCATCCTCCGGGGGGACTGCTTCCGAGGCTCGGACTCCGGTGAGTCCGAGGGGACACACCGAGTCCGGAAAGAATCAGGCGATTCTTCCTCTTCAGACTCCCAGACCGACTCCGACGAGGACTCGGTGGGGTCGGCCCAGGCAGGGCGCGGCGCCCGCCGCCCCGACGCCGAGGGAGTCGGCGTCGGCGACCTCGGTCCCGAACGGGAGGCCGAGGGTGACCTCGACCGAGGATCGACTCGAGTTCGCATCGACTCGAGGATCGGCTCGGTCTCCGGGGTCGTCTTGGACGTCGACGTCCCGGCGGTCGGGGCAGCGGCGCCAGCGAAGCCAGCGAGCAGTGCCCGCTGCTGGTCCATGAAGGCAGACAATCTGCTCTCCAAGGCCGTCAACCTGAGTCCGAGCTCAGGTGACCCAGCAGCCCCCGACTCGGGCCCCGACGGCGTCGGGCCCGATGTCGGCTGTCTCGGAGGCGAGTCCAGGAGGACCACAGGACTTACCCGAGCAGGCAGCTCCGACTCCAGGCGAGGTCGCTTCGTGAGATGCTCCTTCTCCAAGGACCCGGGACGGCTATCGGGGCTATGCGACCTGGCCCTCGCGGAGCCAGGAGCGTCCACCGATGCCGCCCTCGCGGGTTTCACCTTACGACGATGGTCCCCGGAGGGAGAATCCCTGTCGGAGGAACTCCGGCGACGGTCCGAGCTGGAACCTTTGGACGCGGAGGCCTCCGACGAGGTCCGGGTACGGCTGGGGTCAGCGAAGATCCTATCCCGCTGATGCCGCCGACTTCTCAACGCTTTGGAGGACATTTTGCCACAGGGCCCACAGATCAGTTCTTCATGATCCGGGCCCAGGCAGCGGAGGCAAAAGTCGTGTGTGTCAGTTAGTGACATATTTCGGTCACACTGACCACACCGCTTGAAACCACTGGCAGCCATCGGGGGAAAAAGGGCCCCGGCGAGGTCAAAGGACCGGGCTGCCAGGAAAAAACCGAAACGAAAAACTGACTAAGTCAGAAAAACCGAAAAATAAGAAGAGGACTCGAGACCGGCGTCGCGAGTCCGGCGGGAAAAAGACCGGCGTCGAACCGAATGGAAAAAAAGAGAAATTCTGAAGAAAAATCAACTTTTTCGCGGGGACACGACGGGTACGTCTGTAGGGCTCCGCGGAAAAAAGAAGACTGGCTAAGATGGCACCCTTGGGCGGGAAGAGGACCGCGCATGCGCGCTGCAATTCCCAAAGGCTTTCTTTGAAAGCTGGGGAAAATTGCTCCGCGAGGGCTCCGTCGGCGCCGACGTCACCCATAAGTGAGGACTGACTTCCTGCTTGGTCCTGGAGAATATGCAGGTACGCCTCTGTAAGGTCCAAGGATGAGAGAAATTCCCCTGTCTTATTGTCAAAATGACCTACCAAAGCATTTCCATGCGGAACAGAGGCACTCTCAGGGTCCTGTTTACATGCTTGAGGTCCAGGCTAAGATGAAAGGAGCCCTCCTTTTTGTGCACCACAAAATAAATGGAATACCAACCTAATCCTAACTAGTCACTCGGGATTTGAATAACTGCCTCCAGGTGAATTAAACATTGTAGCATGTCCTGCACTGCCCTCACCTTCACGGGTGACCGTATGAAGGCATTTGCAAGCGGGCAAGTGAACGCGAGTGTGTAACCTTTGCGAATCACTTATAGCACCCACTGGTCAGAGGTCACGTTGGTCCAGATGGAATAAAACTGCTGTAGATGATCTCTTACTAGTATCACATCTATCTGGGCCAGCTTTGCTTCACTGGGGCTTCTTGGGGGGGCATGGAGGCTACGGAATAACAGCCTCTGCTGGCCCCCCTGTGGCCTCGAAATGGCTGTCCCCAGTGTGAATAGCGACCACGCAAGAAAAGAGCAAAAATATGGGTTGATCAAAATCTCCTATAGTCACAAGGCTTTCCTTTGAGTGAAGACCGCAGCTTCACCACCTTGGGACAATCTTCCAGGAGCCAGGACTCCATGCAGTCCCTCAAATCCTTGACCAATTTGTCCAACACCTCCCCAAAGAAAAGTCTGCCCTTGGAGGGAAGCTTATAGAGTCAGGTTTTTGATGAATCAGCAGCAGACCAATTTCGGAGCTAGAGAAGATGCCTAACCGCAATGACCAAAGCCATAATCTTGGCCGAGGCCCTAAGTCATAAAATGCATCTGGCAAATAAGCCAAGGCAGACTCCAGCTTAGCTGCCTCTGCGAGAGGATGACCTGACTTCTGCTCCGCATCTGGCAAGCCCCGACACCAGCATATGCATGCTCTCGTGACTTAAGTCCCACAGAGCTAAGGCACTGGTTTCAAATGCCTGCTTGAGAAGGGTTTCAAGCTTACAGTCCTGAACATCTTTCAGCACCACCCCGCCTTCCACAGGGATGGTAGTTATTTTGGTCACTGCAGAGACCAGAGCATCTACCTTGGGCATCTTAGGAAGGTCTCTCTCCTCCTGTGGAATGGGGTGTATAAATGTCCCATCGCTCTACCCCCTCTCAATCCTGCTTCAGGTACCTCCCACTCCGCCTCTATCATCTTTTTAATCACCCAAAGGACTGGAAAGGAAGTCTGAAAGGATTTAAAACCCTTCAGAAGAGGATCTTCCAGTGGTGGCTCTGTGGCATGAGGTACCTGTGCAATTTTGAGTGCTGCAAGTGAGTGACTAAAAAGGGAGGCCAACTTTTCTTGTCTAAAGACCCTAACTTCTACGTTAAGTGGGCACATAGCCCCTTAGGCACCGGCCTGCATCTCAGCAAGTAGCATGCAGCAATTATCTCCTTCAGCCACTATGCAATGGATGCCTTCACCACTGTTTCTTCATGGCACTCACCTCCGAACAGCACATAGAGCCACTGAGTGGCGGCAGGGTTCCATCCACTGTAAATACATGCACAGCACCCTCTTGATGTCTAACAATCTTAACTTCCTATTCTCCTCCTCAACTCCCTCGCCTCGCAGGACAGGGAACATGGTCATTGTCCTCGACAGGAAGGACGGTATCATCCACACCACCACCTTCTCAGGGTGGAACATCAAGTATAGCTCCCAACAGGATAAAGCCTGCAGTTCCAAAATCCAACGTGCCAAACAAATTGCCACCAAAAAAACTGTTTTCAGCATGAGGATCCTTCAGTGAAGCCTTATGGAGGGACTCAAATGGAGGCTCCATCAAGGCCGACACCACCATATTCAAATCCCAAGGTGGTACCACTGGCTACTGTGGCAAACATGCCTGTTTAACAGCCCTTAAAAACCGCACCATGTCCAGATGTGCTGCCAACGAAACACCCCAAACCCTACCACAGTTATATGCCAAGGCCACCACTTGAAATTAAAGCAAGCCCAGAACCAGACCTTTCTCCAATCACACCTGCAGAAAGACCAAGAGGTGTCGACACAGTGAGCATCAATGGCGCCGCTGTCCCCGCACCAATTCTCAAACACTCGCCAGACTAACATGCAAGGAGGTTGAGCATTTTCTTGCCTTCAAAAGGGTAGCCACTACTGCCAGCGAATAAAGCACAGTTACTTACCTGTAACAGGTGATCTCTGGGAACAGCAGGAATTAGTCCTCACATATGGGTACGTCGGTACCGACGGAGCCTGCGCGGGAAAGCTCCCCAGCTTCCTAGAATGGAAGCTTTTGGGACCTCCCACTGCACATGCGCACTGCCTTCCCGCCTTCCTGAACAGCTCTCCTCAGTTTCGAGTTTATAGCTGAGTCAATAGAGAGAGGACAGGAAGATAGATAGATAAAAGATACAACTCCTAGGGGAGGTGGGTGGGTTGTGAGGACTAATTCCTGCTGTTCCCAGAGATCACCTGTTACAGGTAAGTAACTGTGCTATCTCCAGGAACAAGCAGGAATAAGTCCTCACATATGGGGACTCCCTAGCTTAGATGCGTGGGATCCCCTGTGAAGGTTCGCCATCTTCGTATGGATCTCAGGCATCCATCCTGGGAAGGTGGGCAGGAGTTGTCTAAGAATGGAACAGGTGTTTGAGGACAGCCTGGCCAAACAAGGCATCCCGGCGGGAGTCCTTGTCCAAACAGTAATGGGCTGTGAAGGTATGAACCGAGGCCCAGGTAGCGGCTCGACAGATCTGATCAATGGAAACAGAGTGCAGATGAGCCATAGAAGTTGCCATGGCTCTCACATTGTGAGCTGTGACATGGCCTTCCAGAGAAATGTTTTTACTCTGGTAAGCAAAGGAAATACACTGAGCAATCCAATTGGAAAGTGTACGCTTGGAGACTGGAAGTCCCAAATGTGAAGGATCAAAAGCCACGAAAAGTTGAGAAGACTTTTGATGTGGCTGAGTCCTATTAAGGTAAAAGGCTAGAGCTCTTTTACAATCCAGAGTATGAAGGTTCCTCTCTGCACTGGAGGCATGAGGAGCCGGAAAAAATACAGGTAGATATACCTCTTGATTAAGATGAAAAGGCGAGACCACTTTAGGCATAAAGTGGGGATTCGTCCTAAGGACCACCTTGTCATGATGAAATCTTGTATAAGGTGGATTAGCCACTAGAGCCTGCAGCTCGCTGATGCGACGAGCGGAAGTGACTGCAATTAGGAATAGTACCTTCCAGGAAAGAAATTTCAAGGAGGTAGAGAATAACGGCTCAAAAGGTGGCTTCATAAGCTGACCAAACACTAGATTCAAATCCCATGCGACCGGGGGGGGTCTGATGGGAGGTTTAGTGAGGGTCAGGCCTCTCATGAATCTTGCAACAAGAGGATGAGAGGAGATAGGTTGTCCATTTACAGGTTTCAGGGATGCTGAAATAGCACTTAAATGGACTCTTACAGAATTCGTCTTAAGGCCTGCATTGGAAAGATGCAGGAGATAGTCTAAGAGGGAATTCAAAGGAAGTGCCAGAGGGTCAAGGCCCTGCTGAGCACACCAAATGGAAAAACGTTTCCATTTGAAAGCATAAGACCGCCTCGTGGAAGGCTTCCTAGAGGCATGAAGGATATCTTTCACAGGTTAAGAAAGATTAAAGTCTTGAAGACTTAAGCCTTCAGTAACCAAGCTCGGAGATGTAGGGATTTGGGGTTTGGGTGCCACAAAGTCCCGTCCTCCTGAGACAGAAGGTCTGGTGCAGCTCCTAAGTCCAGGGAGGATCCCTGGGAGAGCTGTAGAAGCAGAGGGAACCACACTTGGCGTGGCCAGCGTGGAGCTATGAGGATCATAGAGCCGTGATCTCTCTGGAGTTTGAACAGAGTCTTGGGAATCAGCGGAATGGGTGGAAAGGCATATAGGAACGCCTGACCCCAATGGAGGAGAAAGGCGTCCGTGGCCTGAGCTTCCTGACACGGAGTCCTGGAACAGAACCGGGGAAGTTTGGCATTCCACGGACTTGCAAAGAGGTCTATGTCCGGGGTCCCCCATTCCTGAAAGATTCTGGTTATCTGGTCCACGTGTAGGGACCACTCGTGTGGCAGCAGAACTCGACTGAGCCTGTCTGCTCGAGTGTTTTGAACTCCTGGAAGGTACACTGCTAGCAGATGAATTTGGTGCTCTCTGGCGAAGGCCCATAATCTGAGAGCTTCGTTGCAAAGCGACAGAGAGCCCGTCCCTCCTTGTTTGTTTATGTAAAACATGGCCACCTGATTGTCTGTCTGAACCAGGACAGTCAGGTTGGCAAGGAGGGTATGGAAGACCTTGAGGGCAAGGTAAATTGCTCGCAGTTCCAGGAGGTTGATATGAAGGGTGGCCTCCTGTGGAGACCAAGTGCCCTGAGTGGAGAGAGTTAGCAGATGGGCTCCCCACCCCAATTGGGAGGCATCTGTTGTGAGGGTTGCTTGGGGTAGCAAGGGCTGAAAGGGAGCCCCCAACAACAGATTCTTGGTGGATATCCACCAATGGAGGGACCAAGACAGACGGTTTGAGGTTTGTATTGGGTCTGAGAGTGCTCCCGACGCCTGAGTCCACTGGGTGGCCAGGGTCCATTGAGCTGCTCTCATATGAAGACGAGCGTAGGGCACCACATGTACTGTGGAGGCCATATGGCCCAGGAGGCGTAGCATTTCCCTGGCTGTCAAGTGAGTACTGGACTGGGCTTGGGAGGCCAAGCTCAGCAGACGCTGACCACGAACCAGTGGAAGGTAGGCTCTTGCAGTGGTGGTGTCCAACTGGGCCCCTATGAATTCTAGAGACTGAGTAGGGCTGAGTTGAGACTTGGGAAGGTTTACCACCAGTCCCAGATACTGCAGAAGGCTCCTTGTGCGGTCTAGGGAAATCTGGGCCTGCGACTGAGTTGGAGCTCGAATGAGCCAGTCGTCCAGATATGGGAATACGAAAATTCCCATGCTTCTGAGAAATGCGGCTACGACTGCCATGCATTTGGTAAAGACTCTTGGGGCAGAGGCGAGACCGAAGGGAAGTACTCTGTATTGGTAATGACTTCCCCTGAACAGAAAGCGAAGATATTTTCTGTGGGATGGATGGATGAGTAGATGTGTATACGCATCCTGCAGGTCTAGAGAACAAAGCCAGTCCTGACTCTGAAGGTATGGAAGGAGAATGCCCAAAGAGAGCATTTTGAATTTCTCCTTGTACAGAAATTTGTTCAATTCTCTCAGATCTAGGATTGGTCTGAATCCCCCTGTTTTCTTTGGAATGAGAAAAATAGGGGGAGTAGAAACCTGACCCTTGTTGATGAAGAGGAACCTCTTCTATGGCCCCTTGGGCAAGCAGAGAAGAGATCTCCTGATCCAACAGGGCTAGGAGAGGAGATGGAGAATTGAAGGGTCTCACCATGTGATGAGGAGGAAGGCTGGAGAAATGAAGTTTGTAACCCTCTCGGATGATAGAGAGGGTCCATTGCTCTGTTGTGATCTGTTCCCATCTGGGAGCAAAGTGAGCTAACCTTCCAGGTATGGTGAGAGGTTCTGGTTGGTCCAGAACCAGGAATGGCAAGTTCTCTAGGGGCAAGTCAAAACCCCTGAGGGGGTGGAGCCTGTTGAGCTGCAGTAGCTGCTGCAGGCTTTGCTCTTGCTTGTTTCGTTTGCTGACGTTTAGCCGCAAAACGAGGTTGAGAAGATTGCTGGCCAGTATTGGAAGCATATCTGGCCTTCTTATAATAAGGCCTCTTGAAAGACTTCTTAGTGGGAGTAGAAGTGGACTTAGAAAGTCTCTCTAAGGTGGCATTTTCAGCATCCATTTGAGTGGCCTTAACTTGCCACTCTGCACCGAATAAGTTCTCACCTGTACAGGGCAGATTCCGTAAGCCATCTAGAACCCAGGGTTCCAGATCAGAAGCCTGGAGCCAAGCCAGACGTCTGGCTGCAATAGCAATGCCAGAAGCTCTGCTGGCTCCTTCGAAGGAATCAAAGGCAGCTCTGTTGGAGAACTTAGAAACATCTAAAAGTTGTTTCACAACAGAAAGGAAGTCCTCCTGTTTATCCTCAGGGATAAAGGAGGCAAAATGCCGTACTTTCTTGGCAAGTTCCCCTAGGAACATGCCCATATAGAGGCTGTAGGAATTAATCCTGGCTATAAGCATACTAGCCTGGAAGATTTTCCTACCAAAAGAGTCTAGTGTCTTACATTCCCTTCCTGGAGGTGTAGAAGAGTGCCTTTTAGTACTCTTGATCTTTTTCATTGCAGACTTTACCACAATGGAGTGGTGAGGCAATTGAGTTTTCTGAAAACCAGGAGAAGGAGGGACCCGATACATGGTGTCCAACCTACGGGAATAAGGAGACAGAGTTAAAGGGTTCTCCCAGAAATCCATCAATTGTTCTTGAAGGATTTCATGGATAGGCAGAGTAACTGCTTCTTTAGGAGACTTAGAGTATCCTAAAATATCCAATCTTTTTGACCTTGGTTCCTTTTCAGAGGAAGTAGTGATAGAAAGGCCTTTAGCCATTTCTAAAATAAAGTCCTGAAAGGACAAATCCTCTGGAGGAGACATTCTCCTTTTTGGAGAAGAAGGTTCCTCAGGAAGGTCAAGGGAGAGCTCTGCAGACTCATCAGAGGAGACAAAATCCTCAGAGGAATCGGTGTATTCTCTAGTTTCCTCCAACGCACGATACGCATACCGATCGGTATCGACATCGGG
Organism: Ichthyophis bannanicus; assembly: GCA_033557465.1. Taxonomy (NCBI): domain Eukaryota; kingdom Metazoa; phylum Chordata; class Amphibia; order Gymnophiona; family Ichthyophiidae; genus Ichthyophis; species Ichthyophis bannanicus. Next base: position 946,665,955 of record CM066035.1, on the reverse strand, counting down.
CGTACCGGGTATGGAAGCGGTATGGAGCGAAAGCCCATACGGTACCGATTTGCGTTTAGAAGAGGAAGGCCTGGGTTCCGGCATGGCGGACGATACCGGAACCGGGCCCGGAACCGCTGGAAGCGGTACCGATGGCGTTGCAGCTTTAATGAAAGCCATGACGGCCTGCTGCATGGATTGGACAGTATTGCCCATAGACGCCACGGCTGCCTGGATGTCGGTACCGGTATGGGCCGGTACCCCAGAGCAGTCCAACAGGTGATCTGTCGAGGCCGTGCCATCGATGTCAACCTGTAGCCCCTGTATTGGCGTTTTGGAAGGTAGGACTTCCCGCCGGGGCTGTTTGGCTGGGGCAGGGTCCTCAAAACTAAGAGCCTCTCGATGCTTTGAAGGAGATTTGCTCTTTGAGGACTTGCCCACAGAAGGTTTGGTTACCTGAGATCCATCCGGGGATGATGACCTGGATGACTGTGATGTTGGATTCTCTGAAGCAAACAGCACATGGAATTTGTTGGCCCGGTTCTGCAGCCCACGCTTAGACATTTGGGAGCAGGAAGGGCAGTCCGGAATGGAGTGGTCAGGCCCCAAACATTTAAGACACCATTCATGGGTGTCTGTGACTGATATTACAGCAGTACACTTGGTACACTTCTTAAATCCAGGGGCTGGCTTCTCCATGTGGAGAATTCAAGTAGGCCTGAAGGCCTAACTGAAGTGACCAAGTGCTGAAAAATAATAAAAGAAAAGAAAATAATTTTTCAAGAAAGAAAAAGGAAGACCGGCGATACCGGTATCGGTATGGGAAGGCAGGTACGCGGTCTAAAGAAACAAAACAAAAAACTACAATTTCTTCAGCGGTGACAGGATACACGACCTGCTGGCTCCGCGGAAAAAGAGAAACTGAGGAGAGCTGTTCAGGAAGGCGGGAAGGCAGTGCGCATGTGCAGTGGGAGGTCCCAAAAGCTTCCATTCTAGGAAGCTGGGGAGCTTTCCCGCGCAGGCTCCGTCGGTACCGACGTACCCATATGTGAGGACTTATTCCTGCTTGTTCCTGGAGATAGCACAGTTACTTACCTGTAACAGGTGATCTCTGGGAACAGCAGGAATAAGTCTTCACATATGGGTACGTCGGTACCGACGGAGTCTGCGCAGGAACCCTCCCCAGCGTCCAATTAGAACGCTTTTGGGAGCATCCCACCACGCCTGCGTGCTGCCTTCCCGCCTTTCCCAACTGCCTCTCCTCAGTTAAGTTTTAAAGCTGAGACAAAGAGAGAGAGAGAGGAAAGATAGAGACAGAGAAATAAAACTCCTAGGGGAGGTGGGTGGGTTGTGAAGACTTATTCCTGTTGTTCCCAGAGATCACCTGTTACAGGTAAGTAACTGTGCTATCTCCAGGAACAAGCAGGAATGAGTCTTCACATATGGGGACTCCCAAGCTGAGATGCCTGGAGGAGTCCCAGCATGTTGCGAAGCAGAGAAGGCCATACTATTCGACAGAACCTCAGGCATCCTGGGGATGGAGGGTAGGAGCTGAACTAAACAGATATGCTATGGACCAACTGGACCAAACAGGACGCCTAGAGAGAAGACCCTGTGTAGATAATATCTAGTAGTAAACATTGAACTAGAATTTAGCGATATGGATCTCACCTTGAGGTATTGTAAAAAGTTTATCGAGGTTCATATGGGATTGCTAATATGAACCAGCAGAATATCCTCAAGGAATACCTCAATATATAGAGGTAATAACTGTGCAAAGACAGGTTGAGGTCAGAACCTTTAGGGCGAGAAAGTCCCAGCGGAGACTGGGGTAGTTCAATGGGGCAGGACTTTTGCAGGAAATGCGTAAGTTCCTATTAGATAAACCTGAAGTTCTTTTGACCCTAAAGAGATATAGTTCCTATAGGAGAAGAGGGGCTTTGAAGACCCCTATATCCGATAACAAAGAAGGACAAAAGTATGAGGCATTGCAGCCTCCAATTTACTGAAAATTCAGAATGTCCTTCTTAAATGAAGTTACTTAGGAAAAAAGATGGTACGTGGAGGACTTCAGATGTACCTAAACTGAAGGTCATGGTGGAAACCTTTTAACTACCACAGGGAAGTGGTTGGTTATGTAGAAGCCTGAACATGCTGGAGCAGCATTGAAAAAGATAGTGACTATCTGTCGGGGCCGTATAGGAAAAAAATATATATGTATATGAATATATATGAACCTAGGCAGACAGATAGAAAGAAATATATATAAATATATGGGTACAGACATGCAGATGTCTATATACATGTATGCATAAATATATATACCCATGTCCCCACATAGGGATATGTGAAGAGAGAAAGATTCATCTAACAAGAAGGGAATACCTGTTTGAGGAGATGTTTAGAGAATCCATTCTCCCTTGCTGTGGGTGGGAGAGCTAAGGGAGTGCTCTAAGAACATAAGATATGCCATACTGGGTCAGACCAAGGTCCATCAAGCCCAGTATTCTGTTTCCAACAGTGGCCAATCTAGGTCATATGTACCTAGCAGTTTCCCCAAGAAACACAAGTTCCACAATGCTTGTACTGGGTCAAGCATTGATATCTTCGGTCACTTCTTAATAATGGTTTATGGACCTTTCCTCCAGGAACTTGTCCAAACCTTTTTTAAACCCAGCTACACTAACAGCCTTTACTACATCCTCTGGTAACAAATTCCAGAGTTTGATTACACGTTGAGTGAAAAAATATTTTCTTTTATTAGTCTTAAATAGTTTACCCTGTAGCTTCATTGCATGTCCCCTAGTCTTTCTATATTCTGATAACGTAAACAATCGATCTACGTTTACCCGTTCCACTCCGTTCATTAATTTATAGACTTCTATCATATCTCCCCTCAGCCGTCTCTTTTCCAGGTTAAAGAGCCCTAACCTTTTTAGCCTTTCCTCATAGGAGTATCCTTTCATCCCCTTTACCATTTTGGTGGCTCTTCTCTGAACCTTTTCTAAAATCGCTATATCCTTTTTAAGATACGGCGACCAGAATTGCACACAATATTCAAGGTGCGGTCTCACCATGGAACGATATAGAGGCATTATAATATCTTTTGCTTTATTTTCCATTCCTTTCCTTATCATACCTAGCATTCTATTTGCTCTCTTGGCTGCCGCTGCACACTGGGCCGAGGGTTTTAACATGGTATCCACAATGACGCCTAAATCTCACTGACGAGGAGAAATCTAGAGTATTCTAAGAACTCTAGCCCTTGAAAAACCAGGAATGGAGGATGTTTTAATCCTCTGACAGTAAGTCTGGATCCTTCCATAACTCCAGCATGACAGCTGGAGAAGATGCAATGAAAAAAGATACCATATTTACCCTTCTAAGAGGGCAAAATGAGTATAATGCATTCTTGCGCTCAATGAATTACTCCATGAGGAATTGAGGATGGAAGGAATACACAAACAAAGACTGGCTGTCAGTGAGAGAAAACCATCCCTGGTGAAGGGGTCCACTGGGAATGTGAACCAACCCAGGGGAATGGATAATTCTTTAGGTCTTCACTTAATTAAAGGCGTGTGTCCTTTATTGAAGGAAAAGACTTTAATGGAAATGGTAAGGGTACGGAAGAACTCATTAAAGTCCTTCCTAACCATCTGGAATTATTTGCTCTCTAGCAAGGGCCCATAGTGCAGAGCTGCTCTGTAGAGATGCAGAGAGCATGTTGCAGGTTGGCTAGAAGAAAAAACTGGCTGTTTAAGAGCCAGTATGTGATCTGAACTACTCCGCCAACTCCAAGGACTGGGGAAGGCTAAGGATAGAAGGTATGCTGCAACAATAAAACCTGAGAAGGTTCTAGGTCTGTCTGGGACTTAGTACTAAGGCCAGAAAGATTGATATTGGAGATCAAGCCCTGGGTGCTTGGTTAGCAAGTTAGTGGTTTAAACACTAAGAACCTCTGCATTCTAACTATTGTTAGAGCGGCAGAACAAATCTTAGGTCTCTAGACTAGAAAAAGACCTACAGACATAAGTAGGAGTGGTAAAAACTCCATCATTCTCTGAGAAGCTGCCACGAGCAACAGAATGCAAGGTGGCGATAACTCTGAAAAGAAACTCAGGGCTTAGGGATAAGCCCTCAGTTAAGTAGAATACTCTTACAGACCAAAATGTCTTAGTAAGAGGGGCAGAGTTGAAAAAGACTTACGATGGAGTAAATCTTTGAAAAGAGTAGTATGAGACATGCTGATACAGGAGAAACTGTCAAAGATAAAGGTATAAGAGACTGTAAAATATGACGACCTTATTGACAGTTGTTACTCTTCTATCTACTTAGAAGGAAGAGGAGTAACGTTATTACCTGTAAAGCATTATCATGCTAAGGAGCTCTATGAGCTAAAAGTCAGGATCTCTCTTTAATGTAAAGTTTTGGATGGAACCGATGTAGATGCTTGTAAGAGAAGAAGCAAACTACAGGTTCTAAACCTCAAAGCAGGAAGAAGGATTCAGTGAAGAATCTATCAGCAACCCTGCGACTGCTGGGTTTGCTGAAGTGGTTGAGGTTGTGGTTTCTTTAGCCTGGTTTGATGTTTCCCCTGTTTGGAAACAGCTGTATGATGGGTAGAGGAAGGATAAAAGTTTTTCCCCTTGGAGGAATAAAGTTTGGTAGAAGATTTCTTACCAACTGGGATAGAGGAAGGTGTAGACAATCCTTTGAAAGCAACAGTGCCAGTGGTTAACTGAGCAACTTGGCGTAAAGTCTCTGGGTTAAAGAGATTCTTCCCCAGTACAAGGAGTATTTCCCAGCCTTTCTTGTAGCGATGTATCCAAGTCAGAAGCTTGGAGCCAGGCCATGCGTCGTGCCCCTATAACTATAGCAGAATTTCTGCTAACAGACTCAAAACTGTCCAGGGTAGCACGAGTAAGAAACCTAGAGATATTTTGAACATGATTAACCAGTAAAGAGTAGTCTGCTCTTTTGTGATCCTAAAGAAAAGGAGTCAAAAACAGCAAACTGTTTGTGAGCTCTTCCAGAGATAGTCCCATATAGAAAATATATGAGAGAATTCTTGTTGAAAACATGGATGCCTGGAAGTTTTTACGTCCAAAGGCATCTAAAGTTCTAGCCCCACGACCTGGCGGATAAGAAGAGTGCCTTTTAGCACTTTTCACACGCCTCATTGCTGATTCCACAACAAGAGAATGATGTGGAAGTTGAGTCTTTTGAAAACCTGGAGAAGGGGGCACCTTGTACAGAGAGTCAGTGGCCCTTGAAGGTGGGGATACCTTTTAAAGGAGTTTCCCACATTCTACGTAAAAGATCCTGTAAGGTTTGATGCAAAGGGAGCATGATAGCCTTCTTTGGAGTCTCAGGGAGACACAGGAACTCTGAATCCCTTGGAGCAGGATCTTGATCAGGTATAGAAATGGCAAGTAACCTTGCCATATCAAGCAAAAATGCTTGAAAAGAAATTTCCCCAGAAGGGGATCCTGTATTATGAGGAGCGAAGGTCAGATCTGTTGAAGATCTAGCCTTAGCACTAATGGATTGATCCATTAGAGTACTAGACCCAAAAGGTTGGAGCATCGGGTTGTCCTGAAAGGATAGTCGGCGGTACCGCTCGAGGTCGATACCGCGACGAATCGGTGAAAAACTATCCATGCCAGGGATGGACTCCAAGCTTGGTACCAAAGGAAGCGAGCTTGTGGAAGTAAGCATGGAAGGCACCGGTACCGATGCAAAGGTAGAAAACGGAACCAGCAGTGGTATCACAGCCGGTACCGACACCAGACAATCAGTCTGAAGCGACTAACAGTACCGAAGGAACCGAGAGCGGTAGACTTTGATCTCCGGGACAATGTCTTCGGCACCGAGCAAGGTCGATACCAAGATGAGTCAGTACCCAATCGTCCAGGTTAGAGATCGATTCTAGACTCGGCATCGAAAGCAGCGAATCAATCGAAACAGACCTGGAGGGTACCGACATGGATGCCAGAATCGGTACCAGGATTGATACCGATGCTGGAAGATCGGTCTGTAGCAGCTCTAGCGGCACCGAAGATACCAAGAACGCTAGACTGCGATCATCAGTGTGGAGTGTTTCATCCAACACCATTGCCGATGCCGGGGTACCGGCACCGCTCCCAGCAGATACCACCACCGAGCATGGCTCAGGTATTTTCGCGGAGGTGAAAACCCCAGAAATAACCTTAAACCCCGTTATGGCTTTGGAGGCCAAAGACTCCCGCTGGGGTTTTAAAGCCAAATTATCCTCGAGGGCAAGGCCGGAGCCATCTCGATGTTGAACATGAGATCTACCACCAGAGGACTGGCTAGTCTTTACAGACTTTTGTGGGGTTACCTGATCCTGTGAAGAAGAAGTTGTAGCTGGTACCCTCAGAGGTGACGGGAACCACGTATCGAGTTGAGCTCGATGCTGAAAACTTCTTTTGGAAGAAATGCTGCAGGAGGGACACTCCAGCGGATAATGGTCAGGACCCAAACATGGAAGGCACCAGTTATGGGTGTCTAAGATTAACTTAGTACCGCCACAGTTGAAACATGTTTTTGGGATAGTGGCTGACGTTTCCATGTGGAGAGGCCTAGTAGGCCGAGAAACGTCAGGCACTAAACAGGGAAAAAAATTCCCTACCAAGGAAATAATTTTTCAAAAAAAGAAAAAGAAAAACACCGGCGGTACCAGTGCATCGAGGGAAGGCAGACGCGACCACAAGAAAAAAAAAAAAAAATAAAGGAAGAATTTTCTGCGGTGACAGAAGTACGTCCTGCCGGCTCCGCGGAAAAATGAAAACTGAGGAGAGGCGGTTGGGAAAGGCGGGAAGGCAGCATGCAGGCATGGTGGGATGCTACCAAAAACGTTCTAATTGGACACTGGGGAGCGTTCCCGCGCAGACTCCGTCGGTACCGACGTACCCATATGTGAAGACTCATTCCTGCTTGTTCCTGGAGATCCTCTCTTTCTCAGCCTCGTCTTTTCAAAAGCAAAGCTGTAAGGAAGAAGCAATCCACCTGGGTCATCCGAAGTGAACCCCAACTCAACAGATCGGACCGCACCAGCAGCCACCAGGGCACCATCACTGTTAGGCATATAAGGTCTGCATACCAAGGTCTTCGAGGGCAATCTGGAGTTATGAGCACTACCAGGCCATATCATCTCTCTAACCAGTGCAGCACCCTGCCAATCAGGGTTGGGGAGAAATACATACGGCCCTCCTGCAGCCATGCCTGCACTAGGGTGTCGCGCCCTTCTGATATGTGCTCATGCCTCCTGCTGTAAAACCAACTTGCTTTGGCACTGGCTGCCGAAACCATGAGGTCCATCAATGATTGTCCCCAATGTGAATGACACTCCAGAATATAGACCCCCCCCCCCCCCCATGACCATTCCGCCGAATCCACCAGATGGTGGCTCAGGAAGTCCATATTCACATTGTCCTGGCCTGCCATATCAGCTGCCAACAATGCCCTCAGGTGTTGCAATGCTCACTGTAGCAGTGGAACCGCTTCCTCCATTAGGCCCTTGCTGGCCGTGCCTCCTTGGTGGTTGATATAAGCCAGTGCAGTAGTGTTGTCCAAAAAGACTCATAGAAACATTGAAATATGACGACAGAAAAAGACCACATGGCCTAGTCTGTCCTTCCATATCAACATCCATATCTCCCCTCTAATAAACTGTTTCAATGCAGTTTCTGACTGGCTTCTCTCCCAAAACCTCCGTATACAACATAAGAAAACGGAAGTCCTCTTTATCACGAGGAATCCCAACTTTAACCCACCACAATATCTCAAAACTAAGGAAGCCGAACTGCAATCCAAACCCTCAATACGCTACCTAGGAGTCAATCTGGATCAACGCCTAGATATGAAGTCCCACATAGGAAACACAGTCAGAACAGTATACTACAAGATCCGCTCTTTGAGACACCTACGCTCCATGTTGGAACCAAAAGATTTCAGGACAATATACCAAACACTGATCATACCCCACTTCGATTACGCTAATATCATTCTTCAAGGTCTTCCTCAATCCACTTTAAACCCGTTACAGCTGGCAATGAATGCCGCAGCAAGAGTACTTCAGGGAGCCGCCAGGACTGACCATGTTACTCCTCTGCTAATACAATTACATTGGCTACCCATTCTGGCCAGAATTCTCTTCAAAACTCTACTTCTCACGTTCAAAGCTCTCAATGAGCTCTCCGCTGCATCCTTATCTGCCCTTATTCACACTACTACACCAAACAGAGCAAGAAGATCCTCGACCATCAACTCCCTAAAGCTCCCAAAGGCCCTTACAAGCTGCTCTTCATCTACAGCCAACAGAGCCTTTATCCTTTGTGCCCCTAGGTGCTGGAATGCACTACCCCATGGCATCCGGGCTATCAACAGCCTATCACAATTCAGGAAAGCCCTCAAATTCCATCTCTTCAACAAGTACCTTATAGAGTCATCAACTCCCATTGACATCAGTGATCCCACCGTTACCCAATTCCATGATGTCTCAATAACATGCTTAGGCTGATTCTCTATAACGAATGATCTTGTTCCTAGTAACATGTACCTATTCAGTAGTATTACATCTGTAAATAGATTGTAAATAGTTTCCCTTGTTATCCAAGTTCCTTCCCTTGTTATCTGTAAACTCATGCAAGTTGACTGTACTGAGATTTTTGTTCTATGTGAACCGCGCTGATGCTGAATAGTGCGGTATATAAGAGAATTTAAATAAATAAATAAACAACAGTCCCCTTTTTTCCTTTAGAGATCCTCTGTGTTTGTCCCATGCTTTTTTGAATTCAGTTACTGTCCTCATCTCAACCACCTCCACTGGGAGACTATTCCACGGATCCACTACTCTTTCCGTAAAGAAATATTTCCGCATATCACTCCTGAATCTATCCCCCTTCACCCTCATCCCATGTCCCCTCGTAGCAGAACTTGCTTTCAATTGAAAGAGGCTCTCCCCCTGAACATTTATGCCACGGAGGTATTTAAACATCTCAATCATATCACCTCTATCCTGCCTTTCCTCTAAGGTGTACATATTAATATCCTTAAGTCTGGTTCTGCAGCAGCAGCAGAAAATGTCAAGAACTAGGAATACCGCCTCGCAGCACCAACTGATTTATTGACCACACCGATTTCTCTGCCATCCATTGGCCCTGGGCCCATTGTGAACAGCAATGCACTGCTCAGACTGATAAGCTGGCATCAGTGATGACTATGATACAAGTTGGCAATTCCAATGGCATTCCTGCTGTCATGGCCAGGAATGAGCACTACCAGTATAGGCTGTGTCTGGCCTCCCCCAGGCATGGTAATTGTCGGGATAGCGGGTCCAGTTGGGGAGACCACCAGGACAAAAGGGAGTGCTGGAGTGGTCTCATGCCCATGGTACTAGGTCTATGGTCGCAGTCATGGTTCTATCAACTAGAGGTAGTGCCAGGCCATGTGTTGCGCCATCCAGAGGAAACACCAGACCTGCTCCTGAACTTTCACTACCTGTCCCACTTGGGTGTCAAAAAGCACTCCCAAGTCAGCCACTGTGAGGGACGTTGGCAGCTCTTTTCGAAGTTCACCACCCACCCAAGACTTTACAGAAACCCGACCACTCTCTCAGTTGTAGTCTCGCTCTCCTCGTGTGACTTCGTCCAGATCAACCAGTCATAGAAACAAGCAATAGAGCATTCACATATACAGCACCAATCCTCTGGAACCAACTCCCACACGAGTTGCGACTGACAAATAATTTGAGTGAATTCAGAAAGAAACTCAAAACCCACTTATTTCAGGCTCACTACAACCCAACCTAAGTGCGACACCTTACCTCAACGAGATGGCTTTTGCCTGCCATGACGGCATTTGGAATACCGGTATATAATCTTGTATATATGTATAATTTGGGCCCCTCCCACGCACCTACAATCAAATGTATTTTAGATTTGAGAGCCCCAATCCAATGTATAAAGTATCTAATTGCTATTTCTTGTGTTATTTAAATCATTGCTCAGTCGAAATGTATATCTTAAAAAATTCTCTGTATTGTACGATACATTATGATTCTGTAAAGTAAACCGCTGCTGATCGTAGGAAGCAGCGGTATACAAATGTTTACTAAATAAATTACTAAATAAAAAATAAATACAGGTGGACCAGTATTCCTTCTTGTTGCAACACGGCTGCCACAACCATGACTTTTGTGAATGTCCTGGGAGCAGTAGCGAGACAGAGACCGCACGGCAGTGCCCAAAACAAAGTGACCTATGGGCACTTCGAAACAGGTACTACTGGTGTTTTGATTGGATCAGAATGTGGAGATATGCCTCTGAGGTCCGAGGAAGTCAGAAACTCACCCTGATGCACCATGACAATGACTTGAGTGCAGAGTTTCCATGTGAAAATGGAGAACCAGCAACACCCTGTTGACATACTTGAGATCTAGGATGGAATGAAAAAAAACCTTCCTTTTTGGGTACGACAAAGTAAATAGAGTACAGACTGGATCCGCACTAGCTTGCAAGCACAGGCCGTACCGCCCACATGCAGAGGAGTTTGTCCAGTGCTGCCCCTACCACCTAGTGCTTGACTGCAGATTTGCAGGGAGAAACCAGGAAGGTTTTGGGTATGGGCCATGCCAGCTCCAGTGCGTCACCTTTCCAAATGATTTCCAACAAACAATGGTGTTGTGTGATCTGAACTCCAGCAACGTAAAATAGTTGAAGTTGCTCTCCAACCCAGCCCCCACTTGGGTCCCTCTTGCTTGTTACATTTTTGCAGGTCCCATGGTAGGGAAGTAATATTTTATTTATTTATTTATGGTTTTCTTCTATACCGCCCCTTCCAGAGATCAAGGGCGGTTTACAGAGAACAGTTGTAAAACTTGAACAACTTTTACATGGAACATCAAATTAAAACTATTTACAAATATTCTCCCCTCTCCCGTCTGCAAAAGAAGAAATTTCCTCTCATGGAGCAGTGCGTCCACTGAAAAGGAGTGAAGCACACTGCTCAGAATCTGCGATAATCTTGAAACATCTCTCTATCAGAGCTGATGGAGCATACCAACCCCCCCCCCCCAGGTTTGTCCTCCAGCAGTCTAACTTCCTTGGAATCTCAGAGGTCCTTAACCAACTTCTCCAGTGCCTCTCTGAAAAGCAGCTTCCCCTTAAATGGTAGCCTTGACAGCTGCACCTTGGATGACACATCCGTGGACCAATTATGCAATCACGGCAGATGATGCACCATCGCCACCGAAAACATACTTTAGGATGAGGCTCACACCAAGTCATAAAAGGCATCAGCTAAGTAGGCCACTCCTGACTCCAACACTGCCGCTTTGGGACCAGCTCCTGGCTCCAGTAGTCCTTGGGCTCATCGTAGGCATACCCTGGCTACACAGACCCCGCAAATGGAGGTCTGCAGGGTTAGAGCATTTGCCTCAAATGCCTGTTTTAGCATGGTCACCAACCTCCTGTCTTGTGGATCCTTCAGAGTGGCTCCATCTTCTTGGTAACTGCCATAACCAATGCATCTATCTTTGGTACCTTTAGGACCTCTTTCGTCGGGCAAGAGCAGCTACAAGTTGGGACACTGTCCTCCCCCCATGCAAGCTATTTTCAGGGAGTTCCCACTCCGCATTGATCATCTAGTTGATGGCCTTATGCACTGGGAAGAAGTCCTGCAGGGACCGAATGCCCTGAAGCAAGTGGTCTCCAGGTTCATCTCCTCTGGGGGTGGCCCTACTGCCATGTTCAATTCTCCTAAAAAACGAGAGATCAAGGCCGCTAGTTCCTTCCTGCAGAAGACCCGGACTACCGTGGGTTCATCAGTGGAAGGGATCCCCCCTTCATCAACCTACACCTCGAGGGGCTCACCCTAATCTTCTGAGGTCCCCTCTAGCGCTGCTCTGAGGCAGCCGAATCCAGGGATGCAGGTCCCCCAACCTGCTCTGGCTGCTCCATGGGCCTTTTGACCAATGTGATTCCCACTGCCTCAGGAATGGGCAAGTCCAAGCTGGCTTCCGGATCTGGCCTGTCTGCTCTGGAGCCCTTAGCTTCCTTCCGGCCCTGCTTTAAGCAGTAGGCCTGATGGAGTAGCACTATTAACTAGGGGGAGTGGCAGGGAGGGGGTAAAAGGGCAGCCCCATGAGCTGCTCTGGTTGCTTACAGCATTTTTTCGCCTTCGTGGAGATTCCCAGGGTGTTGCTCACATAGCTTTTCCCCCTGCAAGAGTGCTGTTCAAAATGGCTGCCTTTCCTGCCCTGGTGGGCCATGCGACTGCCTGGAGCAATCTGAGGCTGATTTAGCCGCATCTGCAGCTTTATCCTGTATTCCCAAGGGCCGGCACCCCTCATCAAGGTCTGCCTCTGCCGATCTGCCCTCTTTGGCACAGATATGGCAGAGACTTGCCGTCGACAGCATGCCTCCGTGAGCACAAGCATGCAGGCCTGATTTACCGACAGCATCTCTCAGCATACATGAGCTCCAAACAGGCCCTCTGACGGCAAAACAAAGCACTACCAAACAGGTCAGTATTCAAAGGCAGAATGTCCTGCAACTCAAGCAACTCAGCCCCTGATGAAAAGAAAAAAACAGACTGGGAAAAACTCACTCACCTAATCTGAGCCAGCAGGGTCGTGGCCTAGGCCCCACATGTGGCGGCAGTGGATGGCAGGTCTGGAGGGAGAGACCCAGTGCACCCAGGTGTACACTTCAACGAAAGTGAGCCCATCTCTGTTGCAAACAGCAGTGCTCACTGCAACAGAGGCAGGCCGCTGATTGCTCCTGCAATTAACTGCCAATTAATTCTTATTAAATTAAACTAGTTTCTTTTATTTTTTTTGTATGCCTCTTGCCAATCAAAATTCTTTTTTTTTTTTTGCTCTGCACTACCTATAGGCTGATAATCTGCCACTGCCACCCAAGATAGAGGAAGGAATCCTGTGGTTGGTGCCTATGTCCCTGTAGTGAGTCCAAATGCTCAGAAGGCCCAGCCATCTGTTGGAGACTGGCCAACCTTCTGAGGCACAGAGCCCTTATAAGGAGGACATCACAAAACCGGCCATGCTCAATCTCCTTCTGCTGGCTGGGGGCACAACCCATGCGCCTGGACTGGACTGGAGGGATGATAAGGAAACGCATACACTAGGTGGACCAGGTGGATCTACTGCCATGTGTCACATTTCTATGCCTACTGTTATAACTCTCATACTAAACTCCCACTCATTGATAAGGGTTCTAACAAAACTAGAATAGATCAAAGGAGATTCCTATCCTTTTAAAAGCAAGAAAGGGAGCACTGCCCTGAACTAACCTTGGACTTAAACTTCATGATCTTGTATTTCTCAGCAATCCGTTCATTGAACTCCTGATAGACATTCACCATTGTCACAGGAGTTCCCATATTCTTTCCTGAGGAGAGCTCTACCTGCTTAGAGAAGACAGGAAAGTGAAAAGTAGATCTGGCTACAGCAGCAAAAGCTACAAGTTATACTGAAAGCTACAAGTTATATTGAAAACAGACACTGCCAGAGGAAAGATACTATGCCAATATTAAGCCATTTAAGCGGCTCAGGCATGTTACAGAAAAAAAGTCAATGTAAATATTGGCATATAATACAGATACAGTACAATGCTTAATAAGGGAGCAAATTTTATAAAGCTTTTTCCATGTGGACAACCACATATGCACGTCAAAAGTATATGCACAGAAAACCTGCAATATTTTTATATGAGGTGTGTGTAGTGTTCCTGGGGGTGTAGACTGGGTGGAACAGGGAGTGTAGTTACTCACCTGTAACAAGTGTTCTCCGGGGACAGCAGGAATCAGTCCTCATATATGGATGACATAGGCACCGATGGATTCACGGATAGGCACCGACATGGATTCACTCCCCAGCTTTAAAGAAAGCCTTTGGGAGTCAGACAGCGCATGCGTGGTCACCTTCCCACCCAAAGGTACCATCTTACCTCAGTATGATATAGCTTAATCAAGCATTAAAAAAAAGGAACAAAGCTCCATGAGGAGGAGGGAGGATTGCGAGGACAGATTCCTGCTGTCCCCGAAAAACACCTGCTAAGGTAACTATGCTTTCTCCATGAACAAGCAGGACGTCAGTCCTCACATATGGGACTCCCACGCTATAGGCTAATGAGAAAACCTTTAGGAACCCCTAATGACTCCAAAAGTGAAGCAAATAGAGCATTAAGGAGCACGGATGGCTTGAAGACTAGGGACACAACTGCAGCATTCAGCATGGATCACCTCATCGGTAACTGGAAACAACGGGCCGGAGGGAAGTAGTTGCACTATTCCCCAAAGAGGTGACGAAGAACTGCCTGGCTGAAGGCACACTCACCGTGAGCTCTCTTCCAAGCAGTAATGTGCAGCAAAGGTATGGACTAAAGACAATGTGGCGGCCCTGAAGACATCCAGCAGAGGAACAGAGTACAGTATGGCCACCGAGGCAGCCATGGCAGCAGATTGTGTGCTGTAAAGTGATGTCCCAGGGAGAGTATAGCCTGCTCATAGGTGAAGGGAATGCAGTCTGCTACCCAAATGACAAAGTATGCTTGGAGTCTAACTCCAAGCCGGATGATGTCATAAGAAATGAACAGCTGCAACGAGCGGCAGTGGTACTGTGTCCTCTGCAGGTAGGAGGACAGAGCCCTCTTGCAATCCAAGGCATGTAAGGGGCTTCCGCCTGGAAGGCATAAGGATGGGGGAAAAAAAGTGGGCAGGACTACCTCCTGATTCATGTGGAAAGCAGACACGACCTTAGGTAGGAATTTGGGATGTCTCCGGAGTACTACCCTGTTTCCGTGGAACCTGATGTAGGGAGTGTGAGCCACCAGTGCCTGTAGCTCACTAACCTACCTGGCCAAAGTGAGCGCAACCAGGAATACCACTTTCCATGGCAGAAAGCCAGAGGCTCAAGGGGGGAGCCATCAGCTTCCCCAGAATGACCTTTAGATCCCACACCACTGACAATAGGTAAACGGGGAGTCGTAAGAGGAGAAGGCCCCTCATGAAGCAGCCCACCAGTGGGAGCACAGAAACAGGTCGCCCATCGATGGCATGATGCTGCTCCACTATGGCACAGAGACGCACCCTAACGGAATTAGATTTCAACCCAGCTTGAGAGTGATGTAGGAGGTACTGCAGGATGTCTTGCGCTGAGCAGAAGGTGCTTGAGAGACTTGTCTGTGCACCAGACAGAGAAGCTGTGCCACTTGAAGGCATACACCCGCTGCGTAGAGTCCTTGCGGGAGGCCAGGACATCCTCCACCTCCCTAGGGAGGTAGAAGTGCCTCTCAGTAGCCACATCATCAGTGCTAGGGACGGGAGACTGGGTTGAAGAATGGTACCATTCTCCAGCGAGAGCAGGCTTAAATTCTGGTCCAGCGGTATCTGATCCGCATACTGCTGGTGGAGACACCAAGGGACAATGAAGATCATCAAGGCCCCATCTGACTGCACCTTGAGCAGGATTCTAGGGACCAGGGAACACATTCAGGAGGCTCCTGGACTAGTGCAGGAGAAAGACATCCACCACCACCCGACCTGGAGCCTGCCTACGTGAACAAAACCGGGGCAACTGTGCATTACTGACGCTGGCAAAGAGGCCCATCATCGGGGTCCCCAATGCCAAAAGACGGAGTCTGCTATCTCTGGATTGAGTCATCACTCATGAGGTTATAGCACACTGCTGAGCCAATCCGCCAGTAGGGTGCTCTGACCCAGCAGGTAGACTGCCCAGAGGAACATGCCATTCTCTGTGACGAAATTCCAGAGGTGAACCGCCTCCAGGCAGAGGTGGTACAGGCCTGTTCTACATCAGCAAGTAGGGGGGGGGAAGAGTCACCTGGTCATCTGTTTAGACAAGTACCACTTGACCCATCAGATGAATCCAGAACACTGAGGGCATTGGTCACGGTCTAGAGTTCCAGGTTAATGATCTGAAGGGCACTCTCCTCCTGCGTCCAGGCACCCTGTGACTGCAGAGAGTCACAGTGGGCTCTCCAGCCGAGCTTGGAAGCGTCCATAGTGAGGATGCAGTGCACCAGTGGGGCCTTGATGTTCTGTAGGGTGTGCCACCAGAGGTTAGGTGACTCGAACCTGATCTTCCAGATGACCTGTGGCCTAATGGTGCACCCTGATGGTGCAGCATGACACACTGCATGCCTCCTCTGGTTATATGGCCTTATGAGTCATTCATCCAGATAAGGGAAGACGAAGACTCCCAGCAAGCGGAGGCAAGTGGTGATGACCGTCAGCACTTGGTGAATACCCTGGCAACCGAGGAGAGGCTGAAAGGGAATACCTTGTACTGGTAGTGGCAACCTCCCACTACAAAGCAGAGGTACTGACTGTGCTGGGGGTGGATCAGGATGTGGGTTATAGGCATCCTCGAGATCCAAAGAGCATAGCCAATCTTCCCGGAGGAGGTAGGGCAACAAGGTTCCAAGGGAGAGCATCTTGAACTTCTCCTTGACCAGAAAACGGTTTAGTTCCCACACATCCAAGATGGGTCAATAACCACCTGTCTCTTTCGAGACAAGTACCAGGAGTAGAGCCCCTGATCCCGAAGGGACAGGGGCACCGGCTCCACGCCACAGACTCGAAGGCTGCCCGAGTCTGAAATTTGGAGCATTCCTTGACCATGGAGACCAGGGTCTGGAAATGCTCAAGAGGTACCCCTGCCAAACAAGGGAACCCAGCAGACTGCTTTGCCAGGTCCAGGAGGTAAGTGCCCATGTACAACTGGTAAGCCTGGTAGCACCGCCTGCCAAAGGTCTTCATGGTGCAGGACTCCTGTAACAGGTGATCTCCGGAACAGCAGGAATTAGTCTTCACATATGGGGGTTCGTCGGCGCCGACGGAGCCCGCACGGGAATGCTCCCCAGCATCCAATCAGAAGGCTTTTGGGAGCATCCCTCGCGCCTGCGCGGTAGCTTCCCGCCCTTCCCACTGCCTCTCCCCAGTTGCGTTTCATAGCTGAGACAGAAGGAGAGGAGAGGAAGGAAGAGAGAGAGAGAGAGAGTTATAAATCCTAGGGGAGGTGGGTGGGTTGTGAAGACTAATTCCTGCTGCTCCGGAGATCACCTGTTACAGGTAAGTAACTGTGCTATCTCCAGGAACAAGCAGGAATGAGTCTTCACATATGGGGACTCCCTAGCTGAGGGTGCCAGAGGAGATCCCAGGATGCGCGCCCCTGGACAGGGCGGCATCGCCCAACCTGGATCCCCGGCATCCCCTGAGGGATGGAGGGTAGGAGTTGAGAAGAGTTGCCAAAGGCACAGCAACCGAAGACTACAGGGGGAGTCTTCAAACCCACTTCAACATCATTAAACCGTTAATGATCTAGCACAATCTAGAGCTTACCTACTGGATTGTAGAAGGCAGAGCTGCGACGGGTACTGTAGATGCAGTAGCGCAGTCTTCAAGGGAACTTCACCGCAGAGAGGACGAAGTTCCCCAGTCCGGGCGGGCTGGAGACGCAGGTGTCAACCGGCACCGGAAAGACGGTAGGCTTCACGAGGAGCTCTAAGAGAAGCTGAGAACTCCCGTAGGAGCAGTCTCCCCAATCCGGAGGACTAAGCAGAAGACTGACCGATCTAGGAGAACCCAGCCCGGAGAAGAACAGGAGTGTACCCCGGGATATCGGGGGGTACACTGCCTACCCTAGCCGGCCAGGGATAGGAAGACATTGGGTTCGAAAACCTCCAGACAAGGAGGCGTAACCAAGGGGCTGTTGACTTCACAGCAAGTTTAAGCATAACCGGTCCGAGAACCCGAGCCGCAGGACGCAGGCAAGCGGGTCGGCCGGACCCCGTAAGAAACAACAAAACGTCATCACCGACAATTGGGAGATAGTCGGTAAGACACAGGGCGCTATAATATTTCCCAAAAGCGCCCACCTGTACCGATATATATCCAATGAAAGGTATAGATGTATATCGGGCTATAGGTGGGCCCGGGAACGCCCACCTAGGTTACTAAACCAGTATGCACACGTGAGAACGATACTGCCAACTCGGACCGGCCCTTGATCCACAGGAGGGTGCCCACCAGGAAGGTGGTGAGGGAAAGGGCCATCCAAGGATGGGTCGATGTGCGTGGGGCAGGGCCGATAGGTGAGAGTAGCAGTATGGTTGCGTGACTCCCAGATCAGTAGGGAAGGAGCACATCAGGAGTATGTAGGCCCCTGAGGCGTCCACCTGACAGCCACACAGAAAACGTGTCCTCCGTACCACAGGGAAGGCAGGAGGATAGCAAACCCTACAGCCACGGTGTGACCGTGGGGGTCATCTCCGGCATATATATTAAAAAAAAACCCACCCCTCGGGGGTAGGGCCAATGTCCTCCGCCGCTCCGAAGAATGCATGGAGCAGAGCCGGGGATCAACATGGGTCAGTGGGACTCCTGTCCACCGTAACCTGACAGACCCCGGGGTTTCTCTGCGAGGGTGGTCTGGCCCTGTCGAGGATTAGTGCGGGCCATGCTCGGAGAGTAGCGGCCAAGGCCTACACTGGGAGAAGGAGATTCGGTGCGCGATCCCCTCAATCCGGGAGAACCAGGCAGAGGGGAGTCGAGGGACGTACCCGAGGGTAAGTCCGAAGAAGACTAGCATGGCCCTGAAGAGCCAGGCTAACCTAGTGTGGGAAGGGTCGTCCCCCCCCCCGGGGGAGGGGGCTCCAACCTCCAATCAAGCAGCCGAGCCACTTGTCAGACTGAAAAGAACCGCAGTGTAGAACTGGACAATAACTTCTGGTAAGAGGAGTTAAGCGCAAACTGCCGCATACCGGAGCCTAAGGCTGCTTGGCAAGGGCAGCCTGGCGCGAGCTCTGGCACTGCCGACCGACGTGAGATGTCCCCGGCATGGGTGCACCCGGCAGGTGGGCAGAGGGATGACACTTCCTCTTCTTCGGAAAGGAGGGTTGGGAAGGACATTTCCTACACCCAGGAGAGGGGGAGGGCAGCAGGCGGCCAGCGCCAAACAGGTCGGCGGCGCACTGAGCAACCTGACGCAAAGCCTTGCCATTGAAAATGTTCTCCCCGGTGCACGGGGAATTACCCAGATTATGTTGCGCCCAGCTGCACAAGTCGGAAGCCTGCAATCAGGCTGTACGACGCGCACCTATGGCGACAGCAGAGGACCTGCTAACTGACTCGAAAGAGTCCACGGCAGCACGAGAAAGATCCAAGAGATATTCCTGCAATGGTAAAGAAGCAAGGAATAGTCAGGGGCCCGAGGGGCTGACACAAAGGGAGACAAGAGGGATAACCTCTCGTTGACCTCCCGAAGCGCCAGGCTCATATAGAAAATATATGAGAGAATCCTGGAGGCCAACATGGACGTTTGGAAGGTTCGCCGCCCAAAGTTGTCCAGAGCTTTAGCCGCACGATTCGGGGGGCAGGAAGAGTGCTTCTTCTTGCTACCGACCTTCCTCAGGGCCGATTCCACCACAATGGAATGATGGGGAAGCTGGTGCGCCTGGAAACCCGGAGAGGGGGGCACCCGATACAGGGCATGCATGGCCGTAGGCGGTGCCGGTACCTGTAAGGGCGAGCGCCAAATCCCAAGCAGGAGATCCCGCAGGGAGGGATGCAGAGGAAGCATTATGGCTGCCTGTTCCGCAGAACCCGAACTTAGCGAAGGGCCCGGGATAGGAATGGCGAGCAAGTCCGCCATGTCAAGGAGGAAGTCCTGAAAAGACGGCTCTCCCAGAGGGGCTATCCCGGGGGAGGCCAAGGTGGAGGGGCCCGCTGGGACACCAGGGGACCCACCGTGCTGGTGCACGGAAGGAATCGCTCTAAACAGAGGAGGGTACTGACAGTCCCAATTTGAGGCAGTTGGTACTGCATCGTCAGAGCCCGGGATCGATTCCAAGCGGGGCATCGAAGGGAGCGACGTCCCCATGGGACTCGACCTCGGTCCCGACTCTGGGGGCGGGGCCGCCCCTGGGGCAATCCGCCAGGGCGGCTGGAGTGGCGCCGAGGCAGCTGGAGAGCAGGCGAGCGCAGCACTGCACCGTCAGAAGAGACCAGGGTCGGATCCGAAACGCATCGGAGCCACGCTTTCCAGACTGGAGATCGATTCGAGGCTGGGCATCGAACCGAGCGACGCCTCCTTAGGGGGCCCTGAAGTCAGCGGCCGCGCCGGTGCTGCCACTCCCGAGAGTGGAGTCGGGGCCGCGACGATCGGTGCCAAGGGCAACGAGGGCTTCCCAGGCCGAAACTCGGTGAAGAGGGAAACACCCGGATTCGGCTCCGATATCGGGAGAGAGGCCCTTCTAGACGCCTGGGTTCTTCCCGCGCCTGTTTTATTGAGCGGGAGACCCTTACGGGGCGTACTACGCGGCCTCGAGGGTACCCAGGTAACCCGCCGACGAGCCCCGGCGGGGGGCGAGACGCACAGCCCCGGCTCCGCGGCCGCGGCACTTCTGTGGGTCGACTAGACCGAAGGTCCCGGGTCCCGCGGGCAAACTCTAGTGACGAGTGGAACACTCGATGCCCGCGTAGATGCCGGGAGGTCGGTGGTGTCCGGGGGAGGCCCCGGTCCCGCGCAAGATGGGGGTGCCGACACGCCCGACCGGGATAGATCGATCGGCTCCGCAGGTGGAACCCGGTGACCACCCCTGGCGAAGAACGGGGCCCTCGTTCCCGAGACCGCCGCCGGAGGGGCGGAGCCGCTCAAGGCGAGTACCGCCCCCACGGAAGCCGCGATCGGCCCTGATGGAACCGAGGGCACCCGGTGCCGATCCCCAGCGGGGAGTGGAGTCACCGACTCCGAGGACTTGGTCCCGCTCGAAGCGGTCACCACCTCCGCGCATGGCAGGGGTGTGGGCACGCCATACCGGGTCAGGTTGGTCCGACGATCCCCGGTGAAGAGTGGAATACTTGACACCGATGCCGGGGAATCAGCACCGCCGAAAGCGGGTACCGCCCCCGCGCAGGGCCGGGATGCCGTAGAGCCAGGCTGGGTCGAGTCGATCGGCCCCGAAGGCACCGAGGACACCAGCTGACAGTCCCTGGCGAAGAGTAGAACACTCAACACCGGCGCCGATGCCGAGGGATCTGCACCGCTCGAAGCGGGTGCCACCCTCGGGCATGGCTCGAGAATGTTCTTTGAGGAGCGAACCTCAGAAACAACCCGAAACCCCGTGGAGACTCTGGAGCCCGAAGACTCCCTCCGGGGTGTAAGGGACTGGAGGGGGAGGCCGGAGCCGTCGTCATGCAGCGCATGAGACTCACCCCTCAAGGCACGGTTAGTCTTAACAGACTGTTGTTTGGTTACCTGATCCTGGCGAGGAGAGAAAGCCGACGACCACACCTCAGAGGGGAAGACGTCATCGAGGGACACTCGAAACAGGGAGGGTCTTCTCCCGACGCTGAAGCCCAGGGAACCAGGGGAAAAGGGGTCAGGGCCCAAACAGGAGAGACACCAGGCGTTGGAGTCGAAGCAGACGTCTCCACAGTGGGGGGCACTTCTTAGGGGAAGAAGGCTCCATGCTGGAAAGCCCGGTAGGCCTCAGAAAAGACGAGGAAAAAAGGGAGGCACCAATGGTGCTAGAGTCAGCGGGAAAAAAACCGCGACCACAGGAAACAAAAAAGAAGAAAAATTTCTGCGGTGACAGGAGGTACATCCTGCCGGCTCCGTGGAAAAACGAAAACTGGGGAGAGGCAGTGGGGAAGGGCGGGAAGGTACCGCGCAGGCGCGAGGGATGCTCCCAAAAGCCTTCTGATTGGATGCTGGGGAGCATTCCCGTGCGGGCTCCGTCGGCGCCGACGAACCCCCATATGTGAAGACTCATTCCTGCTTGTTCCTGGAGATTGTATCTTCTAGCTCTTGATTTGACACATGGCAGATTCCACCACCATGGAGTTGTGAGGCAATTGTGCTTTCTGGAACCCAGGACTCTCGCTGACTCTATACTAGCAACTGAATCAGAAGCTTACTATGGGCACCGTCACTAGGCTCTCCCACATCCTGAACAAGCAGTGTTCAAGGATGGGGGAGGGGGGATTGGCACCATCGGTGCCTCCTTCAGAGGGGCCTCGTACTGGAGAATCTCCAGATCCTCAGCATGAGGCTTGTCCTCTGGCTCCACCACAGGGCCTTCACCATCCCATGGATGAAATCCAGGAATGCAAAATCCTTGGGCGGGGACAGTCGATGCTCCTGCAGGGGAGACTCTCCAAGGGCACATCCCAGTGCAAGGCATTATCGGTAGACTTGTCCTCTGTCTCTCATCCCGACTGAGTCAGAGGAGACCTCAAGTCCTCAGTGATCACCAATCCAAAGCCCCACCAGAGTCCAGGAATGCCATGCCAGGTGCACTGGCTCAGATGCACTTGGGGGCGAATCGTGCCTCGGGTGAGAGGCTGATTGCCATGACTCAAAGCCAGAGCAGCACTCCAGAATAGTCTGAATTTCCTCTGGAGAGGTTCGAGCTGTGGAGGGGCAGAGGTCAGCACCAGCAACCCAGAGGCCCTGGGCGTCATGCTTCGCTGCACCTCCAGGAATGCAGTGAAGTTGCATTACAGGGCCGCCATCCTGACCTCGAGGCCAGTGGGTTCTGCAGCCACCAGCTCATGTCTCGATGACCTTGAGCCTGAATTCGGGTCCTTCAGCAAGGAATCACCTATGGTGATCATCCCAGGGGACAGACTCCAATTCCCTGACGTGATGGGAGTCTCCTCCCACCGGGGCAGCTTCAGAGGCCACTCCCAGAAATCATCCTCTATGATGGGTCGTGGGCTCTAAGCTCGGGTACCTGAGTTATCATCTCTGGTGCCGGGGTCGGACAGTCTTCAACCTCACCTGGGATGATGACTTAAGCCTGCAGGGGAGGTCCTATGAGGACAATCCCTGGTCTGAGGTTCTGCGACCTCAGGCCTCTGATCGAGCTCACCCGAGGGCAGCAAATCCACTCTTGAGGACGGCCCTGCAGCCAAACCCTTTGAGACAAATTTGTTCTTATGCTGCTGATCCCACTTCTTCCAGCTATTGGCAGACATCTGCAAACAGAACGGGCATGAGGAGCTGTCATGGGTCCAATCAGCGAAGACAGCAACTGTGGCGGTCAGTGATGGACATAGTGCGGAAGCACAAGCCACAGTGCTTGAAACCACTGACCGTAGACATAGGGGGGGGAATATGGCGCCTACGAAGTCAAACTCACATGTTTCAGTCAGGGAGGGCGCAAGGGAATTCCCGTACCCAGAAAAAAGAAAAAAAAAAAAAAACGGAACCCGAGAAAAACGCAGCACCAAAGCGAGGGTGTGATCAGGTGGCGGGAAGGAGATTGAAGAAACGAACCGGCAAAAGACAGCACGAAAAACGCATGAGAAAGGAAGAAAAAAATCTATTTCTACTGGGGAAACAGATGAGATGTCTGCCAGGCTCTGCAGAAAAAAAAAAGACGGAGGTAAGATGGCATCCTTGGGCAGGAAGGTGACTGCACATGCACGGTCTAACTCCCAAAGGCTTTCTTTGAAAGCTGGAGTGTGAATCCACGTGAGCTCTGTTGGTACTGACATCACCCATATATGAGGACAGACTTCCTACTTGTTCCCAGAGAATTGCAATGTACACGTGTTTTATAAAATACGCTGGTACATGCAATAGAGCAACTTCAAAGCAGGTGTGACTTTATGCACTAATGAAGCTGCTTCTAGGAGTCTATTTTATAAAAGGCACATGAGCACTTAAGTTGCTTGTATAAAATTGCCTCCTTTTTGGACTTCTCACATTGGGGCCCTGAATTTTCCTGCTATTTGTTACATGAAATATTAAGAAAATACTTAAAAGAAGTGGTATATGATTTATTAGCTTTTCGTATACAGCTTCTTATCCAAGAGTATTCTTAATGAGAATCAAGAAGCAGGAGCAGTTAGGAATTTAAATATTTATTTTGATTTAACCACATTTCTTGAGACAACACAGGATAAGACTGATTTTTATGCAGCTTTGTTGGTGACTATCTTCAGAATTAGATAAGAGTCAGATATTTAGATTTTGTTTCAATCCGTGTAGATCTATCCACAAGCGGCTAAGGCCACTCAAATTAGGAGAGAGTTTCCTGCAATCTAAGTTGGCGGTGTTGTCTATGAGGGGGATTCTTCTACCTGAAACATCCCTGTAAATGCTTAATTTCTTTTCAGGGACATTATACTTTTTTGGATCCATTACAGCTGGAAACAGTTTATGCATATAATTCCTTATATTTGTGTGAGCTGATGGTATATGGGAATTGGCTCATTTGGGCTTCTATTTTCTTTAATTATTTCCACAAATTGCCTTCGTCTTCTCCTTGATGTGGATTAAGACTGAATTTTATTTCCTTGAGATATGATGTTTTTATTTTTTGTATGATTCTATTTCTTGATTAATAATGTTAACTTTAAAAAAATATATCAGAAATTATGTACACAAATGAAAGCTACCATTTCACGTGGCAAAAGGTATATGGTTCGCTCTATGTTCTTCACTGTCACACAACAGCTCACGTGCGTCTTGGCAGATTCAACCCAAACTTTACCAAAAAGGTACACCACACCTGAAAGGAGGAAAAGATAGCCAGTGATAAAAAGCTTAAATCAATTAAGAAAAATAAGAAAAGACAGAATGAAATCCCTCAGTCAAAGAATAAGTTCCAACACAGAAACATAACAGGGTCCTAATATATTAGGCAAAAAACAAAATTAAAGAATATTCAATCAAAAGAGAACATGAGAAGTAAAGTGCTTCAGTTATATATTTGTTTTAATATTCACCCATGCAGAGAAAGCTCAAGGCAAAAAATATACTCAACATTAAAATACAGTGATCATAGCAATATAAATACATTGACAATCAATGAAAAGCACCAACCACCTCAATGACATACACCACCAAGCAAACACTCATACAACACACCAGCACAAGTAAAGTAACTAAATGAGGCCCTGCACATGACAAATTACTATATTACAAATTTACAAGAAAAACAGCAGGAATGATAACCTAATATTTAAATATTGTAAGTGGAGATGTAGCCTAGTGGTTAGAGCAACTCTTGTGACCTTGGGCAAGTCACTTTACCCTCCCTTGCCTCGAAAGAAAAGGCCTGGCAATCTACTTCTGTTCATACCTTGCCAAGGAAACCCAGGAGCTACAGGGTTGCCAGGAGTCAGCACTGACTTAACAGGCTTTCTATACAGACTTGACGGCACTTAAAAAAAAAATCATCATTATCAATAAGAGACGTGTTAAAAGAAAAAAACTGACCTGGAGTGGAAGAGTAGCTTAGTGATTAGAGCATCAGAGGACTGTGAAAAATTGCAAGACTACCTTGATAAACTGGAAGACTGGGCATCCAAATGGCAGATGAAATTTAATGTGGAAAAGTGCAAAGTTATGCACTTAGGGAAGAACCACCTTAACTATGGTTATATGATGCAAGGTTCCACATTAGAAATCACCACCTAGGAAAAGGGTTTGGGAGTCATCATGGATAATACATTAAGACCCTCCACCCAGTGTGCAGCAGCAGCCAAGAGAGCAAATAGAATGTTAGAAATCATAAGGAAAGGAATGGAGAAAAAAATACAGGATATTATAATGCCTCTGTATCGTGCCATCTTGCCTGAGTAGGATAATATAGCTCAAAAGCAAAAATGACAAAATGCAACTCCACGGTGAGGGGGAAAGGTTGTGAGGACTGATTTCTGCTCTCTCTGGAGAATACCTGCTACAGAGGAGTAACACGTTCTCCAGGAATAAGCAGAATACCAATCCTCACATATGAGCTCCCTAGCTACAGGCTACCGAAAACGTGTAAAAGCCACGGGTGATCAGGAAAAGGTGAGCCATGAACAGCAATGAGTCCCTGAGAACACAGACTCATAAGCGGCCCAAGTGTCCAGTGAGAAACCAGCACTGCGGTAGCCTGAATACACACGGGCCAAAGGGCAGGAGTTGCCTATACCCCGAATAGATGACAGAATACCACCTGGCCAAAGGCATTTTCCCTATGGGACTCCTCCTCCAGGCAGTAATGAGCTGCAAAGATATGGACAGAGGACCAGGTAGCGGCCCAGCAGATTTCAGACAAGGGAACAGAACGCAGGATTGGCACGGATGTTGGCATAGCCCTGACCCTGTGCACCATGGCACGGCGCTCCAGCAACAGCCCAGCCTGAACATAACATAAGATATGCCATACTGGGTCAGACCAAGGCCCATCAAGTCCAGTATCCTGTTTCCAACAGTGGCCCATCTAGGTCATACGTACCTAGCAGTTTCCACAAAAGACAGGTTCCACAATGCTTGTAACTGGGTCAAGCATTGATATCCTGGGTCCCTTCTTAATAATGGTTTATGGACCTTTCCTCCAGGAACTTGTCTGAACCTTTTTTAAACCCAGCTACACTAACAGCCTTTACTACATCCTCCGGTAACAAATTCCAGAGTTTGATTACACGCTGAGTGAAAAAATATTTTCTTTTATTAGTCTTAAATGGTTTACCCTATAGCTTCATTGCATGTCCCCTAGTCTTACTATAGTCTGATAACGTAAACAATCGATCTACGTTTACCTGTTCCACTCCATTCATTAATTTATAGACTTCTATCATATCTCCCCTCAGCCGTCTCATTGCCAGGTTAAAGAGCCCTAACCTTTTTAGCTTTTCTTCATAGGAGTATCCTTCCATCCCCTTTACCATTTTGGTGGCTCTTCTCTGAACCTTTTCTAATAACGGTATATCCTTTTTAAGATATGGCGACCAGAACTGATCACAATATTCAAGGTGCGGTCTCACCATGGAACGATATAGAGGCATTATAATATCTTTTGTTTTATTTTCCATTCCTTTCCTCATGATACCTAGCATTCTATTTACTCTCTTAGCTGATGCTGCACACTGGGCCGAGGGTTTTAACATGTTATCCACAAAGACACCTAAATCTTTTTCCTGGGTGGTGGTTCCTAATGTGGAACCTTGCATCTTGCAACTATAGTTTTGGTTGTTCTTCCCTAGGTGCATAACTTTGCACTTGTCCACATTATGTCAAAAAGCAGCGGATCCAGCACAGATCCCTGGGGTACACCACTATTCACCTTTCTCCATTGGGAAAATTGGCCATTTAGCCCTACCCTCTGCTTTCTATTTTTTAACCAGTTCCTGATCCACAATAGTACACTGCCTCCTATCCCATGACTCTTTAAGTTTTGCCAAAAGTCTCTGATGGGGGACCTTGTCAAAGGCTTTCTGAAAGTCCAGATACACTATATCAACAACTCACCTTTGTCCACCTGTTTATTCACACCTTAAAAAAAACATAACAGATTAGTAAGACAAGATCTTCCTTGTCTAAAGCCATGTTGGCTGTCTCCCATTAGGCCATGACTATCTACATGCTGAGTAATTTTGTTCTTTATGATGGTTTCTACCATTTTTCCCGGTACTGACGTCTGGCTCACCGGTCTGTAGTTTCCCGGATCACCCCTGGAACCCTTTTTAAAAATTGGCGTTACATTGGCAATCCTCCAATCTTCAGGTATTAGTTGATTTTAATGAAAATTCACAGATTACTAATAGCAGGTCTGCAATCTCATATTTCAGTTCTTTCAACACCCTTGTATGCATACCATCCGGCCCAGGTGATTTGCTACTCTTCAGCTTATCTAATAGTTGTAATACATCTTCCCGATGGAGGAGTGGCCTAGTGTAATACATCTTCCCGAGGGAGGAGTGGCCTAGTGGTTAGGACAAGGTACTTCAGGCCGGAGGGCCGGGGGTTCAAGTCCCACCTGGGGACAGCAATCTCAGGCTGGAGGGACTGGGATTTCTAGTCCTATAGGCACTCCTTGTGGTCTTGGGCAAGCCACTTAACCCTCCATTGCCCATGTTCCCTGTAAGTACTAGCGTATGTGTGTCATATCCCCTCGTGTTAAATGTATCTCCCAATTGACCGCTTTGACCCGGTGAAAAGCGGGATATAAATACAGCTAAATAAATAAAAGCTAAATAAATTTCCTTCAATTCTTCCACACCTTTAAATACCACTTCAGTCATGGGTATCATCCCTACATATGATACCTAGCATTCCTAGTGGAGGAGTGGCCTAGTGGTTGGGGCAAGGTACTTCAGGTTGGAAGGTCGGTGGTTCAAATCCCACTAGAGGGCAGCAACCTTGGGCCGGAAGGACTGGGGTTTCTAGTCCCACAGGTGCTCCTTGTGGTCTTGGGCAAGCCACTTAACCCTCCATAGCCCATGTTCCCTGTAAAATAGTTATCTCCAAGTTATATTGCCCTGCTCAATGTAATTTCAGTTTGTTCAATGTAAACCGCCTTGATATCATGAAAGGTGGTATATAAGAAATGTTAAATAAATAAATAAATACATCTTCCTCAGTAAAGACCGAAGCAAAGAATTCATTCAGTCTCTCCGCTATCGCCTTGTTGCCTCTTAGTGCCCCTTTAACCCCTCTATCATCTAATGGACCAACTGACTCTCTCACAGGTTTTTTGCTACGAATGTACTTGAAAAAGTCTTTATTTCGCATTTTTGCTTCCGCAGCAAGCTTCTTCTCACATTCTCCCTTTGCCTGCCTTATCAATGCCTTGCATTTGACTTGCCAGTGCTTGTGCTGTTTCCAGGTTTCGTCGTTTGGCTCTTTTTTCCATTTCCTGAAAGATGCTCTTTTGGCAACAGCCTCTCTGACCTCACCTTTAAACCATGCTCACAGGCAAGGGCAATGCAGTCCACGGCCCAGATGGACAGAGTCCACTTGGTCACTGCTGCCAACAGCTGACTGGAGTCATAGGAGATGAAAAGCTGTGAAGCTTTGCAGAGGCCCTGGGTACATTGAAGGTGGAAGGACAGAACCCTCTTACAGTCCAGAGTTTGAAGGATGGTCTACGTTCTGCTGGTGTGAGCTGCAGAAAGAAGGTGGGAAACACCACCACCTGAATGAGGTGGAAAGGGGACACCACCTTGGGAAAGAACTTGGGGTGTGTGCAGTGCATAAGCTGTTCTTTTAGAATCTCATGAAGGGTGAATCCACCACCAACACCTAGAGCTCGCTGACCCTACAAGCCGACGCGAGTGCCACCAAGAACATGACCTCAAACAATGCACCAATGAGTTACGACAGTACCACATTGAGGTCTCACTCTGCCGCTGGCAGACAGGAAGCTTGGACAACAAGAGACCCTGAAAGAAGCATGTCACGAGAGGCTGGACAGAAAGGGACTTGCCCTCGGTAAGGTGGTAGTGCACTGCGAGTAAACTTGGATGGACCCGAACAGAGTTGGGCTTCAGTCCTGCCCGAGACAGGTGAAGTAAATATTACAGCACATGTTGCAGAGAACAAGAACGGGTCAACTCATCACTCCGTGCACCAGTGAGAATCTGCGCCATTTGAAGGCATCAGCCCTTCTCATGGAGGTCCTACTGGAGGCCAGGAGGACCTCCTCCACCTCCCCTGAAAGGTTGAAAGGGGCCAAGGCTATCCTTTCAGCAGCCAGGTCATTAGCATCAGAATCCCCAACTTAGTGTATAGGAGGGCGCCCTCCTCCTGCGACAGCAGTCCTAAGCACTCCCCAGGAGGATCGGAGCCGCCATGGATAAGCAAAAGAGCAGAGAACCACAGTTCCTGGGCAATGGAGGGGCTACCAGTATCAGCAATGCCCCATCGTGCTGAACCTTGAACAAGAGCTTGGCAATCAGCAGTGTGGGTGGGAAGGCATAGAGAATGTCCTCCATCTATAGGATAAGGAATGCATCTGCTGCTACTAGGGACTGATGTGACTTCCTGGAACAGAAGTCGGGCAGCTGGGCACTGGCTGGACTAGCGAAAAGGACAACCACCAACTTAGGAACCACAAAGGAGGGCAGGAACCTTTGCAGTAAGTAGAAGACAGAAAACACAACAAGCGAGTGGCGTATGGAGGTCACAGGTGCCTTTATTACTTATAAAACCCCTACGCATTTCGGCATTTGCCTTCCTCAGGGGGATGCAGCTTGAAACATAAAACAAAATATAAATATATTATGATGAATTAAAAATACATCATAAATAATTACAGTATAAACAACCAACAATATACAAACATAAAAAACTAAAAGTTAAGAAAACATAATAAAAGGCATAATAAAAGAACCATAATAAAAGAAAAACAAAGGGCAGGAGGACATAAAAATTGTATAATATAAAGTGTGTATATATTTATAGTATAGAAGAGATGAGGTGCAAAATCTAAACCTAATAATTAAGGACTGTACTCACTAATACACTCTCTGATGACTCCTTGGAGAACCACTTATGAAATTATATCTCTGTATTGAAGTAACAAAAGATAAAGCAGTCATTTAAAAAAATATATATAATATTCAATTTAAAGAAACCTTGAGGGGGGTATAGGAGGGGGTGGCAAGAACAACAAATACACTTCAAGGATATAGAAAGAAAACCATATTGCATCAAAATAGCACAGTTACTTACCTGTAACAGGTGATCTCTGGGAACAGCAGGAATTAGTCCTCAAATATGGTGGGTACGTCGGTACCGACGGAGCCTGCGCAGGAAAGCTCCCCAGCTTCCCAGAAAGAAAGCTTTTGGGAGCCTCCCACAGCGCCTGCGCGCTGCCTTCCCGCCTTTCCTAACCAACTCTCCTCAGTTCAAGTTTAAAGCTGAGACAATAGAGAGAGAGAGGAAAGGAAAGATAGAGAGAGAGATACAACTCCTAGGGGAGGTGGGAGGGTTGTGAGGACTAATTCCTGCTGTTCCCAGAGATCACCTGTTACAAGTAACTGTGCTATCTCCAGGAACAAGCAGGAATGAGTCCTCACATACGGCGACTCCCTAGCTAAGATGCCTGGGAGATCCCCAAGGGTATGAGACCCTGAAAGGTTCCTCGTCTTCCTATGGATCTCAGGCATCCATTAAGGGACGGAGGGCAGGAGTTGTTTAAGAATGGAACAGGTGTCTGAGGACAGCCTGACCAAACAAGGCATCCCGGTGGGAGTCCTTGTCCAAACAGTAATGGGCTGTGAAGGTATGAACAGAGGCCCAGGTGGCTGCTCGACAGATCTGGTCGATGGACACAGAATGAAGATGAGCCATAGAGGCAGCCATGGCCCTCACATTGTGAGCTGTGACATGGCCCTCCAGAGAAAGGTTCTTACTCCGGTAAGCAAAAGAAATACACTGAGCAATCCAATTGGACAGTGTTCTCTTAGAGACTGGAAGTCCTAAATGAGAAGGATCAAAAGCAACAAAAAGCTGGGAAGACTTTCTATGTTGCTGTGTCCTGTGTAAGTAAAAAGCAAGAGCTCTTTTACAATCTAGAGTATGAAGGTTCCTCTCTGCACTGGATGCATGAGGAGCTGGAAAAAAGACAGGTAAATAAACCTCTTGATTAAGATGAAAAGGTGAGACCACTTTAGGCATAAAGTGAGGATTTGTCCTAAGGACTACCTTATCATGATGGAACCTTGTATAAGGTGGATTAGCCACTAGGGCCTGCAGTTCACTGATGCTGCGAGCAGAAGTGACTGCAATATTTTTATTTATTTAGACAGTTTTGTATACCGTCTTATCCTTCAATCAAAGCGGTCACAACACAATTGGGGGAGGAGTAGCCTAGTGGTTGGGGCAAGGTACTTCGGGCCGGAAGGTCAGGAGTTCAAATCCCACTAGAGGACAGCAACCTTGGGCCGGAAGGACTGGGGTTTCTAGTCCCACAGGTGCTCCTTGTGGTCTTGGGCAAGCCACTTAACCCTCCATAGCCCATGTTCCCTGTAAAATAGTTCTCTGTGTGCTGTGCTTTCCTGTCTAATCAATGTGTTTATACCTCAAAAAAAAATTTCCTGTCATGATTTGACAATTTCCAATCTGTAATCAAAAAACGCTGCTGATCGCTGGAAGTAGCGGTATACAAATGTATACTAAATAAATAAATAAAATAAATACATTTAACACGCGGGGATATGAGACACATACACTAATACTTACAGGGAACATGGGCAATGGAGGGTTAAGTGGCTTGCAGAGGCTAGACCAAAAGGAAGCACTCTGTATTGGTAATGTTTTCCCTGGAACAGAAAACGTAGGAATTTTCTGTGAGATGGATGGATGAGGACATGAGTGTACGCATCCTTGAGATCTAGAGAACAAAGAAAATCCTGACTCTGCAGGTATGGAAGGAGAGTGCCTAGAAAAAGCATCTTGAACTTCTCCTTGCATAGGAATTTGTTCAATTCTCTGAGATCTAGAATGGATCTGTATCTCCCTGTTTTCTTTGGAATGAGAAAATAGGGGGAGTAAAACCCTGACCCCTGTTGAAGAGGAGGAACTTCTATGGCCCCCTGGGCCAGAAGGGTAGTCACCTCCTGATCCAGAAGGTCGAGGAGAGATGTGGGAGAATTGAAGTGTCTCACCATGGTGTAGGGAGGAAGGTCTGAGAAATGAAGTTTGTAGCCCTCTCTTATGATAGAGAGGGTCCACTGCTCTGATGTGATTTGCTCCCATCTGGGAGCAAAATGAGCTAACCTTCCTGGAATGGTGAGAGGTTCTGGCTGTTGTAGAGCCAGAAAGGTTATGTTCTCTAGTATCAAGTCAAAAACCCTGAGGGGGTTGGGACTGCTGAGTTGTAGCAGCCCCTGCAGGTTTAGGCCTGGCCTGTTTAGGTTGCTGACGCTTAGTAGCAAAGTGACCTGTAGAAGATTGTTGGCCAGAAGTGGAAGGAAATCTGCTCCTTTTGTAAAAAGGCTTTTTGAAAGACTTTTTCTTGGCTGGAATGGAAGTTGACTTAGAAAGTCTATCCAGAGCAGAATTCTCTGCATCCATTTGAGTGGCTTTTATTTGCCAAAGAGATTTTCAACCGTACAGGGCAGATTTCCTAAGCCATCCTGAACCCAGGGTTCTAGATCAGAAGCCTGGAGCCAAGTAATTCTGCGAGCAGCTATGGCAATGCCTGAGGCTCTGCTGGCACCTTCAAAGGAGTCAAAGGCTGCCCTGTTGGAAAACTTTGAAATATCTTGAGTATGCTTAAGCCAAAGGAGGAATTCATCCCTTCTATCCTCTGGAATAAAAGGGAGAAAGTTGTGCAGCTTTTGTGCAACTTCCTTTAGAAACATACCCATATAAAGGCTATATGAGTTGATTCTGGCAATAAGCATACTGGCTTGGAAGATTTTCCTACCAAAAGCATCCAAGGTCCTGCATTCTCTTCCTGGAGGAGCAGAAGAGTGTCTTTTGGTACTCTTTATCCTTTTCATAGCTGACTGCACCACAACTGAGTGGTGAGGAAGCTGAGTTTTCTGAAATCCAGGACAAGGAGGGACACGGTACATAGTGTCCAATCTGCGAGAATGAGGAGAAAGGGTGAGAGGAGTCTCCCATAAGTCAATCATATGTTCATGAAGAATTTCATGAATTGGCAAGGTGACTGCCTCTCTGGGAGCCTTAGAGTATCCTAAAATATCAAAAATTTTTGCTCTAGGCTCTGCTTCAGAGGTTACTGAAATAGAGAGTCCTTTAGCCACTTCTATTATGAAGTCTTGAAAGGACAAATCCTCTGGAGGAGACATTCTCCTTTTTGGAGAAGTAGGCTCCTCAGGAAGGGTAATGGATACTTCGGGAGACTCATCTGATGAATCAGAATCAGAGGAATCGAAGTATCGTCTGTGCCCTTCCAATGATCGATACGCGTATCGATCGGTACCGACATCGGGCGTTCCCGGTACCGGACCGGTACTGAGAGATAGCCCTGGACAAGGAACCCGAGTCGGTATCCTGACCGATGTCGATGCAGTCGGTACCGGCGCCGGTACCGACAACGGGACTCGTTGCGGTACCGACGGCGTCGCAGCTTGAATAAAAGCTATTATAGCCTGCTGCATGGATTGCACAGTGTGATCCATGGACGCCACGACTGCCTGGATGTCGGTACCGGGAGATTGTGCCGGTACCCCAGAGCAGTCTAACAGGTGATCGGTCGAGGCCGTGCCATCGATGTCAACCTGTAACCCCATAGGAGCAGCTTTGGAAGCCGGAGCTTCCCGCCGGGGTTGTTTGGCTGGGGCAGGATCCTCGAGGGCAAGCCCGGAGGCATCTCGATGCTGAGAGGGAGATTTGCCCTTCAAGGACCTGCTAGGTTTATGTTTGGTTACCTGAGACCCATCAGGAGAGGAAGACCTGGAAGATGTCGATGCCACCGCCGGTGCATCCGTGGGAAACAGCACATGGAGCTTGGCTGCTCGGTTCTGTAACAATCGTTTAGACATTAGGGAGCAGGACTGGCAATCCGGAATGGAGTGTTCAGGACCCAAACATTTAAGACACCATTCATGGGTATCTGTAACAGAAATTGTACCGCTACACTTAGTGCATTTTTTGAACCCGGAGGCTGGTTATTCCATGAGGGAAAATTTTCTTGTGGGCCTGTAGGCCTAAGAAGAAAAATACACCAAGTGAGGAAAAGTATAAATTTTTTTTTTTTTTTTGAAGAAAAGACCGGCGGTACCGGTCCGGCGTCGGGGAAGGCAGACACACGACCAAAGAAATAAATTAAAATAAAGAACTTCTTCAGCGGTGACAGGAACACGACCTGCTGGCTCCGCGGAAAAAGAAGAACTGAGGAGAGTTGGTTAGGAAAGGCAGGAAGGCAGCGCGCAGGCGCTGTGGGAGGCTCCCAAAAGCTTTCTTTCTGGGAAGCTGGAGAGCTTTCCCGCGCAGGCTCCGTCAGTACCGACGTACCCATATGTGAGGACTCATTCCTGCTTGTTCCTGGAGATAAATTGATACATAAAAATTACTTTGATAAAAAACAAACACTGAGAGCATCTTGTACTATAATATAATGTGTTAAGGGTTATATAGAATAGAAATACTGTTTTTATTTAAACCCCTGTATTAGAATAAAATAAAACCATCATAATGGAGCGTTTTTTTATTTAAAAATCATGTATCCATCTCATGAGCTTAACTTCATTATGGAAACGCAATTCTTATATTTGCTCCAGGTCAGAGGACTGTAGCCAGGCCTGGCAGTGGGCACCAATGCCCACTGCAGTTACTCTAGCCACCAACTCAAAGCAGTCAAGCTGCCCAAGTTATAAACTTGGAGCACTCTGACACTCAAGGCCAGGGTATGGAACCACTAGAGAGGTTCTTCGGAAAGAACAGCCGAGAACCCAGCAAGTTCCTTCACAAGATCTCTCAGGTACAAGCCCATGTATAGCTAGTATGCATGGATCCAGCCAATGAACATGAAGCCCTGGTAACACATTCTGCCCAGGACATCCAAGGCGCAGGCTTCCCTACCCTACCAAGGAGTCTCTCTTCTGGCTCTTAAAACATGCATGGCTGACTCCTCCACCATGGAACTGTGTGGTAGCTGTGCTTTTTGGAAGCCAGGGCTCCGGCAGACCCGGGACATTGAGTCCAACTGTCTGCTCACTATGGGCACCAATGCGGGGTTCTCCCAAATGCAGAGGAGCAGCTGTTCCAGGATCGGGGGAACAAGCACCTTGAGTGCCTCTTTCCAATGGGCCTCGTACTGGAGGATCTCGAGTTCCTCTGTCCAAGGGTGGTCCTCTGACACGGTCTCAAAGGCCTTGGCCATGTCCTGCACAAAGTCGAGGAAAGCCATGTCCTCGAGCGAGGACAGACGCCGGGTCTCAGTGGGAGACCGGTTGGAGGGCATGTCCCAGTGACGACGGGTATCTAGGGACTTGTCGTCCTCTGTCTCCCAATCCAATTAGTAGGTGGAGGTCCTGGGGCAGTTCAGACCCCAAGGTCAGGCCCTGGGTCGGAGCTGCGTGCACTCATCGGGAATGACCTCTGTTTCGAGGACTGGGACAGAGATCAGCACCAATGTTGAGGGACCTGTCGAGGCTGATGATGCTCGAGGATCGGCTCGAAGTCTGGGGAGTTCCTAGAGGTCGAGGGCCTGATAGTTGGGAGTGATGATGGTTCCTTTGTTAAGGTCTTGACTAATTTAAACAGTTTGTGGGGTTTGTTCAGAGATTGGCTTAAGAGTGCAGAGTGATGTTCTTTAATTTTTGTTGATATTAGGTCCCGGTGTGCCTGCAGATGGGAGTTGTATGTTGCCTGGTCTCCTGGTGACCGTGTGCGTCGCCATTTTCTTTCAAGTTTCCTCAGTACTTGTAGTGAGGTTCGTAGCTCGGTGGTGTACCAACATGCGGGTTTTCTCCTTCTTGGATGTGGCTTGTCTGGTATAGGGATGCGTGCAAAGGAGCTCAGGCTTTGGTTCCATGCAGTCATCGTCTCTTCGAGGTCCAGTGATGCAGCTGTGATGTTGGGGAGGACATCTTTGTGCTGTAAGAGAGAAGGAAGCACAGCCCTCCAGGACTATGCAGATTACCTGTTAGCCAAAACCAAAAACATTAGCAAAGCCACGCTATCCAGCCCCACCAGCAACCCACCCAAGCCACTTGCCTCCCTCATGACGCCATCAGCTACAAGTATCGAGGACATCATCGCTGTCATCAACGCCACCACTGCACCAAACGACCCTTGCCCAGCGTTCTGGATAAGATCCCTACGTAAAGAGCTCAGCCCCATAATAGCCAAAATCATCAACATATCCTTCT
Source organism: Ichthyophis bannanicus (assembly GCA_033557465.1). Classification (NCBI taxonomy): domain Eukaryota; kingdom Metazoa; phylum Chordata; class Amphibia; order Gymnophiona; family Ichthyophiidae; genus Ichthyophis; species Ichthyophis bannanicus. The sequence goes on along the minus strand of CM066035.1, from coordinate 946,629,343 downwards.
CTACAGGACAATTCCCACTATGTCTCAAGCAGATGTCAATCCGGACCCTTCTGAAGGACTCCAAGCTAAATTCCCAGAAGGTGGAATCATACCAACCAATATCGAGCATACCGCTGCTAGCAAAAATAATTGAGAAGGTCGTACAACGCCAGATACAGGACCACATTGATGCCACAGCTCCACTGGACCCATGCCAACACGGTTTTAGGGAATCCCATGGCACTGAAACCTTCCTCGCCACACTTAACACACTGATCACGGGGATTGACAACATCAAACAAGGATATGCCTTAATTTTCCTTGACATTGCTGCTGCGTTTGACTCCGTAAACCACGAGCAACTCTTGATATGGCTGCAGGACAAGGGAATTATTGGCTCAGCGTTGAATTGGTGCAAATCCTATCTACCGGAAAGATGGCAGCAGCTACGAACAGGAGCCACATCATCTAAGTCCTTCCAACAAATACATGGTGTACCGCAAGGCTCCTCACTCTCCACCCTCCTATTCAACATATACATGCAGTCTATTCAACATATCATGTCTCATCTATGCAGACGATGTGCTACTTTTCACCCCATTCACGGTCAATCGTCCAGACTTCTCCCCCATTCACAGAGCCTCAAGATAAGCTTTAGCAAACAAGAACGATCAGCCTTTGTACTCACCCTGTGAGAGCCCCAGGAAGAGGATCCTGGCTGGGCTCAGCTCTACTTCCCTGAAAGCTGTGTCACTGGCTCACTGTGTAGCACTGTATGAGAAGTGGCTGGCAGGCAGGCAAATCTTGGTGTCTTCTGTATTCTTCAGAAGAGAGTGGGGAGGGCAGAGGAGGAGAGAGAGGGCGCTGATGTTGTATGAGGCTGCTGCACTCTTCCCAAGTCTTCCAAATCTTTCCAATTTGTCGCTGCTCAACAGGTCCTTACCATGATAAGAGAAAGGAGCTGAACCAATTTTCCCTCTTCCTATGGCTACCAAAAAGACCACAGTCTAATGGAGCCTCCCATGTCAAGCTCAAGACAGACTGTCACTTCTATAATCAAGGTGGTCGTTCTTAAGCATTTAATCAATATCTTCCTCTCAATCCTCAGATTTCCATCCATCCATCATCTGCTGGAGTCAAAGAACTACTGAAAGGATCTCTGGTGGCTGAGGCGAATAGAGGCTAGGGAGTTGTGTCATTTGTAACCTGGGCTTTTCATTGGTTCTTTGTCTCCACCAATCTGCGGGTAGGAGAACACAGCCTACTTGTCTGGACTGGTCTAGTGGGACAATATGAAAGTGTAAATTAGACTTACCTGCTAATTGTAGTTCCTGAAGGAACTCCAGTCTAGTCCTGGAAACTCAGGAGTTGTCATCCTCTTCCAGCAGCTTGAAGACTGATACACGTCATTCTTTGATGACACCGGTATAAGGACTCAAGCACCGGCTCCTCCCACTCCAGTAACCTATTGACAAAGCAGACTCACCAGAGCAACAATTAAGTAAAACACCCACATAAATCGAGTGTCCACTAACTAAATAACTACCAAACAAAGGAACATCAAACATATCCCCTATGATATGTATCTAGACAGACAAGGGTCTTGCTTCCCTGCCCGGAAGAGCAAAATGCCCGTACTATTTTCCACCCCTTCGGGTCCAACACCGTCCCCTGCACCCCAAGCTCCACAGTTCTCTTTGTTCTCTTACCTGTAAAATCTTTGCTTCAGGCTGGAACTATCGTAAAGAATTGGGACGGGATCCGGGACTAGACTGGAGTTCCTTCAGGAACTACAATTAGCAGGTAAGTCTAATTTACACTTCCTTCTCGTCCCTCCAGTCTAGTCCCGGAAACTCAGGAGATGAAACAGAGCAGTAAATGTACTCAATGGGCGGGACCAGGTAGACCAGCCTGAAGCACCGCCGTACCAAAACAGGTATCCTTATGCGCCTGAACATCCAAACGATAGCGCTTAACAAAGGAATTCAAAGACGACCATGTCGCCGCCTTACAAATTTCCGCTGCAGGCACAAAACCGCACTCCGCCCAGGAAGCTGCTTGCGTTCTTGTAGAATGCGCTCGTAATCCGTCCGGTACCGACTTTCCCTTCAGAAGATATGCGGACGCTATTGTTTCCTTTATCCATCTAGCAATCGACGCTTTGGACATAGCTTCCCCTTTGCGAGGACCACCGAACACCACAAACAATCTATCCGATTTTCTGAATGTCGCCGTCCGCTTGAGATAACATTTCAATGCCCTTCGCACATCCAAAAGATATAACTGCGGAGTAGCAGAACCCTCCGCCTTACGGAATACCGGAAGGGACACCACCTGATTCACATGAAAGGGAGACAGGACCTTTGGCAAGAAGGACGGAACCGGCCTTAAAACCACCTTAGACTCATGAAAAGCTAAGAACGGTTCTCTACACGATAACGCCTGCAATTCTGATATCACTGCGCATTGTCATGACACCTGTATATAATTAATACTTGTAAATAGATACCCTATGTTACCCAAGTTTTTACACCTGTTCTCTGTAAACACAGAATAGCTTGTTATTCTGTTGATTTTGTTTTCATGTAAACCGCGCTGATACTGAATAGCGCGGTATATAAAAGATTGTAATAAAAAAATAAATAAAATAAATAAATCCGCCTTGCCGACGCAATGACCATTAAGAACACGACTTTTAGAATAAGATCTTTTAAAGTTGCTTTCGCCAAAGGCTCAAACGGCTGTGAATTTAATGCTGCCAATACCAACTAAGATCCCAAGTCGGAACAGACTGCCTGCACGGTGGTCTCAAAACACTCACCGCCTTCAGAAATCTTTGAACATCTGGATGTGTACAGAGCGCTTGCCCCTTGATCTTACCTCTATAACAGGAAAGCGCTGCCAACTGAACTCGCAAGAACGCGGCCGCCAAACCTTTGTGGAACCCATCTTGCAAAAATGCTAACACCTGTGGAATCGTAGCCCGTAAGGCTTCGCAATGCCTATCCATACACCAAGCCTCAAACACGCGCCACATGCAGACATACGCTAAAGAAGTAGGTCTACGCGCTCTCAACAATGTCGCAATCACATCCGCCGAATATCCTTTAGCTCAGGGGTCTCAAACTCAAATTGCTTTGAGGGCCAAATGAGGACTTGTAGAGTAACCCGGGGGCCGCACAAGACGCAGGCCTCATTTGCATAAGGGCATCATTTGCATAAGGGCATCATTTGCATAAGGGCATCATTTGCATAAATATTTGCATAATGTTACCATACATTAACTTTTAGTAAACATGCCTCTTAATGAGTGTATGGATAAAGAAAGACTAAAAGATTTCTACATTACTATAAACCAGTGCCAACCGCCAGGCACATTAGGAACTACTAGAAACACTGCTCATTTAGAACCCATAGCAAACCTGCCGTGTCCTAACAGCACTACCAGGACTCACAAAGCACCATACCCTAACTATCAAAAGGCAACATTGCAAATATTAAATCAACACATTTCAGAGAATAACAATACATGACCTACTCGGGAAAGAGAACAAGTGGCAATGTCAAATAGGAATTACATAAACAGAATACCTCAGCTCAGTTACACATGCATGCTGGGCTTTGAGGCAGGGATTTGGAATGGGAAGTCGAGGTTGGTGATGGATTGGAATGTTATTACTTTGAGAGGCAAGCATATGTGTTGACGTTAGAAGGAATAGTAACAGTAGTAACATGACAAAGTAAGGTAGGAGATTTTGTAGCAACATATTGAGCTGTGAAGATGGCGGTTTACCTGAGAGGGCGTGTTGTTTTGCTGGATCGGTGTCTGCAGTCCTCAGGTATACCAGAGGGAGGCTTTGGCAGCCACATTGCGTGAGATAGCAATTATGATGGTTTTGTGCTGGGGAGTGTGGTTTGGGGTGAAGTCATCTTATTGGTTGTGTCCTCTCGATGTCTCCCTCGGTCCACACCTAAGGGTCACGCGGGAGAGGCCCTCAGGTGTGGGCATGTCTGGAGGCACGGGCATGCCTGAGGTCACTTCCTTTTGAATATTGCTGTGTCCGGGGATTATGGTGGCCCTGACTGGCCTTGTGGAAGTGATCGGGGAGGGGCTTTCCTTCCTGCTCACCTCCCCGACGCCGATCAGGCTTGTGGTGGCTGTAGCGGCATTAAGCAGCACCTGGAGGTGCTTCCTTTGGAATGTTGCTGTGTCCGGGGGTTCCGGTGGGCCTGATTGGCCTTGTGGAAGTGATCGAGGAGGGACTTTCCTTCCTGCTCACCTCCCCGATGCTGATCAGGCTTGTGGTGGCTGTAGCGGCATTAAGCAGCACCTGGAGGTGCTTCCTTTGGAATGTTGCTGTGTCCGGGGTGTCCGGTGGGCCTGATTGACCTTGTGGAAGTGATCGGGGAGGAGCTTTCCTTCCTGCTCAACTCCCCGACGCTGATCAGGCTTGTGGTGGCTGTAGAGGCTGCAGAAGCCGGGTTTTTTTTTTTTTCCTGTGCATCGCGGGCCGCACAAAGGTCTCTCACGGGCCGCATGCGTCCCGCGGGCCGCGTGTTTGAGACCCCTGCTTTAGCTCTTAACCTTGCCCTCTCAAGAGCCATGCCGTAAGCGAGAACCGAGCTACCTGAGGCATCACCAAAGGACCTTGTTGTAAGAGATCCTGTCTTGCCGGTAGTCTCCAAGGTTTTCCCACTACCAGCCTCCTGAGATCCGCATACCAAGGCCATCTCGGCCAATCCGGCGCTATCAGTATCACACACCCTCTGTGCCGTTTGATCCGCCGCACCACCCGGCCTATTAACACCCAAGGTGGAAACACATATAGAAGCTGATCCATCAGCCACTCTTGGACGAGAGCATCCAGCCCCTCCGACATCGGTTCTCTGCGTCTGCTGAAAAACCATCCGACCTTTGCTGACCCAAACGTTGCCATGAGATCCATAACGGGCGTTCCCCAACACCAAACTACCACGTCGTAAACCTCCGGATGAAGCGTCCACTCTCCCGGATCTACCCTCACCCGACTCAAGAAATCAGCCGCCACATTGTCCACTCCCACCACATGTGCCGCCAACAGAGCCTGAAGGTTTTGCTCGACCCATACGAATAACTGATCTGCCTCGGCTTCTAAGGGAGCACTGCTGGTGCCCCCTTGCCTGTTGACGTAGGCCACCACCGTCGCGTTGTCCGAAAATACTCGAACCGCTGCTCCCTGCAGATCCCGCTGAAACTCCAGGAACGCTAATCTCACCGCCCGAAGTTCCAACCTGTTGATTGACCAAGAACGTTCCTGAACTGTCCACTGCCCCTGTGTGCACTTTCCCTGACGATGTGCCCCCCAACCTAGGAGGCTCGCATCTGTAGTCAGTGGAACCCAGTCCGGAATGTCCAAGGGCATGCCCTCCGACAGAGAGGACAGACAAGTCTCTTGGACAGCGGATCATTTTGATGCGACCACCTTCTGAGCAACGCTCTCTGCAATGGCCTCATATGCGCCCTCGCCCAGGGCACCAAGTCTATCGTTGCCACCATCGTCCCTAGGACCTGTAAGTAATGCCACGCTGACAGACGCGGCCGGCCGAGAAACTACCGAATCAGCCTTTGTAAGGTCAACACTCGATGCGGCGGAAGAAACACTCTGCCTATCCCGGTATCGAAACGCGCCCCGAGATACTCGAGATCCTGGGAAGGTACCAGACTGCTCTTGGCCACATTGACTACCCAACCTAGCTCCTGTAGGCAGCCAACCACTTTGGCAGTAGCCTCCTCGCTTTCCCTCCTGGACTTCGCTCGAATCAACCAGTCGTCCAGATACGAGTGCACCAACACCCCGTTCTTCCGCAGTTCTGATGCTACGACTACCATGACTTTGGTAAAGGTCCGTGGCGCCGTTGCCAGTCCAAAGGGTAGAGCCCGAAACTGAAAATGTCCAATTGGAACCGCAAACCTGAGGAGCTGTTGATGTTCGCGCCGAATCGGAATGTGCAGATATGCCTCGGACAAATCCAGAGAAGTCAGATACTCCCCTTTTCTGACTGCCATGATGACCGATCTCAGCATCTCCATATGAAAATGAGAAACCCTGAGATAACTTGTTCACCTTTTTGACGTCCAAAATCGGCCGATATGTTCCTTCCTTTTTTGGAACCACAAAATAAATGGAGTATCGACCTAACCCGCATTGATCCTGAGGCACCGGCACTACCGCTTCGAGGTCCAGCAACCTCTGAAGAGTTTGCTGGACTGCCTTGCGCTTGGGAAGGTGCCTTGCAAGAGGACTGAACAAAGGCCTTGACCACCGGCCTTTGAAACTCCAAAGCATAACCTTCTCGAATCACCTCCAACAACCACTGGTCGGACGTAATCCTGACCCAGGCAGCGTAAAACTGCTGCAGACGTCCGCCCACAGCTACGTCCACCTGGGCCTGCCTAACTTCATTGTGGCTTCTTTGCCCCCGAGGTGGCGGCAGCAAAACCTCTGCTGGCACCCCGGAACCCCCGAAAGCTCTGGCTACGAAAGGAAAAACACCCTCTTTGGCTCTGTGTAAACCTAGGGGAGCGAAAACAACGAAAATCTCTCTGCGGAAATCTAGCCATTTGTTGAAATTTTCCTTGCTTCTGCTTATCCTCTGGCAGCCTACCGCCTTTAGATTCTCCCAGATCCTTGACTATCTTCTCTAAATCCTCTCCAAATAGTAGCCGCCCCTTAAAGGGAAGCTTACTCAACCTGGCCTTGGACAAAGCATCCGCTGCCCAATTACGCAGCCAGAGATACCTCCTTGCGGCCACCGCCGAAGCCATACTGTTTGATAGGCCCCTAATAAGATCATAATGAATATCCGCGAGATATGCTGCTCCCAACTCCAAGCGGGCCGCCTCACCAGCTGAGTCATCATTTGCTCTCCCTGGACTCGCTGAGCCCAACGGAGACAAGCTCTTGCTACCCAAGCCCCACAAATGGAAGCTTGCATAGAAAGAGCATTAACCTCAAAAACCTGTCTCAATAAGGTATCCAGCTTTCTGTCCTGAGTATCCTTAAGAGCTGCACTCCCTTCCACCGGATGGTTGTCTTCTTGGTCACCGCCGAAACAGCCGCATCCACCTAAGGCGACTTAAAGAGCTCCTTATCCTGCTCCACTAGTGGATAAAGCCACGACATCACCCTAGAGCCTTTGAGTGTGAATTCAGGCATATCCCACTCACCTTGTATCATCTCTTTAATAACTCTATGCATGGGAAACGCTTTTTGTGTCTTCCTAAAGGCCTGCAAGAGAGGATCCTCTAAAGTAGCCTCCTCAACCGGCTCCACCGCCGGCACATTCAGCGCTTTCAAGGTCTCTGTAATTAGTGCGGGTACTGATGCTGTACTACTGTAACTATTACATGTGATATTGTATCTATTACATGCTGCTGCTGTTCTACTGTGTGCTGAGACAATAACACTTACCACTGTACCAAGTTTTACCTACTGATACCACAACCGTTACATCTGTCCTACGATTAGCATTAGATAATAAGCAAATTGTATTGCACTGTTGCACACCCACACCTAAACATGCATCTACTAAAACTGATATTAGGGATTAGCCTGATCACCCTAATCTCAACTTACACAACTGTAGGAAACATCTACCAACCTACCCCACTTATATGTGGCCCAATATACATCCCCACTTATATGTGGCCCAATATACATCCTGTATGCCATCCATACCCCTCATGAACCCCCTCCCTCAACCTACCTCACTACCAATATAGGACCATCACTCATGACCTATCAAGGGCACACAGGCAGAAAACACGCGGGAGCACCGAAGCGCAACAAGCCAAAATCAAAAAGGCAACGGATGCAGAAACCCCGCCGACCCCTTGCTCAACAAAACCTTGCGCAATCAGAGCCTTCAGTGATCTGTAGCATCACCCTCATAAACGTCCGATCAATCAGAAACAAGACCCACATTATCTTTGACTTAATCAAAGATGAACAACCTGACATCCTCTGCATAACAGAAACCTGGATATCAAATACCGACACTGCCTTACTGAACCAGATAGACAGACCAGTCTACAACCTGTACAACTGTCCACGTTCCAACAAAAGAGGTGGAGGAGTGATCATAATTGCACGATCACACTTGAAACTCTCATGCACGTCCCTTGACTCAAACCCGGATATAGACCTGATCAAAGTGGAGAACTCAGCAATATCCATCTGCCTAATATACAGGTCCCCCTCACCGAATCATGAAGGACTTGTTACAGCATTGGAAAACATATCCTCAACACAGCCAAGGAAATTCCAAATCATCCTCGGTGACCTAAACCTAGCATCAACAACAGAGGTGCACGCCAACACATTCCTCGAAGCTATGTCACAACTCGGGTATCATCAAATAATAAAGGAGCCGACACACGAAAAGGGACATACACTGGACATGGTTTTTGCTCCAAAAAACAAGCCACCCAACCAAGTTGAACCCCTGATTAAAATCAAAGCAATACCCTGGTCTGACCATCACCAAATAGACCTACGGATGAAACTCCCTTTGGCACCAAAGAATGCAGAAGCCCAACGAGAAACCCGTCAGCAGAGATCTTTCAATAAGCTTGAACTGGATAATCTCGCGAGTAACATCAAAGCGCACATCGATTTGGAGTCTACAGACCTCGATGCCCTAACAAATAACTGGAATGAAGGGATCCAGGCATCAGCAAACCCGAAATGGAAAAACACAGCAAGCACAGACAAACAAAGGTCAGAGCCCTGGTACACGACTACGCTGTCCAAAAGGAAGAGGGAACTAAGAAGATGTGAAAAAAAGTGGAGACGCAACAAAACTTCGGAACTCAGAGCTGAATACCTCAACACCCTCAGAAAATACAAAGACGAGGTAGATGATGCAAAAAGGAAACACCACAACAACCTGTTGAATAAAGCCATCAATAAACCACGGGAACTATTTCGAATAGTGAAAACTCTAACCAAAACAAACCAACCAGAACAGCAGAGCGATACCATTCAGCCCCAAACCCTAGCTAACCACTACGCAAGCAAGCTGACCACAACTGCAACCACGCTATCTTTGGCCAAACCCAACTTGACAACTGTAGAGAAGCATGAACAGACGTGGAACGAATTCTGCAAAATTGATGATAAGCAAGCAGTGGAAATAATAACCAGCATAAATACCACCACCTCACTGCTTGATCCATGCCCATCTACCTGGATTAAAGCGGCAAAAAAGGACATTGGCCACCAAGTCGCTCACATTGTGAACCAATCACTGTCCCAAGGGATCATGCCTAACCAGCTCAAAAAGTCTATAATAAGACCAATACTAAAAAACAACTCGCTAAACAAAGAAGATCCATCTTCCTACCGTCCAATCTCCAGTATATCGTTTTTAGCAAAAATCATTGAAAAAGCAGCCCTCATCCAACTGCAAGAACACCTTGAAGACAACGATATACTGGACAAACAGCAATACGGATTCAGAAAAAATCATGGGGTCGAAACCCTGCTTTTAGCCCTGTTTAACAACCTCCTCAAGGGGCTGGAAGACAGGAAGAAAATGTTTATCCTCATTTTTATCGACATATCCGCTGCATTTGACACTGTCCATCACTTAACCCTCCTGAACAAGCTGGAATCAATTGGAATTATAGGAACCGCCTTGAAATGGTTCTCCTCCTATATAACGGGCAGAAAGCCACTGGTCCAGTTCAACGGAGAGAAAGCTGAACCGTTCATCCAAACACAAGGCATTCCTCAAGGTTCGGCACTCTCGGCGCTACTTTTTAACATTTACATGCAACCACTCAGTGAAATATTCAGGAAATATGGCATAAACTACCACATATACGCAGACGATATCATGCTGTACACCCAACTAGAGACCACCAACCCGAACTACGACCAGCTTCAAACCTGCATGGGAGAGATGTCGGGATGGCTACAACAAAATAACATGTCGATCAATCATAAGAAGACCGAAGTAATGTTTATATCAAATACCTTGGGTTTCGAACCACCTCCAACAATCACATTGTGCAACAATACATACAATACTAAGAAAGAAATAAAATATCTGGGAGTCACAATTGATAACAAACTGAAAATGGAAAAACACCTCAACAACACCAACAAAGCCATCTTCCACAAGCTTAAAGTGCTACGACCCCTGCGGAACATACTAGATCCGTGCGATTTCCGATCAGTTGCTCAGGCTCTCATCATGCCCCACCTGGACTACTGCAACGCCATCTTGCAGGGGCTACCAAGGAAAACAACCAACATACTACAGATGGCCCAACACGTAGCAGCAAGGATCATCATGAGAACTCGCGTCACCGAACATATCACACCTGTATTGATGGAACTACACTGGCTTCCAGTCGTTGCAAGGATTCAATACAAAACATTGGTAACTACATTCAAGTTAATTCACAACCTGGCCCCCTCATTCCTCTCCACCCTGATCTCCATGCAACCTGCAACCAGAAGCAGGAGAACCATGAACTCTGACACACTAAGAGTTCCAAACAGCTTTAGACACGTAAAGGTCAGTACTAGTCGCAGAGCGTTCTCCTTATCTGCCCCCACGTTATGGAACCAGCTCCCACACGAGCTGAGAGAAATTAAAGACATAAGCAATTTCAGAAAACAACTGAAGACGCACCTGTTCAATTGTCATTATACCAGATGAAAATCCAAAAGGACAAAAGAAATTGAATTGCAGTATGTACAAATGTAAATATATGGTGGTTAGTGCCTGTGTAAATGTATGATAATAGCTAAGGTCTTTATATGGACCCGCATATGTGTGCTGTGTATCCCCCTGCTCTCTCTATCTAATCCCCAAATAATTCTGTCTGTAATTTATGACAAATCCCGTAATTGTAATCAAACCGCTTCTGATCGCTGGAAGGAGCGGTATATAAGTCCTTACTAAATAAATAAATAAATAAACTCCTCCCGCCGAAAAATATGCACCACTCTAGCCTGATCCTCCTGTTCTGCAATCTCTCCTTCTTCCAGCTCCTCGCCCAGCTGAGAATCTTGCTCCTCTCCTACCGTGTGCAAATCCTCCGAAAACTCGGACTGACACCTCCTATCCGACTTTACACGGGTTCTCTTAGGCCCTAAGGTCGAAGGTGACACTGACAGAGGGGTGCCAGGCCTTTTCTGCCCTAACTCCACCGTCGAGGAAGAAGCCTCCCTAGGAGCACTGCCAAATGCTCTTTGAATAAGAGCTACAAAATCCGGAGAAAAAATGGATAGTAAATCACCCGCTACGGGTGCCGACGCCCGCGGCACATCCGGAGCCGAGGAAGGACCTGGAATAGGTTCAACGGATTCAATCAAAGGAGACAAAGGGCCCTGCGATGCCCCTACCCGGTCCTCTGTCGCCTCTAAGCGCTGATGCTCTACTAAGGGAGCCTGGCTACAGCCCTTACAGATGCCTGCCTCTGACACAGTAGACCTTTTTACTCCACAGAGTAAACAAAGTCTTTGTCGGCATCCTGACTCCTTACAGCTCTAGCCCAAACTTGAAAGATCTTAAAAGCTTGAAAAACCTAGTACTAAACTCTCCCCCAAGCACCTAACCTGAAAATGGGAGTGTGATCTGAAACAGCCCTGCCTCTCCAGAGCCGGGTATTTTTTTTTTATAAACAGTAACGCAAATTCAAGCAGAAGGTCCCCCGACCTGAATCACATCAAAAAGATTTCAAAACGAAGCTTCCTTCACTCAAAAATTCAAACTGTGTCCCCCGACGCGCTGCCGAGTTTTCCCGCCCAAAACGGGCCGCGGCGGGAAACTGCTTCTACGCAGGCCTACTTTCCAGCCTCATACCCCCGAGGTCAGCAGACAACTTTAAACAACCTTGGAGCTTACCTGACTGCCCAAGAGCCCCGCTCCTCGGGGATTGTTCGACGACGATGTGCCCCACTTCCAAACTGAACAGGCAAAGAGCTCAGCAGAGAACTGTGTCTGAGCCGTTCCCGGCTGCCCGATCTCCAAAGCGCCTGCAGGCAAAACCTCTGCGTTGCACTGGAGAAGGCAGACAATCAAATGGGACACCCCCGGGCTGCCCCCCCGGCTTTTGTAACTCTTTCTGCCCCCTGTCTCTCCGGTAAGAGGGAAGAAGATTGAAAGAGAAGCAGCACAGTACAATTAAAGGGATCTCCCTCAATTCCACACTGCCCTACAGTACTGACAAATAACCAGAACTTAACCAGAAATCCGAATGCAAAATAAATGACCCAATTTGGGAAAAAATTAACCCCACTAACTAAAACTACCAATACTATAGTCCTTAATTGTATCTCTAGTGAGCCAGGAGCTCTGGCTCACATCCTCCAGCTGCTTGGAGACTGATAGAACTGGAGTGGGAGGAACCGGTGCCTGAGTCCTTATACCGGTGTCATCAAAGAATGACATGTATCAGTCTCCAAGCTGCTGGAAGAGGATGACAACTACTGAGTTTCCGGGACTAGACTGGAGAGATGAGAAGGAACTGCATCTTTGATTAACAAAAAAGTGGTTCAAGAAAAGCAGTCCTTCCGTAACAGTGGATGAATGTGTTTCAAGAGCTCATGGAAATGGAATTGCATACCAATAAATCTCAGGGACAGAAACAATTTGATCTTCATGGTCTGCCTGAACTCAGCTTTTTTTTTTTTTTTTTTAAACTGCCATCAAGTCAATGCTGAACAATGCTGGTGACCCAGCAGCCCCTGGGTTTTCTTGGCAAGGTATGACCAGAAGAAGATTGCCTGGGAAGAAAAGTGACTTGCTCAATATCTCAAGGAGTGCTAGTGGGAATCGAACCCAGATCTCCTGTTGCTCTAACCACTAGGCTACTCTTCCATTCCACTCCTCAACTCATATTATAATCTTTAATAAATAAAAGCTGGTCAATGGATTGGGTTGTGGACCAGTTGTTGGGATCTGCGCCATTATGCAATGCAGTGCAGCTGTAGTGCAGGCATTAAAGAAGGCTGTACTGTCAACAATACGGGCCATTGAAAATTGTGCTGGTGGGATTTTTGGATAGTTTGAAGAGCCTGTAAACTGTGGATGCCGATGCAGACAAAAACGTGGAGGTGTAGCTCCCAGGAGCACTGCAGGGCAGCAGGAGGTGTCCCTGACGTTCTAGCATGTGAAGGAGATAAAGCACAGTTACTTACCTGTAACAGGTGATCTCTGGGAACAGCAGGAATAAGTCTTCACATATGGGTATGTCGGTACCGACGGAGCCTGCGCGGGAACGCTCCCCAGCGTCCAATCAGAAAGCTTTTGGGAGCATCCCTCAGTGCCTGCGTGCTGCCTTCCCGCCTTTCCAACTGTCTCTCCTCAGTTGAGTTTTATAGCTGAGACAAAGAGAGAGAGAGGAAAGGAAAGATAGAGAGATACAACTCCTAGGGGAGGTGGGTGGGTTGTGAAGACTTATTCCTGCTGTTCCCAGAGATCACCTGTTACAGGTAAGTAACTGTGCTATCTCCAGGAACAAGCAGGAATGAGTCTTCACATATGGGGACTCCCAAGCTAAGATGCCTGGAGCCCTAGCATGTTGGAGATTGAAACATGCTACACCTCATATGGCCAGGCATCCTGAGGATGGAGGGTAGGAGTTGAAAAAGAGAGGAGCTGTAGAAAACAACTAACCTAAAACAGGACTACAGGCAAGGAGTCCTTGTATGTATGATAATTATCATGAAATATATTGAATGAACAATCACAATATGGACCTCACCTACTGGATTGCAGGAAGTAGAGAGGCTGATGGAGTCTACTGGGGATCCAGTAGAGGAATCTCCAAGGTGACATCACTGAAGTGAAGGTGAAGGTCAAAATCTGGAAGCGACAGGTGACCCCAGGATTCAACTGGGGTGGTACAAAAACGGTAGGTCTTTAGTGGGAAACTTTATGGAAAAAGCTGAAAACTCTTTTGGCTACAGAGTTACTCACAGTTAGGAGCAAAAGAGGAAGACTGACCGATATGGACAAACTGGCCTAGTCCTTGAGGGAAGAAGGGGCATGGGGAAAAAAAAACCCGTATTCCCAAAGGAAGGACAGATGTCTGAGGAGTTGAATCCTCAGATCTTCTGAAGATCCACCATGTCTTTCCGAACTGGTGAGAGGTAGGAAGATATTGGAGCATGGAGCTTCAGGGATACCTAAACCTAGGGTTATGGTAGGAGCTGTCAGTACCACAGCAGTGGTTGCGTGCATAATACCCCAAACATACTGTGGAACAGTATGAACATGTGCAAAGCCCACTGTCTGGAACATATAGGAAGGTAAAACCTTTATGAGCATAGACAGTTAGAGAGATAAGTATGTAAATACATATCTACCTATAAGGAAGCATCTCTCTCTCTCTCTCTATTATATATATATAGATATGTCTATAGTGAGATCTAGAGGGGCATAACATATGCACACACAGCTGACAGACATATGTATCTATAGAGATGTATATACATATATATACATATATGAATATATAGGTCTAAAGATAAATGTCTGCAATTAAGCAGACAGAGATATGCCTATAAGAACATTCACATGGGAGATGTGAAGAGGAAAGATTCATCCAATAACAAGAAGGTGGAACCTACTTGAGAAAATATATAGAGAATCTATTCCCCCAGGTTATGATAGTGTAGGAATGCTATCCAGTGAAATAACCAGGATGGTTGCGTGAAAAAACAGAGGATAATATCAGTCTGTAAACAGTAAGTCCTGAGTCCTGTAGGACTCTAGCATGGTAAATGGACAGAAAACGCATAGGATGAGATACCAGGTTGACCCACTTGAGGGACAAGAAGGGGTATCATGCGTTCTTTAGTTAAATATGTGCTGTCCATGAAGGATTAGGATACTATGAGGACAAGCTGTAAGGAAAAAGAGAGCATATTCCCTGTAGGAATTGGACAACTCTTTAGACTTTCACGTAGAGAAGGCTTATGGTCCTTTATTTTAAAAGGAGATAGTAGGGTGTGAAGAACCCTCACAGTCATGGGGAATGACTGAGGAAGCCTTTTTCAACCATATAGGATAGTCATTAGAGAAAAAACCCCATGCTCTCTAGCAAGGGCCCATAGTGGAAAGCTTCTCTGTAGGATTGCAGAGAGCATTATGCAGGAGAATTGGGAGATAGAACTGGCTGCTGGAAAAACCCAGCAGCCACGTCAACTATGCTGCCAAACTCAAAGGAATTGGAGATGGCAAGAATAGAAGATAGTGTGATAAGCCTGAAGTGATAAGGATTATCCAAGAAAGATGTATGCACTTTCTTGGAATCACTACTAAGGCCAGACAGAAAGTAGTGGAGGACAAGACTGGAAACTTGTGGAAAAGTACCAGTAGTCCAATCACTGGAACTCCTGCATGGGCAGCTGCTGAATAAGACAGCAGAGAGAATCTTTCTGTGTAAAACAGAAAGAACAGACAGAACAAGAGAAGAAATTCCTGTCCCTGTCTGATAAGCTGCCCAGGCAAAGGAGGGAGTTTACTCAAGAGAAAAAACTCCACACTGGACTGAAAAGAAAGACTAGAAAGGCTAAAGAAGCCCTCCAGTGGTATGGTAGCACTCGTACAGGGGAAACCCTGGATAAGAGGGTAGAGAAACAGGAGCTGAAGGGTGACTTACCATATGGTAAGTCTGTGGAAGGAAAAAATTCATGTTGGTACAGAAAACTATCATGGGATAGTCGTTAAACCTCTTGGCAGGAAGAGGAGGAGAAACCTGTGACCTATAGACATGAATATCCTGACAGCTCAGCATACCTAGGAGCAACTGGATGTCCTGAGGAAAGGAATCCATGTGTAGAGTTTTGAATGAAAAAAAGTGAAAAACTTCTGCTGAAAAGAAGTCAACTGTAGGTAGTAAACTCCAAGAGGCAGAAAACAGATTAACCAGAACCCTATGGTTGCTGGGTTTGTTTAGCCTGGCGAGAGTTTGGATTCTTCAGAACAGGGCGATGTGTCCCCTGCTGGAGAACATCTGTATGATGGACAGGAGAAGAGTAAAACCTTCTCCTCCTAGGAAAAGGTTTGTTAGGGCATTTCCTACCTACTGGGGAAAGAGAAGGCTTAGGATAGCCTTCAGAAACAGGGGAGTCAGTGGACCACTGAGCAACCTGATGTAAAGGACTCCTTATTGAAGAGATTTTCTCCAGAGCAAGGAGTATTACCCAGTCTTTGTTGTGCCCATTTGTTTAAGTCTGAAGCTTGAAGCCAGGCTCTACGTCGTGCCCCTATGGCTATAGCAGAAGTTCTGCTAACAGACTCAAAAGAGTCTAGGGAAGCACGAGCAAGAAACCAAGAGATACTTTGAATATGACTAAGTAGTAAGGAATAGTCTGCAGTCTTGGGCTCTGAAAGAAAAGGAGTCAAAAGATATAATTTCTTTGTGACCTCCTGAAGAGATAGACTCATATAAAAAATATATGAGAGAATCCTTGCTGACAGCATGGATGTCTGGAAGGTTTGACGTCCAAAGGCATCAAGTGTCCTAGACTCACGACCTGGTGGGTAAGAAGAGTGCTTCTTCTTACTTTTCACCTTCCTCATTGCTGATTCCACCTTCCTCATTGCTGATTCCTCATTGCTGATTCAGTTGCTCTAGAAGGTGAGGGTACCTTTAAAGGTGCTTCCCACATTCTTAGAAGAAGATCCTGCAAGGAATGATGTAAAGGAAGCATTATGTTTTCCTTTTCCTCAGTAGAAACAGAGCCTTGTGTAGGATCATGGCCAGGGATAGGAATAGCAAGAGATCTTGCCATATCCAGGAGGAAATTCTGAAAAGAAGAATCTCCAAAGGGAACCGTCCCTGGACAGGCTAGACCTGAAGAACTAGCCTGGGCACCAGAGGATCTACTTGAGTATACAGGAATATAAGATCCTGCACGGTGCAAAAAAGGATCCTTAAGGGATGGATGCTGGTACTGGAGGTCAGGACCTGTGACAGTCAGTACTGCATCGTCCATGCCAGGTATCGACTCCAAACTTGGTATAGAAAGGAGCGACCCTGGTGAAAGAAGCATGGAAGGAGCTGGCCCCGATGCTACTGCGGATACCGGTAGCACTGTCGGAATCGAAGGCGACACCGACATCGGAGCAGTCATCGGTGGCTGCTCAATCAGTACCGAGGTAACCGAAGGCCTTTGGTAATCACCCTCGGTACCGAGCATCCAGTACTGGTAAGCATCGGTACCGAGACATGTCGGTACCCAGTCTTCCAGACTAGAGATCGATTCCAGACTCGGCATCGAAGGAAGCGAGTCTATCGATGCATGTCCAGAGGGTACCGACGTCGGTGGTAGTATCGGCATTGATGCCGATACTGGAAAGTCAATCTGGAGCGTATCCATCGGTCCCGAAGGTACCGAGAAAGCCAGATGACGATCCCTGGTGAGGAGTGTATCCAACACCAGTGCCGATGCCGGGGTATCGGTACCGCTCGAAGCGGATGCCACCACCGAGCATGGCTCAGGTATGTTCTGTGAGGGGTGAGCCCCAGGAACAACCTGAAACCCCTTATAGGCTTTGAAGGCCGAAGACTCTCGCTGGGGGTTTGAAGCCAAAGGACCCTCGAGGGCAAGGCCGGAGCCGTCATCATGCTGAGCATGAGACCTACCACTCAAGGGTTGGCTAGTCTTAACAGACTGTTTGTGGGTTACCCGATCCTGTGGAGAAGAAGAAATGGTCGGTGCCCTGACTCTGGAAAGGGACCCGGTATCGAGGGAAACTCGAAATGGAAAATCTCTTCTCACAATACTGCAGCCTAATGGCTCCAGAGGAAAACGGTCAGGACCCAAACAGGTTAGACACCAATTTTTGGAGTCTAAAAATAAAACTGTACCGCCACAGCTTAGACATTTCTTAGGAAAAGAGGTTGGTGGCTCCATGATGTAGAGGCCTAGAAGGACAAAAAAATTTAGACAAAAAACTGAGGGAAAAAATTCCCTGAATTTAAGAAAAACACCGGCGGTACCGGTGGAGTCGGGGAGACAGCCGCGACCACAAGAAAACAAAAGAATTAAAGAAAAATTTTCTGCGGTGACAGGAGGACGTCCTGCTGGCTCCGCGGAAAAACGAAAACTGAGGAGAGACAGTTGGAAAGGCGGGAAAGCAGCACGCAGGCGCTGAGGGATGCTCCCAAAAGCTTTCTGATTGGACGCTGGGGAGCGTTCCCGCGCAGGCTCCGTCGGTACCGACGTACCCATATGTGAAGACTCATTCCTGCTTGTTCCTGGAGATGCAGTGAGTCCAGTGGCAGAAGACAGTGAGGGCCAAAAATGGCTGCCACATGCAAAAGGCACGAATGCGCTGCCGTTAAAATGGCCACCATGACGGCGGAAAAATGATTGCAGCGAGTCTGCAAACTGAATGGGATAAAAGCGGCAACTGTCAGTCCCTGAAGCAGTGAAGGCCAGTGGACCTGCGGCAGTAGTGTCAGCGGCTGCACAGAAAAGCAAGGAACACTGGAAGGGTAGCGGGGGTGGGGGGGAGCAGTCACTCACTGTTATAACAATGCTGCTTGGCATGAGAGCTGAGAGGCTGCAGAAGCAGGATCAGCAGTTGCAGTTATGGTTCTGGAGGAATGAAGAGCAAAAGAGAAGCCTGGGGAGGCGGCTGTCTTCAAGTAAGCTGCTCAGCAAGGCCCCGACAGCAGTGCTCCCTCTAAACAGGCAGCTCAGGCTCTCATGGCCTGATGCCTGACCCTTTTAAGGATGGCAGGCCGGCCTCTGATCCTCATGATCAGTGGCTGCCCCCCTTCCTGTTCAAAAGGCACAGCTGTGTGGACAACGCTACAAGGGGCACCCTCCAGTGCTCCCAAGAGACTGTACTAGCCCTGAAACAAAATAAAATTGAGGAGCAAGAGGAGAAAGCTCCAGCATCTGCTGGAGACAGAGAAATACTGATGGCGAAACCTAGGGGAAGCACATAGGTGCCAGGGTATGCTCAGTGAAGCCTTTGGTACTGTCTCTGTCTCCAACATTTGCTGGAAGGGGGTTATAACCCACTTCTAAGGGCTGGTCTAGCAGGATGGTTGGAAAATGGTATTTTGGCCCATTTTACAAGGTAACTACTATTAGTTATCATTTATATAGCGTTACATGGCATACGCAGTACTGTAGAGACACATAAAAGACAGTTATGCTCATCCGAGCTTTCAAACTAATCAAAGACAGACAATAGCTGAGAACAAGAGTACAAATAAGGAAAGGAAGTAAACAAGAGATCAGAACCTAAAAGCAGCCTCAAAAAGGTGAGCCTTTAACATGGATTTGAAAAGGGGCAGAGATGGAGCCTGACCTACAGACTCAGGTAGTTTATTCCAGGCGTATGGAGCAGCAAGGTGAAAGGAATGGAGTCTGGAGTTGACAGAAGAAAAGGGCATAGAGAGAAGCAAATCATTAGAAGAGTGGAGTTCACAAAGAGGGGTGTAGGGAGAATTAATGCATTTGTATGTCAAACAGAAAAGGAAGGGGAGCCAATGAAGCAACTTGAGAAGAGGGGTTATACGAGTATACATATATTATAAATATACATTGTTATGTACCAGGTTGATGATACTGATCTTCATAAGCATCCAGCCAGTAAAATCTGAAGACTTGCTCCCCATCAGTCCCATTCACTAAAGGGAGCTGGCTCAAGTCCACCTGAACCTCCATAGCCACTGAATCGCTTTCCTCTTGGTCCATTCGATCCCAGCAGAATATTTCTGGAACTGTACTTCTGAAAATATTCCCCCAAAAATAAATTACATGGCATTCTTTTCTTTATATCAGGCAGTTTTCTCCAGCTCCTCAATCAGAACCAACCTGTACTGGGCTATGGTATCGCTTGGGAGCAATTTTTACAAATGGGTTAGTTTGTGCATACTATGACAGCAACCAACCTCACTCCTAAGCCAGGGTATGTGGCGTATGATCTCAGTCTCTCAAATTTACTGCTAATGCTCGGCATAGTACTTGCATTGTGCCAAAGAGCGCCTCCTGCTGGAGTTCACAAGATATAACATGTATAGGCAACTTATTAAGGCACGAGTGGACATTCCTCTTATGCCAGGTCTGTAGTTACCAAAATTCATAATTACTCAAATTTTTCCTCCTTTTTTAATCCTTTCCTGATTCCCATCTAACCTAGTCATGACAGACAGATCACAAACCACAACTCCCTCCAGAATCTGGCACACATACACCTTGACTTTGATGTCTAGGTTCTGCCATTATATAATGGCTGCAATGCCCCCTCCTCCTGCTGTGTCCTCTCCTGCAAGTTTGGGAAATGCCGCCCCACCCTCCAACAACCCAGAGCTGTAATTTGCATTTTAGCTCCTGGAGTAGTGAAAGCATACTTCTGTCCCTTCCTCAATCCCCTCTTCTCCTCAATCCACACAGTAGGAAGGGAGCTACACTCTTCCAGGATTATTTGCTACCAGCACACACTTGCATTTCAGTCATTATTCCACTTCCAGATGTATGCCCCTCTCATCCACACCTAGTTATGGTCCTGTTCCATCCCAGACATAAGAAATGCCATGCACCTCTGGTTTGGGAAGAGGTAGGTTTCAAATTACATGTAAAAGAAAATATTAAGCATTCTAGGTATTTTGCTCAGCTGAGATGCCAAATAAAAACATGTAAATATTGAAATATTAAGACAAACACCACAAATCTATGGTAGTTAAAGGAACATATTTCTTTTATAATACTATGCATCAGTATCAGACTTCCTCCACACAGAATATTTATAAAGTCTCTTACAGGGAGGACTTGTCGTGCACTTCTGCATGCTTCTCTCTTGCACATTCCACATGTTCTGCTTCCTCTTTGATGGTGCTGCCAGCCTCAGGTACTATGTCCATGCATTGAGCTTCTGTAAGCTCATCAAAATCACCATCCTCAATATCCATATGCTGCTCCTCTCCTGCAAGCACAGACCACAGACATGAGGCAGCAGATACCTGGTAGAACCAGGAGCTAGTCTATCTTCAGGGTTCAGCATTCAAATCTAGGCCATAGTGTCTTGCAAAACATCAACTATGCTTCAACATACAATTTCACAGTTTATCTTTAAAAAGCCACAAGAGTGAAATTTTACTTACCTTATAATTGATTCTGGGAGGATCACATGATGCAATGAGCTGGACAGGAGCAGTGTTTTGGCTCCGGGGCTCCTCTTCCCTAACCCACAGGTGCACCCCAAATGTTGCAATAACCATCTTGCCAGGGGTAGAAAGATCACCAGAGCAGTGCCCTGTGCCTCCTACTTACTACAGAGGCCCACAATTGATGGCCGCCAAAACACAGCGGCAGGAGAAGAGCCACACAGGTGAAATGAATTTGGCTAACAAATGTATAGCCCTAGTGGGCCAACGAGTGTCATTGCTGGAGGATGGCGGGCAAGATGTGACCCGAAAACTCCAGCATCTGGAGGATCTCATCCAGCATCAGGAAAGCAAGCTAGATGACCTAGAAAACTGCAGCAGTCAGAAAAACTTCACGAATAGTTGGTGTTGTCAAATCCATCAGCAGCCAGGAACTTCAGGGCTTTCTGGAGACTTGGCTGCCTCTGAACCTCCATTTTGACAGACTGATGGGAAAATTGGTCATCGAGAAGGTGCATCAACTAGGACCCCAATGAAAGCGATCAGAGAGGGTGAACTCTGGCTCGCTTTTTAAATTTCCAACAAGAGGAAGAGATACTGAGAGCAACCCTTCACCATGACGGCTGAAAAGTATTACTGTTCCAGGATTACTCTACGAATGTTTCAATAAAACGGAAGACCTTCGTGGAGGTCTGTAGTTTGTTGGTGAACAAGGGCATGCGCTTTTCTTTAGTGTATCCTGCCAAATTACACTTTGCACACCAGGGACAGCAATGTCTTTTTGGGACCCCTGCTGAGGCTCTTGCCTATTGCAAAGCATCTAGACCAATCTTGAGACTCTCCGCTCCCGCTGTTATGGAGGCATAGCACAGTTACTTACCTGTAACAGGTGATCTCTGGGAACAGCAGGAATTAGTCCTCACATATGGGTACGTCGGAACCGACGGAGCCTGCGCGGGAAAGCTCCCCAGCTTCCCAGAAAGGAAGCTTTTGGGGCCTCCCACAGCGCATGCGTGCTGCCTTCCCGCCTTCCTGACCAACTCTCTTCAGTTCGAGTTTAAAGCTGAGACAATAGAGAGAGGAAAGGAAAGAGAGAGAGAGATACAACTCCTAGGGGAGGTGGGTGGGTTGTGAGGACTAATTCCTGCTGTTCCCAGAGATCACCTGTTACAGGTAAGTAACTGTGCTATCTCCAAGAACAAGCAGGAATGAGTCCTCACATATGGGGACTCCCGAGCTAAGATGCCGGGGAGATCCCCCCCCCAAGGGTTCCTCATCTTCTTATGGATCTCAGGCATCCATTCAGGGAAGGTGGGCAGGAGTTGTTTAAGAATGGAACAGGTGTCTGAGGACAGCCTGACCAAACAAGGCATCCCGGCGGGAGTCCTTGTCCAAGCAGTAATGGGCTGTGAAGGTATGAACCGAGGCCCAGGTGGCTGCTCGACAGATCTGATCAATGGATACAGAATGAAGATGAGCCATAGATGTGGCCATGGCTCTCACATTGTGAGCTGTGACATGGCCTTCCAGAGAAAGGTTCTTACTCTGGTAAGCAAATGAAATACACTGAGCAATCCAATTGGACAGTGTTCTTTTTGAAACTGGAAGTCCTAAAAGAGAAGGATCAAAAGCAACAAAAAGTTGAGAAGACTTTCGATGTTGCTGTGTCCTGTGGAGGTAAAAGGCAACAGCTCTTTTACAGTCTAGAGTATGAAGGTTCCGCTCTGCATTGGATGCATGAGGAGCTGGAAAAAAGACAGGTAAATATACCTCTTGATTAAGATGAAAAGGTGAGACCACTTTAGGCATAAAGTGGGGATTTGTCCTAAGGACTACCTTATGATGGAACCTTGTATAAGGTGGATTAGCCACTAAAGCCTGCAGTTCACTGATGCGGCGAGCAGAAGTGATTGCAATAAGGAAAATGACTTTCCAGGAAAGGAATTTCAAGGAGGTAGTGGCTAAGGGTTCAAAGGGTGGCTTCATAAGCTGACCAAGAACCACGTTTAAGTCCCATGCCACCGGAGGAGGCCGAATGGGAGGCTTAGTTAAAGTTAGACCTCTCATGAATCTTGCAATAAGAGGATGAGAGGAAACAGATTGACCATTGATAGGCTGAAGAGATGCTGCAATAGCACTCAAATGGACCCTTACAGAATTGGTTTTAAGTCCTGCATTGGAAAGATGCAGGAGATATTCGCGTAAAGAATTTAAAGGTAGTGATAGAGGGTTAAGACCCTTTTCAGCACACCAGATGGAAAATCTTTTCCATTTAAAAGCATAAGAACGCCTGATGGAAGGTTTCCTAGATGCATGGAGGATATCCTGCACTTGTTGAGAAAGATTGAAGTCTTGAAGGTCTAGGCCTTCAGTAACCAAGCTCAGAGGTGAAGGGATTTGGGGTTTGGGTGCCACAAAGTCCCCTCCTCTTGAGACAGAAGGTCTGGAGCAGCTCCCAGATCCAGGGAGGGTGCCTGGGAGAGATGCAGAAGTAGAGGGTACCACACTTGGCGTGGCCAGCGTGGAGCTATGAGGATCATAGATCCTTGATCCCTCTGAAGTTTGAATAGAGTCTTGGGAATCAAGGGAATGGGTGGAAAGGCATATAGGAAGGCCTGACCCCAATGAAGGAGGAAGGCATCCTTGGCCTGAGCTCCCTGACACGGAATCCTGGAACAGAACCGGGGAAGTTTGGCATTGTACGGACTTGCAAAGAGGTCTATGTCCGGGGTTCCCCATTCCTGAAAGATTCTGAGTACCTGATCCATGTGCAGGGACCATTCGTGTGGAAGCAGAACTCGACTGAGTCTGTCTGCCCAAGAGTTTTGGATTCCTGGGAGGTACACTGCCAGGAGATGGATCTGATGCTCTCTGGCGAAGGCCCACAGTTTTAGAGCTTCGTTGCAAAGCGACAGAGAGCCAGTCCCTCCTTGTTTGTTTATGTAGAACATGGCTACTTGATTGTTGGTATGAACAAGGACTGTCATGTTGATGAGGAGGGTATGAAAGACCTTGAGAGCAAGGAAAATTGCTCGCAGCTCCAAAAGGTTGATATGAAGGGTGGTCTCCTGTGGAGACCAAGTGCCCTGAGTGGAGAGGTCTTGGAGATGAGCTCCCCAACCTGCTTGGGAGGCATCTGTAGTGAGAGTTGCTTGGGGTAACAAAGGTTGGAAGGGGGCCCCCAACAACAGATTTTGAGTGGATATCCACCATTGGAGAGACCAAAAAAGACGTTTTGAGGTTGCTATTTGGTCTGAGAGAGCTCCTGATGCTTGTGTCCACTGGGTGGACAGAGTCCATTGAGCTGCTCTCATATGTAGGCGTGCATAAGGCACCACATGAACTGTGGATGCCATGTGGCCTAGCAGTTGTAGCATCTCCCTGGCCGTCAAGTGGCTTTTGGACTGAACTTGAGAGGCCAAGTGCACTAGACGGTGGCAACGGGCTTGAGGAAGATAGGCCCTTGCAGTGGTGGTATCTAGCCAGGCCCCTATGAATTCTAGGGACTGAGTAGGGGTGAGTTGAGTCTTTGGCAGATTGATGACAAGTCCCAGATACTGCAGTATGCGTCTGGTGTGGTCCAGGGAAGTCTGAGCCTCGGACTGAGATGGAGCTCGGATGAGCCAGTCGTCCAGGTATGGGAAGACAAAGAATCCCAGAGTGCGTAGAAATGCAGCTACTATTGCCATGCATTTGGTAAATACCCTTGGAGCAGAGGCTAGACCGAAGGGAAGGACTCTGTATTGGAAATGTTTTCCCTGGAACAGAAACCGTAGGAATTTTCTGTGGGATGGATGGATGAGTATATGTGTGTACGCATCCTTGAGATCTAGAGAACAAAGCCAGTCCTGACTCTGTAGGTATGGAAGGAGAGTGCCTAGAGAAAGCATCTTGAATTTCTCCTTGTATAGGAATTTGTTCAATTCTCTGAGATCCAGAATGTGTCTGTACCCCCCTGTTTTCTTGGGAATGAGAAAATAAGGGGAGTAAAAACCTGACCCTTGTTGAGGAAGAGGAACCTCTTCTATTGCCTTTTGGGCGAGAAGAGTGGTCACCTCCTGGCCCAACAGGTACAGGAGAGAAGGGGGAGAATTGAATTGTCTTACCATGAAATGGGGAGGAATGCTGGAGAAATGTAGTTTGTAGCCCTCTTTGATGATAGAGAGGGTCCGCGGTTCTGATGTGATTTGTTCCCATCTGGGAGCAAAATGAGTTAACCTTCCTGGAATGGTGAGAGGTTCTGGTTGTTGCAGAGCCAGAAAGGTTAAGTTCTCTAGAATCAAGTCAAAAACCCTGAGGGGGTTGGGACTGCTGGATTGTAGCAGCCCCTGTAGACTTTGTTCTGGCCTGTTTAGTTTGCTGATGCTTAGGAGCAAAGCGAACTTGGGAAGATTGCTGGCCAGTATTTGTGGAAAATCTGGTCTTTTTATAGAAAGGTTTCTTAAAAGGTTTTTTCTTGGCAGGGGTAGAGGTAGACTTAGAAAGTCTATCTAAAGCAGCATTCTCTGCATCCATTTGAGTGGCTTTGATTTGGCCACTCCTTGCCAAACAGATTTTCACCTGTACAGGGCAGATTGCCCAAGCCTTCTTGTACCCAGGGTTCCAAATCAGAGGCCTGGAGCCAAGCCAGTCTGCTAGCAGCTATGGCAATGCCAGAGGCTCTGCTTGCCCCCTCAAAAGAGTCAAAGGCTGCTCTGTTGGAGAACTTTGAAACATCTTGAGTTTGCTTTAGCAAAAGAAGGAACTCCTCTTGCTTATCCTCTGGGATAAAGGGGAGAAACTGACGTATCTTTAATGCAATCTCTTTCAAAAACATGCCCATATAGAGGCTGTATGAATTGATTCTGGCAATAAGCATGCTAGCTTGGAAGATTTTTCTCCCAAAAGCATCCAGAGTCCTACATTCTCTTCCTGGAGGGGTAGAAGAGTGCCTTTTGGTACTCTTTATCTTTTTCATAGCAGACTTCACCACAATAGAGTGGTGAGAAAGCTGAGTCATTTGAAAACCAGGAGAAGGAGGAACCCGATACATGGTGTCCAAACGTCGAGAATGTGGAGATAGGGTGAGAGGAGCCTCCCACAAGTCCATCATGTGTTCTTGAAGAATTTCATGTATGGGTAAGGTGGCTGCCTCTTTGGGAACCTTAGAGTATTCTAAAATATCCAATTTTTTTGCTCTAGGTTCCTTTTCAGAGGATACAGATATGGAAAGTACTTTAGCTACTTCAATAATGAAGTCTTGAAAGGACAAATCCTCTGGAGGAGACATTCTCCTTTTTGGAGAAGAGGGCTCCTCAGGAAGAGTAAAAGAGACGTCAGCAGAATCATCTGATGTATCAGAATCTTCAGAGGATTCAAAGTATCGCCTATTTGCTTCCAGACATCGATACGCGTACCGATCGGTATCGACATCGGGCGTACCGGGAATCGGAGCGGTATCGAGGAAATCTCCGGAACCGGAGACCGGAACCGGCATGCTACTGGAAGTAGATGCTCTGGGTACCAGTATCAGTTGCGGTACCGGAATCGGAGTCGGAACCGATTGTCGCGGTACCGATGGCGTTGCAGCATTAATGAAAGCCAGTAAGGCCTGCTGCATGGATTGTACCGTAGTACCCATAGTCGCCACAACTGCCTGGATGTCGCTACCGGTGTTAGCCGGTACCCCAGAGCAGTCTAACAGGAGATCGGTCGAGGCCGTGCCATCGATGTCTACCTGTAACCCCATAGGAGCAGCTTTGGAAGCCGGAGCTTCCCGCCGGGGTTGTTTGGCTGGGGCAGGGTCCTCAGAGTCAAATGCAAGGGCCTCTCACTGCTTAGAGGAAGATTTGCCTTTTGAGGACTTGCCTGAAGAATGTTTGGTTACCTGAGATCCGTCAGGAGAAGAAGACCTGGAGGATGTTGATGCTGGAGTATCGGTAGAAAACAACATATGAAACTTAGCTGCTCTGTTCTGTAAGCCCCTTTTGGACATCAGAGAGCAGGATGGACAATCCGGAATGGAATGGTCAGGCCCCAAACATTTAAGACACCACTCATGGGTATCTGTGACTGAAATAGTACCGGTACACTTGGTGCATTTTTTAAAACCAGAAGCTGGTTTCTCCATGAGGGAGGCCTGAGAAGGCCTAGAGGCCTCACAGAAAAAATACACCAAGTAAAGAAAAAGTAATTATTATTATTTTTTTTTTTAAATAAACGAAAAAAGACCGGCGGTACCGGTCCGGAATCGGGGAAGGCAGACACGCGGTCAAAGAAACAAATTAAAATAACAATTTCTTCAGCGGTGACAGGAACACGACCTGCTGGCTCCGCGGAAAAAGAAGAACTGAAGAGAGTTGGTCAGGAAGGCGGGAAGGCAGCGCGCATGCGCTGTGGGAGGCCCCAAAAGCTTCCTTTCTGGGAAGCTGGGGAGCTTTCCCGCGCAGGCTCCGTCGGTTCCGACATACCCATATGTGAGGACTCATTCCTGCTTGTTCCTGGAGATCTAGAACAGCAGACCCCTTAAGGGTTCATTGCTGTGCTTGTTGGATATATATGCGAGACCTCTGTTTTGTTGGAGAGGAATTAGTTTGAGGCCCATCCCCTGATTGGGGCCATATCCCATACTGAGTTGGAACTCTGCCATGCCGGCAATGTCACCCAAACTACTGGGGTGGGCCTTGCTTTGCCTGCTAACCGTGACTTGAAGACTAGTACAAGACTATGTACAAGACTAGTACAAGCTTTGATTACACCACACTTCGATTTTTGTAATAGCATAATACATGGTATAACTAAGAAGAACATCAAAATCTTACAAATGGCCCAAAACGTAACAGCAAGAGTTACATTTAAAGCCAAACTAACTGATCATATTACCCCTATTCTATACACACTACACTGGTTACCCATATTCAGTAGGATCCAATACAAAATACTGTTAACCACTTTCAAATTAATTAATAATATTGCCCCATCACACTTAACTACTCTTCTTCACAGCCCACTCGATAATAGGATAAGACGGAGAAAAAACCTTAATACATTAGCAGTCCCAGATATAATAAGGAAAACAAAACACTCAACAAGTAACAGTGCCTTTTCCCTTGTTGCTCCAATACTGTGGAACAATCTACCAGATCAACTAAGAGAAACTAAAGATCTACTAACATTCAGAAAAGATCTAAAAACTCATCTATTCACACAACACTACACCAATGGTGAAACAGGTATAACTTCCCAACCACCATAAACTGAATTTATTTACACTATCCAAATGTATATCAACAACTGGAACAACGACAACTGCAAATGATATTTAACATGATATTAATTTTTCTTACATTATACATATATAATATATTTTTATTGTAATATAGTTCAATAATGTTCCTGTTATATTGTAATACATTAATGATGTTTTACACAATTCATGTTATAATGTAATATAGTTCATAAAGTTCTATGTACCTGTTCGATTATTGTTGTAATGTAAACCGCTGCTGATCCTTGGAAGCAGCGGTATATAAAAGCTGTTCAAATAAATAAATAGTACTGGGCCCATGAGTACAATGGAGGGATTTTCTTTCCCAGGTGAGAAGGTTCGCACCTGGGGGAATAGAGCCTATAGGGGTACATGTTCCGCCCCCCCCCCCCTGTCTTGGTATAAAACCCCACGTTCAGGTTCTCGGACATTTGTGTTTCACTTGACTTAGTAGAGATTGTGTTATTATATTATTGCGTGCCTGGGATACCGGGTTTGTACAGGAAAGTTCTTGTGCATTTTTTTTTTTAATGTATCCTCTCCATTGGGGTATGGTTTGGAATGAATGTGAGAGGGGGCTGTTGTGTGAGATGAGAATGCAAAGCAGGAGTGGGGTTGAAAATGGTATGAGGGAGGGGAAGTGTTTGTGAGCTCACAAGATATCTGTGTGTTTGGGCATTAAAAAGGCAACAGAAAATGGTTGCAGGGACAATGTGTGTATGGGCAGGTATAATGTTTGAGGGTAACCTGGGGCTAGCTCCTAGGGTAAGTGTGTAAGTGGGGAGGAGGACTTGGTAGGTAGGTGACTATAGTGAGGGGAGGGGGGGTCAGGATCTTTCAATAAGTAGTTGATGTGAGGGGTTCCCTATGGATGTACCTGGGAGGAGGGGGGGGATCATAGAGCCTCAAGGAGGGCTTAAGAAGGTAAATGGATAGGGATTGACGGGGAAGGGAGGCCCCTATGCATCAGGATCTTCAGATGGGTTGTTGGGGAGCTGTGACTGGTGGAACAAAGTGGAAAGGGGAGTATGGGAGGGAGGGGGGAGCAACAGAGGATCTTTTCAGGTTCTCTCCTTTGGGGTCAGCTTGCTTGAGGAGGAAGGCTCTAGGCTGGGGGGAGCTTCCCTATGGAGCAAATGTGGAGATCTTGTCGTGTAAGTCCTCTGGTTCTTCACAGACCGGGGCCAAGAGCCCTCTCCTGGAATGTCTATGGACCTGGTAGCTCAATCAAGTGACAAAAGATATTGTGAGCACCGTGGCAACATCAGGAAGATATCATTATGCTGCAGGAAAAGCATCAATCCCAGTTAGAACTCAGCAAGCTGCAAGGAGGATCAATTGGCAGCATGTTTGGGGTCCCTGCATTGAGCATGAAGGGCAGGGTGGCCCTCCTGATTAGACAAGGGGTCAGTTTCCAACCCACGCAAGAGATAATCGACCCTGGGGGTTGGTATGTACTGGTGAGTGGAAGCCTATAAGAGGAGTGTAGTCCTTGGGAGTGTCTGTGCTCCTAATGTTGCCAACCCAGACTTTTTCACTCAACCGGCAGCAGACGTGGAGCAATTTCCAGACCCTTATAATTCTGGGAGGCAACTGAAATGGGGTTCTAGACCCTAGCTTGGATACCCTCTGGGAGGCGGGCGAGGGGAAGTGGAATCGCATCACGCCACCTGTGGTGCTTTGGTAAGCACTGTCAGTTAGTAGATGCCTGGAGGGTGTTTCATACCCAGGAACGTGACTATACGCGCCTATCTCGGGCGCATGGTACCAGCACACGAACAGACTATCTTTAAACCATTATTAAAGGGGACCCGGGAAATCCACTGCTTACCACAATACAAGCATTGTGGAACCTGTGTCCTTTGGGGAATCCGCTAGGTACTTGTGACCTAGATTGGCCACTGTTGGAAACAGGATACTGGGCTTGATGGACCCTGGTCTGACCCAGTATAGCATATCTTATGTTCTTATATCTTTGGGTGTCCGAATCTTTGTTTGAAGGAGTAAAGGATGTGGAGATCAGTCTCTATGAGATTTCGGACCATGCGCCTATCTGGCTAGACTTGATTTGGGGAAATGCTGCCACCCCCACCCATCTCTGGAGGTTCCCTCTAGACCTCTGCCAGGAGGAGGGGTTTAAAAAGTACCTTAGAAGTTGTTGGTGGGGGAGGGGTGCCTGTTTCACAATGGTGTGCATGTGGACACCCCTGAACACCTTTGGGAGGCTTTGAAAGCTGTTCTGAGAAGGGACATAATTGCTTATACTGTCTAGCAAAGGTGAGATATGGCCACAAGGGTGCTTCAACTTGAGCATCAGATTCGCAGGGAGCAGAGGCTGCTGGCATGCCAGCCTACCCTAGCAAATAGAGCCCAACTCTTCACCACACAAGTAGCCTTGAATACATTGCTTCAATAGACTAAAATGTCCTTGGTTTAATATTGATTCCACTTGTATCAATATGCAGACAAAATTGGTAAGGTTTTGGCCCGGTGCCTTCATAAGAACCAAGGTTCTCATTATGTATCGGCTCTCAGGGATTGCAGAGGAACCTTGCATTGTTTCACAAAAGAAATCGGTTGACTATTACCACACCTTTTATAAGGGGGAGGGGGTCTCCCCCACATGCGTAACTCTGTATTTAGAAAAGGTCCAGTTGCCATGTCTCTCCAGGGAGAGGATGGAGTGATTAGGTATGGAGATCACAGCTCAGGAAGTCCAATGAGTCATTCAAGGAGCGGTAACGTGTCGGGCTATGGGACCCGATGGTTATTGCGCTGAATACGATAAACTAATGCCTGATTTATCCATTCCTGCCTTGACAGAGGATTTTAAAGTGTGGCTGTCTAAGAGTTCTCTCCCCTACGATGTTAATATCGCCCATATTCTGGTTCTCCAGAAGCCAGGAAAAGATCAACATCTGGCGGACTCATATAAGCCCATCTCGCTAATAAATTTTGATAACATTTTTGCCAAAATCTTGGCAGATCGGGAAGCCAGGGGGCTAATCTAACTCATCCACCTCTGCCAAGGAGGATTTGTGCATAGTCATTACCCTGCATATATTCTAAAGAAAATCCTAGTCTCTCTAGAATAGGTACACCGTCAGCGGCACACCTCCCTGCTTATCAGCTTTGATGCAGAAAAAGCATTTGACAGGGTGGGGTGGATGTATTTGTTTGTGGGCTTAGATGCTTACAGGGTGGACAAAGGTTTTTTGCGAAGGGTGCAAGCATTTTATCAAGTCCCTTCAGCGTCCACTCTAGTAAATGACAGCTTGACATATTTCCCCTTGGGCAGGGGAACACACCTATCACCACTCTTGTTTGTACTGTCACTAGACCCCCTACTATGCATCATTCATCAGAGGCCCAATATTCGGAGGACGAAGATGGGCAGATATACTTTTACAGCCTCAGCTTTTGACGACTGCTCCAGTGGTCTTGCTGCCCCATCTTCTGGATGAGATTGAGCACTTTGGGGCCCTGGCAGGCCTACATTTGAATAAGAACAAGTCTGAAGCTTTGGATGTATTGGGTGTTTTACAAATTGGTTGGAAAGAAGTATTTCCTTTACGATAGGCACTTTAAATATTTGAGAATTTGGCTACCTGTTCAGAAAAGAACTAAAAACCTCTGTTCATCCATTTCGGAGATCATATGGAAGACACTGGTTCGTCCCACGAAACACAAATACAACCCTGACAATGACACCCTTCACTGCGCCAACTGTAAGTAGTATCACCTGCTGAAACAGTACATAGTTCTGTAAGTTGATTTTCCTTTAAGTACCCATCTATCTTGTACATAGTTGCAACTGTTACAACCATATTATGTTAAATTGTGTTCTATGTAGAAATGCTGCTCATTGTACACCGCCCCTGATCTTGGGAAGGAGCCGTATAAAAACAACAAATACCTGGAGATCCGTGACAGCTCTATCAGAGGAATGTTCCTCTGTTGATTAGTTGGGTGTGGGAAAAGATGCCTTTACCTCTCCCTCTATTGGGTCGGGTGGGAGCTTACAAGATGAGTTTTCCTAAACTTTTATAGTCCTACAACTGCTGCCCTTGAAGCTGCTCCTACGTGACATCTGTAACACAGAACGGAGGTTACAAAGTTTTTTTTATGGAGGAGGGGAAAAGCCTCTCCTTCCATTACAACGCTTACAGGGTTCCTAGTAGAAGGGGGGGCGTGGGGCTGCCAGACCTGATTTCTTACAACCATGCACGTATGTTGTGTCATATACAGGACTGGTTGGGTGGGATGTACGGATTTACCCTTTGCAATGTCGAGTCCGCTCTAGTAACTCCTTATTTGCTTCTTTCTGTACTCCATGCTGACCATAGGCTGTTGCCGGCCTATATTATGACTAGTATTACTGGTCAAAGGGGTTCGGGGGGTTTGGAAGGCCTTGTGTAGATGGAGGATTCCACCAGATGTGACTGGGTATTTATCATTGCAGGGCAATGTGGCCTTTCCCCCTAGTTTGGACATGCAGGCTTTCCAATTCTGGGGTCCCTGGGGCTCACTCAATTAAAACATAATGGATGGAGAGGGTCAGCTACTGCCATTCCCTGACCTCTGTGCTCAGTTTGAAGCTTTAAGGGGATATTTTGCTTATCTGCAATTACACCACTACATGGGTACATTGGGGGAGCAGAGCTTAGAGAAGGGGACGTTAGATAAGATCGAAGGAGTCAATATCTGTGGCCAGATACTGTCAAGGCGCTGGGAGATTTGGGGCAACTGAGTTGGGTATTGCATGCAAAGGGTTTTTCTGGGTGCCCACAGTGGCTCATATCTCCTGATTGATTCCGGGAGCTAGGCTCCAAGAAATTCAAATTCAAGATTTTAGAACTGGCTTATTTCTTTTTCATCAGACTTGGAAAGCAGGCATCGCAGATAGCGTAAACTGCCCTTGGTGCACTGGAGATTCTGCCCATTTAGGTCAAATGTTCTGGGGAGTAGGGTTCAGAGTTATCTGGGAGGCCTAGTGGGGGAGTCCATGGTTCTCTCCTCGGAATTTGCCATCCTGGATGTAGGTGGTGTACAGGACTTCGGTAGAATGGGCTCTAAAGTGCTTGTTTGAAAAGGGTGTACGGTGACTAAGCAATGTATCCTCTGACACTGGCAAGACACGGAGGGACCAGCTTATTGGGAATGGCGCAATGCTTTCCATCAATTAGCAGTTTGGGAGGGATTCTCCTCTAAGGGGGGCGGTTCCTGGCAGGAAGTTCTTCTCTTTCTATGGGACCCGTATCTTTCCCATCTCTCCCCACGGACACATAATGATTTGCTCACCCTGTAGATTAGGGGGGAGGGTAGCTTGGAAGGGGCACCCCAGCAACAGATTTTGAGTGGACCTCCACCACTGGAGGGACAAAATGAGGCGACTTGTGTTTGCTATTTTGTCTGACAGGCACCCTGATGCCTGGGTCCATTGGGTGGATAAAGTCCACTGAGCTGCCCTCATGTGGAGGCGAGTATATGGAACCACATGCACAGTGGATGCCATGTGGCCCAGCAATTGCAACATTTCTCGAGCAGTTAGATGAGGCTTTAGCACTGCTTGAGAAGTTAACTGCACTAAGCGAAGGCAACGGGCCTGGGGGAGATAGGCCCTTGCTCTTGTGGTATCCAGAAGAGCTCCTGTGAACTCTAAAGATTGAGTGGGAGTCAGACTGGATTTTGGGATGTTTATTACCAGCCCTAAATACTGGAGGATACGCATTGTGCAGGATAGAGAAGTCTTGGCCTCTGACTGTGTTGGAGCTCGAATGAGCCAGTCGTCCAAGTAAGGGAAGACGAATATTCCCAGAGTACAGAGAAATGCTGCTACCACAGCCATGCATTTCGTGAACACCCTTGGAGCAGAGGCCAGACCAAAAGGAAGCACCCTGTGTATTGGTAGTGCTTTCCTTGAAAAAGGAACCGAAGGAACCTTCTGTGGGTTGGTTGGATGAGAACATGGGTGTACGCATCCTTGAGATCTAGAGAACAAAGCCAATCCTGACTCTGAAGGTATGGAAGCAGAGCACCGAGAAAAATCATTTTGAATTTCTCCTTGACAAGGAATTTGTTCAATTCTCTGAGATCTAATATAGGTCTGTATCCCCCTGTTTTCTTTGGGATAAGAAAAAAAGGGAAATAGAACCCTGTGCCCTGTTGATGAAGAGGCACTTCTTCTATCGCCCCTTGGGCAAGAAGAATGGCAACCTCTTGACCTAAGAGACTGATGAGAGGTGTCGGAGAATTGAACTGCTTTACCATTGTGTGAGGGGGCATGCTTGAAAAATGAAGTTTGTACCCCTCCTTTATGATGGAGAGTGTCCAATGCTCTGCTGTTATTTGCCCACATCTGGGGGCAAAATGACATAACCTTCCTGGAATGGTAGACGGTTCTGGTCCTTCCAGAACCAGAAAGGCTAAGTTCTCTAGCTGAAAGTCAAAGGCCCTGAGGAGGCTGAGGCTGTTGAGGCGGTGGAGGCCTAGCAGCCTTTACTTTCTTCTGTTTGGGTGGTTGCTGACGTTTGGTTAAAAACTGACCTGCAGAAGATGCCTGCTGAGTATAAGCAGGATAAAATCTTTTCTTTTTAGAAAAAGGTGTTTTCTTGAACAACCTCTTTCTAACAGGATCAGCAGTGGACTTGGATAGTCTATCCAAGGTGGAATTTTCAGCATCCATTTCATTGGCTTTTTCCTGCCAATCTTTCCCAAACAGATTTTCACCAGTACAAGGGATATTTCCCAATTTATCTTGTACCCAGAGCTCTAAATCAGATGCCTGGAGCCAAGCAATTCTACGTGCACCTATGGCAATAGCCAAGGTTCTGCTTATACACTCAAAGCAGTCAAAGGCTGCACGGTTGGAGAATTTAGAGACATCTTGGGCATGTTTGACCCAAGTGAGAAAGTCCTGTCTTTTATCCTCAGAAATGAAAGGACTTAAAGTCTGTAAATTATCTGTGACCTCCTTTAGGAACATTCCCATGTAGAGACTATAGGAACTGATTCTTGCAGCAAGCATGGAAGCTTGAAAGACTCTACGTCCAAAAGCATCCAGGGTTCTGCATTCACGTCCTGGAGGATTAGAGGCATGTCTTTTTGCACTTCTAATCCTTCTCATAGCTGACTCCACCACAATAGAGTGGTGAGGAAGCCGAGTCTTATGGAACCCAGGACAAGGAGGGACACAATACATAGTATCTAACCTACGAGAATGAGGAGAGGTGGTAAGAGGTGTTTCCCACATCCTCAACATGAGATCATATAGAATCTCATGAATGGGTAAGGTAGCTGCCTCCTTAGGAGTTTTGGGATATTGTAAAATTTCCAACTCCTTGGCCCTTGGCTCTGTTTCAGGGGCCACAGTGATGGACAGACCCCGAGCCACCTCTCTGACAAAGTCTTGGAAAGACATGCCCTCTGGAGGAGACATCCTGCGTTTAGGGGAGGAGGACTCCTCTGGAAGAAGTATCTCTGCATCGACAGAACTTTCAGAATCCTCAGATTCTTCTGAGGATTCTTAGTATCATCTGTCCGGATGCTCCTGCAGAGCCCGATACCCGTACCGACCAAGGTCGGTACTGGGAATAACCGGTACCGGAGAATCGGTACCGGAGGGCATCGTAGGACAGAGTACCAGCATAGCAGAACCGATGCTGATGTTGATGCTATCGGTAACGGTGCCGATACCGATGTTAGTGCCGGTACTGGTGGAGTTGTCAGTCGTGGTACCAAGGGCGTCGATGCCGCAAGGAAAGCCGCCAGACTGCGTTCCATGCTCAGAATTCTCTGGTCCATGGACGCCGCCAATGCCTGGAAGTCGGTACCGGTGGAAGACACCGGTACCCCAGAGCATGGCACCAGGAGATCTGTCGAGGCCAAGCCATCTAGTACATCCTGGAACCCCGATAATGCTTTGGAAGCCGAAGCCTCCCGCTGGGGTAATTTTGCCGGTGCAGAATCCTCGAGGGCAACGCCAGAGGCATCTCGATGCTTAGAAGGAGATCTACCCTTTGAGGACCGGCTGGATTTATGTTTACTTACCTGAGATCCACGGAAGGAAGAAGCAGCCCTGGAAGACGTCGATGCCACCGAAGCTGCATCAGAGGGAAACAGGGTACTGAGCTTGGCAGCTCGGTTCTGCCAACCTCTTTTAGACATCATGGCACAGGACACACAATCCGTGATGGAGTGGTCAGGACCTAAACATTTTAAACACCATTCATAGGTGTCGGTGACGGAAATGGTACTGCCACACTTGGTGCACTTTTTAAAACCTGAGACAGGTTTTTCCATGTTAAGGAAGTTTTTGGGCCTAAGGCCCAAAAAGGCGGGTGCACCTGAAGAAAATAGAAAAAGAAATAAATATATATTTTTTTTTTTTTAGAAATAGGAAAAGAAAGACCGGCAGTACCGGTAGAGCGTCTTAGAAGGCAGACATGACCACAAAAAGAAATAAAGAAATTCTTCTGCGGTGACAGGAACACGACTTGCTGGCTCCGCGGAAAAAGAAGAACTGGAGCGAGGCAGTTGGGAAAGGCGGGAAGGCAGCACGTAGGCGCTGTGGGATGCTCCCAAAAGCGTTCTAATTGGACGCTGGGGAGCGTTCCCACGCAGGCTCCGTCGGTACCGACGATACCCATATGTGATAACTACATTCCTGCTTGTTCCTGGAGATTGCAGCTTCCCCTTCTTTGAAAAATGTTTGTTTGTTCATTAATTCCCTTTAAGTATTTAAATATCTGTATCAACTCTCCCCTGCCCTCATCTCTAGGGTATAGATATTTAGGTCTTCAAATCTATTACTACTACTGAACACATTTGTACAGTGTTACAAGACATAGGCAGTGCTTGTCAGACGGCTGCCTGGGTGAGAACATTCACAGTCTTGGCAAGTGCATATGTCAATATGATTTGCAAGGGATTGTGGTCAATGCAGTCCATTCACACCAGACACAGCTGCTCACAATAATTTAGTTGTGCTCAAGTGTAAAGCCAATAAGATATTTATTTATGGAGTTATTTCTCCCAACACAGATATGCTTGGTAGCACATAAATCAGGTTACTTGCTTTCAGTGTTAAACTTGGAAAAACAAAATCAGAAAAACAACATTTGAACTTGTCAGTCAATCAAAGCAAAAGAAATAAGACCTGGTTGGTAACAAACTGGTCTTTTCTGTAGGCTTTAGCTAATATTTTCTTAGCAGTGTATCAAACAAACAATATCCACAAAGAAGAGAAAAACTGTTCTTTTCAGGTTAACTTCTTATATCTTCCCACATAGATTCAGAAGTGATTCCCTCAGAGCTCACAAGCAATTAGGTAAGGCTCAATTGCTAGCAGTTACCCAGCTGAAACCCCTTAGCTGGCTTGCTTTCTACTGCGTGGCTAAAAATCCTACTCAGGAGCTTTTCTGAGTAGACTAAAGAACAAGTTTGTATTTCTTTGTGATGGTTGCTGTACTTTGTAACAGAAAATTACCAAAGGAGTTTAGACAGAGAGCAATCCATGTAAACACATCCTTCATCTGCAATCACTCCCCCTTCTTCAACAATCATGGGTTCAATATCCTGGATTGGCACAGATGAATTTCTCAATGGAGCACTTTCAGGAGAATACTTGTTTCCCTGCTGTCTTTCAAGGTTATAGCTAGGGCATAGATCAGTGTTCATACCTGAGCTCCCATTGCTGTTAGAGTTCCTCTCTATATAGCCTGGCCAGTATGTAGTCCAGGTCTTATGTCCAGCCTTCCAATCCAGATCCCTGGACACTGGATCTCTCTTCACATACCTTCTGGCACGGGTCTTAGGGTCCCTTCCACGTGCAGCCGTCTCCCTCACAGGTACCGTCTGGAGATTCCTAGCTCTGCAGCACCATTCCTCTGGCTTTTCCCAGTCCAATGGTGTATGCTGGCCCTTGGAATGCCTCCCAGTATACGTACTGCTCCAGACTCCTCTAGACCTCCCAAAGGCTTTTCTCTTCTTTCTTCCAAAGGGTTTCTTGCCCTCTCTGTCCGTCCGGTTTGGCTTCTGCTTCTGATGATCCTCCATATGAAACTGAGGATGAGGATATCCAAGTTGATCATGAAGATGATGAGGATGAGGATGATTCTCTGTAGAATAAACTCTACCTTTATTCTGCTTAGATGAGTGCTCCACCCTAACACAGCCCAGCTGTGCTGAATCAGGACCTGCCCTTTGAGATGAGTGCTTAGGGATTACCTCATAGCCCTCCTGAATGAACACACGTTTCCCCACTTCAGCTCCTCTAATGGCTGTTGGAAACCTGGTGCATTCTGGGGACTGGTAGTCTTTTATGGGAAAATTCTGTTTTCTTATTTCTACCAGAACTGACAGGTTGCTTGTTCAGAGTCACTTCACCTTTTCTATAGCTCCTTCCTGAGCTATGATAAGCTTCCTTATCACATGCTGCACAGACACATGTAAAAGACACTCCTTGCTCATCAGAACTTAGTTTAGTCAAGACAGACAACACAGTAGCTGTAGACATGGGATACAGCTAGGGGGAATGGTAAGGATTCCTCTTAATTATAAAAGAAAAAACTAAAAGCTTCTTTAATCACCACAGATAATATAGAAAATATTGATATACTCACCATAAAACTCAAACACCTCCACATTTGCCTAGCATACAGACCTCCAGACCCAAAACCTTATTAACTTGGAAATTCTAACTGAATTAATTTACTCTTCCACTGATAAAAATCCTCTGATTCTATTAAGTGATCTCAATCTACCTTCCCTATCACACAAACACATGCCAGATTTCTTAACATCTATTAATGACTTTGATCACCACCAAATAATCAGCACCCAAACAAAAGGTAATATACTAGACCTAGTATTCTTACCCTCCCCCATCTTCAGTGCCTACAATCCAACAACATTACAAGTACAGCCTATTCCCTGGTCTGACCACCACCTAATACAACTCCAGCTCCCTTACTATGACACCACACAACCACAAAAGATTCAAGAAATTTAACAAAGATGAATTCTTAGAACAAACTATTCAACACCTCACTCAAGCCTCAATAGAACTTGATGATGCAGTATCTCAGTGCAACGACAATATCTAATGCAGCTATACTTCACACATACCACTCTTAGCCCACAGAAAAATGAAATGCCCCATGGTTCAGACCTGAGCTACAACAACTGAAAGCAGATCTAAGCAAATGTGAGTGCAAATGGGGCCACACAAAATCCCAAATCCACCAATCCCAATACCTGAATACACTCCAACTCTACAAAGAAACCATTAACACCACAAAGAAGGACCATTACTCCAGACTATTATCTAACTCACTAAACCGACCAAGGGAGCTATTCGAAATAGTAAAATCCCTAATAATCCTGCCAATAGAACTCAACTGATAATTTAATAGCACCCCAGACTTTAGCTAACTACTACAAGGATAAACTAAAACAGCAAGCTAAATAAATAAATAGGGAGGCGTGGCCTAGTGGTTGGGGCAAGGTACCACAGGCCAGAAGCCACTTAACCCTCCATTGCCCGTGTTCCCTGTAAGTATTAGTGTATGTGTCTCATATCCCCTCGTGTTAAATGTATCCCCCAACCGCTTTGACCCGGTGAAAAGCGGGATATAAATGCAGCTAAATAAATAAATAAACAAACAAACAAGACTCGATCAAAATTAACTAAAATGCAGTTCACCCGACACAAAACGCCTGGTCAATGTTCATCCCTGCTTCAAAGCACACACTAAGAAACATTTCCAAGATCAACACCACCACTTCCTACCTTGATCCTTGTACAGTTAACTGGATAAAAAACAACAAACTTGGAACTTTCATCGTTTATTCTCCCCATTGTCAGCCTCTCCCTTCAGCATGGTCGCTTACCATCCTCCTTGAAACTTGCACTA
Organism: Ichthyophis bannanicus; assembly: GCA_033557465.1. Classification (NCBI taxonomy): domain Eukaryota; kingdom Metazoa; phylum Chordata; class Amphibia; order Gymnophiona; family Ichthyophiidae; genus Ichthyophis; species Ichthyophis bannanicus. Next base: position 946,589,070 of record CM066035.1, on the reverse strand, counting down.
ATTTGACCAATTCTGAAAAAACTTAAGGGATAGAAATTCCCCCACATCTTACAGACCTATTTCAAGTCTCCCTTTCATGGCTAAAATAATAGAAAAAAAATGTTCAAACCCAATTCCAAGATCATATTGACTCCTTTGCCCCACTTGACAAACATCAATATGGTTTTCGTCCATTCCATAGTGTTGAGATGCTTCTCACTGTCCTATTCAACCACCTCACACGTGGTATTGATGACACTAAAGAAGTATTTCCACTCTTACTTGTAGACATCACTGCAGCTTTTGACAGCATAAGCCATCAGATTATGCTTTCCAGACTCCAACAAATAGGTATCAAAGATACAGTTCTAAAATGGTTCTCTTAATATCTGTCTGATAGAACACAGCAGGTAAGAATTGAACAAATATTCGACCCCTACAAACAAGAACAAGGCCTTCCACAAGGTTCCGCTCTCTCAGCCATACTATTTAATATCTATATCCAGCCCATTTGCTCCATTTTAAAAAAATTCTAGGTAAATTACCATATATATGCAGACGATATAATGATATATCTCCCGTTCAACACCCCAAACCCATCAATTCAAAAACTTACCGACTGCTTTGCAGAGGTAACAGAATGGCTTACAAATCACATTCTTAAGATCAATTTTACAAAAACCGAAGCCATGTATGTAACAAGAAACCAGAGCTTCACCTCTTCAGTATCGATCAAGTTTCAAGATATAAACATATTCGTCAAAAACAAGGTCAAATACCTTGGAGTAATCATTGACCGCACCCTCAATATGACATCTCATATAAAACAACTAAAGATTTTCTATAAACTCAAAATGCTAAAATTACTCCACCCACTTCACCTCCACGACTTCAAATCTGTCGTCCATGCAATCATTACACCCCATTTCAACTTTGCCAGCACTACTCTACAAGGCATTAAAAAAACAAGCCTTACAACTCCAATTAGAACATATTACAGCAATGATAACTATGGATATCAACCCAATGGAACACAGCACTCCAATACTGTACGATCTCTACTGACTCCCCATCAAAAGCCGCATAAACTATAAAATTATCGTTACAACCTTCAAATTAACCAAAGACATTGCCCCCTCACACCTCTCCACGCTCATCACAAAGAAAACCCACTCCCGCACACGATATTGTAATAAAAACAAGCTTTCAATACCACTTGATTTCAAAAAATCAAGGAAGAAAGCATTGCTTTTAACCTCTGGAATGCTCTCCCAGATTACCTAAGAGAAATAAATGACCTACAAACGTTCCAAAAAAAAAAAAAAGTAAAACCCACCTATTTACTCTTCACTTTGGCACCCAAAACAAACGCAACAGCACAAACCCCACACTCCCCCACTCCTAAAAAAAAACTCCTATAGTATTCCCCCCCCCCACATCACATTCTGACTTGTATATCATTTATTAATAGAGTTGTATAGAGTTCCATGTTAAGCATCCTTCACTGTTATAACAATGTTATTGTATATAGTATATAGTCTAAAATGTTCCATGTAACTGAATATGTACCTATTACTGTACTATTCAAATTGCTGTTCTTTGTAAACCGCTTTTGATCTGACAGAAAAAACACAGTATAAAAATTTATAATAAAATAAATAAAAATAAGTTAACACAAAGGAGATCAGGTGAGTCAAAATCTGAAAGCGGCAGCAAAGAGGTGAATTTTCAGCCTGCATCTAAAAAGGGTCAGAGAAGGCGCCCTATGTACAGACAGAGTAGTTACTCACCTGTAACAGGTGTTCTCCAGCAGCAGCAGGAATCAGTCCTCAAATATGGGTGACGTCGGCGCCGAAGGAGCCCCCGTGCAGAGCATTTCCCCAGCTTTCAAAGAAAGCCTTTGGGACTGCAGCGCGCATGCGTGGTCCCCTTCCCGCCCAAGGGTGCCATCTTGCTCAGTCTGATGACATAGCTAGAAGACAGCAAAAATAGCAAAAATAAAGCATATGACTGCAACTCCAAGGGGAGGAGGGAGGGTTGTGAGGACTGATTACTGCTGCTCCTGGAGAACAACTGTTACAGGTGAGTAACTACTCTTTCTCCAGGACTAAGCAGGAAGTCAGTCCTCACATATGGCACTCCCCAGCTCAGGGCTACCAGAGGCCCCAACCCGAAACAATGAGCTCCCTCTAGAGCCTCAGGATGCAAGAACAGAATCTTCTCTGATAACGCCCCGAACGGTAGCCCAACACCAGGGCCGGAGGGTAGGAGTTGCCTAAACTCCAAAGAGATTATGGACTACCGCTAGCCCGAAAGCACTGTCCCTGCGGGACTCCCTCTCAAGGCAGTAGTGGGCCACAAAAGTCTGGCTTGAAGACCATGTAGCGGCCCGGCAGATGTCTGCCAATGGAACAGAGCGGAGATGAGCCACTGATGCAGCCTTCGTCCTGACACGATGAGCCGTAACTCGACCCTGCAACGAGAGGCCGGCTGCCCTGTAAGCCCAGGCGATGCAGTCAGCTACCCATATGGACAAAGTACGCTTGGAGACAGCCAACCCCAACTTATTGGGGTCAAAAGAGATGAAGAGCTGAACCGCCCTCCGGTGCTCCCACGTACGGTCAAGGTAGAAGGACAACGCCCTCCTACAGTCCTGGGTATGCAAGACCATCTCAGCCCGGCTGGCATGAGGCCTAGGAAAGAAAGTCAGAAGAACCACCTCCTTAGGGTGAGTCCATAAGACTACTCTGTTCCTATAGAACCTAGTATATGGTGCTTCCGATACTAGGGCCTGAAGCTCACTCACTCGCCTAGCTGAGGTAAGGGCTACCAGAAATAGCGCTTTCCAGGATAGAAAACGCAGAGGGCAAGAAGCCATAGGTTCAAATGGTGGGCAAGTAAGCCGTTGCAAGACCACATTTAAATCCCATTCAGGGGCAGGTGGACGCACTGGAGGCTTAAGCAAAAGCAGGCCTCTGAGGAAGCGAGCCACCAAAGGATGGCTGGATAGAGACTGACCCTCCACCTGGGAGTGGTGTGCTGAAAGAGCACTAAGATGAACTCTAACAGAATTGGACTTAAGGCCCAGGTTGGACAGGTGAAGCAAATATTGCAGCACCACTGGTACCAGGCATGAGAAAGGGTTCTCATTGTGTTGAGTACACCAGGTAGAGAATCTACGCCACTTAAGGGCATAAGACTTTCTGGTGGACTGCCTCCTAGAGGCCAAGTCTACGTCCTCCACTTCTCTAGGCAGTAGTAAGGGTGCTAGAACTACCCTTTCAGCAGCCAGGCCATAAAATTGAGGGACTGGAGATTGGGGTGTAAGAGAGATCCCTGCTCCTGAGACAGGAGATCGGGTTGCGTCCCCAGAGGAAGAGGAGTGTCCACCGCTAGTTGCAAAAGCAGTGGGAACCAGGGTTGCCTCGGCCACCAGGTTCAGCGAGGCCTTGTCCCTGAGCACCTTGAATAGCATCTGGGACAGCAGAGGCGTGGGAGGAAACGCATATAGAAGGCCTGAAGACTATGGAATGAGAAACGCATCTGCTGCAACTCTGAGGATGCGGTTGTCTGGAACAGAACCTGGGAAGTTGACGGTTCAGAGGACTGGCAAAGAGATCCATGGTTGGAAGACCCCATCTCAGGAAGATCTGTTGAACCACTAGAGGATTCAACTGCCACTCGTACAGCTGCAGAATCCTGCTCAATCTGTCCGCCAGGTAATTTTCCTGACCTGGGAGATAGACCGCTTTGAGAAGAATGCTGTGATTGACTGCCCAGGAGCACAGTTTCTGCGCTTCCTGACATAGAAGTCGGGACCCTGTGCCCCCTTGTTTGTTCACATATAACATAACAACTTGACTGTCCGTCTGAACCAAGATGAGATGGGAAAAAGTACTCAGGGCTAAGCGGATAGCTCTCAGTTCTAAGAGATTGATCTGCTGTGCGGCCTCCCAAGGAGACCACAGGCCTTGAGTACAAGCTCCTTAGCAATGTGCTCCCCAACCTTGAAGAGAAGCATCGGTTGTCAGCACCTGAGAGTGTGGATATGCCTGAAACGGCACCCCTTGCACCAGATTCGGAAGATGAAGCCACCACTGCAGAGAAGAGTGTAGTAGGCTGGACACCCTCACTTTTTGTCCGTGAGGCTTCCTGTGGCTTGGTGCCACTGAGTCCTGAGTCCCCACTGAGCTGGCCTCATGTGTAGACGGGCATTTGGAGTTACATGGACCGTGGATGCCATGTGGCCCAAGAGCCTCAGGAATTGTCTGGCGGAGACCAGACAATTGCAGTGGAATAGCCTGGCTAGATCCATCAATCTGTGGGCCCTGTGCACTGATAGAAAGGCCTTTGCCTGAAAGGTGTCTAGTCGAGCTCCTATGAACTCCATGTTCTGGGAGGGGTGCAAACTGGACTTTGCAAAGTTTATAACAAACCCCAGGTGCTGAAGCAGAGCGACAGTGCGAAGGGTGGCTTGATTGGCCTCTTGCGGGGATTGACCCCTGATGAGCCAATCGTCCAGGTATGGAAAGACGAAGACGCCTTGAATCCTGAGGTAGGCCGCTACCACCCTGGGGGCGGATGTAAGGCCAAAAGGCAGTACTCTGTACTGATAGTGGTTTCCTCCCACTACAAATCTGAGATATTGTCTGTGGTCTGGATGAATGAGGATATGAGTATAAGCATCCTTTAGAACTAAGGAGCATAGCCAATCTCCCTGCTGGAGGTAGGGCAGCAGAATTTCAAGGTTGAGCATCTTGAACTTTTCCCTCTGCAGGAACTTGTTCATATTTCGCAAGTCTAGGATAGGCCTGAGGCCTCCTGTTCTTTTTGGTACCAGGAAGTACCTGGAATAGAAGCCGTTACCTCTCAGGTGGTGGGGCACTGGTTCCACTGCCTGTTCCTGTAGAAGACTTGCCAATTCCTGCAGGAGTAAGTCCCTGTGCAGAGGAAGTCTGGGAGGCTCCCCTGGAAAATAGGAGGGGGGTACCTGGTGGAAGTGGAGGAGGTAGCCCTTCTGGAATATACTTAGTACCCAGGTATCCCTTGTGACGGCTGACCACCTGTGGGCGTACAGAGCCAGCCGGCCTCCAGTGCTGATAGGGGCCAGCTGAGGAGGAGAGGCTATGCCACTGGAGTCAAAACCCCGCTCCCTGGTGTGCAGGAGCTGGAGCTGGTGGCTTGGGGGTTTTCTGCCTACGGGGCCCATGTCCCTGCCCCTTGGCCTGCTGACCCTGTTGGGGAGCTACAGAGGACTGAAAATGAAGGTAGTGTTTATAGGCAGATGACTTCCTCGGGTAAAATGTCTTTTCCCTGAGCCCTTCTTCTTCTGAGAAAGGGCAGAGGTTTCTCTGGACAGCCTTGTCCGGGTACGAGTCTCGGTCTCGAGTTCTGCAGCCTTGCTAGCAATGGGCTTGCCAAAGAGGTTTTCACCTCGGCAGGGGACATCGACCAACTTGTCCTGCACCCATGGCTCGAGGTCCGATGACTGTAGCCAGGCCTGACGGCGTGCACGGATGCTGGCCGCGGCTACCCGGGCCGAAGCCTCAAAGCCATCATAGCTGCTCAAGAGATAAACTTCGAGCACTCATGAATACCCAAGGACAGAGCATTGAACCTCTGCAAAGGCTCCTCGGAGAGACCAGCAGAGAACCTGGCAATCTCCTTTGCCAGGTCTCGAAGGTAAATGCCCATGTACAGCTGGTAGGTCTGGACACGGCAAGCAAGCATAGAGCCCTGGAAGCACTTTTTACCAACGGCATCCAGGTTCTGGGCCTCCCGACCGGGAGGCACCGAGGACTGCATCTTCTGACTCTTCAGACGATGCATGGCCGATTCAACAACCATGGAGTGGTGCGGTAATTGTGCCTTTTGGAACCCGGGGCTCCTGCAGACTCGATAGATGGAATCGACCTGCTTGCTTAACACCGGCGTCGACGCCGGTGCCTCCCACATGCGGAAGAGCAACCGTTCCAGCATCAGAGGAACCGGAACAGTAATGGCCTCCTTTGGAGGAGAGTCATACTGTAGGGCCTCGAGCTCCTCGGCTCGAGGCTCCTCCTCGGGATCCACGGGGAATGCCAAAGCCTTGGCCATATCCCGCACGAAGTCTGAGAACAGAGTATCCTCCGGTGGGGACCGTCTCCGAGGCTCGGACTCGGGTGAGTCCGAAGGGATGCACCGAGTTCCGAAAGGTGTCGGGTGACTCCTCATCCTTCGTCTCCCAGCCGGACTCCTCGGAGGAGGAATCGAGCGGCTGCGGTCAGGCAGGCATCGATGACATCCGCCCCGACGACAGGGTACCGGCGTCGACCTACCTCGGTCCCGAACGGGAGGCCGAGGGAGACCTTGGCCAAGGATGGACTCAAGCGCGCATGGACTCTAGGATCAGCTCGGCCTCCAGGGTCGAGTTGGACGTCGATGTCCTGGTGGTCGGGGCAGATGCACTGGTGAGACCAGCAATCAGTGCCCGCTGCTGTTCGATGAAGGCAGCCAAGCTGCTCTCCAAGGCCGTCAACCTGAGTCCGAGCTCAGCGCCGGGCCCGACGTCAGCTCCCCTGGAGGAGAGTCCAAAAGGACTACAGTACTCATGTGACCCAGGGACTCCATCTCCACACGAGGTTGTTTTGCAAGCCTCTCTGACTCCGAAGACCTGGGAGAGCGCTCGGGGCTATGCGACTTGGCCCTCGAGGAGCCAAGTGCGTCCACCGACGACGCCCTCGCGGGTTTTTTCTTCTTGCGATGCTTCCGCGAGGGGGACCCCCTTTCAGAGGAACCTCGACGCTGCTCGGGGCCGGAGTCTCGAGATATCGAGGCCTCTGACGAGGTCCGGGCCCGACCGGACGCGGAGTCAGAGAAGATTCTTTCCTTTTGGTGCTGCCGACTCCTTAACGCCTTAGAGGACATTTTCCCCACACGGACCATAGATCATCGGGTTATGATCGGGTCCAAGGCACCGGAGGCAGCAGTCATGTGTGTCGGTGAGAGACATGAGTTTCTTACACCAATCACACTTTTTAAACCCGCTGGCAGTCATCGGGGAAAAAGGGCACCTGCGAGGTCAAAAGACAGGGCTGTCAGTGAAAACAGAAAAAATGGCGCGTACGCTAGTCACTAAGGACAAAAACCGAAAAAAGAGATCTGGGCTCGATACCGATGTATCGGGCCCAGGCGGGAAAGGGAAACCGGCATCGAACCGAAGAAAAACAGGTTCATGCAGAATAAAATTGACTTTTTCCTCAGGTGAAACGAAAATACATCCATCGTGCTCCGCGGAAAAAAGAAGACTGAGCTAGATGGCACCCTTGGGCGGGAAGGGGACCGCACATGCACACTGCATTCCCAAAGGCTTTCTTTGAAAGGTGGGGAAATGCTCCGCACGGGGGCTCCGTCGGCGCTGACATCACCCATATGTGAGGACTGACTTCCTGCTTGGTCCTGGAGAATCAGGTAGTTTGTTCCAGGCATAAGGAGCAGCAAGGTGAAAGGAGCAAAGTCTGGAGTTAGTAATAGAAGAGAAAGGCACAGATAGAAGTGATTTACCAGAAAGAGTAGTTACCCACCTGTAACAGGTGTTCTCCAGGAGCAGCAGGAATCAGTCCTCACATATAGGTGACGTCAGCGTCGACGGAGGCCCCATGCGGAGCATTTCCCCAGCTTTCAAAGAAAGCCTTTGGGAATGCAGGCACACATGCACGGTCCCCTTCCCGCCCAAAAGGTGCCATCTTGCTCAGTCTGATGACATAGCTAAAAGACAGCACAAAAAGAAAATGAACTATATACAACTGCAACTCCAAGGGGAGGAGGGAGGGTTGTGAGAACGGATTCCTGCTGCTCCTGGAGAACACCTGTTACAGGTGAGTAACTACTCTTTCTCCAGGACCAAGCAGGAAGTCAGTCCTCACATATGGGTAACTCCCTAGCTCTGGGCTACCAGGAACCCAGGCTGAAAAATAGAGCTCCCTCTAGAGCCTCAGCAACAGTAAGAGAATCTTCTCTGAGACCATATCTGAACGGTAGCCCAACACAAGGGCCGGAGGGTAGGAGTTGCCTAAACCTCAAAGAGATTACGGAGTACCGCTTGCCCGAAAGCACTGTCCCTACGGTCTGCAAAAGTCTGGCTTGAAGACCAAGTAGCGGCCCGGCAGATGTCTGCCAACGGAACAGAAGTGAGCTACTGATGCAGCCTTCGCCCTGACCCGGTGGGCCGTGACTTGACCCTCCAGGGAGAGGCCGACTGTCCTGTATGCCCAGGCGATACAGTCTGCCACCCAGAGGGACAACGTACGCTTAGTGACAGGCAACCCCAATTTATTAGGGTCAAAGGAAATGAAGAGCTGAGAAGCCCTTCTATGCCCCTGCGTACGTTCAAAGTAAAAGGACAGCGCCCTTCTACAATCCAGGGTATGCAAGACAGTCTCTGCCCTACTGGTGTGCGGCCTGGGAAAGAACGTTGGAAGTACCACCTCCTGGTTGAGCCCGCTGCTGTTCCTTGGGAAGGAACTTAGGATGAGTCCGCAAGACTACCCTGTTCTTATAGAACCTGGTATACGGCCTATCCGAGACCAGGGCCTGAAGCTCACTCACCCGCCTAGCCGAGGTGAGTGCCACAAGGAATACCATCTTCCAGGAGAGAAAAGGTAAATGGCAGGTTGCCATCGGCTCAAAAGGTGGGCAAGTCAGTTGCCCCAAGACTACACTGAGATCCCACTCAGTGGCCGGTGGACAAATAGGAGGCTTAAGCAAAAGCAGGCCCCTGAGAAAGCGGGACACCAGAGGGTGGCCTGAGAGAGACTGTCCATTCACCGGTGAGTGGTGAGCTGAGAGGGCACTGAGGTGAACCCGGACAGAGTTGGGCTGAAGTCCTAGGTTGGAAAGGTGGAGCAGGTATTGTAGCACCACCTGGACCGGGCAGGAGAAGGGGTCCTCTTGCTGTTGAGAACACCAATTAGAGAACCTATGCCACTTCAGAGCATAGGCCCTCCTAGTGGAATGCTTCCTGGAGGCCAACACCACCTCTTCAACCTCCTTCGGAAGGAGTAAGGGAGCAAGAACTACCCTTTCAGCAGCCAGGCCATCAAATTGAGGGATTTGAGGTTGGGATGCAAGAGGGACTCCTGATCCTGAGTCAGAAGGTCAGGTTGCAGCCCCAGAGGAAGTGGAGCATCCACCATCAACTGCAGAAGAAGAGGGAACCACGGTTGCCTGGGCCACCTGGGGGCTATCAGGATCACCGTGGCCCAATCCTGCTGGATTTTGAAGAGAGTCCGGGCCACCAGAGGTGTGGGAGGAAAAGCATACAGCAGGCCTTCTGACCAGGGAATCAGGAATGCATCTGCCGCTGTCCTCAGAGGGTGCGGTTGTCTGGAAGAGAACTTGGGTAGTTGCCTGTTCAGCGGACTGGCAAAAAGATCCATGGTCGGAAGTCCCCACTTCAGAAAGATCTGCTGAACTACCAGAGGATCCAACTGCCACTCGTGAGGTTGCAGGAGTCTGCTTAGCCTGTCCGCCAGGTAGTTTTCCTGGCCTGGGAGATAGACCGCCCCGAGGGTCATATCCTGCTTAATAGCCCAGGAGCAGAGAGCTTGTGCTTCCAGGCACAGAAGTCTGGATCCTGTGCCTCCCTGCTTGACGACATAGAAGATAGCCACCTGGTTGTCCGTCTGAACTAGGACAGACTGGTGAGACAGGATCTGAGAGAAAGTCCGTAAGGATAGTCGAATGGCTCTCAATTCCAACAGGCTGATCTGCTGGGCGGCCTCCCATTGAGACCATAGGCCTTGGGTGCAGACCCCCTGGCAGTGTGCCCCCACAGTGCTGCAGGGAAGCATCGGTTGTCAGTACTTGAGTGTGTGGGGAGGCCTGAAAAGGAACACCCCTTGCCAGATTTGGGAGATGCCTCCACCAGCGTAAGGAGTCCAAGAGTTTGGACACCTTTATTTTGTCTGACAATTTCCCTGTGGCCTGTAGCCACTGTGCCCTGAGGTACCACTGAGCCGGCCTCATGTGCAGACGGGCATTTGGGGTGACATGCACCGTGGAAGCCATGTGACCTAAGAGCCAGAGGAAGTGTCTGGCGGAGACCAGAGAGTTCACCCAAAACTGGCCGGCCAACTTTATCAGCCTGTGAGCTCTGTCCACAGGCAAATAGGCCTTTGCATGGATGGCATCCAATCTTGCCCCTATGAACTCCACGTCCTGCAAGGGGACTAAAGTGGACTTGGGGAAGTTTATCACGAATCCCAGGTGCTGAAGCAGGGATATGGTTCTGAAGGTGGCCCTGCCTGGCCTCTTGTGGAGACTGGCCCCTGATAAGCCAGTCGTCCAGGTAAGGGAACACAAAGATCCCGTGGTTCCTGAGGTAGGCTGCAACCACTGCCAGGCATTTTGTAAAAACCCTGGGGGCAGAGGTGAGGCCAAAAGGAAGCACTCTGTACTGGAAGTGTATTCCTCCCACCACAAATCTGAGGAACTGTCTGTGACTTGAATGGATGAGGATGTGAGTATAAGCATCCTTCAGGTCTAAGGAGCATAGCCAATCTCCCTGCTGGAGGTAGGGCAGTAAGATTCCAAGGGTAAGCATCTTGAACTTTTCCCTCTCCAGAAACTTGTTCAGATTTCTCAGGTCCAGGATGGGTCTGAGGCCTCCTGTTCTTTTTGGTACCAGGAAGTACCTCAAGTAGAATCCTTGCCCTTCCAGGTGGTGAGGCACCGGTTCCACCACCTAGTCCCTTAGCAGACCTTCCAACTCCTGAAGGAGTAAGTTTCTGTGCAGAGGGGGTCTTGGAGGCTCCCCTGGAAAGTAGGAGGGGGGCATCTGGGTGAAGTATGTAAATAAGTTGAATTCGATGTACATAGTTACGCCCAGTTGATTTCCAAGTTTAAAGCTCCAGTTCATTGTAAGTGCTCCCCGGCACAATCTTGTTGTATGTAAATTGCGCTGATTTTTAAGAGTGCGGCATATAAGAAACAATAAATAAATAAATAAGTGGAGCAAATAGCCCCTTTCGATGATGCTCAACACCCAAGTATCCCCTGTGATGGCTGGCCACCTGTCTGCGTACTGGGTCAGCCGGTCTCCTGTGCCCTGAAGAGGAGGAGAGGCTATGCTGGCATAGTCAAAAACTCCCTCCCTGCTGAGCAGCAGCCGGAGTAGGAGGCTTGAGAGCCTTCTGCCTACGGGGCCCATGACCCTGCCCGTTGGCCTGCTAGCCCTGTTGGGGAGCTGTAGAGGCCTGATAGTGAGGGTAGGTTTTGTAGGCAGCGGTCTTCCAAGGGTAAAAGGTCTTCTTCCCCGCGCCCTTCTTTTTCTGAGAAGGGGCAGAGGTTTTCCTGGACAGCCTTGTCCGGGTAAGAGTCTCGGTCTCGAGTTCTGCGGCCTTTTCGGCCATGGGCTTGCCAAAGAGGTTTTCACCCCGGCAAGGGACATCGACCAACTTGTCCTGTACCCATGGCTCGAGGTCTGAGGATTGTAGCCAAGCCTGGCAGCGTGCAACAAAGCCAGCCCCTGCTACCCAGGCCGAAGCCTCAAATCCATCATAGGCTGCTCTAGATATAAACTTCGAGCACTCTCGAATACCAGAAGACAAGGCCTTGAACCTCTGCAAAGGTTCTTCGGACAAACCAGCAGAGAACCCGGCAATCTCCTTTGCCAGGTCTCAAAGGTACATGCCTATGTACAGCTGGGTAGGTCTGGACACGGCAAGCAAGCATAGAGCCCTGGAGGCACTTTCTACCGAGGGCATCCAGGTTCTGGGCTTCCCTGCCAGAAGGCACCGAGGAGTGCATCTTCTGACTCTTCAGGCAATGCATGGCCGATTCCACAATCATGGAGTGGTGTGGTAGCTGTGCCTTTTGAAACCCAGGGCTCTTGCGGACTCGACAGATGGAATCGACCCGCTTGCTTAGGACCAGCATTGAGGCCGGCGCCTCCCACATGCGGAAGAGCAACCGCTCCAGCATCAGAGGAACCGGGACAGTAAAGGCCTCCTTGGGAGGATTGTCATACTGTAGAGCCTCGAGCTCCTCGGCTCGAGGCTCTTCCTCGGGGTCCATAGGGAATGCCAGTGCTTTGGCCATGTCCCTTATGAAATCCGAGAACCTGGTATCCTCCGGGGGGGGGGGGGGAACCTTGTCCCAGGCTCGGATCCCGGTGAGTCCAAAGGGACGCACCGAGTCCGGAAGGTGTCAGGGGACTCCTCCTCCTCCGTTTCCCACACCGATTCCTCCGAGGAGGAATCGAGCGGCTCCGAGTGGGCGGGCACCGACGCCATCCGCCCTGACGCCGAGGGAACCAGCGTCAATGACCTCAGTCCCAAATGGGAGGCCGAGGGTGACCTCAGCCGAAGATCGACTCGAGTTTGCATGGTCTCGAGGATCGGCTCGGCCTCCGGGGTCAACTTGGACGTCGATGTCCCGGTGGTCGGGGCAGAAGCGCAGGTGAGACCGGCGATCAGCACCCGCTGCTACTCCATGAAGGCAGACAATCTGTTTTCCAAGGCCGTCAACCTGAGTCCGAGCTCAGGAGACCCAGCAGCCTCCGACTTGGGCCCCGATGGTGGCTCCCCCGGAGGAGAGTCCACGAGGACTACAGTACTCACGTGAATCAGGGCCTCCGACTCCACACGAGGATGCTTTGCAGGCCTCTCCAACTCCGAAGACCCGGGACGGTGATCGGGGCTATGCGACCTGGCCCTCGAGGAGCCAAGAGCGTCCACCGATGCCGCCCTCGTGGGTTTCTTCTTCCTTCGATGCTCCCTAGAGGGGGACTCCCTTTCAGAGGAGCCCCGACGATGCTCGGGGTCAGACTCCCGAGATGTCGAGCCCTCTGACGAAGCCCGGACCCATCCAGAGGCAGATTCGGAGAAGATCCTCTCACGCTGGTACTGACGGCTCCGTAATGCCTTGGAAGACATTTTGCCACAGGGACTACAGACCGTAGAATCATGGTCTGGCCCTAGGCACTGGAGGCAGCAGTCGTGTGTGTCGGTGAGAGACATTAGTTTCTTGCACCGAGTACACTTCTTAAAGCCACTGGCAGCCATCGGGGGAAAAAGGGCCCCTGCAATTTCAAAAAATTGGGCTGCCAGGGAAAAGAAAAAAGGCGCAAACGCAGTCTCTAAGGACAAAAACCGAAAAGAGAGATCCGGGCTCGGCACCGGTGTACTGAGTAGGCGTCCGAAGGGCTCCGCAGAAAAAAGTAGACTGAGCAAGATGGCACCTTTGGGCGGGAAGTGGACCGCGCATGCGTGCCTGCATTCCCAAAGGCTTTCTTTGAAAGCTGGGGAAATGCTCCGCATGGGGGCTCCGTCGACGCCGACATCACCCATATGTGAGGACTGACTTCCTGCTTGGTCCTGGAGTAGAGCAGAGTTCCTGAGGAGGGGGAACATGAAGCATGCTCCAAATTATTTTGGTCACCCTTCCTTTGAACCATTACAAGTCTATATCTTTTGTGAGATATGTTCTCCAAAACCAAACACAATACCCCAAAGCGAGGCCTCACCAACAACTTGTACAGAAGCATTAATACCTCCCTCCCTTCTGCTGGTTATTTTTCTCTGTATGCAACCCAGCATCCTTCTGGCTTTGGCTGCCGCTTTGTCACACTGTTTCACCACCATGAAACCCTCAAACACTATCACTTTGAGGTCCTTCTGGTCTGTGCACACCAAGTTTTTGTGCCCTATCGTATACAGTTCCTTTGAATTTCTGCTTCCCAATTGCATCACTCTACACTTCTTTGCATTAAATCTTAACTGCCAAGCATTTAACCATTCCTCCAGTTTTTGTAGATCTTTCCCCATGTTGTCCACTCCCTCAGAGGAGTCCACTCTGTTGCAAATCTTTGTCATCTGCAAGGCGGCAAACCTTTCCCTTCAATTCTTCAAGAATATCACTCACAAATATATTTAACTACTCCCCCCTTCTTTTCTTCTGAGTCAATTCTATTTACCACCATCTTCAGGGGCGGTGTACAATGAACAACATTATAACATAGAACAAATTTTAACATTCTAAAATTCTAACAGGCAGAACTATGTACAAGGGGTAATAGGTGGGACTATTTACATTTGGAGCAGAGGCGAGTGGCATTGTATGGGTTGAGTTTGGGGTGATTCGAGGGACAAACCATTACCTCCATTAAGCTTTCCATAATGTTGCGTAAACAGGAAGGTTTTTAATTCTTTCCTAAACGTTTTTATATTTGATTGCGCGCAGAAAGTCTGGGAGGTCATTCCATAGCACAGGTGCAGCAAGAGAGAAGGCTCGGTTACTTGTAATTTGTTTTGATTTGCAATAAGTGGGAAGGATTGCAAGGGTGTTTTGAGTGTGTTCTCTTCTCGATCTAGGGTTAGTGGATTGGGTGATTAATGTTGAGAGGTAGGATAGAGCAATACTATTATAAAACAATAATCCAGACACTGGAATACATCGACAGCTCAGCCCCCCTTGACAATCAGCAGTATGGGTTCCGCCCTCGACATGGGGTGGAGACACTGCTAACAGTTCTAATTGATACGCTCGTAAGAGGCATTGATAGCTCAAAACAGGCATTCCTACTCATTTTCATTGACATATCTGCAGCATTTGATAGTGTTCACCATACAACGATGATAAGTAAATTGCGACAAATAGGAATAAAATCCACCGTTCTAAAATGGTTTTCCTCATACTTAAGCAACCGAACCCAAACCGTCCGCATCGGTAACCTTACATCAAAAACATACAATCAGGAACTAGGCCTCCCCCAAGGCTCTGCCCTGTCAGCGCTTCTATTTAATATATACATAAAACACATTTGCAAAATATTCAAAAAACACAATGTACTATATCACATTTACGCAGACGACATAATGTTGTATGTACCTTTCACAATACCAAACATCCCTACATTACTTGTCAATACATGCCTCAGCGAAATAAACAATTGGCTAAATGAAAATAACCTATACATCAACCATGCAAAAACGGAAGCCCTAATAGTAACCAAAAACACAACATTCACCCCACCACCAAAGATCTCACTGCAAAACAATGATATCACAATAAAAACTGAAATACGGTACCTAGGAGTAATACTAGACAAACACCTCAGTATGGACTCACAGATAAGAAATATAACAAAGAAAGTTTATTTCAAACTTAAAATACTAAAGCAACTCCGCCCCCTATTGCACCTACAGGATTTTCAACGCATAATACAAGCTATCATAACCCCCCACTTTGACTTTGCAAACTTAACCTTACTAGGCGTAACAAATCAAAACTTAAAAAAACTACAACTAGCTCAAAATGCAGCAGCCAAGACCATCATAAAAACAGTTCCCTTCCAACATATAACGCCTATCTTAGAGTCCCTACATTGGCTCCCAATCCAATGCCGCATACAGTATAAAACCCTATTAACCACATACAAGGCCCTAAATAACACGGCACCCTGTACTTTAAATAACCTAATCATCAAGGAATCCAGTCACAACCTCCAAAGACGAGACCAATTAAATAAGTTAATAACACCAAAAGAATTTATAAAAGCCAAAAAATCAACGAACAGGAAAGCTTTCTCCCATGCTGCCCCCATACTGTGGAACAACATCCCAGCTGAATTAAGAGCATTACCCCAAATCATGGAGTTTAGGAAAAAACTCAAAACATACTTATTCACAACACATTATGCCTCCGTATCAAACTCACCAATACAACAAGATAAGGGATAGCCGTACCAGCAATTACAATTGACCCTCGATCGGGAATAAAGACTAAAGCCTTGTAAAATATCCAGAGATTCTTTTAAAACTGTATTATAGTTCTAAACATGTTCGCTGTATATAGTTATCAATCTGTTACTGTTAGATTGAACCCATTATTTTACACTGTTATATGTAAAAACAAAAATTGATGCTTACTGCCGTTCCTTGTAAAAACAGCATTGATGTTTACTGCCGTTCCCTGTAAAACAGCCTTGCTTGTTTATTGTTGTTCATTGTAAACCGAAACTGATCTATGGAAGTTGCGGTATATAAAATCTGCTAATTAAATTAAATTAAATTAAATTAAATAATGACAACATTCAGGATTACTATTTAATTCTGTTAATTATTGGTAACCAGTGTAGGGTGTATAATAAAGGTGTTATATTTATTTAAATTTATTTAAAAGGATTTATATCCCACCTTCTCCTTTAATCAAAGCGGTGTACACAGCAAACAATCAAATACATTGATATTTGTGTGATCATGCAGTGTTATACAGTGAGTGAGTGTGTGTGTAAGTTGGTGTTGATTCGTGGTGAGCTATTTACAGCATGAGCTACTTTACAATCTTATGTACATGAGGGAGTAAGGGTGGGGGGTTGGTATTAGTCCCAGGAGTTGGCGGGCACAACTATGTGCTATCTCCGTAGTGCTCAATGAAGAGCGTTGTCTTGAGTAGTTTTCGAAAGTCCTTAATGTCTTCTGTTGATCGTAGGTCGTCAGGGAGGACATTCCATATTGCAGGTGCCGCCATCGATAGAGCTCTTCTTGCGGTGTTCTTAAGAGCTTTGGTGAAGTCTTTTGGTGTGTTTATGGTGTCCGAGGTGCCTCTCTCCTCCTCGGTCTTGTGCTGATGTTGGGTTGTAGGAGTGGTTGTAGGCTAAGTGTTGATGTCCGGTGTTTGATTTTGAATAGGTTTAAGACGGTCATATCTGATGCGGGCGCTGACTGGGAGCCAGTGGAGGTGTTTTAGAATGGGGGTGATGTGATCTTGTATTGATGAGCCAGATATTATGCGTGCTGCTGTATTTTGAGCCATTGGCAGTGGCCTGAGTGTCTGCTTAGTTAGGCCCAGATAGATTGGGTTGCAGAAGTCTAGGATGGGAGTTATTAGGGCTTGACAGACTGTGCAGAAATGATCTTGAGCGAGGAGGGGTTTGAGGCGTCTGATTAGTCTCATCTTGAGGTATGCATTTTTGGTGGCTCTGTTATGTGTGACTGTAGATTTAGTTCCTTGTCGAGAGTCATTCCGAGGTATTTCACTTCCGGTTTTATGGGTATTGTGTTGACCTTGATGGAGGGTGGCGGAATGAAGCTGGAGTTTCGGGTGATTAGTGCCTCAGTCTTGTTGTAGTTTATGTCAGGTTGTTGTCTTGAAACCAGCTGGTCATGTGTTTGAGACAGTCTGTTATTCTGGTGTAGTCAGGGTTGTGGAGGTTGACTGGGGTATATATCATGATGTCGTCGGCATAGATTGTGTATTGTATTTTGTGTTCTTTCATGATATTGCAGATTGGTTGAATGTAGAGGTTAAATAATAGTGCTGATAGGGCGGAGAGCCTTGTGGGACGCCTTGCTTGATTTTTTGAGGGTCAGGAGGTGTTGGGGCCAATCTTGACTTGGAACTGTCAGTCCGTTAGGTATGAGTTGAACCACTTCAGGGTGGTGCTGTGTAGTCTGTGATAAGGAAGCTTATCATAGCTCAGGAAGGAGCTATAGAAAAGGTGAAGTGACTCTGAACAAGCAACCTGTCAGTTCTGGTAGAAATAAGAAAACAGAATTTTCCCATAAAAGACTACCAGTCCCAGAATGCACCAGGTTTCCAACAGCCATTAGAGGAGCTGAAGTGGGGAAACGTGTGTTCAATCAGGAGGGCTATGAGGTAATCCCTAAGCACTCATCTCAAAGGGCAGGGCCTGATTCAGCACAGCTGCGATGTGTTAGGGAGGAGCACTCATCTAAGCAGAATAAAGGTAGAGTTTATTCTACAGAGAAGCAGCTTGAGCTTGATCATCTTCATCATCAGGAGGATCATCAGAAGCAGAAGCCAAACCGGACGGACAGAGAGGGAAAGAAACCCTTTGGAAGAAAGAGGAGAAAAGCTTTGAGAGGTCTAGAAGAGTCCAAAGCAGTACGTATACTGGGAGGCATTCCAAGGGCCAGCATACACCATTGGACTGGGGAAAGCCAGAGGAATGGTGCTGCAGAGCTAGGAATCTCCAGACGGTACCTGTGAGGGAGACGGCTGCACGTGGAAGGGACCCTAAGACCCGTGCCAGAAGGTATGTGGAGAGAGATCCAGTGTCCAGGGATCTGAATTGGAAGGCTGGACATAAGAACTGCACTACATACTGGCCAGGCTATATAGAGAGGAACTCTAACAGCAATGGAAGCTCAGGTATGAACACTGATCTATGCCCTAGCTATAACCTTGAAAGACAGCAGGGAAACAAGTATTCTCCTGAAAGTGCTCCATTGGGAGATTCATCTGTGCCAATCCATGATATTGAACCCATGCTTGTTGAAGAAGAGGGGGTGATAGCAGATGAAGAATCTGTTTACATGGACTGCTCTCTGTCTAAACTCCTTTGGTGATTTTCTGTTATAAAGTACAGCAACAATCACAAAGAAATACAAACTTGTTCTTTAATCTACTCAGAAAAGCTCCCGAGTAAGATTTTTAGCCACGCAGTAGAAAGCAAGCCAGCTAAGGGGTTTCAGCTGGATAACTGCTAGCAATTGAGCCTTACCTAATTGCTTGTGTGTTCTGAGAGAATCACTTCTGAATCTATGTGGGAAGATATAAGAAGTTTACCTGAAAAGAACAGTTTTTTTCTTTCTTTGTAGCTTTTGGTTTGTTGTTTGATACACTGCTAAGAGAATATTAGCTAAAGCCTACAGAAAAGACCAGTTTGTTGCCAACCAGGTCTTATTTCTTTTGCTTTGATTGCCTGACAAGTTAAAGTGTTGTTTCCTGATTTTGTTTTTCCAAGTTTAACACTGAAAGCAAGTAACCTGATTTATGTGCTACCAAGCATATCTGTGTTGGGAGAAATAACCCCATAAATAAATATCTTATTGGCTTTACCCAAAAGCACAACTAATTATTGTGAGCAGCTGTGTCTGGTGTGAATGAACTGCATTGCCCACAATCCCTTGCAAATCATATAGATATATGCACTTGCCAAGACTATGAAGATTCTCACCTAGGCAGCCGTCTGACAAATCCAATGCACTGTAGTCTTGCTAAAAGAATTCTGTGGTCCACTGTGTCAAATGCTGATATGTCTAAGAAGATCATTAAGTGTTCCTCTCTTGCGGTTGTCTATGATTTGGATTATGTTGTTAAAGAGGTATAACAGGAGTGTGTCGACTCCATGGTTCAGGCGGAAACCATGTTGGTTGATATCCAGTGGGGCATGTGTGTCAATGTGGTCCTGGAGCTGATGCTGTATCGCTTTTTCTATAATCTTTACCAGTCGGGGTATGCTTGAGATCGGTCTGTAGGCT
This sequence comes from Ichthyophis bannanicus, assembly GCA_033557465.1. Lineage (NCBI taxonomy): Eukaryota > Metazoa > Chordata > Amphibia > Gymnophiona > Ichthyophiidae > Ichthyophis > Ichthyophis bannanicus. Next base: position 946,569,826 of record CM066035.1, on the reverse strand, counting down.
GCTGGGTTGCTCTTGTCTAGTGGGGATTTCTTCAGGATAGGTCTTATTGTGGCTAGCTTTAGCTGGTTTGGCATGACTCCTTGGGACAGTGAGCTGTGCACCATGTTGTGTAAGGTGTGGATGAAGTTTTCCTTTGTTGCTTTAATCCATGTCACTGGGCATGGATCTGTTGGTGCGGTGCTCGTGTTGAGCACGGTGATGATTTGTGAGAGCTGCTTTGTAGATGGAGTGCTGAATTTGTCCCATGTTTTAGAGAATGTGGTTGGTTCGGTGGTTATGCTTGTCGTTGGTTGCGGTGTGGTATCCAATTTTTCTTGTAGGTGGTCTGCGAAGGAATGTGGGTCTATCTGCACGTCTCTTTCAGTATTGGGTTCATTAGTACGATTTTTCACTATTTCAAATAGTTCTCTCGGTTTGTTGTAGGCTTTGAGTATGATGTTTGTGTGGTATTCTCTTTTTGTCTGGTTGATGAGTTTGTTGTATTCCCTTTGCTTCGTTAGGTATAGGGCCTGAGTGGTGGGAGATATGGTGTGTCTCCAACGGTGTTTCTAGTTTCCTTAGGCTCCTTTTTGCATTATGTATGTCCTTTGAGTACCAGGGTGTGTGATGGTATTTGATGCAGTGAGCTTTCTTGGCTCTGTGCTCCTTGGCTTTGGCGGCAGCATCGATGATACTGTTCCAGTTGTTGATTATATGGTCAGAGTCGGGCTTTGCATACGATTCTTGCAGACAGGGCCATGGTATGTAGCCCATCTGGTCCCATGGCCTTGTCCGCTTTTAGTTTTGCAAGCTGTTCAACATCATCCTCTTCTGTGGAATGATGTGTTATCTACTCCATTCCCATTTGTATATTTTGTCAAACATAGGTGATCCTTATCCAGGATTTTCTTTTGTGAATACAGAACAGAAATAACAAAATATATTTTGACATACTTGCTTTTTTAAATTTTCATCTATAAAATAATTTTCAAATGAACTAAGCATGATATATCTATATCTCAACCTAAAAAAAGGCTATGAACAAGCATTATCGAAAGCTTGTTTAAACAAAAGGGCTTAGTCTGCTTAGATTGCTTTATAAACCACCATAACATGATTTTCAATATCTAATGAATCAGACATATTTACAAACATCTCCCTTGAAAATGCAGAAGTTTTTCACCCATATGAGCCTATTGCATTGCTCTGCTGCAGAATTGACCTTGGGACTTCTATCCTTTATCAGATAACCCTGCATTGTATTTAGTTTCCCTATTTCGCCAAGTTATTCTTCCTGTTAAATGTAATGACCAGACATATGTAAACTGTCGGATGTTTTCTGTTCAATGTAAACCGCGCTGATGTCTAATAGTGCGGTATATAAGAATTGTTAATAAAATAATAATAATAAAATAATACAGAAATTTAGGTGTTATCGCCCAAGGATCAGTTTAACTGATTAATGGATGAACTGCTGAGCTAACTTAGAACTGATTTTCTGTGATGTGTTTATACACTTCTGTAATATGCTTATGAAGATATTTGTAAATTAGGCAGGTTAAAAACAAATAGAAAAATATGAAACATGATTATCTTTAAATACTGTCACTGGTTTAGCTGGAAGAACTTGCTTAATATATTAAATGTAAATAAAGAAAAGCAGATTCATTTATTTTGTCTGCAATGTTAAAGAGTAAGTACTCAAACGGCATACTTTAGATAGTATGCGGAGATTGGAATTGAGACGTCAAGGTCATGTGCACAATTTCAGCAGTAATTTAGAAACAGTACTGGATGGCCAGTAAAGAGAAAGTGGTGTACAAGCAGGCAGCTCAAACACATTTACAGACATTTCTTTTTGGTGGATGTCTCCAGTGTAATAAAAAGGACTTTGTACATACCTGCTTCAGATACCATTACTTCCACTTTCATGGTGTCTGAATTTTCTACCACACTGGATTCTTCTTTAATTGCTGCCTTCTGACTGGCAAATCGCTGTGCAAATGCAGCTAAGGAAGGAGATTCCATTTTGACAAGAGTTTGTGAGGCTCTCATTGTAGCAGGTGGTCTTACCTGGGAATAATCAATCATGAGAACTTAAGTAGTGCAGTGCTGAAGAACAGTGAGCCAGCATCCTGTCTCAACATAACAACTGTCATATTGGGTCAGGTAATGTTCATTCAAGACTAGTACCCCACTTCCCATAGTGGTCAATCCAGGTAACAAGTACTTGGCAGATTTCAGAAAGTAGTACAATTTCAAGCTGCTTGCCCCCAGGATATGCAGTGACTCTCTCCAAGTCTACCCTAAACAGTAGTTTATGGGTTTATTGAGTTCTTCTCCAGGAACGTAGCGTAGCTAGTTTTTAGAAAATAGTTTGGATAACTGCTTTTACCACTGGCAATGAATTCCAGAGCTTAATTAGGCACCGAGTGAAAAATGGTCTTCTGTTTTAAATGTATTTAACCTTGGTATGTTCTCTAGTCTGTATTGTCTGAAAGAAGTAACAAGTGAGTAAAGGATGTTGAGCAGAGCTCGTGGAATTCTTTCCAACCCCTCTGTGTGTGGGCATGCATTGCAGATATGCAGATACTGTTAACTTGTTATATGTAAACCGCCCTTGATCTCTGGAAGGGGCGGTATAAAAGAAATAGTTAAATAAATAAAATAAAATAAAATAAATAAATAAAAATACCATCTGTTTTATCCGTTTTGCTTTCTGTGCATGCATATGTGGGCTGCTATGTATATGAAAGTTTTTTTTGTTTTGTTTTTAAATGTGCATGTATGCGTATCACTTCATGTGTTCTTGTATGCATGTGTATGAATGCTTGCTATATATAAATTGTATATTAATTGTACATAGTTCCAAAAAGTTTAAAAGTTAAAAGTACAAATGTTAATTGCACATTGTTCATGTTATCGTTCAATGTAAAAACAGTAACGCCTACCTTTTTACTCAATTGTTATATGTAAACCGCACCTGATCCTCAGAAGGTTGCGGTATATAAAAAATTTGTTAAATAAATGCCTGTATATGTGTGGATTTCTTGGTTTTTCGACTATACACCGCCCTGCTGTGTTGAAGGTTGTGGTATATCAAGTAACAATAAACAAACATGTATTTGTGTGTGGATGTATAACTAGGTTTGTGTCCAATAGGGAGGGAAAATGAGAGGAGAAAGCTGTTTGACATGTGCAATCTGTAATCACTATGATACTCTGTGTAGGGCAGCTGTTCATTTTATTTTTGGGAGTGAACTTTGGCTTCATTTTTTTTCCATCTCCTACTAATCTTGTACAGCACAGAAACTTCCCCCAGCTCACCCCATCCCTTCCTGTGACCAGAACTACATTCCAGTGCTCTGCCCCTACAGTGTTTCCATTGACTGGATCCTATCCACAGTCTCTGCTGCTAGTTACATTAGAAATAAGCAGGGCAGGATAACTCAAAAAAGGGGGGAGGGATAGGAAAATTAGAGAACTGCATAGTCCTAGAGCAAAAAGGAGAATGAGCGGTTGCCCTTCTCTTCCACTGCCAACTCCGGACTTATCTTTCTACGCTGCTGCTCCTTATGCTTGGAACTACCCGAGTCAGTACATCTGGCTCCATCTGTGGCCTTGTTCAAATCCAGACTAAAAACTCACTTCAAGACTGATTTTGGATCCCAATCCCCTTAGTCTCCTGTTCACCTCTTAAGCATTTTCTTACTATTCCCATTGTCCCTGGTTGTTGCGTTGTCTGTCTTGACTAGACTGTAAGCTCTTATGAGCAAGGACTGTCTCTTACATGTCTCTGTACAGCGCTGCATATTCCTTGTAGCGCTATACAAATAAGTAGTAGTAGTAAGCATATTGGTTGCCTTTTGTTCTTTCGATTGCTATCATTAGCATACTAGAAATTTGGTTGAGTAGGAAATGACAAAGGGTACAGGTACTGTAAATGGAGCTCACTCTGAAGAGAAGAAAGTTACCAGTAGTGTGCCATAGGAATCTGTCCTTGATCTGATTCTTTTTAACATTTTTATAAATGATATTGGGCTATTAGTTAAGCTTTGCCTCTTTGCAGATACCACCAAAATCTGCAATAGAACAGATACCCAGGAAGGTGTATTTATTATTTATTTATATTCTCTTATATACCGCACTATTCAGCATCAGCGCGGTTCACATAGAACAAAAATCTCAGTACAGTCAACATGCATGAGTTTACAGATAACAAGGGAAGGAACTTGGATAACAAGGGTAATTATTTACAATCAATTTACAAGGATAACACTACTGCATAGGTACCTGTTACTAGGAGCGGTTACTAAGAATATATTCTTTACTTATAGATAAAATGAGGGATAAAATGTGATGCTTGAACAATGGTCAAGAATTTGGCAGCTGAGATTTAATGCTAAAAAACGCAGGATCACTCATTTTTGCTGCAAATCTCAAGGGAGTGATGCATTTCTGTACATAACAGAAGAGCGGAACCTAGTGGTGATTGCTTGAGGACCTCAAGGTGGTTCAACAGGTAGAAAAGGCGACGGCAAAAGCCAAAAGGATGCTTGGGTGCATTGGGAGAGGAATGCTCAGCAATAAGGGGGTGACAGTGCCTCTGTACAAGTCTTTAGTGAGACCTAATTTAGAGTATTGTGTGCAATTCTGGAGACAACACTTTTATTTATTTATTTATTTATCTATTTCTTCTATACCGCCCCTTCCAGAGATCAGGGGCGGTTTACATGGAACAATTTAACAGTTTTGTATACGTTCGTATAACATTACATTGAACAATTACATGTCCAATGTTCCAAATTGAAAACTGAAACATTGTGTCTACTTATTTACTAGCTGCCTACAGTCTTATACCACTCCAAAAAGGTAGTTATAAGAGGCTTTTCTCTCCCACACTTTAACAACCTGAAACCACACCAATTGTCTTACATTTTCCTCTGCCACCTTTGTACCGGCACAGATAGACCCAAAATGAAGCACATAATCCTCACTCTAATGAGTCTTTACCTTCTAATCACTATTTTGCCATCCAGCTCACTGGCACTAATGACAGCACAAAACCACATCCCAACGCTCTCTACTAGTGGAAGAAAATGTCCCGATGACGTCAACAACCTTTATCATGGAGCGAGCTATCCACGCCGCCCCCGTCTAGTTTATATCCCTCTGCAAAATAACTCTAAACCAAAGCAAAATAAACGCCCACATACTAACAGCCTGAAGTGCGCTCTCATTAACGCTCGATCACTTCGTAAAAAATGGCCAGCAATCACTGAAACAATAATTCATCTTAATCTGGATATCATCATGATAACTGAGACCTGGCTCTCACCGGACGATAACACCATCCTCAATCAACTTCTCCCACCCAATTTCGTCACTTTCACTAGCCACAGGCAAAACAAAAGGGGTGGAGGAGTTGCCATCATCACCAGATCTGACCTTCAATTCGAAATGGCAGAAGCCAGTAACACCAATACCCTTGAAACATTATCTATTTCTAACCACTTTTGATCCATAAACCTTATTTATAGAGCGCCCTCTACTGATCCAGACAACCTCTCCAATATCATAAACATAGCAACAAATACCCATGCTCCACATAGACCAAACTGGATACTAGGTGATTTTAACCTGCCATCCCTACAGGACAATCAGGCAGCCGCCTTCACAGAAGCCCTAGATATCTTGGGATACACCCAATTGGTTCATGAACCTACACACACAAAGGGCAACATTCTCGACCTGATATTCGCCCCACAAATGGTGCTTCAACAAGCACAAAACATCACGTTATCACTAACAGCAGTTCCATGGTCGGATCATAAGCTTATTTCATTCCAAATTCCGACCCCCATCAGGTCACAAAGGCCCACTACGAACGCACAAACACAACCTCAAATGCCAGAAGTTTTTATCTGTTTAACAAAGAACGCATCCTGGATGAAACAAACTCTCTCCTTGACAATACCTCACAAGACCTAGATGTCCTAATTTCCACGTGGAACAGCAAACTCAGCGCGATCGCAATCCGCCCTCCCACGACTAAAGCCCCAAAGAAAAGACCATCCGCACCATGGTTCACACCTGACCTAAGGGCGTCATTAACCCTCCTACGAAGATCGGAAAAACGGTGGAGGAAATCACGTACCAGCAGTGACCAAACAGCATACATCCAACTCCTACACACTCATCGCAGGGCTGTCACAGACAAGATGAAACAACATCACACCAACACTCTGAAACGTTCATTAAACAAGCCGCACGACCTCTTCAACCTGGTCAAGTCTCTTGCCAGAGAACCGACCCCGGAGCGCACAGGATCTATACACCCACAGGATTATGCCATCTTTATGCAATCAAAACTATGCAAAACCGACAAGATGGTGATACCGGACCCCCCTGATGCTCAAGCATGCGCAACGTATCTAACCACCTTTACCACTCCGTCTAAGAGAACTATTGAAGACACCATTGCTACCCTAAATACCTCCACTTCATACTCAGATCCATGTCCGGCATTCTGGATAAAAGATCTGCGATCTGACCTTGCCCCAATCTTAGCTAAAATGATAGGACTATCATTTAGCACCGGGTCGTTCCCATCCATGCTCAAACAGACCTCTGTTAGACCGCTGCTTAAGGACACCAAATTAGACCCTCTAAAGGTCGAGTCTTACAGACCCATATCCAGTATCCCGATGCTCTCTAAAATTGTTGAAAAAATAGTCTACAGGCAGCTACAAGATCATGTGGACACCAATGCACCTCTAGATCCATCACAACACGGGTTCAGAGAGTCACATGGAGTGGAAACACTACTCACTACTCTTTTCAACACCATAATCTCAGGCATTGACAACTCACGTACAGGTTTCGCACTTATCTTTTTAGATATTGCGGCAGCCTTCGACTCAGTCTGCCACGAGATTCTCCTGATGCGGCTACGAGAGAAAGGAATCACCGAAACAGCGCTGGATTGGTGCAGATCTTACCTGTCTGGAAGATGGCAACACGTACGAGCAAATGGAACCATATCCGAGCCATTCCTACAAAGTCAAGGAGTCCCTCAAGGATCCTCCCTATCGTCACTTATGTTTAACATTTATATCCAACCCATTTGTAACATCATTAGATCCTTTAATGTGAGTTGCATGATTTACGCTGACGATGTCCTACTGTACCTGCCAATATCCCTGGATTGCCCGGACCTCACCCCACTAACTAAGTGTTTCAACGCAATATCCGAATGGCTTCTCTCCCAAAATCTGCGCATCCAACATAAGAAAACAGAGGTCCTATTCATCTCTAGAGATCTTAAGTTTATTCCACCTAACCACTTGGAAGTAGACAACGCCAAGTTGCAAGTTAAATCAGCCATACGGTATCTCGGAGTCACATTGGATCAGAACCTCAACATGAAGCAGCACATAGCAAAAACAGTAAGAGCGATCTACTGCAAGATCAGATCCCTCAGACACATACGCCCTCTACTCGAGCTGAGCGACTTCCGTACCATCTACCAAGCCCTCATCATCCCTCATTTTGATTATGCAAACGCCATCCTACAAGGTCTCCCTCAGGCAACCTTACATCCCTTAAAACTCGCTATGAACAGCGCTGCGCGAATCCTCTTAGGAGCACCAAGTAGAGAACACATCACACCCCTCCTGATGCAGCTGCACTGGCTCCCCATTCAAGCCAGGATTAGCTTCAAGATCTTAGTGATGACTTTCAAGGCCATCAATGGGTTATCCGCATCTTCAATATGTGACCTCATACAACTACCCATGCCCAACAGGATAAGAAGAACTGCTGCAGCCAACATGCTAGCAATACCAAAAGCTATGACAAGATGCGCCATATCAACTTCTAATAGAGCCTACAGCCTGAGCGCCCCAAGCCTCTGGAACTCCCTACCACCACACATCAGAGCTATCCCCAACTTGAGCCAGTTCAGGAAGGCCTTAAAACACCTCCTCTTTATTAAACACCTCACAGCCTCCCCCGAACCCCAGCCACCAGGTATGAACAACACACAATAACTCCATCTCACATATATACAGTTACCTATTTCAATGTTTCAAATATGTACATAGTTTCCCCCGTTATCCAAGTTGATTGCTCCCGTTCATTGTAATGACCTGACTCTTGTTTATTGTCGGATACTGTTTGTTTTATGTAAACCGCGCTGATCGCAAATAGTGCGGTATATAAGAAATGTAAAATAAATAAATAAACAAGAACTTTTTAACTTTTTACATATAACAGAACAGTAAATTGTTAAAACTATTTACAAGGTGTATATTTTTGTATACTACTGTATCACTTTCAAAAGTATATAAACAGCATGGCGTTGGTGCAAAGGGTGGCTACCAAAATGATCAGTAGGCTTCATCATAAGGCATAATAGGACAGATTTAAAGATCTCAATATGTATATTTTGGAAGTAAGATGGGAGAAAGCAGATATGATACAAACGCTTAAATACCTCTGTGGCATAAATGCAAAGGAAGCGAGCCTCTTTCAATTGAAAAAAAGCTCTGCAACGAAGGGGCATAGGATGAAAGCGACTCAGGAGTAATCTGTGGAAATATTTCTTTACAGAAAGAGTGGTAGATGCATGGAATAATCTCAGTGGAGGCAGAAGAGAGAATATCTGAATTCAAGAAAGCATGGGACAAACAGAAGATATCAAAAGGAAAAAAGGGACTGGAAAAGCAGACTGGATAGGCCATATGGCCTTTATCTGCCGTCATATTGCTATGTTTCAATTTGTGCTTCTTTCTTCCTCGCCCTAACCAAAGACAAGTACAGTAGCTGCTCGAGTCTTCCAGTGTTGTGCTTCCACTGCGCTATCTAAAGCTGTTCTTTTCTGCTCTTGGGGCATCCTTCATAGCTGGATCTCAGCGTGCTAATTAATGGACCACAGTCAAAGATACAACTACCACTGAGCATTTGTATAGTGCTACAAGACATACTGTGATAAGGAAGCTTATCATAGCTCAGGAAGGGGCTATAGAAAAGGTGAAGTGTCTCTGAACAAGCAACCTGTCAGTGCTGGTAGAAATGAGAAAACAGAATTTTGCCATAAAAGACTACCAGTCCCAGAATGCACCAGGTTTCCAACAGCCATTAGAGGAGCTGAAGTGGGGAAACGTGTGTTCAATCAGGAGGGCTATGAGGTAATCCCTAAGCACTCATCTCAAAGGGCAGGGCCTGATTCAGCACAGCTGGGCTGTGTTAGGGAGGATCACTCATCTAAGCAGAATAAGAGTAGAGTTTATTCTACAGATGATCATCTTCATGATCACCTTGGATATCCAGAGAATTATCCTCAGTTTCATCTGAAGGATTATCAGAAGCAGAAGCCAAACCGGACGGACAGAGAGGCAAGGAAACCCTCTGGAAGAAAGAGGAGAAAAACCTTTGAGAGGTCTAGAAGAGTCCAAAGCAGTACGTATACTGGGAGGTATTCCAAGGGCCAGCATACACCATTGGACTGGGGGAAGCCAGAGGAATGGTGCTGCAGAGCTAGGAATCTCCAGACGCTACCTGTGAGGGAGACGGCTGCACGTGGAAGGGACCCTAAGACCCGTGCCAGAAGGTATGTGAAGGGAGATCCAGTGTCCAGGGATCTGGATTGGAAGGCTGGACATAAGAACTGGACTACATACTGGCCAGGCTATATAGAGAGGAACTCTAGCAGCAATGGAAGCTCAGGTATGAACACTGATCTATGCCCTAGCTATAACCTTGAAAGACAGCAGGGAAACAAGTATTCTCCTGAAAGTGCTCCATTGAGAAATTCATCTATGCCAATCCATGATATTGAACCCATGCTTGTTGAACAAGGGGGAATAATAGCAGATGAGGATCCTATTTATATGGACTGCTCTCTATCTAAACTCCGTTGGTAACTTTCTGTTATAAAGTACAGCAACCATCACAAAGAAATACAAATTTGTTCTTTAATCTACTCAGAAAAGCTCCTGAAGCAGGATTTGACCCACACAATGGAAGACAAGCCAGCTAAGGGGTTTCAGCTGGTAACTGCTAGCAATTAAGCCTTACCTAATTGCTTGTGAGCTAGGAGAGAATCACTTCTGTATCTATGTGGGAAGTAATCAGAAGTTAACCTGAAAAGAACAGTTTGTTTCTTGCTTTGTGGCTTTTCATTTGTTGTTTTCCTGATTTTAACTTTGTTTTTCCAAGTTAACACTGAAAGCAAGTAACCTAATTTATGTGCTACCAAGCATATCTGTGTTGGGAGAAATAACCCCATAAATAAATATCTTATTGGCTTTACCCAAGAGCACAACTAAATTATTGTCAGCAGCTGTGTCTGGTGTGAATGAACTACATTGCCCACAATACCTTGCAAATCATATAGATATATGCACTTAAGAACATAAGAACATAAGATATGCCATACTGGGTCAGACCAAGGTCCATCAAGCCCAGTATTCTGTTTCCAACAGTGGCCAATCTAGGTCATACGTACCTAGCAGTTTCCCCAAGGGACACAGGTTCCACAATGCTTGTATTGGTTCAAGCATTGATATCCTGGGTCCCTTCTTAATAATGGTTTATGGACCTTTCCTCCAGGAACTTGTCCAAACCTTTTTTAAACCCAGCTACACTAACAGCCTTTACTACATCCTCCGGTAACAAATTCCAGAGTTTGATTACACGTTGAATGAAAAAATATTTTCTTTTATTAGTCTTAAATAGTTTACCCTGTAGCTTCATTGCATGTCCCCTAGTCTTTCTATATTCTGATAAGGTAAACAATCGATCTACGTTTACCCGTTCCACTCCGTTCATTAATTTATAGACTTCTATCATATCTCCCCTCAGCCGTCTCTTTTCCAGGTTAAAGAGCCCCAACCTTTTTAGCCTTTCTTCATAGGAGTAGCCTTCCATCCCCTTTACCATTTTGGTGGCTCTTCTCTGAACCTTTTCTAAAATTGCAAGACTGTGAAGATTCTCACCCAGGCAGCCGTCTGACAATACTCAGCACTGCACAGACATATAAGAGACGGTCCCTGCTCATCAGAGCTTACAATCTAGTCACAGACGGACTACAAAATAGGTGTAGACAGGAATACATCAAGGGGGAATGGTAAGAAAACAGAGGAGATCAGGTGAGCCAATATCCAAAAGCGGCAGTGAAGAGGCAAGTTTTCAGCCTGGATTTGCTTACGACAGGGAATTTTTCCTATACTACTCAAGCCCTTCAGATCAGGACTTGAGGGGGAAAAAAAAAACCCTTACACCCTGGGTATTTATGGATAAAGAGCACCGGAGTACCATTTCACAAAAACTCAAAACAAAAAAAAAACATAACAGACTTCTTAGATCTCAGGCCATGTGTTCTGTGAAACATGACAAAATCTGGTCTCACCACCCTGTTTTCTCTATTTGCCTCTGAAACCATTCTTGCGCCCACTCCAAACATGAAGGTATTCTCTGTCTCTCTCAAACAGCTCTAGATTCAGTAGAGACTTCCACGGAGGAAGATAACTCCTACAGGCATACCGGTAAATCGGAAACCATGTTAATTTTTTTCCTGGGTCCCCATATAGATTGTTATTCAGGGCCACACAAAGTCCACTACATAAATTTAGCCTAATGCCTTTATCTCTCAATATGGCTGAGCATGCATAATACAGTGGTACCTTTCTCACCGCTGTAGATGGCGACAGATACTGCAACTCCTTACCCTAGTATACTGGCTTCCTTTCTCCTCCTGTGCATTTATGTCACAGAGCTATTTAAATGTGTATCATATCTGCCCCCTCGTCCACCTTTCCTCCAAAGTACATATATTAAGATCTTAAAGTCTGTCCCCATATGGTTTATAACGAAGGCCACTAACAATTTTGGTAGCCGTCATCTGCATCGTCTCCATCTTGTTTATATCCTTTTGAAGGAATGGTCTCCAGAATTGCACACAATACTCCAAATGAAGTCTCAAAGACTTACACACAGGCACTATCACCTCTTGCTGCTAGCCATTCCTCTCCCTATGCACCCAAGCATCCTTCTGGCTTTCGCCATTGCCTTTTCTACATGTTTATAATTTAAAGATTTTATTGACAACCAAGTTAAAAAACCAACAGCAATCCAACAACGAAATTGTACAAAATAGTAACATAGTAAATGACGGCAGATAAAGACCAGCATGGTCCATCTAGTCTGCTCAGCACGATGGCAAGAGTAGGTGCATCTGACACTCCGTGCAGGCCACCCCTCACCACGTCCCTGTTTAGGGGAGAACCCACCACTTCATGCAGGACACCCCTATTTGTTGAGAAATTAGATGGTTCAGTTTATTTTTATTTTATCCTGTTGCTGTAAAGGGATCCACTGTGTCTGTCCCATGCCATTTTGAATTCCGTCACCATGTTTGCCCCCACCACTTCCATCGGGAGGGCATTCCAAGCATCCACCACCCTTTCCATGCAAAAGTATTTCCTGACATTGCCTTTCAATTTACCACATTGCAGCTTCCTGTTGTGCCCTCTAGTTTTACAGCTTCCCCATCTTTGGAAGAGGTTTGTTTGTTCATTATATCCCTTTAAGTATTTAAAGGTCTGAATCATATCTCCCCCGTCCCTCCTCTCCTCCAAAGTGTACATGTTTAGGTCTTCAAGTCTCTTCTCATAAGGCTTCTGACGCAAGCTCCAAATCATTTTGGTCTCCCTTCCTCTGAACAGCTTCGTCTTTTTACATCCTTTGCAAGATACGGTCTCCAAAACTGAACACAGTATTCCAAGTGAGGCCTCACCAGTGATTTGTACAGTGGCATAAGTACCTCTTCCTTTCTGCTGGTGATTCCTCTTTGTATGCAGCCCAACATCCTCCTGGCTTTTGCCACCACCTTGTCACACAGTTTTGCCACCTTGAGATCTTCAGAAATATACACATCAAGGTCTTTCTCCTGATCCATGCACACCAACCTCTCGTCCTCTATTGCGTACATTTTCCTTGGATTTCTGCTACCCAAGTGCATGACTCTGCACTTCTTCGCATTAAATCGTAATTGCCAAGCATTTGACCATTCTTCCAGCTTTTGTAGATCTTTCCTCATGTTAACCACTCCCTTGGGGGAGTCTACTCTGTTGCAAATTTTCGTGTCATCTGCAAAAAGACAGATTTTTCCATTCAGTTCTTCAGCAATATCACTCACAAATACATTGAACACTGCTGGGCCCAGGACCGACCCCTGGGGCACCCCGCTAATCACCTTCCCTTCTTCCGAGTGAGCTCCATTTACCATCACCCTCTGTCATCTGTCAGTCAACCAATTTCTGATTCAATTTACCATCTTAGGATCCATCTCCAAGCTACAGAGTTTATTGATAAGCCTCCTATGAGGAACAGTATCAAAGGCTTTGCTGAAATCCAGGTATATGACATCCATCGCATGTCCCTGATCTAGCCCCCTGGTCACCCAGTCAAAGAACGCAATCAGATTTGTTTGTCAAGATCATCCTTTGGTAAAACCATGTTGCCTCAGGTCTTGCAACCTGTTGGTTTTGAGAAAGTTCACTATTCGCTCTTTCAAGAGCGCCTTCATGACTTTTCCCGCCACCAAGGTAAGGCTCACAAGCCTGTAGTTTGACACTTCTTCCCTGTCACCACTTGTGTGTAGAGGTACGACATCAGCCATTCTCCAGTCCTGAGAAACCTCTCCCGTTTCCAAGGATCTGTTGAAAACATCCTTTAAAGGCCCTGGCAAGAACCTCTCTCAGCTCTTTCAATATCCTGGGATGTATCCCATCCGGTCCCATGGCCTTGTCCATTTTCAGTTTTGCAAGTTGTTCTAATACCTCATCTTCTGTGAATTGTCTGGTAACTACTTCATTCCCATTTTTATATTTGGGAGTCACAGGTAGTCCTTTCTCCTGGACTTTCTATAGTAAAAACAGAGCAGAGGTATTCATTTAGCAATTTCACTTTTTCAATGTCACTTTCCACGAGTCCGTTCACAGCACTTCTGAGTCCTGCAATTCCACCTCTGATCTTCTTCCTTTACCGAATATACCTGAAGAAGGTTTTGTCACCACACTTAACATCTTTAGCCATCTTTTCCTATGCCTTTGATTTTGCTATCCTTATTTCTCTCTGTCTCTGAGTTTGATCCTGTATTCATTTGTGTTCCTCTGTTGGCGAGCTTTTGAATCTTGCGAAAGCTGTGTTTTTTGCCTTTGAGCAGCCACTTCTTTGGAAAACCAAATAAGCTTTCTTCTCCTCTTGTTTTTGTTTACTTTTGTTACATATTTATCTGTTGCCCCTTTTATTGCCACCTTTAGTTTAGCCCATTGCAATTCCACTTCCCTTATCTCCTTCCACCCTGTCAGCTCCTCCTTTAGGTACTCGGCCATTTTATTGAAATCAGTGGGTTTTTTTTTAGTTTAGGACTTTGAGCCTGCTATGATTGGCCTGTACCATGGCTTTTATCTCAAACCACACCATGTGATGATCGCTGCTGCTCACAGGGGCACTCACGCAGACATTCAACATGCTATCGCCGTTGGTGAGCACTAAATCCAGCATTGAGCTTTCCCTGGTTGGTTCCATCACCATTTGTCTAAGTAATGCATCTTGGAGAGCATCCACGATTTTTTTGCTTCTTTCCAGATTTGCAGAAGGAGTAATCCAATCCACATCAAGTAGATTAAAGTCACCCATTATGATTGCATCCCCCTTTGTGGCTATCTTGGCAATATGTATAATCAATTCGTTATCTCTCTCTTCAATTTGTGTTGAAGGTCTGTAGACTACAGCAGTACGGATGACAGTGCCATCTCCTCTTTCCAACACAACCCAGAGCGCTTCTTTTCCCCATGCCCCCTGCATTTCAGTAGCTTTAATATTGCTTTTGACATACAAGGCTACTCCTCCTCTTCCATTTTCTCTGTCTCTTCTGAACAGATTATAGCCAGGTATGGCTATATCCCAAACATGTGATTCGTTTAGCCATGTTTCTGTAATGGCCACAATGTCCAAATCCATTTCCACCATTAGGGCTTCTAGGTCTGGAACTTTGTTGGCTAAGCTTCGAGCATTTGTGCTCATTGCTTTCCAGCGTTTACCTGGCTTGCGTGTATTTAGCATTTGATTTTGTTCTGCCTACATCTTCCCACTTGTTTATGATGTGTGGTTTAAATGTGTGACTGTTTCTGATTTTATTCTGCTTTTGCAGGGGGTGAGGTCCAGAGCTTGACCTTCCACATCCATCACCCCCTTTTCCTAGTTTAAATGCATATCCACATATTGCTTGTATTTTTCACTTAGGATTCTTTTCCCTGCGACAGAGAGATGTAGTCCATCAGCACAGTATAGTCTCTTGTTGGTCCATCTGTTACCCCAGTCGCCAATAAATCTGAATCCTTCTTGTTTGCACCAGGTCTGGAGCCATGTATTAAAGCTGTTAATGCAATGCAGCCTTTTTGCCCCTTTACCAAGCACAGGTAGAACCTCTGAGAATGCAACAGTGTTAAGAATGGGCTTGAGTTTCTCTCCAAGAGATTGGAAGTCCTTTTGGACTGTAGAGGTACTGTTTCTAGCCAGGTCATTTGTGCCCAAGTGGATAACCACATCAAGTTTGGAGTGTTCACTTTCTGCGCTAAGTACTTCAACAACATGGTTTGTATTCCTGCTGGCTGAAGAGCCTGGGAGGCACTTGACTATCTTCTCTCCTTTGAACTGTGCTCCCAAGTTGATGCCACTGATGATGGAATCACCAAGTGGTAGTAGTTTGCTGTTTGGTGAGGTTTTCTTCATATTTGGTCGTTTAGCAGAAGATTGGGCATTGTCTGTCTCATTTAAGGGCCCTTCAGTTTCTTTGGATTAGGCATCCTCATTCGCCAAGGCAGAGAAGGCATTATGCAGGGCTATCTCCTGATGCATAGGATGCCTCTGTGTCACAGGTTGCAATCTACCAGAACCCACTGTGATCCATTTGCTTCTGGGGCGTTTCATTCTTTGTGGACGTGGTGGTGGACTTTGTTCAGTTTGTATTTTAGAAGAGATGTGCTTCATTGCAGCCAGTTCCTCTCTCAGTTCCTCATCCTCATTAGCCAAGGCAGAGAAGGCATTATGCAGGGATATCTTTTGATGCATAGGATGTCTGTGTGTTACAGGTCGCAATCTACCAGAACCCACTGTGATCCCCTTGTCCCTGGGATATTTGATGCTTTGTGGGAGCGGTGGTGGGCATTGTTCACTTTGTATCCTAGAAGAGGTGCGCTTCATTGCAGCCAATTCCTCCCTGAGTAGGGTCACCTCTATGCATGGCAGCTAGGTCTTCTCTTAGTAGAGTCAGTTCTTTAGGCATGGTAGCTGACCTGAGGCACATAGGACAAGCTCTGAGGTTCCATCTGATTCGTCTTGGAATGAAAGTACTGCAGTTATTGCACCAAATACACGACATGCTGAATAAGCAGTCCTAGAAGGAGAAGAGGAAGAAGAAGGAAGGAGGAAGAAGATGTGGGCTGTAACCTAATTAAGAGGATAGATGGCAATGTATGCGAGTACTATATAGGTAATGCAGCCCCTGGGGTGGGTGGGGCGAGGGGTGGGGTGGGCGGGAACCTATGTGTCTCTGGCCAGTAGACTGTTCCTGAACTGGGGGCACCCACAGATATCTTCTCCAAGGCTACCCAGAAAAGGGGATAGTCAAATTATCCCCAAGCTTAATTTATAACCACAGTTAAACTTTATATTAACAATTCCCACAAAACAGACAGTTAGACTCTATATTGATAACTAAAAAGCATCAGAAATAAGAGAAAATTAGAGTCTTAGCTTTGTGAAATATCCACAGCTCCTGCAGCCAGCCTCAGAGACCTGTAGGTGTAATGTAACAACAATTTTTAAAAAAGGGTTCCAGGGGTGATCCTGGAAACTACAGACCGGTGAGCCTCATGTCAGTACCGGGAAAAATGGTAGAAACCATCATAAAGAATAAAATTACTCAGCATGTAGATAGTCATGGCCTAATGAGAGACAGCCAACATGGCTTTAGACAAGGAAGATCTTGTCTTACTAATCTCTTATGTTTTTTGGAAAGTGTAAACAAACAGGTGTACAAAGGTGAGTCGGTTGATATAGTGCATCTGGAATTTCAGAAAGCCTTTGACAAGGTCCCTCATCAGAGACTTTTGGCAAAACTAAAGAGTCATGGGATAGGAGGCAGTGTACTACTGTGGATCAAGAACTGGTTAAAAGATAGAAAGCAGAGGATTGGGCTAAAAAGCCAATTTTCCCAATGGAGAAAGGTGAATAGTGGTGTACCTCAGGGATCTGTGCTGGGTCCGCTGCTTTTTGACATATTCATAAATGACCTGGAAAGTGGAATAACGAGTGAGGTTATCAAATTTTCAGATGACACACAACTATTTAAAGTTGTTAAAACCCAAGAGGATTGTGGAAAATTGCAAGAGGATCTTGATAAACGGGAAGACTGGGCATCAAAATGGCAGATGAAATTTAATGTGGACAAGTGCAAAGTTATGCACCTAGGGAAGCACAACCCAAACTATGGTTACACGATGCAAGGTTCCACATTAGGAATAACCACCCAGGAAAAAGATTCAGGCGTCATTGTGGATAACATGTTAAAACCCTCGGCCCAGTGAGCAAACAGAATGCTAGGTATCATAAGAAAAGGAATGAAAATAAAACAAAAGATATTATAATGCCTCTATATCGTTCCATGGTGAGACCGCACCTTGAATATTGTGTGCAATTCTGGTTGCCGTATCTTAAAAAGGATATAGCATTATTAGAGCAGGTTCAGAGAAGAGCCACCAAAATGGTAAAGGTGTCTTGTCCATAGTTTCTCATGATATTTTCTCTATGACTCCAGTGTGTAAATAGTTTCCCCTGTTCATCCAAGTTTTACTGTCCTGTTATATGTAAACCCAGAACTATGTTCACGTTCTGTTCTCTCTGTTCCATGTAAACCGCGCTGATGCCGAATAGTGCGGTATATAAGAAATTGTAAATAAATTAATTAATTAAATAAATAAAGGGGATGGAAGGATACTCCTATGAAGAAAGCACAGTTACTTACCTGTAACAGGTCATCTCTGGAAACAGCAGGAATTAGTCCTCACATATGGGTACGTCGGTTCCGACGGAGCCCGAGCGGGAAAGCTCCCCAGCTTCCCAGAAGGAAAGCTTTTGGGACCTCCCACTGCGCATGCGCGCTGCCTTCCTGCCTTCCTGACCAACTCTCCTCAGTTCGAGTTTATAGCTGAGACAATAGAGAGAGGAAAGGAAGAGAGAGAGAGATACAACTCCTAGGGGAGGTGGGTGGGTTGTGAGGACTAATTCCTGCTGTTCCCAGAGATCACCTGTTACAGGTAAGTAACTGTGCTATCTCCAGGAACAAGCAGGAATAAGTCCTCACATATGGGGACTCCCTAGCTGAGATGCCCGGGAGATCCCCTAAAGGGTATGAGACCCTGAAAGGTTCTTCATCTTGCTATGGATCTCAGGCATCCATTCAGGGAAGGTGGGCTGGAGTTGTTCAAGAATGGAACAGGTGTCTGAGGACAGCCTGACCAAACAAGGCATCCCGGCGGGAGTCCTTGTCCAAACAGTAATGGGCTGTAAAGGTATGAACCGAGGCCCAGGTGGCTGCTCGACAGATCTGGTCAATGGACACAGAGTTTAGATGAGCCATAGAGGTGGCCATGGCCCTCACGTTGTGAGCGGTGACATGGCCTTCCAGAGAAAGGTTCTTACTCTGGTAAGCAAAAGAGATACACTGAGCAATCCAATTGGAGAGTGTTTTTTTGGAGACTGGAAGTCCTAAATGAGAAGGATCAAAAGCAACAAAAAGCTGAGAAGACTTTCAATGTTGCTGTGTCCTGTGGAGGTAAAAAGCAAGAGCTCTTTTACAGTCCAGAGTATGAAGGTTCCTCTCTGCATTGGATGCATGAGGAGCTGGAAAAAAGACAGGTAAATAAACCTCTTGATTAAGATGAAAAGGTGAGACCACTTTAGGCATAAAGTGAGGATTTGTCCTAAGGACTACCTTATCATGATGGAACCTTGTATAAGGCGGATCAGCCACTAAGGCCTGCAGTTCACTGATGCGGCGAGCTGAAGTGACTGCAATGAGGAAAATAACCTTCCAGGAAATAAATTTCAAGGAGGTAGTGGCTAAGGGTTCAAAAGGTGGCTTCATAAGCTGACCAAGAACAAAGTTTAAGTCCCATGCCACCGGAGGAGGTCGAATGGCAGGTTTAGTTAAAGTTAAGCCTCTCATGAATCTTGCAATAAGAGGATGAGGGGAAACAGGTTGTCCATTGATGGGCTTAAGTGATGCCGCTATAGCACTCAAATGGACTCTTACTGAATTCGTTTTGAGTCCTGCATTGGAGAGATGCAGGAGATATTCCAAAAGAGAATTCAATGGGAGTGCCAGAGGGTTAAGACCCTTTTGAGCACACCAAATGGAAAATCTTTTCCATTTAAAAGCGTAAGAACGCCTAGTGGAAGGTTTCCTAGAGGCATGTAGGATATCCTTCACTTGCTGCGAAAGATTGAAGTGTTGAAGGTCTAGGCCTTCAGTAACCAAGCTCTGAGGTGAAGGGACTTGGGGTTTGGGTGCCACAAAGTCCCCTCCTCGAGACAGAAGGTCTGGAGCCGCTCCCAAGTCCAGGGAGGGGGCTTGGGAGAGATGCAGAAGTAGAGGGTACCACACTTGGCGTGGCCAACGTGGAGCTATGAGGATCATGGACCCTTGATCACTTTGAAGTTTGAACAGAGTCTTGGGAATCAAAGGAATGGGTGGAAAGGCATACAGGAAACCCTGACCCCAATGCAGGAGGAAGGCATCCTTGGTCTGAACTCCCTGACACGGAATTCTGGAACAGAACCGGGGAAGTTTGGCATTCCATGGACTTGCAAAGAGGTTTATGTCCGGGGTTCCCCATTTCTGGAAGATTCTGAGTACCTGATCCATGTGCAGGGACCATTCGTGTGGAAGCAGAACTCGACTGAGTCTGTCTGCCCAAGAGTTTTGGATTCCTGGAAGATATACTGCCAGGAGATGGATTTGATGCTCTCTGGCGAAGGCCCATAATCTTAGAGCTTCGTTGCAAAGCGACAGAGAGCCAGTCCCTCCTTGTTTGTTTATGTAAAACATGGCTACTTGATTGTCCGTGTGAATAAGGACTGTCATGTTGCTGAGGAGGGTATGAAAAACTTTGAGAGCTAGAAAGATTGCTCGAAGTTCCAAGTGGTTGATATGAAGGGTGGTCTCCTGTGGAGACCAAGTGCCCTGAGTGGAGAGATCTTGGAGATGAGCCCCCCAACCTGTTTGGGAGGCATCTGTTGTGAGGGTTGCTTGGGGCAACAATGGTTGAAAGGGGGCCCCCAACAACAGATTTTGAGTGGATATCCACCTTTGGAGAGACCAAAAAAGACGATTGGAGTTTGCTATTTGGTCTGAGAGAGCTCCTGATGCTTGAGTCCACTGGGTGGATAAAGTCCATTGAGCTGCTCTCATATGTAGGCGAGCATAAGGCACCACATGCACTGTGGAGGCCATGTGGCCTAATAGTTGTAGCATCTCTCTAGCAGTCAAGTGGCTTCTGGACTGAGTCTGAGAGGCTAAGTGCACTAGACGTTGGCAACGGGCCTGAGGTAGATGGGCCCTTGCGGTGGTGGTATACAGATTGATCACAAGTCCCAGATACTGTAGAATTCGCCTGGTGCGATCCAGGGAAGTCTGAGCCTCGGACTGAGATGGAGCTCGGATGAGCCAGTCGTCCAGGTATGGGAAGACAAAAATTCCCAGGGTGCGTAGGAATGCAGCTACTATTGCCATGCATTTGGTAAATACCCTTGGAGCAGAGGCTAGACCGAAGGGAAGTACTCTGTATTGGAAGTGTTTTCCCTGGAACAGAAACCGTAGGAATTTTCTGTGGGATGGATGGATGAGTATATGTGTGTACGCATCCTTGAGATCTAGAGAACAAAGCCAGTCCTGACTCTGTAGGTATGGAAGGAGAGTGCCTAGAGAAAGCATCTTGAATTTCTCCCTGTATAGAAATTTGTTCAATTCTCTGAGATCCAAAATGGGTCTGTACCCCCCTGTTTTCTTGGGAATGAGAAAATAAGGGGAGTAAAAACCTGACCCTTGTTGAGGAAGAGGAACCTCTTCTATTGCTTTTTGGGCGAGAAGAGTGGTCACCTCTTGACCCAACAGGTCTAGGAGAGATGGGGGAGAATTGAAACTTCTCACCATGGTATGGGGAGGAAGGTTGGAGAAATGTAGTTTGTAGCCCTCTCTGATGATAGAGAGGGTCCATGGCTCTGATGTGATTTGCTCCCATCTGGGAGCAAAATGAGTTAACCTTCCTGGAATGGTGAGAGGTTCTGGATGTTTTAGAGCCAGAAAGGTTAAGTTCTCTAGTTTTAAGTCAAAAACCCTGAGGGGGTTGGGACTGTTGGGCTGTAGCAGCCCCTACAGGTTTTGCCCTGGCTTGTTTAGGCTGCTGACGCTTAGGAGCAAAGCGAGCTGCAGAAGATTGTTGGCCAGTATTTGTGGCAAATCTGGCCTTCTTGTAGAAAGGCTTTTTGAAAGATTTCTTCTTGACAGGGGTAGAGGTAGACTTAGAACGTCTATCCAAAGCAGCATTTTCTGCATCCATTTCTGCATCCATTTCTGCATCCATTTACCAAACAGATTCTCACCTGTACAGGGCATATTTCCCAACCCATCCTGGACCCAGGGTTCAAGGTTAGAGGCCTGGAGCCAAGCAATTCTGCGAGCCGCTATGGCAATACCTGAGGCTCTGCTAGCAACTTCAAAGGAGTCAAAGGCTGTTCTGTTGGAGAACTTTGAAATATCTTGAGTATGCTTAAGCAGAAGAAGGAACTCCTCCTTTCTATCCTCTGGGATAAAGGGGAGAAAATGGCGTATTTTTAATGCAATTTCCTTCAGAAACATGCCCATATAGAGGCTGTATGAGTTGATTCTGGCAATAAGCATACTTGCTTGGAAGATTTTCCTTCCAAAAGCATCCAGAGTCCTACATTCTCTTCCTGGGGGAGTAGAAAAGTGTCTTTTAGTACTCTTGATCCTTTTCATAGCTGACTGCACCACAATGGAGTGGTGCGGGAGCTCAGTTTTTTGAAACCCAGGAGAAGGGGGGGACGCGATACATGGTGTCCAGACGACGAGAATGTGGAGATAGGGTGAGAGGAGTCTCCCATAAGTCCATCATGTGATCTTGAAGAATTTCATGGATGGGCAGGGTGACTGCCTCTTTGGGAACCTTAGAGTATCCTAAAATGTCTAACCTTTTTGCTCTAGGTTCTTTTTCAGAGGATACAGAAATAGAAAGACCTTTAGCTACTTCAATGATGAAGTCTTGAAAGGATAAATCCTCTGGAAGAGACATTCTCCTCTTTGGAGAAGAGGGCTCCTCAGGTAGAGTAAGGGATACTTCAGCAGAGTCATCTGATGAATCAGGATCATCAGAAGACTCAAAGTATCGTCTGTATGCTTCCAGGGATCGATAAGCGTATCGACCGGTATTGACATCGGGGGTACCCGGAACCGGATCGGTATCGGGAAAAACCCCGGAACCAGGAACCGGAATCGGTATCCTGGTCGATGTGGAAGGCATGGGTACCGGTATCGGTTGTGGTACCGGAACCGGAGTCGGTACCGCAGGGTGCGGTACCGAGGGCGTCGCAGCCTTAATAAAAGCCAGAATGGCCTGCTGCATGGATTGAACTGTATGATCCATGGACGCCACGACTGTCTGGATGTCGGTACCGGATGATTGAGCCGGTACCCCAGAACAGTCTAACAGGTGATCGGTCGAGGCCGTGCCATCGATGTCAACCTGTAACCCCATAGGAGGAGCTTTGGAAGCCGGAGCTTCCCGCCGGGGTTGTTTGGCTGGGGCAGGGTCCTCAGGGTCAAGCCCAGGGGTATCTCGATACTTAGAGGGAGATTTGCCCTTTGAGGACCTGCCAGAGGAATGTTTGGTTACCTGAGATCCATCAGGAGAGGAAGACCTGGAAGATGTCAATGCTGGAGTATCTGTAGAAAACAGCATGTGAAACTTGGCTGCCCGGTTCTGTAAGCCACGTTTAGACATCAAAGAACAGGATGGGCAATCCGGAATGGAATGGTCAGGCCCCAAACATTTAAGACACCATTCATGGGTGTCTGTGACTGAAATAGTACCGCTGCACTTGGTGCATTTTTTAAACCCAGAGGCTTGTTTCTCCATGAGGGAGAATTAGTGAAGGCCTAAAGGCCTCACAGAAGTAACACACCAAGTGAAGAAAAGAAAAGAGATTTTTTTTTTTTTTTTTTTTAAATAAAGGAAAAAGGACCGGCGGTACCGGTCTGGAATCGGGGAAGGCAGACACGCGGCCAAAGAAATAAACTAAAATAACAACTTTTTCAGCGGTGACAGGAACACGACCTGCTGGCTCCGCGGAAAAAGAAGAACTGAGGAGAGTTGGTCAGGAAGGCGGGAAGGCAGCGCGCATGCGCAGTGAGAGGTCCCAAAAGCTTTCCTTCTGGGAAGCTGGGGAGCTTTCCCGCTCGGGCTCCGTCGGAACCGACGTACCCATATGTGAGGAATTATTCCTGCTTGTTCCTGGAGATAGGCTAAAACGTTTAGGGCTCTTTAACCTGGAAAAGAGAGACGGCTGAGGGGAGATATGATAGAAGTCTATAAATTAATGAACGGAGTGGAACGGGTAAACGTAGATCGATTGTTTACGTTATCAGAACATAGAAAGATTAGGGGACATGCAATGAAGCTACAGGGTAAACTATTTAAGACTAATAAAAGAAAATATTTTTTCACTCAACGTGTAATCAAACTCTGGAATTTGTTCCCGGAGGATGTAGTAAAGGCTGTTAATGTAGCTGGGTTTAAAAAAGGTTTGGACAAGTTCCTGGAGGAAAGGTCCATAAACCATTATGAAGAAGGGACCCAGGATATCAATGCTTGACCCAGTACAAGCACTGCGGAACCTGTGTCTTTTGGGGAAACTGCTAGGTACGTATGATCTAGATTGGCCACTGTTGGAAACAGGATACTGGGCTTGATGGACCTTGGTCTGACCCAGTATGGCATATCTTATGTTCACTGGTCAGGTGTAAGATGGGCTCAAATTAGCCCCTGCCTGCCTGAGATCAGAAACTGAGAGCAAAAACTTTCACCTCCCCCGCCCAGAAAGAGCAATGTAACATTCGCAGCTGTAATTTCATTCCTTAGAATTATAAGAAAGCAGTTCTCATAACAAAAATACTTCCACTCTCTGCCCCCTTTCCCTCCCCCCACCCATGTTGGTGAGAGTTAGGTGGGTTTGATATGCTTATTCTTAGAATACTAGGAGAAAATAAACACAGTCCAAGGAGAGAAGATATACTGCAGAAAACCTCCCATTCCAATCAATCTTCCCAAGTTACCACACCAGGTCCTCAAAGGGATCTCCCCCTCTCCCCGAGATGCTCAAACTCATTTATTCAACCTGGTCATCTTTTACACACCAAGTCTCAAATGAGCCCCATACTTTATGAAATGTTGGTAGCTTCCGCTGTCATAGAACAGTTAATTTAACCATCCCCTGTATATATTTAAGTTTAGCAATCATTAACTCTATTGGGGGAGCTCTGGTCTGTGTCGAAACTGTGCTGTCGCCAACCATGCTGCAATAGATGGAGCAGCCAGTCCCGATCACCACCACCCCCCCCCCACCCCACCCCCCAATATCCTCCAGCTCAAATAGCAATGTTTGACCTACAGATGGGGTCAAATGTCTCCAATACCTGGGTGATAACCTCCCTTCAAAACAAAAAATTCTCATACAATCCCACCAAATGTGTCGGAAGGTACCCTTCCTCCCACACAAGCGCCAATATCGCCCATTCCCATATCCCATCTTCTGAAGGCCTTATACAGACGAGACAACCTTTCATCGACCCCCTGAAGAAAAAAATCGCCTCGGGAGCAGTTGGCTCAGCCCCCCAGTGATCCTTGACATTGGCCCGCAGGAATTGGGTCAGCTGTAGAAAAGAGAAGATATCCCATTAAAGCATGCCAAACTCCTGTTGGGCCTCCGAGAAGGGCATGAACAAACCATCTTTCCCTAACTGTCCCATTTCACTTAGGCCCATATCATCCGAACGCTGAAAGACCAGATCTGTCGTACCAGGGGGGGAAGTCAGATTAAATTGAATAGGAGACAACCTAAAGGCTCGCATAGAGCCAATTAGTCTTAATCGTTCCTCTTCCAAAATTCATAAAGTGTGCCCCACCCAAAAATTAACCTGGGTCCATTTACTCACATCTATCGACCCTTGCCAGAAAAGTTACCTTAACAGATAGGTTCCCCCCACCACCCCCTGCTCCAGTGAGACCCACTCCTTCCACTCACAAACAGACCACTCTACTGCCCCCCTCAATTGAGCTGCAGGATAGTAACGCGATAGGTCCCGAATGGCTAGGCCACAAGAGCAACAGAGCACTGCCACTTCCTAAAATAAGCCCTCGGTACATCCACTGGAAGCACATTGAATAGATACAAAAATTTAGGTACCAGCATCATTTTAACATTATTAACCTTACCAATCCAGGATAAGCTTAGTTTCCGCCAAGTCTGGAGCTCAGAGCTGATAGACAGCCAAAGAGGTTCATAATTAGGAGTATACAGCTTAAGAGGGTCTACTGCCAAACACACATCCAAATAGCCAGTGTGTGATTTGGTTCACTTATTTGAGTGAAGCTCCCAAAGCAACCCTCTTTCAGCGGCGCTGGTAATGGATATCAAGATTTTCAGATTTGGATGCATTCGTCCAAAAAACAGATACTTGACCATATGCCTCCAACTCTTCTCCCACCCCTACCAGTGACTGAACTGGATTTGAAAGTAAAGATAAGGTTATCCGCAAAGACCTTGTGAGGCAAATCTCTCACTCCAATCCCCACCATATCGCCTCACGCCCAGATATAGTGTGCTAGCAGTTCCATTGCAAGAGCAAATAAATGAGACAGTGAGCATTTCTGCCACTTTCCTCGTGTCAACTCAAATGGTGCTGAATATATCCAGTTGATCTTTATGCGAGCCAACAGGTGTGTATATATAATACTTTAATCTACTGTAAAAAGGGGCTCCCCAACCCCATACTCTCCATCACTTGGAAAAGGTAGGGCCAATAGACCCTATCAAAGGCCTTATCTGGAACTGATGGGGGCAGTGAGAATTCCAAATGGCATGGGACAGACACAGTGGATCCCTCTATAGCAGCGGTTCTCAACCTGTGGGTCGGGACCCCCACAGGGGTCGCCTCAGGATTTACCAGGGGTCGCCTGACAAATCCCAGAAATTATTTATTTTCTAATTTATTGTTCTAATTTGATCACAAAGCCTAAAATGTGAAATACTTTGAATGTAATCAATTTATATATTACTTAGGCTATCCTTACTTACTTTTACCTGTTCACCAGAAACAATGCACCTCGAGACATTATTTAGATCACTTCCAGTTTTGTAATGGCAGACTTGGGTCCTACTAAAATTAAATTTTCTATGTAATATTATATAACACCAGTGACTCCACTGAAAATGAATGACAGACAATACCAAGAAAAGAAAATATTGCGATGACTTTTTAAGGTATGGTTTCACCTCCATATTTTCAGCAGGGATTGAGAAACCACAATGCATTATTTGCAACGAAGTTCTATCAGGAGAATCCATGAAGCCAAACAAACAAACGGCATTTTGACAGTAAGCATCCCACCTTTGTAGGCAAGGATATTTGGTATTTTAAGAACATAGCTGATGGAATCAAGAAAAGCAGACTTGATATTGGCGGAAAGTTCCACCAGCAAAACATAGCCGCTGTTGAAGCTTCATATATGGTGGCTCTCAGAATCGCCAAAGCCAAGACAGCTCACATCATTGCCCTTCGTCAATCTTCTTGAATAAAGCATACTAAAACCGTTGACTACAAAATCATAATTTCAAAATCAACTATTTTTACTTGTTATTGTGATTAATTATAGTGGTTTAAATAAGTAAATTTTATGAATAAAAACATATTGCAAAGGCCTATAATATATTAATAATTCAACAAATGATTACAGCGACAATGCGTTAACGATAAAGGAAGAGAGACACATTTGATTTTATCATTGGGGGTTGTCACAAGTTGACCAATGGTAAAAGAGGTAGCGGTACAAAAAAGGTTGAGAACCACTGCTCTATAGCAACAGGATAAAATCAAAATAAACGTATCTAATTTCTCAACAAACAGGGGTGCCCTACACGGAGCGGTGGGTTCACCCCTAAACAAAGACATGGGGAGGGGTGACCTGAACGGAGCAGCAGGTGCACCTCTTTTTAACATCTTTGTTAGTGATATAGCAGAAGGGCTGTCTGGTAAGGTTTGCCTCTTTGCAGATGATACCAAAATCTGCAATAGAGTAGACACCCAGGAAGGTGTAGATAACATGAGGAGGGATCTAGCTAAGCTTGAAGAATGGTCTAGAATTTGGCAGCTGGGATTTAATGTTAAAAAATGTAAGGTCATGCATTTGGGCTGCAGCAATCCAAGAGAGCAATACAGTATAGGAGGTGAAGTACTTTTGTCCACTAATGAAGAGCGGGACCTAGGCGTGGTTGTGACTGATGATCTTAAAGTAGCTAAACAGGTAGAAAAGGCGACGGCAAAAGCTAGAAGGATGCTTGGGTGCATACGGAGAGGAATGGCTAGCAGAAAAAAGGAGGTGATAATGCCTCTGTATAAGTCTTTGGTGCGACCTCATTTGGAGTATGGTGTGCAATTCTGGAGACCGCACCTTCAAAAGGATGTGAACAGGATGGAGTCGGTGCAGAGGGTTGCTACTAAAATGATTAATGGGCTTCATTATAAAGCATATGAGGACAGACTTAAGGATCTTAATATGTACACTTAGAGGAAAGGCGGGATAGAGGTGATATGATTGAGATGTTTAAATACCTCCGTGGCATAAATGTTCAGGAAGAGAGCCTCTTTCAATTGAAAGCAAGTTCTGCTACAAGGGGACATGGGATGAGGGTGAAGGGAGATAGATTCAGGAGTGATATGCGGAAATATTTCTTTACGGAAAGAGTAGTGGATCTATGGAATAGTCTCCCAGTGGAGGTGGTAGAGATGAGGACAGTAACTGAATTCAAAGAAGCATGGGACCAACACAGAGGATCTCTAAAAGGTAAAAAGTGGACTGTTGTAGTTGTTATGGAAGGACAGACTAAATAGGCCATGTGGTCTTTTTCTGTCATCATGTTTCTATGTTTCCTCTTGCCACCTTGCTGAGCCGACAAAATGGACCATACTGGTCTTTATCTGCCGTCATTTACTATGTTATCTGCATCAATGGCCAAAAGAAGGGCAGAATTTCCCCTCTTCTTAGTCGCATAGATCTGGTTGAGGATTTTGCAGACATTACCAGAGCATTGCCTCCTGGGTTTGAATCCAGAGTGGCCGCTATGAAAAGGCATGGCAGTAGGTGTTGCAACCTATTAGCTAGCACCTTAGCAAAGTTGTTCTGATCTAGCCCTAATGATATAGGGTGGTATGAGCCACATTGGGTAGGGTCCTTCCCCTCCTTGTGTAGAATAGTAATGCCTGCTTCACGCATAAAGGGGGCATAGTTCCCTCCACAAAGAACTCATTGTATACCCAAGCTAGAACTTCCACAAGCTGATCTTTAAAGGTCTTATAAAAATGATTCATATAACCGTCTAAGCCAAGAGCTTTAGATCATGGGAGATCCTTAATAACTTGAATAATTTCCACAGCAGAGATAGGATGGCAAAGAAGCCGCCATTCCTCCTCAAATGCCCTCGGAAGCTCACAGTCCTCCAAATAGCTATCGATCTGCTCTACTGAAGCTTCCCAATCCAGGGTGTAAAGAGCTCTATAAAACGCCACAAAACTATTTTGAATACTTGCTTGGTCAAAAGCCTCCAAGCCCTCTCGGTTCTTGATTTTCCATATATATGACTGGCTTGAGCCCTTCATAGCCAAAAGTCCAGAAGACGCCCCTGCCTTATTACCAAACTCAAAGTGCGCCTGAGCCAATTGGTCCAACACTCGCCTCATCTCATCCACTCCCCAAAACACGCCCCCCTCCCCCCAACGCTCTGATCAATCAATGCAAAAATGTTAAAATGTATATTTTTTGCTTCACGGCATGTCCTGCATGCCACCCCTACCTATTCCATGAGTTTTGTAAAGTTGTTGAATTCTTCTGTAAACCGCTTTGATTTTTTTATGATAAGGTGGTATAAAAAACTTGTTAAATAAAAAAGATGGAGGTCTTCCGAACTATACTTTTTTTTTTTTTTTTTTTTAACACACATGTTCAATCTGGGAACATGACTACATTGTTTCAACAGCCCTTCTTATCCGCATAATATCAGCAATGCTCTACTTCCCTATATCTTTTTCTTATACGCCCCAGACTTACCAGGTGCCCATGTACCTCAGCTTTCAAGCAATCCCACACACTCCCTTAAGTTTGGCGCAAGTCTCTGTGTCATCTAATAGAATATCATTCAGATGCCAGGACCCCCTAGATCTCGAAGGTGGGCCCAAGCTCAACTTTATCCACACCAAAACATGATTAAACCATATCCTATCTGCAATCTTAAACTCCCGTAGGGAACCTCCAAGCCCCGGGCAACCCCAGAGATAGTCAAAGTGCATATAAGAATCATGGACTTCAGAATAATACCTTACCCTGGTGTGCAGTGTCTGTCAAATGTCAATGAGATCATAAAGTTACCAATCTTTTCAAAGCCCGGTGACTGGATTAGCAGCCAAACTGAAATCCCCACCTACTATGAGCAGGCCATCAACAAATTCCCCCCATATTTTATTTTTATTTTATTTAAAGTCTTTTCTATACCGCACTTTTTAAAATCAGCTCAGTTTACAGTTAACAGATTTGTACAGCTACAGGCATCTCCCGTACTGAACTTACAAAAAAACAAGGTTATTCAACTTGGGCTACCTGGGATAACTATGTACATGTTACGCAGTAGCTTGGCTACTCGTTTAGGTTACTCTAATACAGGCTAAGCAGTCAGGTCAGTAGCAGCGAAGTGGCGACCGGGCTGCCTAGCTACTATTTACAAGATTAGGTGACTATAAACATGCGCCTGCCAGGGTGTCTGGTAGTGCTACCGTGCAGGGCTGGGGCTGTGTGTTGTAGGTGGTTTGGGGCGACTGCTTTGGTGGTTGCGGGTGGGTGGCTGTTGTGTGTCCTCGTTATGAGAATAGTGCTGGAGGAAAAGGTGGTGTTTCAGCACCTTCCTGAACTGGGTAAGGTCCATAATGGCCCGGAGGCCAGGCGGGAGGGCATTCCAACACGTGGGTGTATAGTACATGAAGGCTCTGTTTCTTGTTGCTTGAGAGCACTTCGTGATCTTGCTAGGGATACTTAGGGTGCTGACTGTGACTGACCTTCTGGCTGTGTTTGGGGGAGTGGGGAGAATGAGGTCTGTGATGGAGGAGGTGGTGAGACTGTTGACGGCTTTGAAGGTGAGCAGTAGGATTTTGAAGGTGATAGCCAGTATTAATCTGTTGAAGGGGGTCATGGTCACCATTAAGGGCATACACACTGGGCACAGTGTAAGTCTCTGCACTTCCAGGTCCCCTTTGACCATCAGAAAGCGACCTTCCTTATCTCTGTATATATCTGTCAAGCGATACTGAAGGTTCTCTCTTACTAAAACCACTACCTTTCTTCTTACCTAGGCAGTTAGAAGCAAACCATTTAACTGTATATGTTTTATGTGAGACTTTGAACTCATCTCTAGATAGGATGCAAGTCTCTTGCAACAATGCAATTTGTATCTTCAACCGAGAGAGTTCCCGAAACAGCTGCAGGCATTTGTGAGGGGAGTTGAGACCCTGGACATTAGAAGTACCTATAATGATGTTCCACATATTCCTTATTCTCTATCTCAACCCCCCCAATCAACAGAAACGCCCATCAGCAATCCCATCATATCCCCCTCCCTAACCTACCCCTACCCCACCCCCCTTCTCTACGGACTGTCTCAGTAAAGGGGTTCCCACATGGAGCATAACCACCTCTCCCGCCAACAAATCAAGATTCACATGCTATCCGCATGGACCGCTTTCATACCAGACAAGCAAGCACCCCCCTAACTCCAACAGTGACCACTCATGCCCAACCATACAAAGATCATTCAATACCAACCATCAATCCAACCTGGATCACAGAGAATAGACCTAATGGTCAAATGCACTATAAATCCAGCAATTACAAAGTCCAAGTCAGGCTGAAGGGTCCGATGTGCATTCCAACTGGTCAGATAGACTGCAAAGTCTCTTCCTGCCCTGCTGGGCTCTTTCCCAAAGTGGTTTTGTCACACTTGCTTTCTTGCCCACCAGCAGCTACGACACCTCTGAAAGCTAATTTGCCCAACCAGCATTTTTCAAGGTGTTGAGACCCTCCTCAGGTGTGCGAAAGTGAATTTGATGGCCATCCAGTGAAAATTGTAGGCCAAGCAGAAAGGTCCATAAGTACCTTACATTTTCCTCCCAAAGTCGCTGGATAACAGAACGGACGTCCCTGCATTTGCGCATTGTTATGGCAGCTAAGTCGCCACAAAGCTCAATCTCTGTTTTCCCATTTGACTGTGCCAAGTTTCTGTGCTGCTTGCAAAATAGCTTCCTTAGAAGCATACTCGTGAGAACAAACCAGTATCTCCCGGGGCTTCTCTCGGTTGGCCTAGTATGGTGCGTACATTCGATTTTTAGGCAAAGTGACGTCAGATCCAGTTGTGCAGCCTGAACTACCATCCCACAGATCACTCCATTAGCTCTGCATAGTTAATCGGAACGGATGACTGAGATGCCACAGATGCCTAGGTTACAGTGACGAGACCTATTCCCTAGGTCCTCAATCTTTAGTAAGTCGTCTTGCAGTTCAAGCAAAGCCGTAAGCTTTTTCGTCACTCCCGCAATAGTTTCCTCGTACTCTTCCACCCAGGTCTCAGATTCTTCAGTCCTTTGTCCAAATTCATGTATGTCTGCCCTTACATCCTGAATCCACATTTGAACATCATGTTGCAGTGAGGTGATATCGGTTTCAGGTACTTAAACCATTGCCTCATTTCAGTGCACAGGGCACTTAATTCAGTCAGGGACCCTGTCATCACTTCTAAAGGCCCACAATCTTTAGAGCAGGTGCTCTTGGTAGCTGAGCCTATCATTTTGAGTGCACCTCCACTTGGACTTTCACTGCCTGTAAAGGCAGAGGTTTTCAGATCCACTGGAGGTTTATTTGCAGCCCCGGCCATACCAGCACTACCCATCACTTCAATGTATGGCAAAAAAAGGTTCTTCCAGGAGGGTGTATTTAACAGATGCAGCAAATAAAGCTTATAATAGCGAACAAAGTGCCAATTAGGCTACCATTATGTTGGCGACATCACCAGAACCCCTTTTCTACCTCTTTAACCATCAAAAACAAATCACCCCCAGGTCCTGCTTTTCTTTTGTGGACTAAGAACATAAGATATGCCATACTGGGTCAGACCAAGGTCCATCAAGCCCAGTATCCTGTTTCCAACAGTGGCCAATCTAGGTCATACGTACCTAGCAGTTTCCCCAAAAGACATTGATATCCTGGGTCCCTTCTTAATAATGGTTTATGGACCTTTCCTCCAGGAACTTGTCCAAACTGTTAGTGTAGCTGGGTTTAAAAAAGGTTTGGACAAGTTCCTGGAGGAAAGGTCCATAAACCATTATTAAGAAGGGACCCAGGATATCAATGCTTGAACCAATACAAGCATTGTGGAAACTGTGTCCCTTGGGGAAAATTCTAGGTACATATGACCTAGATTGGCCACTGTTGGAAACAGAATACTGGGCTTGATGGACCTTGGTCTGACCCAGAATGGCATCTCTTATGTTCTTAAACCTTTCTTAAACCCAGCTACACTAACAGCCTTTATTACATCCTCCGGTAACAAATTCCAGAGTTTGATTACACGATGGGTGAAAAAATATTTTCTTTTATTAGTCTTAAATAGATTACCCTGTAGCTTCATTGCATGTCCCTTAGTCTTTCTATATTCTGATAACGTAAACAATCAATCTACGTTTACCCGTTCCACTCCGTTCATTAATTTATAGACTTCTATCATATCTCCCCTCAGCCGTCTCTTTTCCAGGTTAAGGAGCCCTAACCTTTTTAGCCTTTCTTCATAGGAGTATCCTTCCATCCCCTTTACCATTTTGGTGGCTCTTCTATGAACCTTTTCTAATAACGTTATATCCTTTTTAAGATACGGCGACCAGAATTGCACACAATATGCAAGGTGCGGTCTCACCATGGAACAATATAGAGGCATTATAATATCTTTTGTTTTATTTTCCATTCCTTTCCTTAAGATACCTAGCATTCTATTTGCTCTCTTGGCCGCCGTTGTACACTGGGCTGAGGGTTTTAACACGTTATCCACAATGACGCCTAAATCTTTTTCCTGGGTGGTGGTTCCTAATGTGAAACCTTGCATCGTGTAATCATAGTTTGGGTTGTTCTTCCCTAGGTGCATAACTTTGCACTTGTCCACATTAAATTTCATCTGCCATTTTGATGCCCTGTCTTCCAATTTATCAAGATCCTCTTGCAATTTTCCACAATCCTCTTGGGTTTTAACAACTTTAAATAGTTTTCTGTCACCTGCAAATTTGATAACCTTACTCGTTATTCCCCTTTCCAGGTCAATTATGAATATGTCAAAAAGCATCGGACCCAGCACAGATCCCTTGGGTACACCACTATTCACCTTTCTCCATTGGGAAAATTGGCCATTTAGCCCTACCCTCTGCTTTCTATTTTTTAACCAGTTCTTGATTCACAATAGTACACTGCTTCCTATCCCATGACTCTTTAGTTTTGCCAAAAGTCTCTGATGAGGGACCTTGTCAAAGGCTTTCTGAAAGTCCAGATGCACAATATCAACCGACTCACCTTTGTCCACCTGTTTATTCAAACCTTCAAAAAAACATAACAGATTAGTAAGACAAGATCTTCCTTGTCTAAAGCCATGTTGGCTGTCTGCCATTAGGCAATGACTATCTATATGCTGAGTAATTTTGTTCTTTATGATGGTTTCTACCATTTTCCCAGTACTGACATCAGGCTCACCGGTCTGTAGTTTTCTGGATCATCCCTGGAACCCTTTTTAAAAATTGGGGTTACATTGGTGATCCTCCAATCTTCAGGTATAGCACAGTTACTTACCTGTAACAGGTGATCTCTGGGAACAGCAGGAATAAGTCTTCACATATGGGTACGTCGGTACCGACGGAGCCTGCGTGGGAACACTCCCCAGCTTCCCAAAAAGGAAAGCTTTTGGGAGCATCCCACAGCGCCTGCGCGCTGCCTTCTCGCCTTTCCTAACCGCCTCTCCCCAGTTCGAGTTTTAAAGCTGAGACAAAGAGAGAGAGAGGAAAGGAAAGATAGATAGAGAGAGAGATACAACTCCTAGGGGAGGTGGGTGGGTTGTGAAGACTTATTCCTGCTGTTCCCAGAGATCACCTGTTACAGGTAAGTAACTGTGCTATCTCCATGAACAAGCAGGAATGAGTCTTCACATATGGGGACTCCCTAGCTAGAGATGCCTGGGAGATCCCCAAGGTTATGAGACCCTGAGAAGGGCTCTACCTCCTCCTATGGATCTCAGGCATCCATCCAGGGAAGGAGGGCAGGAGTTGATTAAGCATGGAACAGGTGTTTGAGAACAGCCTGACCAAACAAGGCATCCCGGCGGGAGTCCTTGTCCAAACAGTAATGGGCTGTGAAGGTATGAACCGAGGCCCAGGTGGCCGCTCGACAGATCTGGTCGATGGACACAGAATTTAGATGAGCCATAGAGGTGGCCATGGCCCTCACATTATGAGCTGTGACATGGCCCTCCAGAGAAAGGTTCTTACTCCGGTAGGCGAAAGAAATACACTGAGCAATCCAATTGGACAGTGTCCTCTTAGAGACTGGAAGTCCCAAATGAGAGGGATCAAAAGCAACAAAGACTTGAGAAGACTTTCTATGTTGCTGTGTCCTTTGTAAGTAAAAGGCAAGAGCTCTCTTACAATCCAGGGTATGAAGATTCCTCTCTGCACTTGATGCATGAGGACCTGGAAAATAGACAGGTAAATACACCTCTTGATTAAGATGAAAAGGTGAGACCACTTTAGGCATAAAGTGTGGATTGGTCCTAAGGACTACCTTATCATGGAACCTTGTATAAGGTGGATTAGCCACTAAGGCCTGCAGTTCACTGATGCGGCGAGCTGAGGTGACTGCAATGAGGAAAATAACCTTCCAGGAAAGAAATTTCAAAGAGGTGGTGGCTAAGGGTTCAAAAGGTGGCTTCATAAGCTGACCAAGAACCAGATTTAAGTCCCATGCCAGCGGAGGAGGCCTAATGGGAGGTTTAGATAAAGTTAGGCCTCTCATGAATCTTGCAATAAGAGGATGAGAGGAAATAGGCTGTGCATTGATAGGCTTAAGGGATGCTGCAATAGCACTCAAATGGACCCTTACTGAATTTGTCTTAAGGCCTGCATTGGAGAGATGCAGGAGATATTCCAAAAAAGAATTCAAAGGTAGTGCTAGAGGGTCAAGACCCTTCTCAGTACACCAAATGGACAACCTTTTCCATTTAAAAGCATAGGAACGTCTAGTAGGTGGTTTTCTGGAAGCATGGAGGATATCCTTCACCTGCTGAGAAAGATTCCAACCTTGAAGGTCTAGGCCTTCAGCAACCAAGCCCTGAGGTGAAGGGACTTGGGGTTTGGGTGCCACAAAGTCCCCTCCTCCTGGGACAGAAGGTCTGGAGCAGCTCCCAAGTCTAGGGAGGGAGCTTGAGAGAGATGCAGAAGTAGAGGGGTACCACACTTGGCGTGGCCAACGTGGAGCTATGAGGATCATAGATCCTTGATCACTCTGAATCTTGAACAGAGTCTTGGGAATTAAGGGAATGGGTGGAAAGGCATACAGGAAGTCTTGACCCCAGTGAAGGAGGAAGGCATCCTTGGCCTGAACTCCCTGACACGGAGTTCTGGAACAGAACATGGGAAGTTTGGCATTCCACGGACTTGCAAAGAGGTCTATGTCCGGGGTTCCCCACTCTTGAAAGATTCTGAGTACCTGGTCCATGTGCAGGGACCATTCGTGTGGAAGCAGAACTCGAGTCTGTCTGCCCAAGAGTTTTGGATTCCTGGAAGGTATACGGCCAGGAGATGGATTTGATGCTCTCTGGCGAAGGCCCATAATCTTAAAGCTTCGTTGCAAAGCGACAGAGAGACAGTTCTTCCTTGCTTGTTTATATAAAACATGGCTACCTGATTGTCCATATGAATGAGGACTATCTTGTAGCTGAGCAGGGTATGGAAGACCTTGAGAGCTAGAAAAACTGCTCGGAGCTCCAAGTGGTTGATATGTAGAGAGGTCTCCTGTGGAGACCAAGTGCCCTGAGTGGAGAGGTCTTGCAGATGAGCTCCCCAACCTGTTTGAGAGGCATCTGTTGTGAGGGTTGCCTGGGGCAACAACTGTTGGAAGGGGGACCCCAGCAACAGATTTTGGGTGGACTTCCACCACTGGAGAGACCAAAAGAGGCGCCTGGAGGTTGCTATTTTGTCTGACAGAGCCCCTGATGCTTGAGTCCACTGGGTGGACAAAGTCCATTGAGCTGCTCTCATGTGAAGGCGAGCATAGGGGACCACATGCACTGTGGATACCATGTGGCCTAGCAGTTGTAGCATCTCCCGGGCAGGTAAATGGCTCTTTGACTGAATCTGGGAGGCTAACTGCACTAGGCGTAGGCAACTGGCCTGAGGAAGATAGGCCCTTGCAGTGGTAGTATCTAGCCAGGCCCCTATGAACTCTAGGGACTGAGTAGGGGTGAGCTGGGACTTTGGGAGGTTTACCACAAGTCCCAGATACTGCAGAATGCGCCTTGTGCAGTCCAGGGAAGTCTGGGCCTCTGACTGAGATGGAGCTCGGATGAGCCAGTCGTCCAGGTATGGGAATACAAATATTCCCAGAGTGCGTAGAAATGCAGCTACTACTGCCATGCATTTGGTGAACACTCTTGGAGCAGAGGCCAGACCGAAAGGAAGCACCCTGTATTGGTAATGCTTTCCTTGGAAAAGAAAACGGAGGAACCTTCTGTGAGATGGATGGATGAGGACATGTGTGTACGCATCCTTGAGATCTAGAGAACAAAGCCAATACTGACTCTGAAGGTATGGAAGGAGAGTGCCCAGAGAAAGCATCTTGAATTTCTCCTTGCATAGAAATTTGTTCAATTCTCTGAGATCTAAGATGGGTCTGTAGCCCCCTGTTTTCTTTGGGATCAGAAAGTAGGGGGAGTAAAACCCTGACCCTTGTTGAAGAAGAGGTACTTCTTCTACTGCCCCTTGGGCAAGAAGGGCAGCCACCTCCTGACCTAGAAGGTCGCGGAGAGATGTTGGAGAATTGAAATGTCTGACCATGGTGTGAGGAGGAAGGTTTGAGAAATGAAGTTTGTAGCCCTTCCTTATGATGGAGAGGGTCCACTGCTCTGCTGTAATTTGCTCCCATCTGGGAGCAAAATGGGCTAACCTTCCTGGAATGGTGAGAGGCTCTGGCTGTTTCAGAGCCAGAAAGGCTAAGTTCTCTAGCATCAAGTCAAAAGCCCTGAGGAGGCTGGGTCTGCTGAGTTGCAGCAGCCCTTGTAGGCTTAGGCCTGGCCTGTTTAGGTTGCTGACGCTTAGCAGCAAAACGACCTGTAGATGTTTGTTGGCCAGAAGCAGGATGGAATCTGCCTTTCTTGAAAAAAAGACTTCTTGAAAGGGTTTTTCTTGGCAGGAAAGACTATAGGAGTTGATTCTGGCAATGAGCATACTGGCTTGGAAGATTTTCCTACCAAAAGCATCCAAGGTCCTGCATTCTCTTCCTGGAGGAGCAGAGGAGTGTCTTTTTGCACTCTTTATCTTTTTCATAGCTGACTCCACCACAATAGAATGGTGAGGAAGCTGTGTTTTATGAAAACCAGGACAAGGAGGGACACGGTACATAGTGTCCAACCTACGAGAATGAGGAGAGATAGTGAGAGGAGTCTCCCATAAGTCAATCATGTGATCATAAGAATCTCAT
Source organism: Ichthyophis bannanicus (assembly GCA_033557465.1). NCBI lineage: Eukaryota > Metazoa > Chordata > Amphibia > Gymnophiona > Ichthyophiidae > Ichthyophis > Ichthyophis bannanicus. Next base: position 946,531,604 of record CM066035.1, on the reverse strand, counting down.
GAATTGGCAAGGTGACTGCCTCCTTAGGAGCCTTAGAATAACCTAAAATATCCAATTTTTTAGCTCTAGGCTCTGATTCAGAGGTTACTGAAATAGAGAGCCCTTTAGCCACTTCTCTTATGAAGTCTTGAAAGGACAAGTCTTCTGGAGGAGACATTCTTCTTTTTGGAGAAGAAGGCTCTTCAGGAAGGGCTATGGATACTTCAGCAGATGCCTCCGATGCATCAGAATCTTCGGAGGAATCAAAGTATCGACTGTCAGGGTGCTCTTTCAAAGCTCGATACGCGTACCGAGCCGTATCGACATCGGGCATTATCAGTACCGGTTCGGTACCGATAGGCATCCCTACGCAGGGAACCGCTGCAGACGACACCATGGCCGATGTCGATGCAGTCGGTGCCGGTACCTGGGCCAATACCGACAACGGAGTTTGTTGTGGTATCAGCGGCGTCGCAGCTTGAATGAAGGCCGTGATAGCCTGCTGCATGGATAGAACATTCTGATCCATCGACGCCATGAATGCCTGGAATTCGGTACCGGAAGGTTGTGCCAGTACCCCAGAGCATTCTAACAGGTGATCGGTCGAGGCCGTGCCATCAATGTCAACCTGTAACCCCATAGGTGGAGCTTTGGAAGCCGGAGCTTCCCGCCGGGGTAGTTTTGTCGGTGCAGGATCCTAGAGGGCAAGCCCGGAGGCATCTCGATGCTTGGAAGGAGATCTACCCTTCGAGGACCGGCTGGATTTATGTTTGGTTACCTGAGATCCATGGGAGGAAGCAGCAGCCCTGGAAGACGTCGATGCCACTGAAGCTGCATCAGAGGGAAACAGAACATGGAGCATGGCTGCTCGGTTCTGTAAACCTCGTTTGGACATCAAGGAGCAGAATGAACAATCCAAAATGGAGTGGTCAGGACCCAAACATTTGAGACACCATTCATGGGTGTCGGTAACAGAAATAGTACCACTGCACTTAGTGCATTTTTTAAACCCGGAGGCTGGTTTTTCCATGAAGAAATTTTTTCTTGAGGCCTAAGGCCCAAAAGGAGAAAAAACACACTAAGTGAGGGAAAAATATGTGGGGGGGGTTTTTAAGAAAAGAAAGAAAGACCGGCGGTACCGGTCTGACGTCGGAGAAGGCAGACGCGCGACCAAAGAAATAAAATAAAACAAAGAACTTCTTCAGCGGTGACAGGAACACGACCTGCTGGCTCCGCGGAAAAGAAGAACTGGGGAGAGGCGGGTAGGAAAGGCAGGAAGGCAGCGCGCAGGCGCTGTGGGATGCTCCAAAAAGCTTTCCTTTTTGGGAAGCTGGGGAGCGTTCCCGCACAGGCTCCGTCGGTACCGACGTACCCATATGTGAAGACTCATTCCTGCTTGTTCCTGGAGATTACAGATGATTTTAATGAAAATTCACAGATTACTAATAGCAGATCTGCAATCTCATATTTCAGTTCTTTCAACACCCTTGGATGTATACTACCATCTGGCCCAGGTGATTTGCTACTCTTCAGTTTATCTTATAGTTGTAATACATCTTCCCGATGTATCCATATTTCCTTCAATTCTTCCGCACCTTTTAATACCACTTCAGTCATGGGTAACATCCCTACATCTTCCTCAGTAAAGACCGAAGCAAAAGCAAAGAATTCATTCAGTCTGAAGTATTTCACCCCATACTGTACCACTCCATTGGATTTTTGCAGTTTTAATGCATGACCTTACATTATTTGGCATTACTCAGCTGCCAAATTTTCAACCATTCTTCAAGCTTCACTAGATCCCTCCTCATGTTGTCTACACCTTCTTGGACATCTACTCTATTGCAGATTTTGATATCAACAAAGGGGCAAACCTTACCCGATAGCCTTCCACAATATCACTTACAAAAAATGTTTAAAAGAATCTGACTATGAACAGATCCCTGCGGCACACCATTGGTAACATCCCTTTCCTCAGAGTGAGCTCCATTTACTTGTACCCATTGTTGCTTCCCATTCAACCAATTTCTTTTTTTTGCGTGTTAATCTTATTGATAAAGCCAAAACCATAGAAATATATAAAAACAACACGGGGCAGGTTTACAAGTTCTAAATATCCCTCTCATCACCCCGAAAATAAATTAAGAACCATAAACGACAACCAATCCCCCATCCCCTTGCTATGAGAACAAACCTTCACACTTCTCCAAACCCACAACCCCCCAACATATGGAAGAAACATCTCAAAAACAGTCCATCTGTCTAAGAAAGTTCAATCCCTGTTGAGGGTAAAGGCCAAGGCAGAGAAGCTCACATCCTAGAGATGAATGCATGGCTGCATGGATGGTGTCAGAGAGCATTTTGGTTTCCTGGACAATGGGATGCTGTTCCAAGGGTTGCAGAGCAGAGATGATGTCCATCTGTCCAAGAAAGGTTGACATGTTTTCAGTAGCAGACTGACTAATCTATTGAAGAGGGCTTTAAACTAGATTTGTTGGGGATGGGTGAAGAAAGCCCTCAGGTAAGTGAAACATTAAATACCTTTATAGAAATGGGTAAAAGGAATAACATATGGAAAGCAGTGTGTATAAATGCCCGTAGCATGGGAAATAAGATCCCAGACGTTGAAGCTTTAATGGGAGAGGCTGACTTGGATTTAGTGGCAGTTACAGAAACATGGTTCACAGAAAACCATGACTGGGATGTAACTATACCAGGCTATAATCTATTCAGAAAGGACAGGGTAGGAAAAAAGGAAGGAGTATCATCACTATATGTAAAAAATATAATATTAAAGCTTTGGAACTACAGAGCTTAAAAAGGAGAGAGGCGGCACTGTGGGTTAAATTAGAAAGAGAAATCTATTTGCATTGGTGTGATATACAGACCTTCCTCAAAGGAGAAAGAGTTGGACAGAGTTAATTGAAGACATACGCAGCAATGCTAGGAAAGGGGAAGTGCTACCGATAGGGAATTTCAATATGCCAGATGTTGAATGGCACATTCCTGCTGCAGTATCATCTAGAAGTAAGGAGAACCTGGACTCACTACCGGAAGAACTATTCAGGCAACTGGAAACAGAACCCACACATGAAGGGGCCATACTGGGCTTGGTGCTTACCAATGGTGAAAGTGTTTCTGATGTTATAGTGGGAGATCATTTGCATCCAGTAATCGCCAGATGGTTTGGTTCAGTATTAGGACTAGGGCTGTTAAAATCCATTCAAAGCAAGGGTCTTAGATTTTAGGAAAACTAACTTTGCCAAAATGGGTCAGGGATACCTCAGGGAGTCGATAGTGGGATGGGAACAGCTGGAGGATGTAGAAAAACAGTGGGCAAAACTGAAAGGGGATATTTTAAGGGCAACCAACCTTTGTTAGAATGGTAAATTTATTTTATTTTATTTATTTATTTACATTCTCTTATATACTGCGCTATTCTGCATCAGTGCGGTTTACATTGAACAAACTGAAATTACATTTAACAGGGCATTATAACTTGGAGATAACTATTTTACAGGGAACATGGGCTATGGAGGGTTAAGTGGCTTGCCCAAGACCACAAGGAGCACCTGTGGGACTAGAAACCCCAGTCCTTCCGGCCCAGGGTTTTTGTCCTCTAGTGGGATTTGAACGCCCGACCTTCCAGCCTGAAGTACCTTGCCCCAACCACTAGGCCACTCCTCCACTCCGTAAAAGGAAAGTAAAGGAAAACGCTATGGTTTTTGAAAGAAGTAGCTGAGAAAGTGAAGAAAATGAGGGAGGCCTTCAAAAAATACAAGAGATCACGGAGAGAGGAAGACAGGCATCTATATTTCAAAAAACTTAGAGAAGCTAGCAAAGTAGTCAGGAAAGCAAAGATTCAAAAATAGGAGGAAACAGCCAATGCAATAAAATGGGGGGATAAAGCACAGTTACTTACCTGTAACAGGTGATCTCTGGGAACAGCAGGAATAAGTCTTCACATATGGGTACGTCGGTACCGACGGAGCCTGCGCGGGAACGCTCCCCAGTGTCCAATCAGAAAGTTTTTGGGAGCATCCCTCAGCGCCTGCGTGCTACCTTCCCGCCTTTCCAACTGTCTCTCCTCAGTTGCGTTTTATAGCTGAGACAAAAAGAGAGAAAGAGGAAAGGAAGAGAGATAGAGAGATACAACTCCTAGGGGAGGTGGGTGGGTCGTTAAGACTTATTCCTGCTGTTCCCAGAGATCACCTGTTACAGGTAAGTAACACTGCTATCTCCAGGAACAAGCAGGAATGAGTCTTCACATATGGGGACTCCCAAGCTAAGATGCCTGGAGCCCTAGCTTGTTGGTGATTGAAACATGCTCCACCTCATATGCCCAGGCTTCCCGAGGATGGAGGGTAGGAGTTGAAGAAGAGAGGAGCTGTAGGAGACAGCGGACCTAAAATAGGACTACAGACAAGGAGTCCCTGTATATATGATAATCATCATGAATATATAGAAATGAACAATCTCCATATGGACCTCACCTACTGGATTGCAGGAAGTAGAGATGCTGATGGAATCTACTGGGGATCCAGTAGAGCAATCTTCAAGATGACCTCACTGAAGTGAGTTGAAGGTCAAAATCTGGAACTGACAGGTGACCCCAGGATTCAACTGGGGAAGAAGAACAAGAACGGTAGGTCTTTAGTAGAAAGCTTTATGGAAAAACCTGAAAACTCTTTTGGCTACAGAGTTAATTATAGTTAGGAGCAAAAGAGGAAGACTGACCGAGTTGGACAAAATTGGCTTAGTCCTTGAGGGAAGAAGGGGTATGGAGAAAACCCCGTAATCCCAAGGAAGGACAGATGTCTGAGGAGTTGGAACCTCAGATCTACTGAAGATCCCCCATGTCTGTCCTAACTGACGAGAGGTAGGAAGATAAGGAATAGGGAGCTTCAGGGATACCTGAACCTAAGGTTATGGAAAAAGCTGTCAGTACCACAGGAGTGGTGTGTGCATAAAACCAAAACATACTAAGAAATAGTATGAACATGTGAAAACCCACTGTCTGGAACAGATAGAAAGGAAAAAACACCTTTATGAGCACAGACAGTTAAGAGAGATAAGTATGTGAATACATATCTACCTAAAAGTAGTATCTCGACAGATACACATATAGATAGATACACATATAGATAGATAGATAGATAGATAGATAGATATGTTTATGGCGAGATCCAGGGGGTTTAGCCTATGCACACATGGCTGACAGACATATGCATCTAAAGAAAGCATATAGACATATGTACATATATGAATATATATATATAGGTCTAAAGAGAAATGTCTGCAATTAAGCAGAAAGAGATATGTCTACAGGAATCTTCACATGGAAGATGTGAAGAGGAATGATTCATCTCATAACAAGAAGGTGGAACCTACTTGAGAAGATATAGAGAATCTATTCCCTCTGGTTAAGATGAAGTAGAATGCTACCCAGTAAAATAACCAGGCTGGTTGCGAGAAAACAGAGGATAATATTAGTCTGTAAACAGCAAGTCCTGAGTCCAGTAGAACTCGAACATGGTGAAGGGACAGAATACGCATATGAAGAGACACCAGGTAGACCCACTTGAGGGACAAGGGGTGGGGTATCATGCGTTATTTAGTTAAATATGTGCTGTCCATGAAGGATTAGGATACCACGAGTACAAGCTGCAAGGAAAAAGAGCATATTTCCTGTAGGAATTTGGTAACTCTTTGACTGTCACGTAGGAAAGACTGATGTCCTTTATTAAAAGGAAATAGAAGGGTGTAAAGAACCCTCACAGTCATGGGAGGTGACTGAGGAAGCCTTTTTCAACCATATAGGATAGTCAGAGAAAAAACCCTCATGCTCTCTAGCAAGGGCCCATAGTGGAAAGCTTCTCTGTAGGATTGCAGAGAGCATTATGCAGGAGAGTTGAGAAAGAAAACTGGCTGTTGGAGACAACCAGCTGCCAGCTCAACTATGTTGCCAACGCCAAGCATTTGGAGATGGCAGAAGAGAAGTTATAAGGATTATCCAAGATAGATGAGCACTATCTTGGAAGCAATACTAAGGTTAGACAAAAAGTAGTGGAAGACAATACTGGAACTTATAGAAAAGTACCAGTAGAGCAATCACTGAAGCTCCTGCATGGGCAGCTGCTGAATGGCACAGCAGAGAGATCTTTCTGTTTTTAACAGAGAGAACAGATAGAACAAGAGGAGAATATCCTATCCCTGTCTGAGGAGCTGCCCAGATGAGGAAAAAGGGGGTTTACTCAAGAGAAAGAGCTCTACACTGGAATGGAAAGGAAGACTGGAAAGGCTAAGAAAGCCTTCCATTGGTATGGTACCAATCTTACAGGGGAACCCTGGAAAGAAGGTAAAGAAAAAATAGGAGCTGAGGGGAGACTTGCCATATGGTAAGTCTGTAGAAGGAAAAATTCATGGTGGTCCAGAAATACTATCATGAGATAGTTGGCAAACCTCTCTTCATTGTAGGAAGAGGAGGAAAACCCTGTGACCATAGACATGAATATCCTGACAGCTCAGCATACCTAAAGGCAAGTGGATGTCCTGGAAACAGGAATCCAAGTGTAGAGGTTTAAATGAAAAAACTTCTAAGGAGAAGAAGTGAACTGTATATTATAACAGATTAATTGGAACCCTATTAAGGGTTAATTTTCCTGGCTTGAGTTTGGATTCTTCAGACCAGGGCGAGGTTTCCCTTGTTTGGGAACATCGGCATGATGGGCAGGAGAAGAATAAAACCTTCTTCTTTTAGGAAAAGGAGGTTTGGTAGGGCATTTCTTACCTGCTGGGGAAGGAGAAGGTTTAGGATGGCTCTCAGAAGCAGGGAAGTCAGTGGAGCAATGAGCAACCTGACGCAAAGACTCCTTGTTGAAGAGATTTTCTCCAGTACAAGGAGTGTTACCCAGTCTTTGTTGTGCCCATCTGCTCAAGTCTGAAGCTTGGAGCCAGGCTCTACGTCATGCTCCTATGGCTATAGCAGAGGTTCTGCTAACAGACTCAAGGAGTCTAGGGAAGCACGAGAAAGAAATCTAGAGATATTCTGGCTATGACTAAGAAGCAAGGAATAGTCTGCAGCCTTGGGCTCTGAAAGAAAAGGAGTCAAAAGAGATAATTTCTCTGTGACCTCCTGAAGGGATAGACTCATATAAAAAAATATATGAGAGAATCCTTGTTGCCAGCATAGATGTTTGGAAGGTTTGACGTCCAAAGGCATCCAGTGTTCTAGATGCACGACCTGGTGGGAAAGAAGAATGCTTCTTCTTGCTTTTTACCTTCCTCATTGCTGATTCCACTACAATGGAATGATGGGGAAGTTGAGTCTTTTGAAACCCTGGAGATGGGGGCACCTGATACAGAAGAGCAGTTGCTGTAGAAGGTGAGGAAGCCCTTAAAGGTGTTTCCCATATTTTCAGAAGAAGATCCTGTAAAGAATGATGTAAAGGAAGCATTATATTTTCCTTTTCCCCAGAAAAGCCTTGTGTAGGATCATAACCAGGGATAGGAATAGCCAGGAATGCTGCCATGTCAAAGAGAAATTTCTGAAAAGAAGGATCTCCAATGGGAACAATCCCTGGACAGGCTAAACTCGAAGAACTAGCCTGGGCACCAGAGGATGTACTTGTCCGGTGCAAAACAGGATCTCTCTAATGGATGGATACTGGGACTGTCGGGTATGACCTGAGACAGTCAGTACTGTATCGTCCATGCTAGGTATCGACTCCAAACTAGGTATAGAAAGGAGCGATCCTGGTGAAAAAAGCATGAATGGAGCTGGTCCCGATGTTACTGCAGGTACCAGCATCGACAACGATACCGGTAGCTGAGCCGGAATCGAAGGCGATACTGACATCGAAACAGTCATCGGAAGCTGCTCAAACGGTACCGAGGTAACTCGAAAGTCTCGGTGAATATCCTCGGTACCGCGCATCCGGAATCGGTGGATGTCGGTTCCGAGATGTGTCGGTACCCAGTCTTCCAGACTAGATATCGATTCTAGACTCGGCATCGAAGGAAGCGAATCTATCGATGCATGTCTAGATGGTACCGACGTCAGGGGTCGTATCGACGGAACTGCCGATACTGGAAAGTCAATCTGGGTATCGATCGGTCCCGAAGGTACCGAGTACAGCAGATGACGATCCCTGGTGAGGAGTGGATCACTCAACACCAGTGCCGATGCCGGGTTATCGGTACCGCTCGAAGCGGATGCCACCCCCGAGCATGGCTCAGGTATGTTCTGTGAGGGGTGAGCCCCAGGAACAACCTGAAACCCCTGAAAGGCTTTGGAGACCGAAGACTCCCGCCGGGGTTTTGAAGCCAGTGAGGTCTTGAGGGCAAGGCCGGAGCCGTCATCATGCTTGGCATGAGACCTACCACCCAAGGACTGGCTAGTCTTAACAAAGACTGATTGTGGGTTACCTGATCCTGTAGAGAAGAAATGGTCGGTGCCCTTACACTGGAAGGGAAAACTGTATCGAGGGAAACTCGAAATGGAGAATTTCTCCTCATAAAATTGTAGCCTAATGGCTCTGGAGGAAAGGGGTCAGGACCCAAACAGGTTAGACACCAGCTATTGGAGTCTAAAAAGAAAACTGTATTTCCACAGTTAAGGCACTTCTTAGGAGAAAGCGGCTCCATAATGGAGAGGCCTTACAGGCCCAAAAATTCAAGACAGAAACAGAGGGAAAAAAAACTCCCTGAGTTTTAGGAAAAAAAAAGAAAAAAACCACCGGCGGTACCGGTGGAGTCAGGGAAACAGCCGCGACCACAAGAAAACAAAAAGTAAAAGATTTAGGAAAACATTTTCTGCGGTGACAGGAAGACGTCCTGCCGGCTCCGCGGAAAAACGAAAACTGAGGAGAGACAGTTGGAAAGGCGGGAAGGCAGCACGCAGGCGCTGAGGGATGCTCCCAAAAGCTTTCTGATTGGACGCTGGGGAGCGTTCCCGCACAGGCTCCCGTCGGTACCGACGTACCCATATGTGAAGACTCATTCCTGCTTGTTCCTGGAGATTAAGTCTTCACATATGGGTATCGTCGGTACCGACGGAGCCTACGCGGGAACGCTCCCCAGCGTCCAGAAAGAAAGCTTTTGGGAGCATCCCACAGCGCCTGCGCGCTGCCTTCCCGCCTTTCCTAACCGCCTCTCTCCAGTTCGAGTTTTAAGCTGAGACAAAGAGAGAGAGAGGAAAAGAAAGATAGATAGAGAGATACAACTCCTAGGGGAGGTGGGTGGATTGTGAAGACTTATTCCTGCTGTTCCCAGAGATCACCTGTTACAGGTAAGTAACTGTGCTATCTCCAGGAACAAGCAGGAATGAGTCTTCATATATGGGGACTCTCCAGCTAGAGATGCCAGGGAGATCTCCAAGGTTGTGAGTCCCTGAGAAGGGCTCTACCTCCCCCCATGGATCTCGGGCATCCAACCAGGGATGGGGGGGTAGGAGTTGATTAGGTATGGAACAGGTGTTTGAGAAGAGCCTGACCAAACAAGGCATCCCGGCGGGAATCCTTGTCCAAGAAGTAATGGGCTGTAAAGGTATGAACCGAGGCCCAGGTGGCCGCTCGACAGATTTGGTCAATGGACAAGAGTTTAGATGAGCCATAGAGGCTGCCATTGCCCTCACATTGTGAGCTGTGATATGGCTCTCCAGAGAAAGGTTCTTACTCTGGTAGGCAAAGGAAATACACTGAGCAATCCAATTGGACAGTGTTCTTTTAGAGACTGGAAGTCCCAAATGAGAGGGATCAAAAGAAACAAATAGTTGAGAGGACTTTGTATGTTGCTGTGTCCTTTGTAAGTAAAAAGCCAGTGCTCTCTTACAATCCAGGGTATGAAGATTCCTCTCCATTTTTGTGCTTATTCGTCCTTGTGTACTAAGTTTTACTTGGACAGTATTTATTGCTTATTTATTTATTATTTATAATTATATGCAGTGCGCTTGGCCTAATCGGGTCCTTCGTTTTTTATGTTTCACCAGTTTATATTAGAGTTGTACTTTAGTCCCATTGTTTCATGTCAATTTCATTAGTATATTAGCTCTACTTACATGGTATATATAGCATGCTTTCACACTACTTTTATGGTCTCTATGTTATGCTCTTCTTCTTTTCTTTATACACTGTTCTAGATATATTCTTTTGGTTCCTCAGCCCTGCTTTGTTTTTGTGTTTTTTGTTGTATTATATTATTCTACGTTTCATATCCTGCCGGTGCTTTCATATTTTAATATATGTTTTTAATTGTGTTTTAAATTTTCTTAATTGTTTTTTAATGTACATACTTTGATTGTATTTGTTAGTGTTTCTCCCCCTGAGGAAGGCGTTGCCGAAACACGTTGGGGTGTCCTGTGCACAATAAAGACCCTTCTCTTCCAACATCTCCTGCTCCTTGTGTCTGACTGAAATAAAAATAGTCATTTCTTATCAATTTTTATATGCTGAACACGAATATGACAGTGAAATTGCAGAGTTGGCTCTAGTTTTTTTGTAATCTACAAGAATTAATGTTTACATCACAAAATGCATGTCAATAGTAAATATAACAGGCCTTCGGTTAATACCTGTAAAAAACCAAGTCATAGACTACTTAGATTTTTTCGCCTGTCTCTTGTACAGCTGTTCGGGAGCTTCTCTGGGGAGTGTCCAGCAGTAGTCAGCCAGCATTGTAGTGGACCATTTTCCCTGGTATCTTTGCTCCATCATTGCGATATCCTGGTGAAAATGTTCGCCCTGTTCATCACTAACCATACCACAGTTGTCAGGAAAGAAATTGAGATGGGAATAAAGGAAATGGATCTTTAGAGACATATTGCAGCCAAGTTTCTGATACTGCATCAGCAAGTCTTCTACTAGTTCCTTGTAGTTTTCTGCCCTAACATTCCCAAGAAAGTTTGTTGACACTAGGCGAAAAGCATTCCATGCTTGTTTCGCATCACCCTGCAGCAAGTTGTTGAACCGGTCATCTTTGAAGAGCTCTCGAATCTGAGGACCCACAAAAACTCACTCTTTAATCTTTGCTTCGCTGAGTCGAGGGAATTTTTCATGCAGGTATTGGAAAGCTGGCGAAGTGTGGTCCATGGCTTTCACGAAGTTTTTCATCAAACCTAGTTTGATGTGAAGGGGTGGTAGCAGGATTTTGTGAGTCTCAACCAGAGCTGGGTGCTGGATATTCTTCTCTCCAACTGTTACATTTTGTCTGCGATTCCATTCCTTCCACAAGCAGTGCCAATCCCTTGCTCGGCTAGCCCACTCACATAAGAAACACATGTATTTTATATATCCCTGCTGCAGTCCCATTATTTTATTTTATTTATTTTTTTACATTCTCTTATATACCGCGCTATTTTGCATCAGTGCGGTTTACATTGAACAAACTGAAATTACATTGAACAGGGCATTATAACTTGGAGATAACTATTTTACAGGGAACATGGGCTATGGAGGGTTAAGTGGCTTGCCCAAGACTACAAGGAGCACCTGTGGGACTAGAAACCCCAGTCCTTCCGGCCCAAGGTTGCTGTCCTCTAGTGGGATTTGAACCCCTGACCTTCCGGCCTGAAGTACCTTGCCCCAACCACTAGGCCACTCCACTCCTCCACTCATTAAAAGGGCAACTACTTTCAAGTCACCACAGAGGTGCCAGCTGTACTTGTTATAGTTAATGGAAGTCAGTAGATGCTTTAAGTTATTGTTGTTGTTGTTGTTAAGTGCCGTCGAGTCGGAGTCGACTCATGGCGACCCTCTGGATAGCTATCCTAAATTGTGTTCGATCTTCAGTCAGGCGGCTCATTGTTGACAGACTGGTACCCGTAGCTGCTGTTATTGTATCGATCCATCTCATTGCTGGCCTTCCTCTTTTGCGTTGACCTTCTATCTTGCCAAGCATGATGTCTTTCTCTAATGATCTCTCTCTCCGCATGATGTGTCCAAAGTATGAAAGTCGAAGTCTTGTCATCTGAGCTTCTAAAGAAAGCTTAGGTTTGATCTCCTCTAGTACAGACTGGTTTGTTCTTCGGGCAGTCCATGGTATACACAGCATTCGCCGCCAGCACCATAATTCAAAGGCATCAATTTTCTTCCTGTCTATCTTTTTCACTGTCCAGCTTTCACATCCATATGATGTTATTGAAAATACCATGGCTTGAACAAGTCGAATCTTTGTATGGAGAGAGACATCTCTGCTCTTGAGAATCTTATCTAGGTCTTTCATAGCCATTCTGCCAAGAGCAATGCGTCGTCTGATTTCTTGACTGCTTGTTGCTTCCAAGTAGGTTAAAGTTATTCACGATTTCAATTTCTTCTCCTTCGACGATGAACCTGTTGATTATGCCAGTTGTCATGATCTTTGTCTTCTTTACATTAAGGTGCAGGCCCATTTTGAGACTATGTTCTTTGATTGTGAGAAGCAAATGTTTCAGATCATCTTCACTTTCCGCCAGTAATGTGGTATCATCAGCATAGCGAAGGTTGTTGAGTCTTCCACCAATCTGCACACCTCTGTTGTCTTCATACAATCCTGCTTCTCTGATGATTTGTTCTGCATATAAATTAAATAGGTAGGGGGAAAGTATGCAGCCTTGTCTTACACCTTTGCTTATTTTAAACCATTCTGTTTCTCCTTGTTCCGTTCGAACTGTTGCTTCTTGATCAATGTACAGATTGTGCAAAAGAACGATCAGGTGTTCTGGTATACCCATGCTTCTTAATGTGGCCCAGAGTTTCTCATGGTTTACACAGTCAAAAGCTTTGCTATAGTCGATAAAGCACAAATAGATATCCTTTTGGTATTCTTTAGTCTTTTCAAGGATCCATCTCACATCCGCAATGATGTCTCTCGTTCCTCGCCCTTTTCTGAACCCTGCTTGCACTTCAGGTAGTTCTCGTTCCAGGTATGATTGTAGTCTCTTTTGAATAATCTTCAGTAGAATTTTGCTGGCATGTGGGATCAGAGCGATTGTGCGATAATTTCCAGTTAGTTGGATCACCTTTCTTTAGTACTGGTATAAACACAGATCTTTTCCAGTCAGTTGGCCATGATGCTGTCTTCCATATTTCTTGGCAGAGCCTTGTAAGTACGGTAACAGCTGCATCAGATTGCTGTAATACTTCTATGGGAATGCAATCAATGCCTGGTGCTTTGTTCTTTGATAAGGCTTTCAATGCTGCTTCAACTTCTTCTTTCATCACCAATGTTTCCAGATCACAAGGTACAGGTTGAAACGGCTGTTGGTCCACTTGATCTTTAGCATATAAAAACTCTGTATATTCCTTCCATCTTTTCTTGATCTTCTCAGCATCATTCAACATAGAACCTTGAGCATCTTGTAACATTCCAATTCGAGGCTGGAACTTTTTCTTTAACTCTCGTAGCTTTAGGAAAGCTGATCTTGTTCTTCCTCTAATAGTTTCTGCTTCTATTTCCTTGCATGCGTCATTGTAGTACTTTTCCTTGTCCTGTCTTGCTGCACGTTGGAAATCTCTGTTGAGTTCTGTGATTGTCTTTCTTTCTCCTCTGGCTTTAGCTTCTCTGCGTTTCTGGGCAATTTTCAGAGTTTTTTCCGTCATCCATTTTGGCCGTTTTTTCTTTTTACCTTTTGTAGAGACTTCTCGCTTTCTTCCAACACAACCTTCTTGATATCATTCCATAACTCTTCTGGAACTCTATCATTTGTATCTAAAGCAGCAAATCGATTTTGCAGGCAGTCTTTAAATTCCAGTGGTATATTCTCAAGGTCATATTTTGCTGCATTCATGAGTGGTTTGCTCTTTTTCAGCTTTAGCTTGAGTTTGCATACTAGTAAGTTGATGATCTGTACCACAGTCAGCTCCAGGTTTTGTCTTTGTTGATGTTATAGAGCTTTTCCATCGTTGACTTCCACAGATGTAGTCAATTTGATTTTTATACAATCCATTGGGTGAAGTCCATGTGTACAGTCTCCGCTTGTGTTGCTGGAAGAAGGTGTTCGAGATGAATAGATCGTTGGTCTTGCAGAATTCTATCAGTCTTTCTCCAGCTTCATTTCTGTTGCCAAGTCCATATTTTCCAACTACTTTGTCTTCTTCTTTGTTGCCAACCTTTGCGTTCCAATCACCCATGACTATCAGGATATCCTGTTTGCATGTTCTGTCAATTTCAGCTTGTACTTGTTCATAGAACTCTTCAATTTCATTCTCTTCTGCAGCTGTTGTTGGGGCATATACTTGAATTATAGTTGTGTTGATAGGCATTCCTCGTAGACGAATAGAGATTAAGTGTTCGCTGACTGCATTGTATTTCATTACAGTTCTTGCAAATTTCTTCTTTATTATAAATGCAACACCATTTCTTCTTTGTCTTTCATTTCCAGCATAGTAGACCATGTGATCATCTGATGCAAAGTGCCCGATGCCAGTCCATTTCAGTTCGCTGACACCCAACAGATCAAGTTGTACACGTTCCATTTCATTCTTGACCACCTCCAACTTCCCTTGGCTCATGCTTCGTACGTTCCATGTTCCAATGTGTAAGACATCTTTACAGCTTCTGACTCTCATTTCATGCGCAGCTACATCAGCAGTCAGACGTCCCGAGGGCTTTGATCCAACCACATCATAAATGCTGGCTTTACTCTGAAAGGTCTTCAGCTCTTCCCCAGTAGCTAGTTGAGTGCCTTCCAACCTGGGGGTCTCATCTTCCAGTACTACAGCACAATTTGTTTTGTTGTAACTATCCATTGGGTTTTCATGGCAAGATACAGAAGTAGATTGCCGGGCCTTTCTTCCGCGCAGTTTAAGTTTGGTGTTGTTGCCGTTGTCACAGAAATGTGATCCTCCGCCGTCAACACTATCCCATTCTGCTGCTGCCCAGATGGGTGGTTTGTCTTGGTCTGGCATCTCAGCTGAGACCTGTCCATCTTGGGAGACCCTGCCAGTAGTTAAACTACCGACAGTTTAGCTCTCAGCATCACTGATGCACACAAGCCCTCACAGCACGACAAGCTGCAAACCAAGTGAGGGTAAGTTATTGTATGTCTCTTTCATGTGGACGGCATGCGCTACTGGAATAGATGGAAGACGGTTTCCATTGTTCAAAAGCACAGTCTTCAGACTCAGTTTCGAAGAGTCTATAAATAGTCTCCAGTCTTGTGGGTCATGAGTGATTTTTAAGGCAATCATGAGGCTTTCAATACCGGAACAGAATACCAGATTACTTTCCTTTCCGAATGCGTATAGTACACTGCTGACGTCAGATGGCTTCAGCAGCCGTCTGGCAGTAGTATTGCATTGCATCAGAAAATGATGCAATCAACTCTGGATGATGTGTGCATGCTGGTATTATGCAATGTGATGCAATATTACATCAGTCAAAGCTTATTTTGGATGTTGTTGATGTCCTACTGGATAAATTTACACAGTGAAACGTCAAAAATGAACTACATGCAATATCTTCAAAACGAGAGCCAATAAAAAATTTTTAATGTTATATTCGTGTTCAGCTCACCAAGATACTACAGATTAGGGCCTTTTAAAGTCAGTAGCGATTTCAATGTTGACCAGTGGAATTAATTGTCTGGCATATGGTCGGAGCACTTTAAACATTTTTTGAAGCCACTGATGTGTTTGTCCATGGTGGCAAACACAAAAAATTTAAGTCGAGGCCTAAGGCCTCATAGAAAAGAAAAAAAAGAATTAAAAAGACAAAAACAGGAAAAGAAAAGAACTAATATCAGGGAAGGTACTGGTGTCGAGAAAGGCAGAGCACAAAAAAGAAAAATTTTTTTTGGTGATGACAGGAAAAACTTCCTGCTGGCTCCGTGGAAAACAAAGAACTGAGGAGATGAGTTGGGAAGGCAGGTGCGCAGGTACAATGGAGTGCTCCCAAAAGCTTTCCTATGAGATGCTCAGGAGCATTCCTGTGCGGACTCTGTCGATACCAACGAAACCTATATGCGAAGACTGCATTCATGCTTGCTCCTGGAGATAAGATTAACTGGTAAGTGAAATGTTACCTTCCATATCATCCTGCTAGACTAGTCCAGACAAGTGAGATGTACCAAAGCTATGACTCCAATAGGTGGGAAGAAGGCACGGCAGCTCGCAAAACCCTTGAACCAAAGGCTGTGTCTGTCCTTGTGTGGACACACAAGTAGTAATACTCGACAAAAGTGGAAAATGATGCCCACGTTGCTGCCCAAGAAACGTTTGCAGGTGTTACCGAGTTCTGCTCCACCCACGAGGATGACCGTGTTCAGGTAGAATGGGCATGCAAACCCTCCAGAACCAGCTGGTTTCATAACAGATACGCTGAGGCAAAGGCCTCCTTAATCCAGCGCCCCAAAGTCGATTTAGCTGCCGCGTCACCTTTGCGCATGCCAACAAAAAGCACAAAAGATGGTCAAACTTATAAAAGGAATTCATAACCTTCAAGTACAGAGAAACACCCTCTGGATATCCACATGGCGAAGATCCATTTGGAGAAACTGACCCGAAGATCCTTACCTTTCCCCCGACACTACTCCTTAGAGAAAGGAGGGCACAGAGAGGGACTTCGACCACCTGTCCGAGCTGTCTCCCTGGCTAGGGAGAGCGTGGAGCTCCAGAATGGACTGTACCCCCAACAGGGAAGCTCCCGCTATTAACAAAACCACCCTTGGCAGTGAGCAACCCGAGGGCATCAGGCCACCCTCGGCATCAAGGGCATTGAGTCTTGGGCAGCTCGCGAGGCAAGGAACGCAGTTAGGCTGTGCTTGTGAGACTGCATGCGCTCTGCTAGAAGTGCAGTATCCGAAGGTATGGGAACCGGGGCAGCAACTGCCGTCTCCAGTGCCAGTATCTTTTGTTGGGGGACTCCACGATGGTGACAGTATCAGGAATCACCCAACGGCCCTCCTGGGCTTTGGAAGGCAACGCCTCCTACCAGGGCAGCTTAGGCGGCCGCTCCCTGCCTTCGCCCTCAGAGTCTCATTGAGGGAAACTGTTATGCCAGTGACTGTGGGACTTATCCTGGATATTGGCATCCCCCCTTCACTTCAACAGGGCAGACATCCAGTCCTTCCAGGGCCAACACTCATTGGAGGATGGTTGGTCTGATGCAGTGGTTGGGACAGGTTACCTCAGACCGAAAGGCCGGGGGTTCAATTCCTGCATGGGGACAAGCAACCACAGGCTGGAGGGACTAGGGTCTCTAGTCCCATGGCCACTCCTTATGGCCTTGGGCAAGCCACTTAACCCTCCATTTCCTCAGGTACACTTAGATTGTGAGCCCTTCGGGGACAAGGGAATAAAAATAGTATCTGATAGTATACATGTAAACTGCTCTGATGCTCAAGTAAAGGGCGGTATATCAAGTGCCTAAACCATAACCATAGCCCTTCAGCTCCGAGTGGGTCCGGCCCCCACGAGAAGCCGAAGCGTCAGCAGAGGTCTTTGAAGGTATCGATGCCAAAGACTCACAGGACCAGCACAACAATTCCTGCTGTTTTTCTTGGTTCCTGAGCCCCTTGTGATCTCCGCTTGCAGATGATGCACAAGTGGAGGGCTCATGATCGGGCCCATGGCACTTAAGGCACCAGTTATTGCGGTCCATCATGGAGATGATCCAGCCACACTGGGAATACTTCTTAATGCCACTGGCTGGCTTTGACATGTCTGGGAATACAGCTTCTGCCAAATGAAAGGACTAACATCCCAGCCGGCCAGGAGGTGCGAGAGAAAAAAAAAAAAAAGCACACATACCAAAAAAGAAAAAAAAAAAAAAACAAACAGAGGGAAAAAAAAACCCATGGTGCAGAGGCACAGATGCTCCCAGGCACGGGCAGAAAGATGGCTGAGAGTATGCAACTGAAAAATTACTAAAAAAAACACATACCAGTAAGTATTGACAATTTTCCAGAGATAGACAAGCATCTGAGAGGCTTCTAGGAAAAAAAGACTGAGGAAGACGGCTTCTTCAGGCAGGAAGACAGGCACACATGCATGGATGACCTCCCTAAAGCTTCCTTTGCAAGCTGGGGAACGTTCCCATGTGGGTTTCATCGGTGATGTCACCCATATTTGAGAGCCGACTTCCTGCTTGGTCCCTGAGAACCCATCTTCCAGACAGCAGGATTTAGCGAGAAGCACTTCCTTTTGCAGCTTTCCTCTGCAGTCAGAATTGGACAGGACCTCAGTCTCTGAAAATTTCCAAGGCCTGCGCAGTTCTACTTACAGTAGAAAGCTGGCAAGCAAGAAACAGGTAAAAAGTGCTTCTCACCAACTGCAGCTGCTAGTGAAGGTCAAGTAAAGGGATGATGGTGATCATGTTAATGGGAAGGGGCAGGAAAGCACAGTTACTTACCTGTAACAGGTGATCTCTGGGAACAGCAGGAATAAGTCTTCACATATGGGTATCGTCGGTACCGACGGAGTCTGCGCAGGAACGCTTCCCAGCGTCCAATCAAGAGCTTTTGGAAGCATCCCAGCACCCCTGCGTGCTGCCTTCCCGCCTTTCCCAACTGCCTCTCCTCAGTTAAGTTTCAAAGCTGAGACAAAGAGAGAGAGAGAGAGAGAGGAAAGATAGAGATACAGAAATACAACTCCTAGAGGAGGTGGGTGGGTTGTGAAGACTTATTCCTGCTGTTCCCAGAGATCACCTGTTACAGGGTAAGTAACTGTGCTATCTCCAGGAACAAGCAGGATGAGTCTTCACATATGGGGACTCCCAAGCTGAGATGCCTGGAGTCCCAGCATGTCATAGGTTGGAACATGCTATCTCCCAGAACACCAGGCATCCAGAGGATGGAGGGTAGGAGTTGAAGAAAGAAAGATGCTGTGGAACAGCTAACCTAGCATAGGACTGCAGAGAAGGAGTCCATGTGTGGATGATGACTCATCAATGATATTGCAAAGGATATTGCAATATGGACCTCCCCTGACAGGATTTCACAGAAGTATGGAGGTTCATGGATCTACTGGGAAACCCAGTAGAGCAGTGGTCACCAACCTCCAGAGGGCCGCGGGCCGCACAGCCGACTTCCGGGAGCCTCGCGGGCCGCACCCCCCTTGTTAACCAGCACAAGCATCTGGCACCCGCCGGGCTGCTTGTTAGCACACGTTAACTGAAGCAGGGCCGCATGAAGAGACATTGCTAGTGAACTCCTTCTCCCCAGAGCTCTGACCGGGACAGAGCTGTAGCCCCGGCTCCCTGCTGCAAGTCTTGCGATGCACTGACCAGGTTACTCACAGCTGCTGCCCCGAAGGCCGTTTAGGGAGTCAAAATCGGAGTTTCCACAGCCAACCTATGCAGCTGCTTACAAAACAGCTCCTGCCTGTCGCTCCACGCCATGTTGCCCTGAAACCAAGACACTGGGTAAGGCTGTCAATCTCCCTGGGAGTCCGTGCTGATTGGACGGGACGGCCTGGTGGCCCCGCCCCCCAGCAGCCATCTGGGTTGGAATGCAGCTGAAACCCAATATCCCAGCAGGGGACGGCGAGGGAAACGGCGTTCTCCACTGGACTGATGACGAGACCTGCAGGGAACAGGAAGGTAAGCTCCTCCTCGCTCCCCATCGTGTAAATTCCTTGGCGGGCCGCACCGGGGTAGAGCCTCGCGGGCCGCACGAAGGGACCTCGCGGGCCACATGCGGCCCGCGGGCCACATGCGGCCCGCAGGCCGCAGGTTGGTGACCCCTGCAGTAGAGGAACCGTGAAGAGGACCTCACTGTAAAGTGGAGGTAATAAACCTGTAGGAAAAACAGTGGAGGTCAGAATTCTGAAAGGTTTAACAGGTAACCCCAGTAGGAAAAACTGGAGTAGTACAAAAACGGTGGGCCTTCAGCGGAAGGCTGTATGACAAAAACCTAACTCTTTTGGCTGCAGAGTGGCTCACTCTTAGGAGCAAAAAGAGAAAGGCTAACCGATTTGGACAAACAGGCACAGTCTTTGTGGGGAGAAAGGGTATGGGAACCCCTTGTATCCCAAAAAGAGAGGACAAATGCCTGAGGCGTTAAAGCCTATGATTAACTGAAGATCCACAATGTCTCTCCTAACTGGGGTAAGCTAGGAGATATAGTAGGCACGGAGAGCTTCAGAGGTACCTAAACCCTTAGGTTATGTATAAAAATTGTTGACTACCACAGGAGTGGTTGTGTGCGTAGAATCCAAAACCTGCTGGATAGCATAGGTATGGGTAAAACCCCTCTGTCAGAAACATATAGCTATATGAGCATAGACAGATAAGTATGTGGAGACATATCTATCTATAATGAAATATCTCGACAGATACATATATATATATATATATATATACATATATATAGATAGATAGATATGATAGATAGACAGACATATAAGAATATATCTATAGTGAGATATGGAAGGGCATAAAATACACACAAAAGATAAATATGAATATGTAGGCCTAAATATGGGTTTCTGCAATTAAACAGACAGATATATGCCTACAGAATGGTATTCACATAGGATATGTGGAGAGGAAAGATTCATCTAATAACAAGGAGGTGGAATCTACTTGAGAAGATATATAGATAATCTATTCCCCCTGGTTATGATCTGCAAGGATGCTAGCTAGTGAAATAACCAGGATGGTTACATGAAAAACAGAGGATAATATCAATCTGTAGCCAGCAAGTCCCGAGTCTTCCAAGACTCTAGCATGGTAAGTAGACAGACACAGAGATGAGATACCATGTTGACCTGCTTAAGGGCAAAAAGTATCATGCGTTCTTACCATGAGGACGAGCTGCAAGGAGAAAGAGCATATCCCCGATTGGGAATGCTATGGACCAAAGCAGGGAATTGGCAACTCCGTAAGCCTTTACGTAAGAGAAGGCCTATGTCCTTTATATCAAAAGGAGATAGTAAAAGAAGGGAGAACCTTCTAGTCATGGGAGACATGACTGAAAAGCCTTTTCCAACCATCTAGGATAGCTGTTGGAGAAAAAAAAAACCATGCTCTCTAGCAAGGGCCCATAGTGGAAAGCTTCTCTGTAAAATTGCAGAGAGCATGATGCAGGAGAATGAGGAGATAGAACTGGCTGCTAGAGAGCCAGTATCTCTGCCAACTATGCTGCCAAACCCAGGAGAATGGAGATGGCAGAAATAGAAGACAATCCAGAAAGCTGAGCTGCTTCATTTGCTACATTGTTTCTTTGCTGCTTGCCTGAGGTTTCCTGCCAGCTGAGCTCCTCATTGGGGCGCCGGATTGGAGGAGGGCCATAAAAGACCGGCCCCAACGCTGGACGGTGAGCTGCTTCATTTGCTACATTGTTTCTTTGCTGCTTGCCTGAGGTTTCCTGCCAGCTGAGCTCCTCATTGGGGCGCCGGATTGGAGGAGGGCCATAAAAGACCGGCCCCAACGCTGGACGGTGAGCTGCTTCATTTGCTACATTGTTTCTTTGCTGCTTGCCTGAGGTTTCCTGCCAGCTGAGCTCCTCATTGGGGCGCCGGATTGGAGGAGGGCCATAAAAGACCGGCCCCAACGCTGGACGGTGAGCTGCTTCATTTGCTACATTGTTTCTTTGCTGCTTGCCTGAGGTTTCCTGCCAGCTGAGCTCCTCATTGGGGCGCCGGATTGGAGGAGGGTCATAAAAGACCGGCCCCAACGCTGGACGGTGAGCTGCTTCATTTGCTACATTGTTTCTTTGCTGCTTGCCTGAGGTTTCCTGCCAGCTGAGCTCCTCATTGGGGCGCCGGATTGGAGGAGGGCCATAAAAGACCGGCCCCAACGCTGGATGGTGAGCTGCTTCATTTGCTACATTGTTTCTTTGCTGCTTGCCTGAGGTTTCCTGCCAGCTGAGCTCCTCATTGGGGCGCCGGATTGGAGGAGGGCCATAAAAGATCGGCCCCAACGCGGGACGCGTTTAGCGGGCGCGTGCCCGTTGTGGCGTGCCCGAAGGGGCGTGTCCAAAGGGGCAGGTCCCGCCCCTTTGGTGCCCCTTCGGTGCACTTAGGTGCATTGGCGTTAGTTTGATATGGGGAAGCGGAGGAAGCATCTTCCACAACCAGTTCAGTCCAAAGTAGTTAAGCTGACCGGCCCGATGGATGCCCATGTACGGGTGGAGAATCCTCCGGCCGTGTTGGGACCTATTTCATCTGACTCAACGGACTTATCAACTGTGAGTACTATCTCCCCTACCGCTTCTGCCACCGCTAAGGGTGTAGCTCAACCCAATCAAGAGTTTGACTCTGTTAGTTCTGTGGTTCCCTCCCCTTTGGAAGTGAAACACGTGGACTGCGTCGAAGCTCTACTTCCGGATTCCTTTTTGCAAATTGACTCTTCTTCTGTGCCTTTGCCATGTCCCCTTCCCTCTGTATTTTCCTTCTCGTCTACGGCGGAACGACCGCCTCCTCCTGAAAATGTCTCCCTGAAGGATGTTTGGCTTGTTGTTTCCAGGATAGAAGCGGTACTCTCTGCGTCTTTGCAGAAGGTTTCCGCTTTCTCTAAGGAGACGGTCGGTAAACTGTCTGAGCATGACGATCGTTTACTATCTGTCGAGAGATCTGTGATATCTAGTGAAAAGTTGATCTCCTCCCAGCAGGGTGTTACTACTACAGTTCTTAAAGATTTGGCATGTTTACATCGTCAAGATGAGTTTAGGGAGAATATTTTGCGATCAAAAAATTTGCGTTTTTTGAACTTCCCTAAGACTCATTATCTTTCTCCTCTATTGTTATTACAGAAATATTTAAAGGAGGTATTATTATTTACAGATATTTCAGATATATTGGTTTCTAATTTATATTATCTGCCTACAGGAAAAGTGGTTAGGGATGAGTGTGCCTCTGGGGGAGTTCAGTATGACCAATTAGTGTCTTCAACATTGGATCTCTCCGGTTTCCTTGAGTCTTCTTCTGATGATATCCCTACTAGAGCTACTTTGTTAGTCTCCTTTGTTCGTGGGATGGACAAGGATAAGATCATGCGGGTATATTTTCAGAAAAAGACGGAAAAATTTTGTGGTCAATCCATTCAGATCTTTCCGGATGTGGCTAAGGTCACTCAGGAACGGCGTAAAGCTTTTCTAGAGTTGCGTCCCCGTGTGTTAGCCATCGGAGCACTGTTTTACCTTAAATTTCCCTGTAAATGTCAAATTTCTTTTCAAGCTAAACGTTATTTGTTTTCCGAGATAGATCAATTGGTGAAGTTTCTAAAGGAGAAGGAGAGTCTCGACTAATATAGTTTTATTTTCTTTAGGTATACTATGTTTCTCTTGATTTTGTAAAATTGAGCTTATATTGTATATTTTCCTCAGGGTCTATTGTTTTGTATGAAGCTTCTCCCTGATGTGGACTTGTGGTTATGATTTATGTAATCATTCTTGTATTTTGTTTTTCTGAAAATAAAAAAAAAAAAAAAGACAATCCAGAAAGCTTGTAGTGAGATAATCTCCAAGATAGATGGAAGCACTGACTTGGAGCCACTACTAAGACTAGACAGAATGTTAGTGGAGGACAAATCTGGTTGTTTGTGGACAAGAACCAGTGGTCGAAACATTAAGGCTCCTGCATAGGCAACTGCTAGCAAGATAGCAGAAAGAATCATACTGTTCAAAAACAGAAAGAACAGACAAAACAGGAGTAGAAAACTCTGGACATGTCTGATAAGCTGCCCCAAAGTAAGATTGAAACAGAGGAGGTAACTCAGAGAAGAAAACTCCACCCTGGAAAGTGAGAAAACTAGAGAGGCTAAAGAAAAAGGCCCTCTGCAATTAATTCCCCTCTTACAGAGGAAAAAGCTTGGTAAGAGGGTGAAGAGAATGGAGCTGAAGAAGACTTACCAAGTAGTAAGTCTATAGAAAGGAAAAATACATGCTGGCACAGGAACAACCATTTAATAGTGGTCAGACCTCTTTCCCTAGCAGGAAAAGAGGAGAAACCTGTGACCTATAGGCATGAACATCCTGACAGCTCATAGAAATATAGAAAAAATGGATGTCTTTTGGAAAGAGATCCATGTGTAGGGGTTAGAATGAAGCAGTGGATTGCCTCTATTGAGAAGAAGCAACTGTAGATTCTAACCCCAAGAGTCACAAGCATCTGTTAACTGATCAGAAACCCTGCAGGTGCTGGGTTTGCTGAGCCTGGTGAGAGGTTGGATTCTTCAGACCAGGACAATGCCTCCCCTGTTGGGGAACATCTGTATGATGGGCAAGTGATGAATAAAACCTTCTCCTGTGGGAAGAAAGTTTGGTAGGACATTTCCTACCTACTGGGACAGAAGAAGGTGTAGAACAACCCTTAGGAACAGGTAAATCAGTGGACAACTGAGTAACCTGACGTAAAGACTCCTTGTTGAAAAGATTTTCTCCAGTGCAAGGAGTATGTCCCAGCCGTTGTTGTGCCCATTTGTCCAAGTCTGAAGCTTGGAGCCAGGCTCTATGTCGTGCCCCTATAGCTATAGCAGAAGTCCTGCTAACAGACTCAAAAGAGTCTAGGGAAGCACGAGAAAGAAACCAAGAGATATTCTGGATATGCTTAAGCAGTGAGGAATAGTCTGTACTCCTGGAATCTGGAAGGAAAGGAGTCAAAAGATGTAATTGCTTTGTGACCTCCTCAAGAGAAAGACTCATATAAAAAATATATGAGAGAATTCTTGCTGAAAGCATGGATGTCTGGAAGGTTTGACGTCCAAAGGCATTTAGTGTCAGACTCACAACCTGGTGGATAAGAAGAGTGCTTTTTCTTACTCTTTACCCGCCTCAGTGCTGATTCCACTACTATGGAATGATGAGGAAGTTGAGTCTTTTGAAACCCTGGAGAGGGGGGCACCTGATATAAGAGATCAGTTGCCCTGGGAGGTGGGGGTACCCTTAAAGGTGTTTCCCACATGCATAGAAGGAGATCCTGCAAGGAATGATGCAAAGGAAGCATTATGTTGTCCTTTGCTTTGGTAGAAACAGAGCCTTGTGCAGGATCATGTCCTGGAATAGGAATGGCAAGGGATCTTGCTATATCCAGGAGGAAACTCTGAAAAGAGGGATCCCAAACAGGAATCTCCCTTGGACAGGTTAGACCTAAAGAACTAGCCTGAGCACCCACAGAGTTATCCAAATATATAGGAAAGCACAGTTACTTACCTGTAACAGGTGATCTCTGGGAACAGCAGGAATTAGCCTTCACATATGGGTACGTCGGCGCCGACTGAGCCCGCACGGGAATGCTCCCCAGCATCCAATCAGAAAGCCTTTGGGAGCATCCCTCACGCCTGCGCGGTGACTTCCCACCTTTCCCACTGCCTCTCCTCAGTTGAGTTTCATAGCTGAGACAGAAGGAGAGAAAGAGGAAAGGAAATAGATAGATACAACTCCTAGGGGAGGTGGGTGGGTTGTGAAGACTAATTCCTGCTGTTCCCAGAGATCACCTGCTACAGGTAAGTAACTGTGCTATCTCCAGGAACAAGCAGGAATGAGTCTTCACATATGGGGACTCCCTAGCTGTGGGTGCCAGGGGAGATCCCATAAAATGCGTATCCCTGGAACAGGACGGCATTTCCCAAACCTGGATCCCCGGCATCCTCTGGGGGATGGGGGGTAGGAGTTGGAGAGCAGAGCTGTAGAGGAACAGCGAATCTAAAGACTACAGGGAAAAGAGTCTTTAGAATGTATGTCAAGTATCATTAAAATATGTAATGAACTAGCACAAGATAGAGCTTACCTACTGGATTGTAGGAAGTAGAACTGTGAGGAAGTGTACTGTAGATGCAGTAGCGGAATCTTCAAGGTAACTCCACAGCAGTGAGGAAGAAGTTCCAATCTGGAATGGGCCGGTGACCCAGGTGTCAACCGGGGCAGGAGAAGATCGGCAGGTCTCCAATGAAAAGCTTTATGGGAGAAGCTGAGAACTCTTTTAGGAACAGCGTCATAAACATTGAGGACTAAAAGAAGAAGCCTGACCGATCTGGAAAATTAGCCCAGTCCGGAAGGGAAGAGAGGGTATGGAAAAAAGCACCTATTCCCAAGGAGAACAGAAATGTACTCAGGAATACTGAAGGTGTACACTGTCTTTCCTAGCTGGTAGGAGATAGGAAGACATTGAAGTTTGAGACTTCATAGATAGGGAGATGCCTAACAAAAATAGAAGCTGTTGACGTCACAGCAGGAATTGTGAGTATAACCAGTCCCAGTTACTGAGCCGTATGAGAATAGGCAAGTTGACTGTTTGGACCCCATAAGAAAATAAAAACCTAAGTACCGACAGTCAGGGAGATAGGCTAGACATAGGGTGCTATGGACATCTCCCAATATGCATATTGTGATAAGGAAGCTTATCATAGCTCAGGTAGGAGCTATAGAAAAGATGATGTGACTCTGAACAAGCAACCTGTCAGTTCTGGTAGAAGTAAGAAAACAGAGTTTTCACATAAAAGACTACCAGTCCCAGAATGCACCAGGTTTCCAGCAGCCATGAGAGGGGCTGAAGTGAGAAAATGTGTGTGCAATCAAGAGAGCTATGAGGTAATCCCTAAGCACTCATCTCAAAGGGCAGGGCCTGATTCAACACAGCTGCGCTGTGTTAGGGAGGAGCACACATTAGGACAGAATAAGAATAGAGCTTATTCTTCAGATAACAGCTACAGAAAGAGCTTCAGGGAGAGCTTCAGCAACGGCTACAAGCTCCAGCCCAGCTACAGGTTTAAGAATCACCTGGAGAAACAGAAGCCAAGCCAAGCGGATAGAGAAAGAAGGAAACTCTCTGGAAGGAAGAGAAGAAAGGCCATTGGAAGGTCTGGGAGATTCCAAGGCAGTACCTATACTGGGAGGTATTCCAAATGCCAGCAGAGTCCATTGGACTGGAGTCAGCCAGAGGAATGGAATGGCAGAGATAGGAATCACCAGTGGCTACCTGGAAGAGAGAAGACTGCACGTGGAAGGGACTTTCAGACCAAGGCCAGAAGGTATGTGAGAGGAGATCCAGTGTCCAGGGATCAAGATTGGAAGGCTGGACATCAGAATTGGATTACATACTGGCCAGGCTATACAGAGAGGAATTATGATAGCAGGAGAGGCTCAGGTATGAACACTGATCCAGACCCTATCTATAATAGAGAATGGCAGCAAGGGAATAAGCATTCTCATGATAGTGCCTTAATGAAAGACTCGTCTGTGCCAATGTATGATAGTGACCCTATGCTGATTGATGAAGGGGGAGATACAGCAGATGAAACTATTCATTACATGGACTGTTCTTTATCCAAGTGCTATTGCTAACTTTCTGTGAGCAAACACATCAGCCATCACAAAGAAACCTAACTTTGTTCTTTATTTCCACTGCAAACAGCTCTTAAAGCAGGATTTGGGTTCACACAGTAGCAGCCAGACAGCTAAAGGGTTTCAGCTGGTCAATTGATAGTAATTAAAGCTGCACCTGATTGTGTGTGTGAGCAAGGGAGAATCACTGCTGGGATCTGCGTGGAAAATAAGCAGAAGTTAACCTAACAAGCAAAGTTTATTCATTTCTTTGTGCCTTTTTATTTGGTAATTATTTGCTAAGAAAACATTAGCTAATTGCCTGACAAGCTGAAGGTTGTTTTCTGATTTGCTTTGTGACTTTTTGTTATCCATTTAAACACTGCAAGCAAGTAACCTCATTTATATTGCTATCAAGCATATTTGTGCTGGGTGAATTAAACCCCATCAATAAAAGAAGTATTTTATTGGCCTTACCACTGGTATCACAACTCAATTATTGTCTTCAGCTGTGTTTGGGAGTGAAAGCACTACATTACCCACAATACCTTGCAAGAATCATATGAATATATGCATCGTCAAGATTGTGTAAGTTCTCACCCTAGGCAGCCGTCTGACAATATATATATATGGAAAGACATGCATATCTACACATATGAAAAAATATATATATATATATATATATATATATGTCTAGACAAGTGTGATATATATATCTACATAGGAATGTAGATAGATATATATAAATAGAGATGGGATGGCTTATGCCCACCCAGGGTACAAAAACATGTATGCACAGGACACATACATACATGAAAATAATTTTAAGAATACATGCCTGCAACTGAGCCACAGAAAACCATTCACATGGGGAATGTGATGGGAAAAGATTCATCCAATAATAGTGGGTGAAACCCACCTGAAGAAATATAGAGAATCTATTTCTGTGGAGCAGGAATGTAGGTCAGTGGAAGAACCAGTATGGTTGTGTGAAAAACAGAGGATAATAGCAGTCTGGCAAGAGTACGTCAGCAGTACTGTAGGACTCTGATATGTCCAAAGGACAAGAAAAACGCATAGACGAAGATAACAGAGTGACCCAGCCAAGGGACTCAGGGGTATCATGTACAGTAAAAGAGTATGCGTTGTCCAAGCGGAGTAGAAAACATAATGCCAAGCTGTAAGGAAAAAGAGTATATTCCGGCCAGATTGGGGACTCCGTGGACATTCACGCAGAAAAAACTTGTCTTCTGTATCACAGTGAGAGACAAGAGGGTATAAAGAACCTATATAGCCATGGAATGACTATATAAGCTGTTTCTAGTATATGAAAGACCCTCAGAGACAAAGTTCAATGCTCTGTAGCAAGGGCCCATAGTAGAAAGCTTCTCTGAAGATTGCAGAGAGCATTGTGCAGGAGAATTATAAGATAAAACTGACAGAAGTCAGGTGTGGTGCCACATCCTAGGAAAGGATATGGAGAGAAGAAGATAAGCTGCAGTGAATAGTATTATGCAAGATAGTGGAAAGTAGCTTGCAATGAGCATTAAAGTAATCACTGGAGCTCCTGCATATACAGCAACTGAACAAAACAACAGAGGGGATTCTCTTGTATGAAAACAGAGAGAAAACAGACAAAGGGAGCGGAGAGATTTCCGTCCCTGTCTTATGAATTGTTCAGAGCATGCACTGAAGGAAGACAAAAAGTCTACACTGGAAAGAAAGAGAAGCGTTGCAGTATGGTACCAACTCAAGCAGGGGAAACCCCGTAAGAGAGGGGGTGGGAAAGTGACTTACCATATGGTAAGTCAGCTGAAGGAAAAGATGTCCATATGGGGACAGAAACTATCATGGGATAGTTGTAACCTCCCTTCGTGGTAGTAAGAAAGGGAGAATTCTGTAACCTATGGACAAAAGTATCCTAAGAGCATAGCATACTGGAAAAGAAAAAACCCAGTGTAGAGTTTGAAGACTAAACTTCTGCTAAGAAGTTAACTGTAGATTGCAATACACAAGAACCTACGGGTGCTGGTTAAGAGTAGACTGGTTAGAGTCTGGAGACTTCAGACTAGGATGAGATGTCCCTTGCTTGGGTACATCGGGAGGATGGGCAGAAGGATGAAATTTTCTCTTCTTCAGGAAAGAAGGTTTGGTAGGACATTTCCTACGTCCTGGGGAAAAAGAAGGCTTAGGATGGTTTCCAGAACTAGGAAAGTCAGTGGAGCAATGAGCAACCTGACGTAAAGCTTCCCTATTGAAAAGATTTTCTCCAGTACAAGGAGAATTACCCAGTGTATGTTGTGCCCATCTGCTCAAGTCTGAAGCCTGCAGCCACGCTGTACGACGTGCTCCAATGGCAATAGCAGAGGATCTGCTAACAGACTCAAAAGAGTCTAGAGAAGCACGAGAAACAAACCAAGAGATATTCCTGCTATGATTAAGAAGCAAGGAATAGTCAGAGGCCTTAGGTTCTGACAAAAAAGGAGACAAAAGAGATAATTTCTCTGTGACCTCCTGAAGTGTTAAACTCATATAAAAAATATATGAAATAATTCTTGAAGCCAACATAGAAGTTTGGAAGGTTTGACGGCCAAAGGCATCAAGTGCTTTAGATGCACGACCTGGTGGGTAAGAAGAATGCTTCTTCTTGCTTCTGACCTTCCTCATTGCTGATTCCACTACAATGGAATGATGCGGAAGTTGGTTTTTCTGAAACTCCGGAGAGGGAGGCACCTGATACAGAACATTCATGGCTGTAGAAGGCACAGGAACCTTTAAAGGTGATTCCCAAATCCTCAGAAGAAGGTCCTGCAAAGAATGATGTAAAGGAAGCATTATGGTTGCCTTTTCTGCAGGATCTTGGTTAAGAGTAGGACCAGGAATAGGAATGGCAAGAAAGGCTGCCATGTCAAGGAGAAATTTTTGAAAAGAAGGATCTCCCAGAGGAACTATTCCTGGGTAGGCTGAGGTTGAATGAGCAGCTTGAACACCAGAAGACCTACTGGACTGGTGCATAAAAAGAATCCTGCTAGAACGTTACTGACAGTTCTGATTCGAGGCAGTTAGTACTGCATCGTCGGTTCCCGGTATCGATTCCAAGCTAGGCATAGAAAGGATCGATGGCACCGATGGAACTCTAGGAATCGACATCGATACTGGTACCGGCATCGGGGACGGTAATGCCATCGTAGCAGGTATCGGAGGTTGCCGAAGCGGTACCGAGGCAACCAGAGAGCTTTGGTGATTATCCTTGGTACTGCGTAGTCGGAAACGACATGGATCGGTTCCGAAACGTGTCAGAACCAAGTCATCTAGACTGGATATCGATTCTAGACTGGGCATCGAAACGAGCGAGGCTATCGATGCCTGTCTAGAAGGCACCGACGTTGGTGGTGATATCGGCGATGCCGATACCTGAAAGTCAATCGGAATTGTATCGATCGGTACCGAAGGCACCAAGGATGTCCAAAGACGACGCCCAGTGAAGAGAGGAACACTCGACACCGGCGCCGATGTCGGGGTATCGGTACCGCTCGAAGCTGGTACCCCCCCGAGCATGGCGTAGATAGAGGAAAGTCCATCTGGGGCGTATCGATCAGCCCCGAAGGTACCCAGGATACCAGATGACGATCCCCGGTGGAGAGTGGAACACTCGACACCGATGCCAATGCATCGGTACCACTCGAAGCCGGTACCAACCCCGCGGCTGGCTGGGATACAGGAAAGCCAGTCTGGGTCGTATCGATCGGCCCCGAAGGTACCGAGGACTCCAGATGACGATCCCTGGTGAAGAGCGGAGCACTCGACACCGGTGCTGACGCCGGGGGATCGGCACCGCTCGAAGCCGGCACCAACCCTGCGCACGGCTGGGATGCAGGAAAGCCAGTCTGGGTCGGATCGATCGGCCCCGAAGGTACCGAGGACACCAGATGACGATCCCTGGTGAAGAGTGGAGCACTCGACACCGGTGCCGATGCCGGGGGAGGGGTACCGCTCGAAGCCGGAACCAACCTCGCGCATGGCTGGGATCGATCCTTGGCGAAGAGTGGAGCACTCGACACCGGTGCCGATGCCGGGGGATCGGTACCGCTCGAAGCGGATACCACCCCCGAGCATGGCTCAGGTATGTTCTGTGAGGAGTGAACCCCAGGAACAACCTGAAACCCCGTGAATGCTTTGGAGCCCGAAGACTCCCGCCGGGGTTTTATTGCCAATGGGGTCTTGAGGGCAAGGCCGGAGCCGTCATCATGCTGGGCATGAGACTTATCCTTCAAGAATTGGCTAGTCTTAACAGACTGTTTATGGGTTACCTGATCCTGGAGAGAAGAATAAACCGGTGTCCTCACCTCAGGAGGAAAAACGGCATTGAGGAATACCCTAAAAAGAGAAGGTCTTCTCCCAATACTATAGCCCGATGGACTATAGTATTGGGACCCAAACAGGTTAGACACCAGGCATTGGAGTCTAAAAAGAAAACTAAGTTTCCACAGTGAAGGCACTTCTTAGGGGAAGAAGGCTCCATGTTGGAAAGGCCTGGTAGGCCTCAAAAAGATAAAAGAAACTGAGGAGAAATTATTTCTCTAAGTTGGAAAAGAATAAAGCACCGGCGGTGCCGGTATCGGCGGGAAAGACAGCCGCGACCACAAGAAAACAAGAAAATAAGTATTTTAAAGAAAAAAGTTTCTGCGGTGACAGGAGGTACGTCCTGCCGGCTCCGCGGAAAAACGAAAACTGAGAAGAGGCAGTGGGAAAGGCGGGAAGTCACCGCACAGGCGCGAGGGATGCTCCCAAAGGCTTTCTGATTGGATGCTGGGGAGCATTCCCGTGCGGGTTCCGTCGGCGCCGACGTACCCATATGTGAAGACTCATTCCTGCTTGTTCCTGGAGATTAGAAGATCCTGCAGAGTGCAGTGTGGAATGCTTAAGGGATGGTTGCTGGTACTGGCTGTCAGGAGCAGCAACCGTCCTTACCACATTGTCCATGCCAGGTATCGACTCCAAGCTTGGTATAGAATGGAGCGATCCTGTTGAAAAAAGCATGGCAGGAGTTGGCCACGATGCTACTGTGGATACCGGTACCGATGCCAATACCGGTACCGATGTCGGAGTCGAGCCCGACAAAGACATCGGAGTAGTCATCGGTGACAGTTCAATCGGTACCGAGGTAACCAAAAACCTCCGGCCGCTATCCTCGGTACCGAGCCACCGGTATTGATCGGTGTCGGTACCAAAACCTATTGGTACCCAGTCTTCCAGACTAGAAATTGATTCCAAACTCGGCATCGAGGGCAGAGAGCCTGATAAGCGAAGCATGGAAGGCACCGACCGTAAGGGTAATGAGGACATCGGTACCGACTTCGGTACCGTGTCTGATACCGGTGAATGAAGGTCAACCAGTGGCAACTCAATCGGCCTCGGGAGAACCGAGAGTTGCGGATCCGAGTCATCGGAACCGAGCCTTCGGTACCGCCGCAAGATGGTACCAAGGCGAGTCGGTACCCAGTCCTCCAGGCTGGAGATCGATTCCAGACTCGGCATCGAAGGAAGTGAGGCTGTCGATGCACATCTGGAGGGTACCAACGTCGGTGGTAGTATCGGTGCTGGTACCGATAATGGAAAGTCAGTCTGGGGAGTATCCACCGGTCCCGAAGGCACCGAGGACGCCATATGACGATCCCTGGTGAGGAGTGTTTCATCCAACACCAGTGCCGATGCCGGGGTATTGGTACCGCTCGAGCGGATGCCACCACGGTACATGGCTTAGGTATGTTCTGTGGGGGGTGAACCCCAGGAACAACCTGAAACCCTTTATACTGTGATGAGGTGAGTGCAGCCCAGCTAGGGAAAACTGGAAAAAAGAAGGATTTTTTTTCATTGCGGGGGATGGGAGCACAAAATCCTAGGCTCCATACTAGAAGCACTGAAAGAAACCTAGAGGGCAGAGCTAAGGCTAAACCAATCACAGACCACAGGACAACCCTGCAGAGGAGTAGGAGGTCCAAGTGGGAGGAGCTAGGAAGGGAGTTGCCCAGCTCAACAGTTAACAGAGGAAGAACAAACAAAAGAGAGAGGCACAGTTTGAGTTTGCAGGAGGAGGAAGGAGCTGTGAGCGGAAGGTCCAGGAGGAGTGCAGGAGCAAGCACCAGTGGCAGCTGCAGTTCAAGGCCTAGCCCAGGTTCAAGTCCAATTCCCAGGAGGCACAGACAGGAGAGATCTGGGGCCAAGCTGTGGAAAACCCTTGCAGCCAAGGAGAGCAGCAAATGGAGGAACCATTACAAAGGCAGCCAAGAAAGGTACGCAGGGAATGAGCAGTGCCACCAGAATAGTTCTTGCTGTGACTCAGAGGAGACTTTCATACACCTGAAGCCTCAGCACAGCAAGAAGTATCTCGGGAGGGAAGTTAAGCAGGAGAGACACACAAAAGACCGGCTTGGAGGAGCCAAGGCCAGGCAGTGTGAGAGACTGTTTAACATTGCGAAGGCTCTTAAGGAAAAGACACCAGAGCACTTTCAGAGAGCACCCAGCTGTAGCTCACTTGAGAGCATGGAGGTAGGCCCTGAAGAAAGTGTTATTGGGTCAGAAGCCTCTGAGATGGAATGTGAGCTGTGCACTAAAATACAATAGTATTGTGAGTTAGAATACAGTGAAATACCAAAGGAAGCTGTTGCAAGTTAAAGGCAGTTTTCAAGAGTTGAAAGAGAAGAGTAACCCTGAAGACAAGAGGTTAGGAATCTCTCTTAAGAAGTAAAACTGCAGAACTTCAGTGAAGGCCCAAACAGTGAGAACTGTTTGTATAAGTGTGGCAACAGCAGGTTGGAAGCTGTGAAGAGTTTTACAAATGCTTTTGTTTTGTAAGGGCAAGCAATCGCAGTGAAGAATAGAAACTGCTGTGAGTTTTGTTTGGACATTTTGATTTGGAGAAATTATCCTGTATTTCTTTGGTCTGGAAAAAGTGCTTAAAGAATTTTTATGTTCAACACTTGCCAACTTTGGAAACCGAATAAAAATTTCCTGTGCGCTTTAAATAACCACTTGGTTTTTCTTATTGACACAACTACAACCCTCGAAGGGATATAGATGGCCAGCCGTCCCTACTAGGCAACCGCCAGGTAGGGGCGCGAGCGTCACAATACGCTTTGGAGACCGAAGACTCCCGCCGGGGTTTTGAAGCCAGTGGGCCGTCGAGGGCAAGGCCAGAGCCGTCTACATGCTGTGCATGAGACCTACCACTTAACAGACTGTTTGTGGGTTACCTGATCCGGTGTGGAAGAAGAAGGGGACGGTGCCCCGAAGTTGGAGGGCAACCGTGTATCTAGGGAACCTCGATGCTGAAGACGTCTTCTCACCAAACTGTTGTCAGGACCCAAGCAGGTTAGACACCGACTTCGAGGGTCTAAAAATAAAGTTGTACCGCCACAGTCTGAACATTTCTTGGAGAAAGTGTCTGGCGGTTCCATGAAGGAAAAAGAAGAGGCCTAAAAGGCCTAAGAGACCATGGAACACTACTGAAGAAAAAATATCCCGTGGAAAAGGAAGATTTTACAAGAAAAGAAAAGAAAACACCGGTGGTACCGGTGGCGTCGGGAAGACAGGCGCGACCACAAGAAAACTAAGAAATAAGAACAAGAATTTTCTGCGGTGACAGGAGGATGTCCTGCCGGCTCCGCGGAAAAAAGAAAACTGAGGAGAGGCAGTTGGGAAAGGCGGGAAGGCAGCACGCAGGCATGCTGGGATGCTTCCAAAAGCTCTTGATTGGACGCTGGGAAGCGTTCCCGCGCAGACTCCGTCGGTACCGACGTACCCATATGTGAAGACTCATTCCTGCTTGTTCCTGGAGATTAATGCCATTATGCCAAGAGGGATGCAAGGATGAGAAGATGATGTGATTATGCCTGGAAAAGTGCAAGATTTATAATATATCTGTATTCGGGAAGGGGCCCAACATGCTGATTTGCTCAGAGCCTACCAAAAGCTAAATTTAGTTTAGATCTGTCCTCCAGAAACTTGTCAAAAAAAAAGATTAAAAAAGATTAAAGACCAGCTATGTTATTAACTCTGACAGCGTAGTCACTCACCTATACAGGTGATTTCCAGGAATAGCAGGAATCAGTCTTCACACATGGGTGACGTCCCCAATGGAGCCTGCACGGGAATACTTCCCCACATCCAATAGGAAAGCGTCTTGGAGCATCCCTCTGCACATGTATGCCTGCCTTCCTTTCCAGTGATTCTCCTCAGTAAAGTATATACCTCAGAGGAAAAAAAAAAAAGATCTACAGCTTCTCGGGGAGGAGGGTGGGTTGTGAAGACTGATTCCTGCTGTTTCTGGAGATCACCTGTTACAGGTGAGCAACTACACCATTTCCAGGAACAAGCAGGAATGCAATCTTCACATATGGGACTCCCTAGCTCCAGGCTACCAGAACCCTGGGGGAGAGACCCGTTCAAAATGGAAAATCGTTGAAGAGCAACAAGAGAGTCCAGGGGAACTCTAACTCCGAGTCAAGTGAACAGCAGACTGAAAGGACCGAGAGGAGTTGGAAAGAAGATGTAGCTAAGTCCCAAAAAGTTGCCGGAGTACGGCTTGGCCAAAGTCAGAGTCCCTATGAGAGCACTTGTCCAGACAATAGCGAGCTGTAAATGTGTGTTTTGAGGATCAAGTGGCAGCTAGGCAGATCTCCGCTATGGAGGAGCTGTAAATGGGCCACGGAAGTAGCAATAACATGACCCTCCAATGTCAGCCCTGCCTGAACATAAGCAAAGGAGATGCAATCTGCTATCCAGAGAGAAATTGTCCATTTTGTGACAGGACGACCAAATCTGTTAGGATCAAAAGAAATGAAAAGCTGAGAGGATTTTCTGAGGAGGTTGGTCCTGTCAAAGGGATACGCCAAAGCTCTTTTGCAATCTACGGTGTGAAGTGTAGCCTCCACCCTAGAGGCATGTGGTTTAGGAAAAGAAGTTGGGAGGATAACCAACTGGTTAAGGTGGAAAGCATAGTTACTCACCTGTAACAGGTGATCTCCAGGAACAGCAGGAATTTAGTCCTCACATATGGGTATCGTCGGTACCGACGGAGCCTGCGCGGGAATGCTCCCTAGCGTCCAATCAGAAAGCTTTTGGGAGCATCCCACAGCACCTGCGTGCTGCCTTCCCGCCTTTCCCAACTGCCTCTCTCCAGTTGAGTTTTAAAGCTGAGACAAAGAGAGAGAGAGGGAAAGGAAAGAGATAGAGAGATACAACTCCTAGGGGAGGTGGGTGAGTTGTGATGACTAAATTCCTGCTGTTCCCGGAGATCACTTGTTACAGGTGAGTAACTATGCTATCTCCAGGAACAAGCAGGAATGTAGTCATCACATATGGGGACTCCCTAGCTTTAGGTGCCAGGGAGAGACCCCAGAAGTTGTGTGTCCCTGAAAAGGGCTCCACTTCCCCCCATGGATCTCTGGCATCCTACCAGGGATGGTGGGTAGGAGTTGATTAGGTATGGAACAAGTGTTTGAGAACAGCCTGACCAAACAAGGCATCCCGGCAGGAGTCCTTGTCCAAGCAGTAATGGGCTGTGAAGGTATGAACAGAGGCCCAAGTGGCTGCTCGACAGATGTCATCGATAGACACAGAGTTCAGATGAGCCATTGAGGCTGTCATGGCTCTCACATTGTGAGCTGTGACATGGCCCTCCAGAGAAAGGTTCTTACTCTGATAGGCGAAAGAAATACACTGAGCAATCCAGTTAGATAGTGTTCTCTTGGAGACTGGAAGTCCCAAATGAGAAGGATCAAAAGCAAGAGAGTTGAAAGGACTTTCTATGCTGCGTGTTCTTTGCAAGTAAAAAGCTAGAGCTCTTTTACAATCCAAGGTATGAAGATTCCTCTCTGCATTTGATGCACGAGGTCCTGGAAAAAAGACAGGTAGGTAGACCTCTTGGTTGAGGTGAAAAGGCGAAACCACTTTAGGCAAAAAGTGTAGATGAGTCCTAAGGACTACCTTATCATGATGGAACCTTGTATAAGGTGGATTAGCTATTAGTGCATGCAATTCACTAATGCGGCGCACTGATGTGATTGCAATGAGAAAGATAACCTTCCAAGAAAGGAATTTCAAGGAGGTGGTAGCCAGAGGTTCAAAGGGTGGCTTCATGAGCTGCCCAAGAACCAGGTTCAAATCCCATGCCACCGGAGGTGGTCTAATGGGAAGCTTAGTTAGAAGGAGGCCTCTCATGAATCTCGCTATAAGAGGATGAGAGGAAATAGGCTGTCCATTTAGAGGCTTAAGGGAAGCTGCAATAGCACTCAAATGGACTCTTACTGAATTTGTTTTAAGGCCTGCATTAGATAAAAGGAGGAGATACTCCAGCAAAGATTCCAGGGGTATGGCAAGGGGGTTAAGACCCTTTTCAGAACACCAAACAGTAAACCTCTTCCACTTGAAAGCATAAGAACGTCTAGTGGAAGTTTTTCTGGAAGCATAAAGAACATCTTTCACTTGATGAGAAAGATAAAGATCTTGGAGATCTAGGCCTTCAGCAACCAAGCCCTGAGATGCAGAGACTGGGGATTGGGACGCCATAACATTCCGTTCTCCTGAGATAGGAGATCTGGAGCAGACTAACTACAGAGAGGGAGCTTGAGAGAGATGTAGAAGCAGAGGGCATCACACTTGCCGTCGCCAATGTGATGCTATGAGAATCATGTGGCCTCTGTCTCTCTGAAGCTTGAAAAGGGTTTTGGGAATTAGGGGAATGGGTGGAAAGGCATACAGGAAGTCTTGACCCCAGTGAAGGAGGAAAGCATCCTTTGCCTGAGCTACCTGAGCCAGAGTTCTGGAACAGAACCAGGGAAGTTTGGCATTCCACGGAATTGCAAAGAGGTCTATGTCTGGGGTTCCCCAAAGTTGAAAAATCCTGGCCACCTGGTCTGCATACAGAGACCACTCGTGTGGAAGGAAAACTCGACTGAGTCTATCTGCCCAAGAGTTTTGAACGCCTGGAAGATATACTGCCAGAAGATGAATCTGATGCTCTCTGGCGAAGGCCCACAGTCACAAAGCTTCGTTGCAAAGCAACAGAGAGCCTGTTCCCCCCTGCTTGTTCACGTAGAACATGGCTACTTGATTGTCCGTATGAATAAGAACTGTCTTGTGGCTGAGCAGGGTGTGGAACACTCGCAGAGCAAGGAAGATTGCTCTGAGCTCAAAGAGATTGATATGTAGACTACTCTCTTATGGAGTCCAGGTGCCTTGGGTGGAGAGGTATTGCAGATGAGCTCCCCAACCAATTGGAGAAGCATCTGTTGTAAGAGTTGCTTGGGGCAGGGGTTGCTGAAAGGGGGAACCCAGCAACAGGTTTTGAGTGGACTTCCACCACTGGAGAGACAAAATGAGGCGACTTGTGTTTGCTATTTTGTCTGACAGGCAACCTGATGCCTGGGTCCATTGGGTGGATAAAGTCCACTGAGCTGCCCTCATGTGAAGGCGAGCATATGGTACCACATGCATGGTGGATGCCATGTGGCCTAGTAACTGTAACATATCTCGAGCAGTTAGAAAGGGTTTTAGTACTGCTTGAGAAGCTAATTGCACCAAGCGAAGGCAACGGGCATGGGGAAGATAGGCCCTTGCCTTTGTGGTATCCAGCAAGGCTCCTATGAACTCTAGAGACTGAGTAGGAGTTAGACTGGATTTTGGGATGTTTATTACCAGTCCTAAATACTGAAGGATACGCATTGTGCAGGATAGAGAGGTCTTGGCCTCTGACTGTGTTGGAGCTCGAATGAGCCAGTCGTCCAAGTAAGGGAAGACGAATATTCCCAGAGTGCGTAGAAATGCTGCTACCACAGCCATGCATTTTGTGAACACTCTTGGTGCAGAGGCCAGACCAAAAGGAAGCACCCTGTATTGGTAGTGCTTTCCTTGAAACAGGAACTGAAGGAACCTTCTGTGGGTTGGATGGATGAGAACATGGGTGTACGCATCTTTGAGATCTAGAGAACAAAGCCAATCCTGACTCTGAAGGTATGGAAGCAGAGCTCCGAGAGAAATCATTTTGAACTTCTCTTTGACAAGGAATTTGTTCAATTCTCTGAGATCTAGGATAGGTCTGTATCCCCCTGTTTTCTTTGGGATAAGAAAATAAGGGGAATAGAACCCTGTACCCTGTTGATGAGGAGGCACTTCTTCTATTGCCCCTTGGGCAAGAAGGATGGTAACCTCCTGACCTAAGAGAGAGCTCGGAGAATTGAACTGCTTCACTATCATGGGAGGGGGCATGCTTGAAAAATGAAGTCTGTACCCCTCTTTTATGATGGAGAGAGTCCAATGCTCTGCTGTTATTTGCCCCCATCTGGGAGCAAAATGGCATAACCTTCCTGGAATGGTGGATGGTTCTGGTCCTTCCAGAGCCAGAAAGGCTAAGTTCTCTAGTTGAAAGTCAAAGGCCCTGAGGATGCTGAGACTGCTGGGCCGGTTGAGGCCTAGCAGCTTTTGCTTTCTTCTGTTTGGGTGGTTGCTGACGTTTGGTTGAAAACTGACCTGTAGAAGATGCCTGCTGACCATAAGCAGGATAAAATCTTCTTTTTAGAAAAAGGTGTTTTCTTGAACAACTTTTTCCTAACAGGATCAACAGTAGACTTGGATAGTCTATCCAAAGTGGAATTTTCAGCATCCATTTCATTGGCTTTTTCTTGCCAATCTTTACCAAACAGGTTCTCACCAGTACAAGGGATATTTCCCAATTTATCTTGTACCCAGAGCTCTAAATCAGATGCTTGGAGCCAAGCAATTCTACGTGCACCTATGGCAATAGCCGAGGTTCTGCTTATACATTCAAAGCAGTCGAAGGCTGTACGGTTGGAAAATTTAGAGACATCTGGGCATGTTTGAGCCAAGTGAGAAAGTCCTGTTTTTTATCCTCAGAAATGAAAGGACTTAAAGTCTGTAAATGATCTGTGACTTCCTTAAGGAACATTCCCATGTAGAGACTATAGGAACTGATTCTTGCAGCAAGCATGGAAGCTTGAAAGACTCTATGTCCAAAAGCATCCAGAGTTCTGTGTTCACGTCCTGGAGGATTAGAGGCATGTCTTTTTGCACTTCTAATCCTTCTCATAGCAGATTCCACCACAATAGAGTGGTGAAGAAGCAGAGTTTTATGGAAGCCAGGACAAGGAGGTACACAATACATAGTATCTAACCTACGAGAATGAGGAGAGGTGGTAAGAGGTGTTTCCCACATCCTCAACATGAGATCATATATAATCTCATGAATGGGTAGGGTAGCTGCCTCCTTAGGAGTTTTGGGATATTGTAAAATATCCAACTCCTTGGCCCTTGGTTCTGTCTCAGGGGCCACAGTGATAGACAGGCCCCGAGCCACCTCTCGAATGAAGTCTTGGAAAGACATGTCCTCTGGAGGAGACTTCCTGCGTTTAGGGGAGGAGTACTCCTGTGGAAGAAGCATCGCTGCATCGACAGAACTTTCAGAGTCCTCAGATTCTTCTGAGGAATCGAAGTATTGTCTGTCCGGATGCTCCTGCAGAGCCCGAGACCGTAGTACCGGCAAAATGTATAGGAAAGTTAGGGGACTGGTCGGGGGTGGCTGGGGTTTAAGTCGACAGGTTTCTCTCTTTTCTTTTGCTATATGTTCCGCTTTTCCAACTCCGTTTAGGCAAGGTCGAAACCGGAGTACTTTCCCACCTTTCCATTGCTTCCTCAAATACCATTCATGGCACGCACATGGATTCCAAATCATCCACTTCTCACCCAGCATCCTCTTTCCCTGTCCTCTCGGTCCACCCCCCAGACACCCACAGTTCTTTTGCATACCTCACCGAGCACCATCTTCACCCGATCTCCAACAACATTCAACCCTTTCTACTCTTCTAAAACTTACAAACCCCTACTACACATCTACTCTTAAACACACACATCGAATTCATTTTATTATATAACTTAAGTCACCCATACACCCCTCAAAAGTCCCACAAACAACACCATATTAAGCATTACACACTAATACAGTTACTATACATAATAACCCTAAGGTCTTGCCAACAGTAAGAACTACCCTTGTCTCCCTATTCACATGTACTCTTTCCTTCAACTTACTTCCCACTCACACTTACCCGACCATCCTCTCCTATTGATTTGTGACAACGACTATGAGACGACATGAGAACCCGTACATCAACGTGAGTTTTCAGATTATCGACC